>CM014100.1:5081502-5681502 GCA_004119915.2 Collichthys lucidus | reverse complement strand
AGGATGAAAGGAGGCAGACGTCGGGGTGGGGGTGTGCTACAGAGGAAGATATACAAACAGAAAGTGCAGCAATAAGCAGGGGGGGATGTATAGTGGAAGTTACAGTAGATAGGACACAATGAGCTGCTGCAGGAAGAAGAGAGAGACATCTTAATGGATCATAGTCACGAGGCCGCCACTCAAAAGAACGGCAGCTTTAAGACAGAAAAGCACATTGAAACTTCACTAATTAGCTTCCCCGACTATTTCTGCCATTTACAGTTAAACAGCTTAAACATTAAATCCGTATATGTGTCTTATTAGAGGGGAGTTTAATTTTCATGCTCCAGAAAACAAGCTAACGTCAGCTGTAATTGGACTTTTATTTCCTCTCAGAGTCCAACTTGCAAAAAAAAAAAAAAAGGTGTCGCGAGTGACCTCTCCCTCTCTGATTAAGTTTGAGGCTTCTTCTTGACAGAATCGTCACTCCCGCTGTGAGAGAAGTCTTTCAGATACCAGCCTGAGCTGTCCAAGGTCATCTCGTCTTATAATTCGCTCCCAAGGCTGGTCGAGCCGAGGTGAGCGAGAGCGAGAGAGAAGACAAAAGCCACTTTTCCGAGAGCAGCTGTCAGGTGCCTGCAGCCCCCCCTTTCCCCACCATCCCCTTTAAAACACCTGGCACATGGTGTTTGTTTTCAAGGCCGACGCTGCCTTGAAAGGCTAAAATCAATTATTTCTATTGATGTTTACAGGCAAAGAAAGGCCGCACCTGATGGGATGTTACAAAGAAATAGTGTGCATTTACTCCAAAGTGGGATTTCAGTTTGAAAGAGATGCCCTCAACCTAATTTGACATTCATTAGATCTTTCTGTATATAGAGAGCTCCTATAACTCTAATGGGGACCAGTGGTTGGGTACAATGTGTGCTACATTCAGGGGCAAACAGCTACATGTAACAACTACATCTTCCAGGTTTCAAGCGGTATTGCAGATGAAACTCAGGCGTTCTTTAGTTTAAGCTCCGTCTTTTATTATCTTGAGCACATAAGATGTAAAGAAATATTTAAACTTGATTTATTTATATAGCTCCTTTGCATGCAAACCAAAGAAATAGTGCAACCAGTGCATAGCAAACAAGGATCGACTAGGCAAGATCGTAGACTGTGAATACAATATGTAGTGTCTGTGGCGTCACCCATCCAGGTTTTGGAAAAGCTGCCAGTGTGTGATTGTGTGACTGTTATTTGAACCATGTTATGTTATTTCAAACATGTTTCTCTGCTGTGAAGTTGGACATTTTAACATGGGGACCTATGGAGACTGAGTCACTTCTGGAGCCAGCCTCCAGCTTTGCAGGATTGTTAATCAGGCCTTTGTTGCCAGTCAGTCAAGTCTTAATGGATCTACAACCAAGGCCAGTTGCCCCAGATGACTTGGACGACTGAGAACCTTCGTATTGTTTTTCTTTATAATGGACAGCCATCATTTTCCCAGATGAGGTAAACATCTCTGTAAATATTCTGTTTGTCTGCAGATGTACCAGCACGGCAGAGATCTCTGCGAGAGCCTGTGGGGTGACGCCTTCATGACGGTGGAGGATGAACCAGAGGAGTTGGCAGAAACCGGAGAAGCTGGCGCGGAGGGCGACGGCGGTCGCCCGTGCGGCTGCCTGACCCTCAGCCCCTCGGACAAAGACGTGATCGCCGCCCTCAGGGCCCAGCAGGATGACCCGGAGGAGCTGGACACCACTAAAACTGGCCTGCCTCAGTACAGGGCTCCATGCCAGGCCAAGCTGCCCCTGCAGGCTAGGAGCGGCAGGAAGGGCAACTCAGTGCTGCGTAAACGCTCCATCATAGTGGACGACGTGGAGGGAAGCACGAGCGGGAACGGCTCGTAGAGAGCAGTGATAGATGGGATTATATTATAGAGATAACTGTCTAGATCCTAACATACAAGATCTCTCAAAATGTAACTACCCTTAGCTCGCATAATCACCACATCCTACATATAATCTCTATGGTTTTGAACAATTCTGTATTTGGTGTAAGATAGAGTCAGATATTTGAGTAAACATGAAGAACAAAAGAGTATTTAAGTTCTGCAAGGGCTCTGACTTCAATAATAAATACAGTACCAGTCAAAAGGACACACCTCATCTTTCTCTTGGTTTTTCTTTATGTTTGTTTTTCTTTTAAAATCTTAGATGAAGACATCAAAACAAAGAAATAACACATAAGGAATTATGTGGTAAAGATTTCTTGCCTTCTTGATGAGCTTCAGACCATCGGTTGTGTTGTTCAGAATACAGATCTACTAAACTACTGTAATAATGCATATGATGGCAAGAATCACTCGACTAAGTCAAGAGAATCAACGATCCATCAATACTTTAAGACATGAAGGTCAGTCAGTCCAGAAAACATCAAGAACTTTGAATGTGTCTTCAAGTGAAGTCACGAAAAACCATCAAAGAGATGAAACTGGCTTTGCTCCAGCAAAGGAAGATCAAGAGTTACCTCTGTGGCAGAAGATAAGTTCATCACAGTCACCAGCCTCAGAAATTAACAGCACTTCAAGCAGCAGACACATCTCAACATAGGCTGTCCAGAGGAGACCAGAACCAACAACTGAGGAAGACCAACAACAAGAAGACAACAGCTCGGACCGAGAAACACAAATAATGGACATCAGACCAGTGGAGATCTGGACTTTGGTCCGATGGGTCCAAATTTGAGAAAACTGGTTTCAAACCGGCATGTCTTTGTGAAGGTGGACAGATGTTATCTACATGTGTGGTTCCCAAGCTATGATGACATGGGGAATACGTTGAGGTGATTTTAAGGCCAGAATTTCTACCAATGACCATCCCATCAGGTTTGAGTTTAGTGGGAGCATCATATGTTTTTCAACAGGACAGTGACCCCCAAACACACCTCCAGGCTCTGTAGGGGATGTTTGACCAAGAAGGGCCTCCACAATCACCCAACAGAGATGTTTTGGGATGAGTTGGACCACAGAGTGAAGAAAAAGCAGCCAACAAGTGCTCATCACTTCTAGGAACTCCTTCAAGGCTGTTGAAAAACCATCGAGGTGACGATCTCATGAAGCTGATTGAGAATACCATTCAAAGCAAAAGGAAGAACTGCTAGAACATCTTTGTTTACCACATAAATCCATGTGTTATTTTATAGTTTTGATGTCTTCTGTGTCTATTTACAATGTGGAATTAATAAAAAATAAAGAAAATTATTGAAGAAGGTGTGTCTAAACATTTGACTGGTACCATTTATTGTTAATATCCCCTAACGTTTGCGCAAATGTTTAATTTCCAGCTCTTAAGTTATCTTTTTAAACACAATCTTTATCAATGTTAGGTATATTTAAGTTGCTTTTGGAGAAATATAAAGTCATACAGTATTAGTGTTTGTGCATGAATCCGATAACCAGAGGTATTTTCATGACAGTATTGTAAACATGGCGTCCCTGCAGCAGTGCTGTTAGTCCATTTTTAAACGCAAATGTTATAATGTTGTGATTGTCGCGCAGTCTACATGTCATAATGCGTATGATAGTGGAGGTAGTCAGACAGAGTAATGATAATGATGAATGTAACTTACTGGCCTGAACGTTAACGGGACTAGTAATAAACGCGGAGAAGTATGCGTCACGTGTGAGGGAAGGTTTAAATATTCAGAAACAAAGTCCGCCTACCAGATTTAACCCTGAGAGGCGGCGTTCACACCAGCTGTGGTTGTTCTGGTAGTTTGATCATCATCGGTGTACCGTGGATGTGGATTCTTTCTAATGATGTCACGTGTTTCTCGGGTGACGCGCTGTGAAATGTAAATGTTTTGTAAAAAAATAGAAAATAAAAAATAAAAATTATGGTTAGCTTGCTGAAATGTTTCTGTGATTTACGTTCTCAATAAAGACAACATTTGTAAAGCCCATCCCGAGCCGGTCTGCACTTTGTCATCTGTAAATCCCCCAAAACATTGATTTATTATCGGCTATCGGCTAATCCTGATGTTTTTGTTTGTATAGCCGAGGAAGGGAACATTCTGTAATACACCGTTTCCCAACCTTTTACTTCTGATGTACAGCCCTATCTGACAGATTCACTCAGTTTTATCCAAGTACGGCTTAATTAAACCATTTATCCATTACATTTAGTTAGCAATAACTTTAGCTTGCCTTACTACTTCAACGTACTTTTTCAACTGCTTGTTGCTTCTGTGTATTCATACAACGAGCTAACACTAACTATTTAAGTTCCTTCCATTTAGTAAGGCAAGTTTATTAAGTAAATTTCAACTGTGATTCATTATATTTGACTATTTTAGCTAGTTTGACCATTACATTTAGGTAGCATTAGCTTTAGGTAGCATTAGCTTTAGGTAGCTTTAGCTTGCCTTACTTTTAGCCAACTGTGTTACTTTTTCCAACAACAAATTGCTACTGTGTATCCATACAATTAGCTAATACTTTAATAAATAAGTTTCAACTGTGATTCATCATATTTGACTAACTTTTCCAGCTAGTTTTACCGTTCCATTTAGGTAGCATTAGCTTTAGGTAGCATTACCTTTAGCTCGCCTTACTTTAGCTAACTACTTCAACTGTGTTACTTTTTCCAACTATGAATTGCTACTGCGTATTCATACAATCAGCTAACACTAAAATTTTAATTCCTTGCATTTGGCTAACAGCTATTTAGTCATTACATTTAGCTAGCATTAACTTTAGCTAGTGTGCTAGCTACTGTGTATTCATATAACGAGCTAACGCTAACTATTTAAGTTCCTTCCATTTAGTAAGGCAAGTTTATTAAGTAAATTTCAACTGTGATTCATTATATTTGACTATTTCAGCTAGTTTGACCATTACATTTAGGTAGCATTAGCTTTAGGTAGCTTTAGGTAGCTTTAGCTTGCCTTACTTTTAGCTAACTATTTTAACTGTGTTACTTTTTCCAACAACGAATTGCTACTGCGTATCCATACAATTAGCCAATACTTTAATAATTAAGTTTTAACTGTGATTCATCATATTTGACTTTTTTAGCTAGTTTTACCGTTCCATTTAGGTAGCATTAGCTTTAGGTAGCATTAGCTTGCCTTACTTTTACCTAACCACTTTAGCTAACGCGTCTATTTAAATTCCTAACACGGCATTCATACGGTATTTTCATGTTAACAGCGTTCTTGTATTTATATGGTAAAATTTGGTGAAAAACCCACCAATCTTAGAAAGGTGAAACCAACAGTAACCAAAATATTACAAAAAGTTATACCGTAATATTCTGGCAATCACAGCTGCACAACAAATGTTTTGTTTTTAACAGTACAACGCTGGTATATTTCATGGCAAAACCTTTTTTATATGGCATTTAAATTGTATTTTTAATTATAAACTATGGAATAAAACAATCCTAAATGTGAAATGAACAGCACTACTATCCTTTTACCATAATATTAGAAAAAGTTAGATCATGTTTTTTACAGTAAAATTCAAAATACCACATTCCTCGGATGTTTACACTGAGATTTAACTTAAATTTCATGTATATTAGACTAAGTATATTTCTAAATGTCTTCATGTTGTAAGAAAAGCATTAAAAACAGTGTATTTTGACATCCTTCAAACCCGGCAGCCTCAGTCATCACCCCCGGATGAGTACCATGACTGCAGTGTGTGTTGGTGTCTGGCCTCCACCTCTGATTATGGGAGTGTGTCTTCTCACCACCGTCAGCTCCCAATTTACTGATACAGCATGACAAGTGTGTTCACCCTCCCATCACCGACAGCTGTCACTCAGTCTCGCCATTTCCTAACGATGGCTTTAAGGGAGAAATTCAAACAGTCTTATATTTAAATATCTTAACACTGTCAGACTTTATTTTATTTTATTTGCCTTTTGGGCCTTGAAGGATTTTGAAGTCCATCAAGCTTTGCAGCATTTGAACTGAAACCAGCAGCTCCTCGTGGGGAATGTCGTTCAGATTAACCAATTAAATCCAGGTTATGAGCACAGCGTGACATTTTTTAAAATCTCATTAAAAAAGTGACTAATAAGTGGATTTAGACATAAATCATGTTGGAGATGTCTCTGAGCGGAGCAGCGTGTGCCCTCTGCAGGTGAAAACGAACACAAGCTGTGCGTCATGTGGATAATGTCACACACAACTTGACATTTTTCTGTTAAAAGGGACAATGAAGCACAGTGTGTGTGTGTGTGTGTGTGTGTGTGTGCACTGCAGCTATTTCTGTAGTAAAGTGCTACTTGATGTTAACTAATAACGTGTCCTCTGTGAAAATCACAGAGGCGGACAGAAAGGGTTACCAGTGACATTCACATTATATTATATTATATTATATTACACACACATTAGATGAGGTTGTCTTTTTAATTTGTTTCAGACGGGGGCGTTGTCTGAAATCCAAAATCTGACCTCCAAAGTCCAAAACACATTTTGTGTCTTTGTTTCTGTCTCTCACACTCACTTATTCTCACAAACACACAAAGTACATCTGTAAGATGACTAACGCCGCCTCTGTGTGTGTTTGTCAGGTTTTATTTGCATCCTCATATCATAGGAAACTTTCATACGGACGGTATAAAGGGGACAAATGTGTTGATTTAGTGCAATATTATAAAATCAGGTCATCACCCTTTTATAAACAAAAGCACAGATCCATCTGAGGAGTCAGGTTAAAACAAATAACACATTAAAATGCATAAATAGATAGACAATCTAATAATAGAAGTGATAATGTAACAGAATACAACTGAATATGCAAATAAATAAATATAATTAAAGTAAAATCCAGACTAAAAAGATCTTTTAATTTGCTTTTAAAAATATACACAACATCTCTGCTGTCCTCGGGACTGTAACAATAATTCTTTTATTTTAAAAATATATATAATCCTCGCCCTCTTTTGACCTCGCTCCCTCCCTGATCGCTTTCATACAGTGCTTTACTGAAATTAAACACAAACTGTTGTAATCCTAGAAGCTGTGCAGACAGACAGGTTTGCAGATAGATAAATGACAAAATGCACTTTTCTCCGCGTATCCTATTTCTCCACAGCACTGACTGTCCAGTGTTAATGTTTAATAATCAAACTGAAGTCAACGGTACAATGAAACGAGAAAAACAGCATCCGGAGAAAACAGCTTTAGACGTAGAAGATAAGATATGTTAAAATTTCCAGTAAATACAATCCTTACGAACCCTTTTAATTCTAACTTAATAAAGTTCAAGTCATAATAGCAGCACTTTTAGTGCCTGAAGAACCTTTTCATGGTTCTTTAAGTTGTTTTTTGCAATAATGTGACCTGACCAGGACAGTCTGAAGTATGTGTCGCCTTAAATAATGGCTGTAGCTTTACACCAACCTATTCACTGTGTGTAGAAATGATTGTTGTGGTGCCATTTCTAATTGTAAACAGCGATATTCTACATGTTTTTAGGTTTAATAAAAATGATATGATGTGGTATGAGTGTGCTATACACTGTAAAGATGTGAAAGGATAGATGTGGTAGTATTCAAATGACTAATAACCAACTCAAGGTGAAAAACCAGGTTTCATCTGGAAAATAATTACATTTAGAGTAAGTTAATTCAACATGTGAAGCCGATAAGGGTTTAACATGTTACCATGATCACAGCAAAGGCTTTCTGAAACTGGGTCAGCTATTACACTGGGGAATTTGAAAATAAATTTATGCTGAGTTATATTTTTATGCTGATTAAAACTAAAATTGGCGTGCTGATTCCAAAACTGCAGTCTTGTCCTCCAGATAAGCAAAATTCCACCGATTAGCTGTAGTAAGACTTGCCAGCTAATCACGATTGGACTCATCTACAGCTACGTGGCAACTTGTTTGTGCAGTCACAATGAGAGGTGTGTGCAGCTCCCAATAGATCAGTACTGTCAATATCTGCACACAGAAAGCCGGCATAGTAGAATGAAGAGGATCTGTGCTGCTTTTCTATTCATCTTGTAACCTTGGGCATAACGTTTTTGTAGTTTTCAAAGCTTGTAACTTTTCCATCTTAGTGTTTTATATTTCCTTTGTTCCAGATCATGTCTGCTCCTGCTACTTCTTGTCGTAAATGCCTAAACAACCCTGACTCCTTTTGCTGTATTTGTGCTAGTTTCACCATTCCAAGTCAGAGGAAAGCAAACAACAGTGCATCTGTCAAACGAGCATATTTTACATATTTTAAAGTAAAACTCTGTGATCAAGACAACAAGCCACGGGAGCACCCTCACAAAGTGTGCAAGCAGTGTGTGGAGAGTTTACGGATGTGGACCAAAGAAACACGTGAAAAGTTGGCATTTGGTATCCCTGTGGTTTAACAAGAGCAAAAAGATCATTGCAGACTTTTACTTTTGTTTAGTGAAAACAAGCACATATCTGTTAAGCGCAGTATTTTTCAAGAAAACAGGGATCCTATAATTCAAAAACTTGACGTGATAGAGAAAAACTGAGATCAGTTTTGGATTCTGCAACCAAAAATTTGTTAAAAACAGCTGTCAGACCAAACTAGATATAAATTTTGTTCCCCAGTGTTATTGGCTCAAGCCAGCCTGTTTCTAGCTGCTGTTCTGGTTTTATTCCACTAGATGGCGATGTGCACCTACCAAAACACTCCACGGTGATTCACTGGTTTCTGCTATGTGTGGGTCCAGACCTGCTTTCACCAAATCAGCCATAACGTCACCACCAACTGCCACTGGCATGGACTCCCGGTAGACATCTGAAGGTGTGCTGTGGTATCTGGCACCAAGACGTGAACAGCAGATCCTTTAAGTCCTGGAAGTTTCGAGGTGTGGCCTCCATGGATCAGACTTGACTTGTCGAGCGCATCCCCAAAGACGCTTGGTTGGATTGAGATCTGGACACTTTGGAGGCCAAGTCAACACCTTGAACTTGACGCTGTGTTCCTCAAACCATTCCATGGGATACTGTTGTTCCGTGAAAAGGTGTGAATGGTCTGCAACAATGCTTAGCTAAGTGTCCAAGTGACCCAAGGTTTCCCAAAGCATCACACTGCCTCCATTGGGTTGCCTTCTTCCCCTAAGCGACATATCTTCTTGTCAAAGTCGCTCAAATCCTTTTTTCCTGCTTCTAACATCAACTTGGATACCTCGGATCTCCCCAAACGTCTTCACGTATCGACAACCAAGCCCTGTTGCCCCAAGATCCAACCTTCTAGAAGAAAGATGATCTGGATGACGGAAAACCTTCACAGAACTTTGAGGACAACGTGTTCCCTTGCTGCCTGATATACTCCACCCACTGACAGGTGCCATGTGAACGAGATAATCAGTGTTATCCACGTCACCTGTCAGCGGTCGGTCAGAAGGTTATGGCTGATATATTCAGTGAATAAACGCCAACAGCTTTGTCTGATCACAAACACATGACCTCCTCTGGCAGCGTTGTCACGGGAACAGTTGGTGCATGACTGTGACATTGTGTTGTGTTCATTATTTGTCAAGTTTAACATATAAGAAATCTCTATTATCCCCATTAGAGAACTCGTTATAGACCCCACACACAAACCTTTACAGAATGTGAATAATCTCACATCTATATGAGGTTCAAATGTCTTTTTTTTAAGACTGCAGGTCTCCAAACATACCCTAAAACTTTGTAATCCAACTTCTTTAAAAACCTCAGATGGCTGCTGCAAGGTGGGAGGAATATTCATGGTTCTCAAGAAGATAACAGAAGAGGAGAGAATGACTGAGAGAGCCAGGCCTCTCTCTCTCTGTGTGGGAGGGGAAGGGGGCTCTTGGAGAGAGGAAAATCAAAACCCACCCGAAGCTCTTCATACGTCACTGTTCGCATCACAGATGTTCCCACAGACACTCAGTGTGGGTTGTGGGCCGAGGCGTGTGGAGAGCCAGCATGGCTTCAATTGGCTTGTTTTTTTGGACTGCGCATTATAATATGTAGGCCTGCTGCCGCTGCTGCTGCTGCTGCGTGCGTAAACGGAGAGCCGAACACTGCAGTGGTATTTAAAAGTGTTTCTTTGAGTAGGAGACTCAAATAGCTTCACTGTACCGAGAGAGTTTTGATGGAAAACGAAACACTTCAGCGCTTCAGTTCGGATTCTGTTATTGATTCTTATCGTCGGATTTTGAAACTGTCAAATGGGGTTAAAAACAGGCACCGAAACAAATGTACATCCCCTGAGAATACAGGTTTCTTGATAAATAAAAAAAGGTAACAGGAAAGGAGAAGTCGTGTGGGCGTGTCTTGTTTCCACGACTATTGGCAGAAAAAGAGAATAAGGGGAGTTGTTATTGATGGAAATTAGACTATTTAAATACGTCTCACATGAAAAGTGGGTAAAACCTTCCTCTCCAAAACAAGCTTGCGGTGACAGTGCGCTCAGGAAACCACAGCCTTCGCTCCCAGGCTCGTTTGAAGTGGTTTTTGTAAGCACCGACAGAAAGAAGCGTCTTTTTTTTTTGTTTCAGTCCAGACTGTCGGCTGTCTTGTTTACGTGTACGTCACAGGGCTGCTTTTAACAGGACAGAAATCCCCCTTCAGTCTTCCTGAGACTAACTTCTCTCTTGGCGAAGGGTCACAAAAAAAGTCTCTTTTTAAAATAAAGGTTACAGTTTTGGACCTGAAGCGGTTCTTCGGCGGCGATGCCACAGAGGAACCAGAGGAACCTTTTTCAGCTCTGCAAGGAACATTTTACCTATTGATTGGTTGGTAATCAGTATTTCAGAGAACATTTAAAAGAGAAAATAAGATTATTAAACATTAAAGGGTTCTTCAAAGCACCAAAAGTGTTGCAATTGTGATTTAAAGAACCTTCAGCTCTCCAAAGAAGTTTCAGGATCATCGGTGGACCTGAGGTGTGATCCAGGGCGACTCTAGTCAGGGCCTTTCGCTTTCTTATGGCCTTCTTCATGCTAGCAAGCACAGAGTGAGGCGAAGGGGTCACAATGCAGTACCTTCACCCATAGATGCCACTAAATCTTACGCACTGGTCCTTCTAAAGTAGTTTAACCAGCGTTGCATTTCAAATGCAGCTTTTGTAACCACTTATCCTCATCAGGGTCGTTGGAGGTGGCGCCAATCCAAGCTGGCATCAGGCGAGAGGTGGGGTACGCCATGGATGAGCCATCTGTTCTTCCCAGAGCTAAAATTCAAAGATTTTAGTCCAATAAACTCTGGGATAATTCTATTTAGACTAAACTCTGAATGTTAGTCATCATAGTGAGTATTTAGTCTGCTCTCCATCAGCTCCCACACTCTCGTATTGTCATTATAATCACTGTTTTGTGCATCTGGGCCTCATAAAACGTTCGCTGACCTGTGGCTAACGGCCTAATGACTCACTCACGACTACTTAACGCGGGACTTTCCCCCGTTTTCCCTCCTCTACATCCACACTCCACACCTCTTTGAGCCCCTCGGTGCCGCACATATTTGCCCTCTGATGTGTCCCGGCAGAATGTTGTCCTTGGCATGCGCATAGCTCCATCTCATGCACACACACACACACACACACACACACACACACACACACACACACACACACACACACACACACACGCTCCTCCGGGACGCCCACGCTCACCCACCACGCTCTGCCAAAGCGGCGTGGCATCTTCTGAAGACGCCCCCGTCATTCCTGACGCCACTGTCACTTCCCCTCTCTGCGCGCGTGTGTGCCAAACCTTCAGTTGCACTGACACCTCAAATATGCGTTTCACGCGTGAGTGGCACCGACACGCTGGTTGCTCCGGATGTGGAGTCTTAAAATGTGGATCTACTTCCTTGTTTGTACGTCTCTAAACTCTGTTTGTTTGACTGCTTCGTCTGAAAAAAGTTGCACAATAACAAAAGGAAATTCCGCCACCCTCATCAAACCTCGCAGGTTTTCATCGATATAATAGAAGGGAGGGATTAAGATGAAACCAGTTTTCGTTACCTGGGCGGGGGTTCCCAGAAATCCTCCCATGTGACGAAGTAGTCACCAACATGCCCTTATATGGACAAGCCCCGTGCGTAATTAGGAAAAGGACCCACGTACGCAGAGTTACGCTGTGCGTAAAAGTAAAAAAAAAAAAGGGAACCATGGTTACTGTATGTATGGAAATAAACCACTTGTTTTTCCCTGTTTATGTGTGTGTGTGATTTATATGAATTGAAAACACAAGTCCTCCGTTTCATTTTAAGACACTTTACTTAAATACACGTCACAAATAATAATAATAAAAAAAGAGGAGACAGTGTAAACATTGTGGACATCATCAGTTTGTCTGGATCAACCGGACAAACCAAAACAACAACAAAAAATAATTTACACATTGAATAAATGCAGCGTTGCATGACAATATCATCCAAATAAAAAGTACAAAGACAAACAATGATCATTCCCATTTTTCTACCATTAGTAAACCCGACTTCTGGGCCTGTGTGGCCGCTCAGTGTCTCTGCTCAGTCTGGATGCTGCCCCGGTGTTTCATTTGAATGGTCTTTTGAGCGATGTCCAGCATCCAGCAAGTACCATTTCAATCAGTCTTTAAGTGTGTTTCTGTCAACGCTGACAACACATCAGCCGGTATCCCAGTGCTGCGCATGCAGAACATGACTCCAGTGTTATTACTTTTCAGTCAGTTTCAGTCTGTGTGTGTGTGTTGTCTTTAAAATGCTTCCATCTTGCTTGTGAGCATCAGCTGACAGCCGCTGCTCACGTGTGTCAGGACTTTCTGTTTGAGCTGAGCGACTTGATCCCGGAGCACCGACGCCGTGTTGGACAGCCCCTGGTTGTCGCTCTTCAACCCCTTCACCTTCTCCTCCAGCCGGGCGATGCGCTCCAGTTTGCGCCTCCGGCACTTGGTGGCAGCTAGCCGGTTCCTCAGCCTCTTGCGCTCCGCCTTGATCCTCTCCTGGGTCTCCAAGTCGATCGGGGACATTGGAGGCGAGCCGTCGCTGCTCAGGAGGTCGGGTACGGTCTGAGGCTCCTCTTTCAGGGCTACGAGTCGCTGCGGATGGAGCCCGGAGCCGGGGTGAGAGTGCTGGAACGCGTGCGCGCCGTGCGTCGAGGTCTGCGGGTGGCTCTGCTGGTGAGGCGGCAGGTAGCTGATGGTGGCTGTGGGGTAGCTGGATGCGGAAGAGAGGCTTGTGTTCGGGCAGTAGGCGTTCAGTGTTGTGTAGATGGGAGGCTCGGGCTGCAGAGCGGAGCCGAAGACACTAGAGGCCGCCGCCGAACACGTCGTAACTCCACCGGCTCCGATGGACACATTAGGAGGGGGCATCTGGTTCATCTTGTGCAGCTCGTCCAGGGCTTTCACAAACCCCTCAGCGAAGCCCTCCTGCTCATCGGTGATCCCCCGGTTGTAGAAGTACTGCCCCGGGGTGGGAGTGGTGATCACACCGTTACTGTTTTGGATGATGAGCCTCTCCAGCTCCGGGGAGGCGAGCTTCAGGGACCCCACGTCTTGATGCCCCCCTTGGTAAAGCTCTGTCTCGGCTCTCAGCTGCGATTTCAGGTTGCGATATGGCTCTGTCAAGTTCAAATTCATATTCTGCTTTAGCAGTTTGTAGTCGTGCATTGCTGCATCAGAGTGGCCGTAAGGTGACAGAAAAGAGTCGTCATGATAGAAAGGCTGTTCCATCTTTGTAGACATAAAGTCGTAGGACGGGGGGATAAAAAAAAAACAAAGTTAAGAGCTTACCAGCTGCTTATAGAGACACAACAACAAAGTCAGTGTCAGCACAGAGCATGCACTCTTCTTCTGTCTCAACAGTGTCCTAATAAAGAAAAAATCAAAGTGAAAGTCCAGAATCCAACAACAAAAAACTCTTTCCAGCGCCTCAATCCTGTGAAACTTAGAACAAACTCCTCTCGGTCAGCTGCTGCTCTCTCTCTCTCTCTCTCTCTCTCTCTGCGCGTGTTGAAGGTGTGTTCGCTCGTCTCGATGCGCGTCTTTATATATAACCGGAGACACACGGGCCGTGCGGCGCGCTGATTGGCCGGGCAGCTCCCTTCTCCACGCCCGGTGAGAGCGACGTCATGTGACGCTAATGCCGGGAAGAGGCGACTGTAAACAAGCCCTGTAGGCAAGACAGCTCGCCGAGGAGGGAGCACCGGAGCACCGGCGAAAGACGCACAAGAGCCCGCTGTCATTCACACACACCCAGAGGCTGGATACGTGTTTTTATTATTTTCATTATAAATAAAGAGGTTATATTACTCTGTTAGATCAATTCAGAGCTTTTAATTCATTTATTTATGTTTTTAAATCATTATTAATTTTTCAAACAAACCTCATGTTAAATATAAAACCAGTTTAATCTATTACAGCCTGTGTATATTTAATAAAACAACATTTTACCGCGCTGTTTATTATCATACATCCTGTAGAGGAAGTCCTCAGGCCTTATATGGGCACGATGACGTGCCAGTTCCTCTTCAGGAGAACCGGGAAGCCACGCCCACCCCGGGCCTCATTCCAGTAGCAGCTCCTCCACCTCCCTCCTCCTCCACCTCCTCCTCCACCCTCCATCCATCCAGGAGCTGGTTTAGTTAGGGACTTTCTGTCTCAGCGGGGAGGTGAAGTGAGCATCCATCTGTTTCCACTGAGAATATGCAACTTATTTTTGTTGATGTATCGTTATTCAAATCTGGTTTAGATGCCCCCCAAAACACACAAACACACACACACACACACAACTTCCTGTTTTGAGTATTCTGACAAGTTGGGGATGACGCCTGAAGTCTGCTTTGATCACAAATGAGGAACTAGATGAATAAACTCGAGCCCGTTCATCTTCAGTGATTTATCTTTTTGATGTCTGACGTTAGCCGTGTGCTTTTTTTTTCTCCTCCTCCACAGGTAGACGACTTGTGGTGCAGAGAGAGAGAGAGAGAGAGAGAGAGGAAATGTGATTCCTCAATAGTGCACCTGTTTCAGCCGTGGAGAAGGGCACCTTTGTCTCCTGTTTGTAATTCTTCCAACGCCTACACACACACACACACACAAACACAAAAATGCCTCGGCCGATGGATCCCAGCGCACAAAACAAGTCAGGTGGGATGCTTCTGCTTTTTTTTTTGTGTGTGTGTGTGTCGACAGGCTGTAGATCCTCTGGCTGCACTCGAGGGATGAAAGTTTATACCGGGAGAACACATCAATAACGAGTGTTTTGTTTACAGATGGAGACAGAAGGCCTCTCCGCTGCTCCTGACTCCACCACACAGGACCAAACATCTGCTCCACAGTCCCGCTGGAGCTCGTGCCTGATGTGTTTTTTTTTAGCGTATTGTTTCGATGTGTTGTGCTCGCTTTAATAAAGTGTATTATCATTATGACCAAATATAGAAAGTCCACATCACAGACCGTCTAAACCAGAGTGTGGTGGCTCATCTTGGCTCTGCCACAAGATGTGGATCATCGGTTTACCTGGGCTGAATGACACCTGGATGCTCAAACAAGCCAAAGCGTCCACGCTCTTAATCCTGCATAACTTTAAGCCTTAATATAATGTGAACAGGTGAGTTGTATATAAATTCACCCTCAGTACAGTTGTCATGAACGGGGAAATTAGCTACAGAGACCAAAACTGTTTTTTGTACCAGGCTGTAAACATGTTTATTTCTGCTGTCTAACATGGGGACTTATGGAGACTGACTCACTTCTGGAGCCAGCCTCAAGTGGACGTTTGAGGAACTGCAGCTTTTGAGGGCTTGTCCCTTGCATGCAGAGATTTCTCTGGATTGTCAATGGTGAAATCCAGAAATTTATTCAAACTGTGTGTCCATCCAGGACTTGACCATAAACTCAAACAAGAATGGTCTGACTAAGATTTATTCCCATATATACTGTAATCAAGTTCCTGACTGACTCACTTCTGAAGTTTGCCACTTGGTCCAGATTTGTGGTTCCTGAACTCCCCCACAGCTTTATAAGATGAGTTCAAGGACCCTTTAAACAACACTGCCATGTACCAAATATGTTCTTATGAATGAATTATGTTTAGTTAGCACTATTAATTGAACAAATATGGATATTAAACTGTTAAAGCGGTAGAAACTGGGTCAACCTTTTCAGTATATTTGGCCTTTTTATTCATTCAAACATACATAAACATCAAAAGTGTGTTTTATTTTGAAATTCAATTCTCCTTTTCTTTACCTCTGGTTTGGGAACAAGCAACCAAGGCCTCCAGCCAAGTTAAACAAGAACATTTAAACATTTCAAAACACCTCTATTATTATTTAACCTCGTCCACAGAATATCAGTAAAACCTGACGAGGCTGAATCGAGCTTTCGGCAGGTTTCCCCGTTGGCAGCGAATAGTTACGACTTACCCTGTAACAACATGTACACGCAAAGATATTTGCTCCACCAGACCCTGTTATCATGTTGAGGCCTAAAGGGAGTCTGTTAGGACACAACTGTTTACCGTCTTTTTTAGGGTCTCCATGGCTGATCATAATGACCTCATCTCAGGTAATTGTCTGGCATTCGGAGTGACTATTTTAATACTATGCCTTTTTGTCAGTATCCATGGGAATATGAATAAACAGAGGAAAACAACAGTTCCTGGCAGTGTTATGCCTCCACTTTGCCACCTCCCTTATAAATTCTATTCTCTGTGCAGCTGCCTGTTTTCTGCTGCTGCTGCTGCTGCTCGGGGTTTTAACTTTTATTCAGCGTCGCGGTCGAGGTTGACCACAATCCCAGTGACATTTTGGCAAAGCACAACAGTATAGGGTCCAGAGTGGTGAGTGTTTACGGGAACACACTCGTGAGGTGGCGACCTGCCAACCTGCCAAATGTTAGAAAAAAAAAAACACGTTACTCAACCAGTGTGGAGAGAGACATGTGTGAACGCTGACACAGATGTATGATGTGTTTCAGATTATTGGGGATTAATCACCATCGTCAGTTATTAACAGTGGACTCTTAAGGAAAAAATGGTTCTTGATAAGTGAACTTTGAGTTCTCTGGAGAACCCATACTTTGCCGTTTAAGGTTCTTTGAGGAACCAAAAGCTTCTTTAAGTCATGTTCTTTGAAATACTGATTACTGGTTCTTTAAGTTCACCATTCTCTGAACCGAAAATGGTTCCCCTAAAGAACCACTTTATGTTCTAACTCAAATCGTTTATCTTTACTTTGACTTGTCTGGAGAACCTTTTTTGCTGTTGACGGTTCTTTGGGGAACTGAATACCAAAAAAAGGTTCTTCAAGTCGTGTTCTTTGGAATACTGATTACCGGTTCTTTAAGTTCACCATTCTCTGAACTGAAAATGGTTCCCCTGAAGAACCACTTTATTCCCCTGAAAAACCACTTTATGTTCTAACTCAAATCATTTACTTTATCTTTACTTTGAGTTCTCTGGAGAACCCATACCTTGCCGTTTAAGGTTCTTTGGGGAACTGAATACCAAAAAAAGGTTCTTTAAGTCATGTTCTTTGGAATACTGATTACCGGTTCTATAAGTTTACCGAAAATGGTTCCCCTGTAGAACCACTTTATGTTCTAACTCAAATCGTTTACTTCATCTTTACTTTGAGATCTCTGGAGAACCTTTTTTTTCATGTTGATGGTTCTTTGGGGAACTGAATTTTGGTGGTTTGAAGAACCTTTTCATGTTTATTAATCTTTTTTTTTTCTTTTAAAATGTTCTTTGGAATACTCATTACTGTTTCTTTGAAGAACCAATAGGTAAAAGGTTCCCTACAGAACCCAAAAAAGGTTCTTCTGTGGCATCATCATGAAGAACCACTTTGAATCTTGATTTTTACTTTATCTTTACTTTGAGTTCTCTGGAGAACCTTTAAGTCATGTTCTTTGGAATACTGATTACTGGTCTCTCCATTTGCAGCAAATGGTTCTCTGAACATGAAGTGGTTCCTCTGAAGAACCACTTTATGTTCTAACTAAGATCGTTTACTTTATCTTTACTTTGAGTTCTCTGGAGAACCTTTTTTTGTTGCTATTGACGGTTCTTTGGGGAACTGAATTTCCAAAAAGTGCTTTTGGTGGACGAAGAAGAACCACTTCAAATCTTGATTTTTACTTTATCTTAACTTTGAGTTCTCTGGAGAACCTTTTTTTCTGCTGTTTAAGGTTCTTTGGGCAACTGAATGCCAAAAAAATAGTTCTTTAAGTCACAATTGCAACACTTTTGGTGCTTTAAGGAACCTTTTTATGTTTAATAATCTTTTAAGGGACCAAAAAAATGTTCTCTCTGGCATCACCATATAATCATTAATTATTATTTCTATGAAGAACCACTTCAGGTTCTATCTCTAATCTTTATTTCCAAGGGTTTGGGTGGATTCAGATTTAAACAATGACATGTGGTGATTAGTCGAGCACTTATCAAGTTTTCACGAAACAACAAAAAATAAATGTGACCCGACAGCTTAGTCACATCTTGATTAGTCACATCTCTGTTTAGATTTAGAGTTGTTCTGTGCACAACCTCTCTGGGTTCTGCTTTTCTATCGCCAAAAAACTGCTGCAGGATTTTTCTGTGTTGATGTATTTCTTTTTTATGCATATTTTTTGGGCAATCTTTCAAAAAGTTTCAGGGCAGTACAAGCTGGTTGGCAACAGACTCGGTTTTTAACAGTCGGGATCACGTGGATGAGTGCCAAAACCAACCGAGTGTTACCTGCTCTTGTTCCTGGGTGAGTTTGGGAAAGGCAAGGCCTGAGGGTGGAAGGAAGCTGTTTACCGTAAGATTAAGCAAAGTGTGTGTGTGTGTGTGTGTGTGTGTGTGTGTGTGTGTGTGTGTGTGTGTGGATAAGCACGTATATCACTCAGGGTGGAGTATTCATGAGTGAGGAATCTTTTTTTTTTTTTTAAACCACAATGTGAACATCTGCATGAAGGGAAGAGATAAGAAACATATTTTTAAAAATTATCTCAGATGCTGAAAAAACATGTTCAGTTGTCATTAGAGGGACCTTTATCTGACCTCTGCAACAAATAATATCAGTAGGAAACAGTTTATGACGCGTGTGAAAGAGATTAAAGGAGCATTGCACAGATTTTTTGTGTGTTTTAGTCGCCCCAGTTTCAGATACCGAATGCAAGATGACATCTGGTCCAGATGTAATCCCACTGTGGTAAATATGGACAGCTGTGTTCGAGTATTTGTTCTGATCAAAAACTAGTGAGTCATCAACTTTGCTAACAGGCAAACATCAACTCTAGCTTCCTCTTCAGTGTTTTCTCCTCTGTCATTATGTCCATAGAGGCTGCTGAGCCCGGTTACATTGCCCAGCTCCTGTTCTGGCACGACATCAGTTCTTCTCCCCATCTGCGTTCCCTGTAAACCTCTTCCTGCCGATGATCCTGATTACAAGTCAGTGTGACATCAACGTGATTTAAAATCTGTTTGTTTATGGTAAAAAAAATTGCCCAGTTGCGCAGCTCCTGTTCTGGCACAACATTGGCTCTGCTCCCTGACAGCATTGTCAGCCTGTAAACCTCTTCTTCTGTCCATCCATAAAATATGATCCAGCTTGACCAAAATCAGTGAAATTGTTGGTGGCTTGTAACTTAGTGCCGTAAAGCGTTACGTACTTCATAAATACATAGTGCAGAAACAGTCGTACGGGTACAAAAAAATGATTTATAGTAGAAAATGTTGCTTTAAGCTGTGCGTTTTTTAAATAAAATGCATCTTTTCCCTCCTTAGTTGCACAATATGGACAATTCCTACACACAGGGAAATCCCCTTAACTTCTTCACCCTATAGATTTTCTATTTTAACAAAGCAGGCCTTCACAATAAGATGCTTATGTTGGGGATTGAGCTCTCCTCACCTCCTGCTCTCAAACCGTCCCATTGTGCCTCGCCACCTCTGCACAACTCTCCTTTTGTCAGCAGCCTCTTCGCCGTCTTCGTCTCTGTGACTCACAGCAGCTCGGGCGGCCGCGGGGCCAATCAGGGGTCATCGCCCCGAGCTCGACTCCTCACTTCAGAGTTTTCTGCCCTGACCTTCACAACTCCTCCAAAACACCCACTCAGCAGAAAAGAGTCGCAGGGTTACAGCGCAAGTGAAAGAGAAAGACGCGCTCAGTCAGATGAGGTTTGTTTGTAAAGTTGCCCTCTTGACTGAGCGGCTGAGTCCTTCGTTGGGACATAATGGGGCTTCTCATCCATAGCGTCGCTGTTCTCCTTTGTGACTGCGGTCACTTTATTGCCAGGTCTATTAATAGAGGGATCCATCATTGTTTACATCACCATCATCATCCTCGTCAACATCACATGATGGCCTGATGGTGTTTTCCATCTCACTCTATTATCCCCAATCTGCTGGCACTCGGTTCTCGTTTCACCTTCATGTGCCTCCGATGTGAAGGCTGAAGTTCGTGAGCTTTTCTAATCGGAGATGCCATCGAATGTCACATGACAGCATCGATATAAAAGCGTCTTTGAGGTCTGTTGTGTTGTGCTCCACTGGGACTTGTTTTCAAAGAACTAATAGAATAATTATAGAAGTAATCATGTTTAATGGGATTCTTGATTACTTTGATTACGAGTGGTCTAATTGGGTTTATTTTTAACAACACAAGGCTCTGTGTCTGCGTCAGGCTGTCGGTCAGTCCGGCCACTGATTTAGTAAAGCATTGATCTGCATGAAATTTACATTCATGGTCCCCAGAGGATGAAATACAACAAGAAAAGTGAGTTAAATGTAGATAGAAACAAAACAAACCCCATATTTAATTAAAAATAGAATTTTTATTGTTTTTTGAGTCACCAGCCGATTTCTTTCAGCAATTCACAACTTTTCCAGACTTTTGTTGCCGCTGTTTTGAAACATGTTGCTGCCAACTAAAGCTGTGAATTGCTGAAAACAGCTGATGGAAGATCTCAGAGTTGATGAGGTGAACTGGCGACAGGTTTGTAACACGATTGGGTATAAAAGAGTCTTCGTGAAGGTGAAACAGAGAATCAGGAGAAATATCTCTGTACACGAGGGACAAGGCCGAAAATCCAACCTTGGATGGTCGTGATCTTCTTCTGTCATCGTCTGTGAACACAGTTCATCGCTACCTCAACAAATGACAGCTCAAACATGAAATTTCGAGCCACCCATTCAGAAATTTTAACAGCAACGTCCCCTGAAGTTGGACTCTACCATTTGTAGAAACGTTGCTACAGCGGCTATAGAACCAGGCAGCGACCTCTGTGAGTCAGTCTCCATAAGTCCCCATGTTAGACAGCAGAAATAAACATGTTTACAGCCTGGTACAAAAAACAGTTTTGGTTTCTGTAGCTAATTTCAACTGTACTGAGGGTGAATTTATATACAACTCACCTGTTCACATTATATTAGTGGCTTGTTTGAGCAGCCAGGTGTCATTCAGCCATCCACGTCTTTGCTGATTTTTAGATTAGCACGCCAACATGAAGACAGCCACATCCATTCGTTATACTGTCAGCTTCTGGGTGACGCCACTCCCAGCTCTGACTTCTGAATGAAATGAACTAAAATAACCCAAAAAAATCATGGTGCCTGCTTTTATTTTATTCAGTTAAAAAAATCAAAGCCCTCCTCAGCTTTAACATTTCCTTTGGTACTCTAATTTTCTAATGTGACAAACTGTTGGACTGATATTAGTCACGTCAGGGTTTAACAAGCAGACGTACATCATCAGTCATAGTGATGGACACATGTAAGAAACGCTGCCAAAAGAAATAATTAAAAAAAAAAAAGCTCTCGCTGTTCTTACATGAAGAGATAGTTGGAGGGAAAAATACCGCGCCTACGCCCATGCCGGCGGCAGTGTACGGAGGACTTGCACAACATAGATGAGCAGCAGTGGAAAATCTGTGCATCTATCACTGGAAGACAGTTTACATCACATGTCAGTGAATCCGTTTGAATCCACGCTGCTTTTCACTTTTACTTTGATCATGGCAGAGTCAAAAAAAAGGACCAGTGACCTCTGTGCGCTCACTTCCTTTATGACAAAACCAAAGTGGGGAGTAAAGAAGCCGCCGGGCGAGCACATGGTCTCAAAGATCTCTTTTACAACAGTGGTCCCCAACCACCGGGCCGAGGACCAGTACCGGTCCGTGGGTCATTTAGTACCAGGCCGCACGGTAATATATAAATATATGTACAGATGTTTTATTTTAAAAAACTGCCGGATTCTTTCCCAGTTACATCCGTCTGTGCCTCAGGTCAAGACGCTCGTCTCGGTCACGTGATACGTTACCCCAGTTAAGCCCTCAAAGCAAAAATGAAAAACAAACGTCTGTGGAAAGCTTCTTCAGCGACCAAAACTGAATTATGGAATAGACTGAACACACTTCGGGTGTCATTGTCTCCTATAACTCGTCGATAGGACCGGTTCGTTGCAGAGAAACAAGCTCAGGGCTCCCACTAATTCAGTGTAATGGTGAGTTGTATTTTTATGCACTTTATATTTGTTTTTATTTGTATTTACCCCCCCACACCTTGAAGGCCGGTCCGTGAAAATATTGTCTTACATGAGACCGGTCCGTGGTGCAGAAAAGGTTGGGGACCGCTGTTTTACAACATCCCATCCTGTTCGCTGAACCTCAAACTGCCCTTCAGGAAGCTGCCGTGACTCAGGTAGCTGACCGGGGCGGGGTTGCAGCATTGCTCGCAGGTGGTGGGCTCCGTTCTGCAGAGAGCGAGAGAAAAACTGTGAGTCGGTTAGCAGCGCCAGAGGTCAACGTGTTCGAGCTCTGTCGTCTTTGTTTATTAGTCTGCAGCGCAGGAACTCGCAATCATCGTAATGAATGCAGAATGTGCTCCCAATTCAGGGTTATAAGATAAAAGGCAGGCAGCCCGTAGCACAAGGTGGTGGTGGTGGGGGGTGTCGTGAGAGAACATTGCCTTCTTTCCTCTGAGTGTTCGTCTCAGGGGAGGACGGTGAAGAGAGGCAGAGATAGCTGACAGTATTGAAGTGGCACAAATAAATAAGAAGGCCTCGTCTTCCTCCTCCAACCAAAGTCTGCACACATCTGATCCCACATTTTTTGATCCCTGCCAAGATTTCCTTTTCGAGTCTCAGTTCTGGTTTTGGCTCGGCACAAACAGCCACAGCTGCTCCTTCTTCTTTATCTGCCACATGGTTAAAGCATTTCTTTGGCTTCTATTAAAACAAAATGCCATGTCAGCCTCAGAGGAGCTCCATTTTTTTTTTTTTTACAGTCATCAATCTTTAAGCCAAGCATTTATTTCTCTCTTTGGCAAAATTGGCAAACCTGACAGCAGCTGCTTTATCGTTTCTGCTCTCGCTGCTTGATAAGCAATAAAATCTTTATCACAAATCTGTGTGTGTGTGTGTGTGTGTGTGTGTGTGTGTGTGTGTGTGTGTGTGTGTGTGTGTGTGCACACATGCTCGCGTGTGCTCTGCAAAAACTCCCCTTTCTTCTTTTTCAACCTGTCAGCAGTTTGTTTCTTGTCTGTGTTGAGTCTCATCCTCAGAGTCTGGTCCACTTCCTGGTTTCCCCCCCTCTTCTAGTCAGAGTCCAAATAAACAACAGTGGAAAAAGTCTGCCGTGTTAGACATCAGGTCGTCATACCGTTAAAAAGCCAGACTAGGGAATCCCTGCAGGAGGGAGGGAGGGAGGGAGGGTATGAATTATGGGAAGGTCGTGACCTTGATAAAAATGACGTCACCGGTTGGCAAACACGACGAGGTGCAGAGTTTAAGACGATGACAAATGACTGAGTAAGATTCAAGTCACACACACACACACACACACACCCTGTAATATATCGTTAATATAAACAAACAGCAACACAATCAGACGTATAACACACACGCGTGTGTGTGCTTTCACTCCGCTACAAATCCGCCGTGTTTTTCTCAGCTTGGGGATAGTTGAGAGGAAAGATGCAGTGCCAGCAGTTTCTCCGGGTGCAAGCACACAACTCACATGCAAGTTAACATAAGAGACCACAGATTCTCTGACTTTGTCTGCGTCGGCAACTCCTGTTAAGCCTCAGGGAGCCTTCGCGTGATCCTGTAAACTGAGCACCAATTCCCCGACGCATCGGGACCCGGCACGTCTCTAAACAAGCCCGGACACGGACGCCCTGGAGTGAATCAGTGATCCGACTCCCCCACAAACACCCACATATTTCATCCACTCACACACACAAACCCAGACACCGCGCTCCACTCTCGCTCACAGTCACACTCTTACTCACATATGTAAATGCATTTCTTCTTCTCGACGGTGCAACCGAACAAACACAAACACAAACACACACAGCACATCGTGCCTCAGCTCAGCCTGCTACCAGACGTGTTTTTCTTATCACACCTCAGCTGACAATTACTGTTTGCGTGTTTGTGTGCGGTCATCTCGTGCAGAATAGATGCCGAGGTTACTATTAGGAGAAGTCTGCTGGTTGTGCTGGGTGGAGGCGAGCGAGAGCCGACCACAGGCAGCACAATTAGCAGTTTGTGGTCTGTTGTGTGGCGCACTAATTACCTCACGTTTAATGTAGTTTACCTTAAGTGGTGTGTTCAGGAAGCTCTGCTCCAAATATAGACTCTCTAAGGGCAATTTAGGAGTCTCGTTTGGTCACAAATGATTGGGTTAATTGTTCGCACGGCAGAGTTGTTTACCACTGTTTCAAACAGAGGAGGTTTTGGATGTTCTGAGGCGGTCACGACTTTCAGAAAACATTTAAAAACTTGCACGATGAGAAGGAATAAACGTCTTTGCTGCAACATTGTGTAGAAGTTTTCGCAATTTAGCATCACTCAATCTCAACGTCCTCTTCAGTCTTTTCACTTCTGTCATTACGTCCATAGAGGCTGCTGAGTCCGGTTACATTGCCCGCTTGCCTAGCTCCTGTTCTGGCATGACACTGGCTCAGGCCTAAAAACTTCCTTCTCTTCATCCCCGTAGTCCAAAACGCCTCTGGTACAAACACTTGCTTTGAGCTCATAGTCCGGGCAGCCCGGCTAACAAACTGAGCTAACATGAGCTATAACAGCAGCTACAGTTTACTTCACTGTCCATCAGGAAACTCTGTAAATCACAGATTTACTCTTGTCCGGCGACTTCTTGCTCGCTAACCCTCTCATTTTCTCTTCTTAGCTTCCTCCGTCAACGTCCTCTTCAATCTTTTCTCCTTTCTCATTATGTCCATAGAGGCCAGGTTACAATGCCCACTTGCCCAGCTCCTGTTCTGGCACGACACCGGCTTCCCTCCCTGTTAGTACTCGCCCACCTGAAAACCTCTTCTTCTTCTTCCTCCCGGTGGTCCAAAACTCCTGTGGTACAAACACTGACACTGCCCCCGTGCTCTGAGCTCACAGAGCATCCCGGCTACCAAACTGAGCTAACAGCAGCTACAGTTTACTTCACTGTCCATCAGGAAACTCTGTAAATCACAGAATTCACCAAAATCAGTGAAATAGTTGGTGCTGTGTGACTTTAAGCTAAACTAAGCTCACTTCATATTTAACGTGCAGTCATCAAACTGTCGTCAGTCGGTTTCACCTTTCACCAGAGTGACACGGGGTGGTTGGATTTTTTAAGTGACCCAGCTCGAAAACAGCAAAAAAAAAACCTCATCAAAAGCATTTCGAATTTTTTCCCTGAAGTGGAGAACAAACAACATCTCACCCCTTCATATCTCACTCTGAAAGTTTAGACTTAGTCATCTTCACAGTGCCTGTCAAACAGTTCGCTGCTTTGCCATTACTCATCGCAGTGTCAGTCTGGGCAAAGTCAGAGGTGTCCTCGTTTATTATCACATCTACCTCCCGTAATAAAGGCCAGCTCGTTTCTCTGCATCTTTGCAGAGCTGGGTGCGTTTCATCCTCTGTTCTCCGGAAACAATCTCAAGGAACATATAGTTCAGATGTTGCCCCTTGAACTATTCAGGATTTCATTTTCCACTTGAGTTTCCTGTCGTGGCTGCAGCTCGTGTTTTTGAAGCGCAGCTCTCGGTAAATGGGGGCTCTCTCTCTCTCTCTCTCTCTCTCTCTCTCTCTCTCTCTCTCTCTCTCTCTCTCTCTCTCTCTCTCTCATCGCTTCGATGTTTCACTGTAAAGCTGCCGAGGACAGAAATAGCTCAAACAATGCCTGGCGGCTAGAGGCTCGCATCCATAATGACCCCAGCCTTGTGATTGAAGAGGCCCCCTCTCTCTAAAAGAGCAGAGCAGGTGGAAGTGTAGGTGGTCTTCCCCCCAGAGCGCTCTCCTCACACACTGTCGATGTGTGTGTGTGTGCTCTGCTGGAGATGTTTTCAGTGTTGCACAATTTCACTGCTTCATTTCAAACCCTTTAGCTGCAAGTGACAAAAATGCTTTTTTACAAAAGGGGGGGAGAACCTCGTCTCTGAGCTCTGAGCTGTATTCTTGTGTTCTCGCATCAACACAGCAGCTGTAGGGAGCCGTCAACTTTCTCTTCTGTTGTGAGTAATAACGAGAGTTGTACTCTCATCCTCATTGACGTTCTGAGACGGCGATGTGGTGACAGTGACTGTTAGAGAGCTCCGTTTGCCTCCATTTGAAACGCCATGACGCCCCGTGGCACCAAAGAGGAAAACGGGTTTCTGCAGCAGATGTAAGCAGGAGCTGGGCTTCGTCTTTAACCCACCACAAACACTTGATAACTGACTTCTGGAGCTCGAGCTCTTTGTAATTACTCACACAGAGCGTGTGTCTGACTTTTTAATTGATGTTATCTGGCTTGGGAAATTCTTCCAAAAACCATACCGGCATTCAAAATTTGTGACTCACAAACACTCTTTGACATCTGATCCTGAATATATTGGCGTGTGTGTACGGCGGCTCTGAATTTAAAATGGGAAAGTAATTTTGGCGTCGGAGTCGGTTTTATTTGGTTTCTTTCTTCTGCTCGCTGACAGATGAGCGCAGATGTTGCGTGTAGATGATTGCATGCAGGTGGATCGGCGGACAGATGTTTTTCGTCTTTGCTGAGTCGGTCACACACAGCGGTGGTCTCTACCATCTGTTTCAACACGTACACTGTTTACTAAAGAAATATTAAAAGTTGTTAATCGACCAGTCAGAGCAGATGGCCGTCAAACGAAAGTCTTTGCCTCGCCACTGTGGCCAAGTGCTTGCTCATCGTGGGAATTGTTGAATTGTTACAGTCTACACCTGCATCTCTGTGCAGTTCAGACGGTATTAAAGCAACGCTGTGTAGACGTTTTGTGCTTTAGCACCCCCAGTTGCAGAGTGTAATCCCACTGTGGTGATTACTTATGATCAGCAACTTTGCAACAGCCAAACATCAGCAAGGTCAACAACAGCCGACACAGCAGCAGCTAATATTACTGACTATTCGAACAGCAGTCAGCCCAGCTCGGCGTCCATAGAGGCTGCTGAGCCCGGTTACATAACATGCATGCCCAGCTCCTGTTCTGGCACGACACTGGCTCCATTCCCTGCCAGCATTTGCCCATGCCCCACCCTAAAAATGTCCTCCTCTTCTTCCCCGTAATGCAAAACGCCTGTGGTACAAACACTAACACTCCCCCGGTGCTCCAGCTCCTGTTCTGGCACGACATCGTCAGCATTCCCTGTAAACCTCTTCTTGCCGATGGCCGAAAACTCCTGATTACAAGTCAGTGTGACATCAACATGATTCAAAATCTGTCAGTTTATGGTAAAAATAACCTGAAGGTGTTTTTCTCGGGAAAAGATGCTCACCAACGAATTTTCGCCATCGTCGCTGAGATGAACGAGTCGATCAAACACGCTGTGGCTTGGAAATCAGTCAAGATTTTAATCACCTCACACAACGATTACACAACAATTACAAAGAAGTCTCTTTGTGGTCTCGTCGGTTATTCTTTACGGTATTTTAAAATCTGTCATTTCCTGATAAACAAAGAATAAAAAATGTTGACTCATAATGTACTGTAAGGATCTATGAGTCTGCCTCGCTGATTACTGCACAAAAGCACAACTTTATAACTTTACTCTGTGATTTTTATTTACAGAATATATGCCACTGTAAACTGACCCATGCTGGTTTCGGAGGTTGTGTTGGGTCCTGCCATGTTTACCAGGAAAACAAACGCTGACACTAGCTCATAGTGGTGTTACCTGTGATGCAGTTTGTGTCGAATCATGCACGCTCTCTAAACACAGGAAGCAAAAAAGTATTCTTGTGATTTCCTGGGGACATTAAAGTGAGTTTGCAGCTTGTTTTGGCTCCCAAACATTTTTTAATTGACCAACCATAAACACACTTTAACTATAAATTAGTTACCGTGACCTTTCCCTGACCTTAAGTTGCCATACACAGACATTGTTCTGCCTCGTCTTTCTGTTGTTTGCTGTGCTTGTTTTTCTACTATCCCCATTTCACCTCCTAACTATCCTTCTTTACAACATGCACCTGTGCTTCAGCTCCTTCAAAATAATAATAAAAAAATAGAAAAAGCCACCATCTCTGCTCCGCCCTCGTCCGGATAACACAAACCACCTTGCCAATAGCCTTGATCAGAGGCACCATGTGCCTGCAAACCACATTTGCTCACAGCAGGGGCAGTGCTTCAGACTGATGCATGCGTGAGTGCAGCCACTTAAACCGGGGCCATTCAAAGCCATGTGGACCCAGCAGGTGCCTCCTACATACACAACCCCTCCTCCTCCTCCTCCTCCCTTTTTTTCGCTAGCTGGCCTTAGCCATCCACCCACATCCGTGTATCAATTAAGAAGGATCAGAGAGCAAAACAACGTCCTGAGGCGAATCATCTGCAGCATCGACATCGCATTAGCGCCGGCTCTTTTCACACAGGTCGGTGCGTGGCGATGAATGGATGTTATCTAAAAACGCCTTTCAGGAACTTTTTGCATATATGGCGGCGAGGAGGAAGTTGCATTGAAGCCGATTAGTATTGATTGCGATGTTTGCGTCATTTGCTTCATTCAGCCTTCAGCTCGCTTGTCCCAGCTAACCCCTGTGTCCTTCCTTACAGACACGCTTCCTGTGCTGCTGTGGTGGTTGGGTTTTCACACAGGATGTTGAGGGGGCAGAGAGGATGTTCGAATTCTGATCGCATCCTGTGGTTGTGTGTGTGTTTGTGTGTTTGTGTGTGTATTCCCGCCTCTGTCTGTTCTGTATTTTTCGCTGGAAGACGCTGAACATTAATGATAAACCCTGATGTGTGAACTGATAGACTTCCAGCTATCAAAGGACTACACAGCTGCACTGATTATTAATGTCTCACTTTCCACAGGTCAGCCTTTTTCCGACTCCTGCCGGTTTATCACCAGCTGAGGTGTTATATTTTTGTGGGTGTATTTCGTGTCTGACACGTTTCTCTTCTGACACGTACTGCAGGGACAACATGCAACCTCATAAGAACAGCACAAAGAAAAAGAAATATTATTGTTTTTGGTAAATTATATGCCCATTTTAAATTTAGTTTCAAAAAAAGTGGCAACAAAAGACTGGATAAGTTGCCCATCTATCCTTCCGGGTTGCGGTGGCAGCAGGTTCCTCTTCCAGAGGAATTCCCAAGCAAGATGGGCTATGAAGTCCCTCCAGCAGGTTCTGGATCTGCCCTGGGGTCTCCTCCCAGTTAGACGTACACCTCCAAAGGAAGGTTACCTATGAGGTACTCTAATCTCTAAAGGTTGAGCCCGGCTCACTTTGGCTGCTTGTATCCTTGATCTTTACAGTCACTAAAGCTCATGAGCACAGGTGAAGGTTGGAACGTAGATGGAAACTCGAGAGTTCCCTCTTCCCCGCAATGATCCGATACCGCA
This sequence comes from Collichthys lucidus, assembly GCA_004119915.2. Taxonomy (NCBI): domain Eukaryota; kingdom Metazoa; phylum Chordata; class Actinopteri; family Sciaenidae; genus Collichthys; species Collichthys lucidus. The sequence continues at coordinate 5,651,749 of CM014100.1, read as the reverse complement.
TTGGCACCAAAAGTCACTCGCCACTGGAAAAGTTGTGAAATGCTGAAAGAAAACACCTGTTGGAACAAATCACAATGAATGAGGTTAACTGGCAGCAGGTTAGTAACATGACTGGGTCTAAAAAGAAGAAGAGAAGAGAGAGTTTGAGCCTGGGTTTGCCCGGTAGACGTCTTTTTCAGGGATTATTTCATGTCAAACCACATCATGACTACGTAGTTAATGAGTTCTGACCAGCCTGAAGTCCAGACTTGACAAACCACACATGGACTCAGTCAGGAAGTAAATTCGCAAGAGAACTCGACTGAGCGACTGACCTGTAACCACTGGAGGTCCAGCGGAAGACGACCCCGCAGATCCCACAAGAAAAGAAAGAAATTGTGTTTTTCTTGTATCAAAACAAACACGGATGGCAATCAGCAGCTCTGCTCTGTTTATATGCAGTGACATTTGTGCTGAAAAGGTCAAAAAGAAGCTGAGATCCTGGACGGAGAGAGAGCCGTGGGCAGCATGGACAGTGTAGCCGACAGAGGAGAGTGAACTTTGTGGAACAAAGCTAAATTCAGGTGACGCACAATCACCGGTCGCCAATGTTCGTCACAAATGTTCTTGATATAAGCTTGTGAGCTACGTAGTGTAGGTCGACACGTTACCACAAGCCAGCTGCTTCTAGTATCATGCATGCAACCAGTGAAATAATCAGAAGGAAGGAAATCGGTCAAAAGCGTCCAAAAATACCATCACACACACGACCTGCAAAGTGTCTCAGCTCTGTATCAGCACTCATGGGGTCAGATTACAACCTGCCGTGCAATAATCTTTGGATTTTACGCAATATCACGCAACACAGAACCAGTCCAACACACCCGAGTCTTAATTAGAATTGCCTCAACAGTTTTTTATTCACGTCCACGCCTTAAGTTTAGAAAAACAAAACCTGCTCCGAGCATGTGATTAATATTGCGTCTTTCAACATGGCACACATTCAGAGTGTCAAGAAGTATTAGTAATATACTCACAGTTTACATTTTGACATGTGCTTTAACAACGGATGAGCACATTTAATGTGGGAATTGATATAAATATGCCAGAATCAGCACACCCTGTTTCAATGCTTTGTCCTGATAATAGAGTCTGTCCATTAATGGTAACGTTACATCGACTGGAAGAAATTAGTCAAGCATGCTTTTAAAAATAACGTTGTTACGTTGGTTTGTACGCGACACCTCAAAGCTTCCTGCAGCAAAGAGGATGGTGTTAAACGCATTCTCCACACAAACCACACCCACGCATGCAAACTGACGTTCAGGTGAAATCCACGTTTATTTATTTATTTATTTATTTATTTATTTATTTATTTATTTATTTATTTATTTATTTATTTATTTAATGAACCTGTTACCTGATGATTCTCAACACAGTTTATGAAGACGCTTACTGAAGTAAGCCTGAAGTAGTTTTTTGTCTTAATGGCAGCACCGCTCAAAGAAAGATGGCACGGCACCAACACAAGGTTGACTTTTAGGTTTTTTTGTGAACTATTGGATTGATTCCTATAAATTTGGGTCGAGGTTTTAATTTCCCTTCAGGATGAACTAATTACCTGATGATCACCTAACGCAGGAGTGTCCAAAGGGCCAGATTTGGCAATGTGAAGATGTCCGGGGGGCCGATATGAACATTTGAATTATCAATTAAAGTTTCTGTAACAATTTTATTTTCATTGTCACATTTTTTTTTTTGAAATGGCAATGTCACCAAATCTAAGCCACAGCTTTTTTTCTTTCACATCTGGAGTCAGATAACAAAGAATAAACTGCATGAAGTTGATGCAGACAGGGTTCCCACGGGTGCTTGAATTCCTTGAAAATGCTTGAATTTCAATTCAGTGTTTTCAAGGTTGTGAAAATGCTTGAATTTTTTGTGAAGTGCTTGAAAATGCTTGAAATTTCACAATTAGTTAAAAATCAAAACAGTCAGTCTACCACCATATGAAATAATGCTAATTAGACCCATATTATTATGCCATACAGTGGCACCGCTGCGCTTCCCATGACCATCATGGCAAACACAACTAGTAGGCTACCTATTTAAAGGTGCTGGAAAAATGGAAAAACTGGTGCTTGAAAGTGCTTGAAAAGTGCTTGAATTTGTTCATGAAAAAGGCGTGGGAACCCTGTGCAGATCTTAACCTCATGTTCTCTTTCACAAGATCATTCAGAAAGTAACTTTGTGTCACATGTTCTAAAAAGCTAAATCTGGCAGCCGTACAGCTTCATGAAATCTCACCACGGGTCGTGATTTGGACATGTCTGACCTGAACACCATCATCATCCATCATACTGGATCAAAGCGACAGGAGCAGACAGGACAGTGAACCATGCGTACCTTCTGTTGTCATGTCCTATCCCTAATATGATGGAGGAGCTAACCAAGGTTACTACAGACGTAGTGCAGAGCGTCACAGAGACTCACTGGTAACGCCTGAAGACAGACAAGAAAGGAAAGAAAAAAGAGAAACCAGACACACCACAGGCTTAAAAATCTAAATACACTTTTGCTCTGTACAGATATCGCTGTAACAAAGGACAGGGCTTACACCTTTGTGTAAAATACTAAAACTTTGTTGTATATATTAAAGGAAAACTCAGTGTAGAAAGGTGACAGCCGTCAAATGAAGAAGGGGGTTTACAGGGGAAGTGGAGAAGTGGGTGTCGTGCCAGAACAGGAGCTGGGCGAGTGGGCAATGTAACCGGGACGTAATGACAGAGCAGAAACCCAAGAGCTGCTAGTTTTTGATCATAAGTAATGTAATCATAACAAATACACGTGTACAGCTGTGCACATTTATCACAGTGGGATGAAACTGGGGTGACACAATATGAGAGAGACAAACACAAAGCAAGACAGACGACAGACAGACGGGCAAGGACAGACAGGCGAGAGACCCAATGAGAGGAGGCCGACAGGAAGGATGTAGGCCGACAATGGCTCGTCTGCCAGAGCGCCGGAATAACAGAGAAATAGGAAGAACTCCATGAAAAGAAAGGAAGAACAGAAGCCACGGGGTCAGACAGAACACACAAAAGCCTCAGACTGGAATACTTTACTTTACAGTTTCCATCTCTTCTTCCATCCGAGCCATTGTTACACCGAGAGCGAGAGACCGGCAGGTCTGAAACTGCACAGACGGCGTCGGTTAAAGCGGCGCAAAGGTCGCGCTTCTTCTTCTGACAACGAGGCCATTGAGTCAGAGGTGATTGTCTAGTGTTGCCTGCAGAGGGTTTTTACAGGAATGTGGGGAATGTCTGTTTTAATGTATCGCTATTTGTTTGTGCAACTCTGCCCGTGTGTGTGTGTGTGTGTGTGTGTGTGTGTGTGTGTGTGTGTGTGTGTGTGTGTGTGTGTGTGTGTGTGTGTTGCTTGTCATGGGGGAAATCGTGTGTGGGTGTACTCTCAGCCCTAGGAATAGCATTTGCGTCGTAAATGCTCTGTTTAAAACAATCAATATCCACTCCGGCTTGTACACTATAAAAGAGCATGAAGTGTTGTTGTTTGATGTGTGTGTGTGTGTGTGTGTGTGTGTGTGTGTGTGTGTTTGCACTTGCACGATGGAAGCCCTGATGCGGCAGGGTGAGTATGCGTGAGCGGGTGTGTGGGCTGCAGGGCCACCCCTCTGATCGTCTCCTTGGCAGCCGCTGTGCTGGAGTGCACTGTGGGTAACTGAAGAGGCCTCCCAGAACGAAAAAGAAACAGCAACACACACACACACACACACACACGCACACACACACACGCACACACACACACACACACACACAAACACACTTTATCAGAGCTGACAGCCTCTTTTTCGTTTCCACACTCGATGCATCTCTGCAAGCTCTTTTTTTGTTGTTGTTGTTGCCGTGTTGTGATGCACACGCACTTGTCCGTGCACATGCGCACACATGAACTCCCTTCTTCCTCCCCCCCTCATGTGTGTTTGATGTGGTCTTTGGAGAGCCATGTTTAAAAGAAATTCTTCTCCAGCTTTGAAGTCGCTCTGTGTTTCCAGCTCTCTCTCTCTCTCTCTTTCTTTGCCGTGTGTTTCCCTCTTTTATCTTCTGACAGTTTGCGAGTCGGGAGGGAAGCGAGCCGGTGTGGAACAAGATACTCGCCCCACATAAGGCTGTTTACCATGTGTTGTACCTGTGAACTTGAGAAGTTTCACAAGCAGAAGCTATTGTTTCCTATGAGATATGGGTATCCCCCCTCTCTCCTCCGACCACCACCACCACCACCACCACCACCTCTTGCCAAAACGCTGTGGTCGCTTTCGTCGAGGAGCTCCTCTTTAAACAAACGCCTCGGGAGCGAAAAGTTTTGATGTCATTCCAGGCATTTATCAAACAGCGTTTTTTTTTTTGGGGGGGTGGTACGTCTGGTATGCTTCTTACAAGTAAACCCGGGTGTCATTATGACTTCGTACTCTACAAAGACAAACTCACTTCAAAGCATTCATCCGTAATCAAAGCTCATGACGGCGGAGAACATGCAAGGGTGAACGTTGACGCTGACACGCTCCTTTTTTTCCCCTCAGAGCTGAACATCACAACATGTTTTGCTTGAATAATTTAATGAGAATTTAAAAGATTGTTGCGACACTGCTTCCATTGAATTGGGCTCTTGTGCAAAGATCACAAAACACAGCTGCTGCAATACTAACACGTGTGCAAGCTCCCTTCAGGTTGAGAAACCTGCAGCTGACGAAGCGTTACGTTTTAATAAAGGGCAGATTCTCATCGAGTTTGCATCCATCATGCTTCATTACGCAGGTCTGTATCATTAAATGCTGCTCTATGGGCTGAAGCACAGTAGTCTACATAGTAATTACAGAAAAGGCCTGTGCACTCACGGGGACTCTGGGGTCTAATTTGCTCGGGCTGACTTGCACTGACCTTCCTCGCCATGTTGAGTTAGTCTGTCCCACAGGTCAGCGGGTACCCACATCAATGTTTACAGAATATGAATTATCCTCATGATGTAACAACGTGTACAGTGCAGCTCATTACTTACGATGAATATTATTCAGGCTACAGCACAGACGTTTGAACAGCACTGCGGAGATTTGTTTTTTTGTTAATGAGAGGAGTGATCTCAAACCGCCGTCCTGTAATTAGTCGGTTACAGAACAAGGTCAGCTGAGGCCTTGTGATCTCTATAATCTGGTGGATTAAAAAAACAACAACATTACAAACGATCAAAACATCTGCATCTTTTCATCAGAGAAACGTCGACATCCGTGGCGGAAGTGCCGCTCCAGAAGTGAGGTAAGGATCCACAGGTTACACCTGTTAAACAGGGATGGGAGTGTTTCGATTCCATGGAATCGTTTTGCAAGTTAACGATTCTCTTACCAGAAAGCATGACTGATTATACCACGTAACTTACGCAAGTTTCGCACACATGTCGTGCAATCGGTGGTAAACACTTGGTTCAAACGCTCCAAGGTTTGGCTGCATTTTACCAAAACAGACGGCAACAGGGCGACTTGCAATCATTGCAAAGTGGAGATAACGGCGTCGGGAGGGAACACGACGAACATGCAGAAACATTTTTAAATGAATGTCGTGTTTCTGACACTCAATCTCAACCTAGCAGCCAGGCTGTGACCACCTCTGCGGTTACACATAGTTACTGTTATCCAGGCTGTGGGCCTCTTTCGACCTCGCTGTTGGTTTTGTACGGTCGTGATACTTGTAATCGATAAAGAATCGAATCGTTAAGCAGAATCGATAATGAAATCAGAATCGGAAAAATCGTATCAATTCCTCATCCCTACTGTTAAAGTGGATGTACCATCCATCACTGTGGTGCTCTCACATCAGAGTTTACGTAACCCTTGCTTCGAGAACGTTTTATTCTCCAGGCCAAACTTACGTTAGATAGCGTTCATGTCAAACCTATTCCTCATCCTCGGATCCAGTCCTGTAACACGAGGGATGCTGATCCTCATTTCCATGTCTAACTCTGGCCTCAGACTGTTCATCACGTATGTATCCATCAAGAGCACGTTAAAAACCCGGGGTTGGACAGGGTTGGAAACAAAGTTTTGAACCGACTCTCACTCACACACACACACACACACACACACACACACACACACACACACACACACACACACACACACACACACACACACACACACACACCTGATGCCCACTTCAGAGCCACTTCATTATCATTAGTGAGCTCTCTGCTGCTGCTGCTGCCGCCATCATCATCATCATCACCCCCCTCCTTACCCCTTCCTCCATGGCAACACTAGCCAGACAAACAGGAAGCAGCTGTTGCCAGGGAAACAGCCAGAAGGTCTGCATGGCTACAGTGTGGCACGGAGAGAGTGTGAGTGAGGTAAGAAAAGAGAGAAAAATGTGGACGGAAAAGGGGGTCGCTGTGGCGGTGGAATCTAATTAGACTGTGACAGAGGATAAATAGGGATATATCCAGCATGCGGCGTGCGTTGATACGAGTGTGAAAGTGTGTGTTATGTGTGTGTGTGTGTGTATATATATATACACACTCATTTGCGCAGATACTGTACCTGCGTCTGAGCCTGGGAATAGGCTGACTGACGCACAGAATGACAGACACGCTTTGGAGTCCTGGCAACCCTCCTCTTCCTCCTCCCCGCACACCCCCACACCTCCTTCATCATCTCTAATCTGCTCCACGTCTGTCTTCTCCCCTGACATATATATATATATATATATATATATATATATATATATATATATATATATATATATATATATATATATATATATATATGGATCGTCACATAATCCGATTGTGTCACTGAGAATAGCTTCGCCTCTCTTTGGATCACTTATAAATGAACAGGTTTCCAGAGTCATTACTTTTTAGCGTTCGGCGCGCACCTGAATTAGTTTCACGGCTGAGGCTGACACGGCTCTCACCTGTGAAACGGTTTCATGAAGTGGATAGTCTGTTTTTTTGGATCGACATTAAAGAACTTTTTGCTTTTTGACACGCAATGCAAACTTCCCCCTCCCTCTCGACCTTCGTTACGAGCTAATTTTAAGGCCACCTGACTTTGATCTTGTGCCGAGAAAACAAACAGGAATCTACCCACTTTAAAGCTTTTTTTTTTTCTTTCACATTCAAAAGGAGGACAAACAATAGACGTGCGGAGTCAGATAGCTCGCAGCGGAATGTCAAAGACAATGGTTATCATCTGATCTTCATATCACCGTGTCGTGTATTCATTTCACTCATTTCACTGTTACACTTCAGTCGGGGTGCGTTTGTTTTCTTGCCCCTGGGAGGTGAACACAATGAAGGATTTCCATCGAAACAGGGATGCCGCTCAAGGATTTTCCCCTGATATCCTTTTCCTGCCCTGTATTTTTCCACATTTCCTTCAAACTGCAGGACCATTCGTACTTTTACTTTCGCTCTGCTTGCCCCCTTTCACAATGAATTTCCAGACTCTCGTGGGAAGGAGTCCAGTACGCTCTCACGCTCCCTCTCTGAATAGATGGACGAAATACATACAAGCAATACATTGCAATACCAACACAAGTGATGGCAAAGCTTTAAAAAAATCACCTCATCCCACACCTTCACGACGTTGGATTGACTTCTTCGACATCGGATGGGTTAAAAAATCACAGATCATTACATCGTGAAGGCGATCTCGCCCCGTCTTCATTTAATTTATCTGTTAGTGTTCGTCTGATGCAACAGTAGCCAACAGCGAGCGGTGTTGTGATTATCTGGAGTAGATTTCCTTTCCAAAGAGCGACTGGTGATTTGACACATATGCCAAGAAGTTTTCAGAAGTCGAGTCATCAACTTTTTAGGTTTTCTACGTCAATGAGCGGCGTTGCTCAATCATCTAAGCAACCACAGATCGAGGAAGCTGTGAGCTCACAGGCTTCGAAGCTTGTGCAAACGATCACGGGGAGGGCCAGCTGTTACAGGACACACAATATAACATTTTCCATAAAGAAATAAGAGGAGAGGAGTGTGTTTTTTTCCACTGGAAGAAGGCTGCTTTCATAAAATAAATGTGTTCTGACCTAAAAACCTACAAGACTACAGATTGTTTACTACCCAACACAGCGTGTGGATGTGTGAGTTCACACATACGTTTCCTGTGTCGTAATTCACCGAATTGAGTTATCACAAAACAATCTAGATCATACAGAAAAAAAAATGTTGATGATGATGATAAAGCGGTTTATCATCACACACACACACACACACACACCGCCTCCCTTCAACACGCACTGCAGCTCACACCTCTTCCACACGCAAAGATCATGGGTGGATCTAAACATAACAGATTATTTTGGGCTAAATTCCATGACCGAGTCTAAAAATATATCTGCAGAAAGGAAGTGAGATTCTTTTTTTTTTTGTTAAAGTTCAGCTGTGACATGAGTCGTCGTCGTCGTCCAGCCCCGGCTGACAAGAATCACATCCTGAATGAAGAAACCTTTCACCTCCAGCCTGAAGAGTTAAATAAATGATAAATATTTTCAGAAGTGAAACTTCAGCAGTTCTTTTTTTGGCATCATTTCTGAGACATACATTTCAGAGAAAACAATTTTTTTTAGCATAGTACTTATATGTGATGAAATATGGACACATGATGTCATTATTTGTGATCAAAACCCAGTCAGCCCAGCTCGGCGTCTGTCTTTCAGCCTTTTATTTCACCAACCACTAAAAGTCAGTCCCAGATTTACTCTTGTCCGGCAGCTTCTTGCTCCTTTTTCTATCTTAGCTTCCTACGTCAACGTCCTCTTCTGTCTTTTCCCCTCTGTCATTATGTCCATAGAGGCTGCTGAGCCCAGCTCAGCTCCTGTTCTGGCACGACACCAGCTCCGCTCCGCTGTAAACCTCCTCTTATTCTTCCTGGTGGTCTAAATTTCTGAGGCACAAACTCCTGAGCTCACAGTCCAGGCTAACAAACTGAGCTAACAGCACCTACACTTTTACATTAGCTGGATCTGTGACTGTTAATTAGCCTGATGAGGTTAGGAGTTGTTTGATGTAACAAACGCTAACGTTAGCTCTCACAATTTGGGATGTTACATTGGGCCCCGGCTAACAAACTGAGCTAACATTAGCTAACAGCAACTGACATTAGCTAACTTTAGCTCACATAATGTAATATTCGCTAATAGCAGTTAAGAAACTGAGCCTACATTAGCCACAACAGCTAACAAACTGAGCTAACATTAGCCACAACAGCTAACAAACTGAGCTAACATTAGCTAACGGCAACTGACATTAGCTAGCCTTAGCTCACATAAGCTAATATTAGCTAACAGCGTATAATAAGCTGAGCTAACATTAGCAACCACAGCTAACAAACTGAGCTAACATTAGCTAACAGCAACTGACATTAGCTAACCTAAGCTCACATAAGCTAATATTCGTTAATAGCAGCTAATAAACTGAGCTAACATTAGCTAACAGCAACTGATATTAGCTAACCTTAGCTCACATAAGCCAATATTCACTAACAGCAGTTAATAAAGTGAGCTAACAGCAGCTAACAGACTGAGCTAACAAACTGAGCTAACAGCAGCTACAGCTGTCAGCAGTTTACTTCACTGTCCATCATAAACTCTGTAAATCACAGAGAGTTGAGGCGGAGCAGCCGGAGGACATCAGAGGGAAAACCAGAAAACATTTCCTCCATAAAATATGATCCAGTTTCACCAGAATCAGTGAAATAGTTGCTGCTGTGTGACTTAGTGCCGTAAAGCGTTACGTACTTCTCGTGGGTGATCGTACCCGGAGCACAAAGTTACCTGATTACAAGTCAGTGTGACATCAACATGATTTAAAATCTGTTGGTTTATGGGGGTAAAGTTGCTTTAAAGAGCCTCAGTATAATAATCTTGTGATATGTTGTGTTCTGTACCACCACAGCCTCTATGACTCTTTACATTATCATTGTTTTCAATCTGACAAGCAGCCCTCTTCTTCTTCTTAACCATCACAGTTACTCATGCCAGGTGAAAACCCCTCACTCTTTCTGTTTCTGTGTGTGTTCTCTGACCCGGTTAATGTTGACCTGGAGGGACCACATGAGTATCAGACCACCGCCGTGATGATCTCAGACCACCAGAGCTGTTGGGAGGGAAAGAGGAGAACAACAATGTAAAAAAAAAAAAAAAAAAAAAAGAGGTGAGGAGGGAGAAAAGATTGATGAGTGTAACTGAAAATCAGCCATGCGGTAGGTGCGAGCTTAAGGCGAGGATATGAAAACTAGATACAGGCGCAGGGACAGACCCAACTTTTCATGTCGTACATCGGTGAACAAACTATGCTCTCCGAGCCGCCGTCGACCACAGAGCCGAGCAGGTTCACGTCTCATATTCTCTGCGCTCATTCACCATCAAGTCAAAGTGGTTAACCGAAAGTTTGCGTTGTGGATTTACAAACGGCGTAATCCCCCATGAGCTTCAGGGGGAGTAATATTTCCTCCCTCTCCCATCACTCAAAGCTGAACCAGGATTATTTACATCCATACTATGTGTGTGTGTGTACATGTTATTTGCATATGTCATAGTTGTGATTTAAGGATGAGTCACGGGTGAAAACCCCAGAAAAGATCTGCTGTGGTCCTGTAGTTTCTTCTAAGTGGACTTTCTAAACAGGATATGGGAGAGTTGGACTCACTCTTTTGGAATCTGACTTGCTTTCTGTCCGTGGCAAACTCGTCTCACTTCCTCTGCCCTGACCGTAACTTTGACTAACACACATAGACAGGAAGATATAGCTACTACTGTGCATATAGACCAATTTCTGTGTATGATATTGGCATTATTGTGGATTTTGTCAGCTAAATTCACGACTACCGCTCGCTAGCGGTGTGCGATACTGCATATTTTGGTATCGATCCAATACCAAGTAAACGCGGGCCAGTATCACAGATACCGATACTTTTCAATAAATAAGGTGGATGTGTCATTGAATTGCTAAATCTCAATTAATTTTCACGACCTTAAGTGGTTTTTGTGAGGTTTCCTTTTTTATTATTAAATAATAAAAACCCAGGACAGAATTAGGACAAAGTGTGCCTGCTCTGCACTGACACAGGAGCAAGAATCAATCTCACCAGGCTAGTATCGATCCGATATCGATATATCTTATACTATCTTTTAGTTAACTAGAGCTTGCATAAGCTAGTGCTGCTTACAGTTCATTTGTTTTCAAGTGAAATATTCTGTAAACGAGTTGACTGCTGCCAACTGTAGCTGATGTCAGCTCAGTTAGCCAGGGAGTGAAGCTGGTGTCGTGCCAGAACAGGAGCTAAGCTAGTGGGCTCACCAGCCTCTATGGACATAATGGCAGAGGAGAAAAAAACTGAAGAGGACACAGTGGTATTGCACTCTGCATGTAAGGGCCTAGCCGTGACCTTCAACCCTTCAGACAGCACTTGATTGTATTAAGGACATTAGTACATGGACTTAGGGACACTGCATAGTTTGTTGCTGTATCTAAAAAGACTCAACACTTTATTGGTCACACTGACTTGGGCGGTTGTGAGGCTGAAGGTGAGACCAGCGGAGGCGGGTGGCGTGGCGTGGAATGGTGCAGCGCTGGTGGTGGCGTGACTCAGGGTTGAGTTCAGGGTTGGGTTGGACAGATTCTTTTGGTGCAGGTGCGGGGACAGATCGGAGCCAGGTGTAGCGGGTTAACCGGATTCCTGGAGAACAGGATTAACAAAGATTCAACATTGTACGAAGCACCACTATGTATTATATACCACAAACTGCATTTAGTTGTGTCAGTACTTACAATAAAGATGATGTGATGTGAATGATCAAGGTTGGACTGGTTTTATATACTGAGAGGGTTGATTAGATGATGAGACACAGGTGGTGAGGTGCAGAGCAGGTGAGGTGCAGAGCAGGTGAGGTGAAGACCAGAGGTGAATGCTCAGCAACACAGACAACAGAGACAGACAGACACGAGAACACAGCCGGCAAAGAGGAAGCAAAATCCATCATCATTTCAAATTGTACTTGGAAATCATGGACGACATGTCCTCTGTGCAGTCCTGTCTCTTGTATTGGCAAATCGAATGAAGCCTGGTTGCTCAAATAAGCCGATACCCACCTGTCATTTAAAGCGTCCACGCTCTTAATCCTGCATAACTTTAAGCCTTAATATAATGTGAACAGGTGAGTTGTTTATAAATTCACCCACAGTACAGTTGTCATGAACGGGGAAATTGGCTACAGAGACCAAAACTGTTTTTTGTACCAGGCTGTAAACATGTTTATTTCTGCTGTCTAACATGGGGACTTATGGAGACTGACTCACTTCTGGAGCCAGCCTCAAGTGGACGTTTGAGGAACTGCAGTTTTTTGGCACTTCACTTCACAGACACAGAGACTTGTACTACCGATTCAAGTACAGCCATTGGACATAACAGTCATCAACATTTTTCTTCGTTGCTGCAACCGCTACAGCTTCAGCAGCTTCTGGTACGTCGCCAAAACGGCGAACACTGAGGACGTGAATATTCCAGCCGTTCAACACTTTTTAACCGCTATGAGTTCACTACCAGGGTACTCACAGTGCACCGACTTCTGCCACGATTGACAGTGTGGATGCACTTATGTCCTCAAAATAGCAAGCGTGGAAGTAAACTAGTTTCATTTTTCAATCAATCTCTTCAGGACTTGCTTTTATAAGTAGATTCATAGCTCAGAGGTGGGTGGAAGAGAGCAAGTGTGAGAGTGTGTGTGTGCACATTTACCAAAGGAGGAAGGAAGCGTGAAAAAAAAAAACAGATAACAGATTAGAGACGATGGATAAACAGCAAGATAAGACTTTATTACACTCTCGGGGGATTGCTGGCAGAGCAGTAGGAGTTGTAAAGAGGAAAAAAATAACTTCTTAAATTCTTCTTCTTCTCCCCTGCTGTTAAATCACAGGCTCCACATTAATGACCTACACATGCACAGATATTAAATTCATTATGGCAATCATGTGCCATATCCTCCCTCCCTCCCCTCCTGTCTCTCTCTTTCTTCCTCTCTCTCTCTCACTTTTCTCTGAATCAGCCACTCCAGGCCACAGCTGCCAGCGTCTAATGGCTTCCAGATCTCCATCTCTCTCTCTCTTTCTTTCCTCCCTTTTACCCCGTCTCGCTGTTTTTCTGTAGCTGCTTCAGATGAACGGGCCAAAGTGGAAGTGGAAATCCGCTGTATTTCAGCCAGTGAGTCAGCTAGCAAAGCACCCGTTTGAAGGGAAAACCGCAAGCAGGGGTTTAGGAGAAGTAATGGATTTTGTTTTTCATAAATCACGGTAGAGGTTGTTGGGGTTTTATATATATATATATATATATATATATTTCAAACGGAAGGTCTTTGATGACTGTATTAGTTAAATATGTGTGTTTATGCACAAGGGAGTACATTCAGAGAAGTGCTGTTGAAGTTATTATTTACCTTTACTGGAAACGGAAAGAAGCTGGCATGTAAGTGCTGTGGGAGACTGGATCTGTGTTTTTAACTTAGTACAGGCGTATTAATCTGTACACAACCACACACACACACACACAGAGTGAAAGAACGCTATTTTAAGATCTTTCCACTGAAATGAATCTCATTTTTCAATTGAAGTTATGAGAAAATGCGTTTTAGATTAGATCTGTGTTCGAAGGGGAATTTCATGTTTATCGGAAAATCGATGAAGCGCACACTGAAGGGAGAGTGAGGGAGGTAAAGCAGGGGCACCATGCAAGCTTGTTGTTATGAATGCAATTTGTGTTTATGAGTGATGATGGACAAATGCCTCCCGACAACAACTGGCACATCTGCAAATGGAACCTGACAGGTGACACAAAGCCAATAAGGCCTATATGTCACATCCGACCTGGCCAGGACATTTTAACATGGGGACTTATGGAGACTGACTCACTTCTGGAGTACTGGCCAAGATATGCAGCAGCACCAACTAACAAGTAATTTAAAGCAAACAGAAGACAAACACATAACATTTTAAAAAATAAAGGTGCAGTACAAGCTCTGCGTCAAATGATATCAGTTTAAGTAGAGACACTTTAGTGATTCGTCTTCAGGTCTGTTCAATAACAAAGACGACACCAGCCTAATTTTCAAGGGATGGAGGGGTAAAGGATGAGGGTTGTTGGATGATGGGGTAAGGGTGATGGTCAAGGATGGAGGATAGGTAGATGGAGGGACATGAGAGTCAGGGGGTAGAGGGTAAAGGATGAGGGTCGAGGGATGACAGGGTAAGGGATGGAGTGGAGGGGTAAGAGTGACGGCCAAGGGATGGAGGGGTAAGAGTGACGGTCAAGAGATGGAGGGGTAAGAGTGACGGTCAAGGGATGTAGGGTAAGTGTGACGGTCAAGGGATTGAGGGGTAAGAGTGACTGTCAAGGAATGGAGGGGTAAGAGTGACGGTCAAGGGATGTAGGGTAAGTGTGACGGTCAAGAGATGGAGGGGTAAGAGTGACAGCCAAGGGATGGAGGGGTAAGAGTGACGGTCAAGGGATGTAGGGGTAAGAGTGACGGTCAAGGGATGTAGGGGTAAGAGTGACGGTCAAGGGATGGAGAGGTAAAAGTGACAGTCAAGGGATGGAGGGGTAAGAGTGATGGTCAAGGGATGGAGGGGTAAGAGTGACGGCCAAGAGATGGAGGGGTAAGAGTGACGGTCAAGGGATGTAGGGTAAGTGTGACGGTCAAGGGATGGCGGGGTAAGAGTGATGGTCGAGGGATGTAGGGGTAAGAGTGACGGTCAAGGGATGGAGGGGTAAGAGTGACAGTCAAGGGATGGAGGGGTAAGGGTGACGGTTGAGTGATAGAGGGTTAAGAGTGATGGTCAAGGGATGGAGGGGTAAGGGTGACGATCAAGGGACGCAGGGGTAAGGGTGACAGTTGTGTGATAGAGGGGTAAGAGTGATGGTCAAGGGATGTAGGGTAAGGGTGACAGTCAAGGGATGTAGGGTAAGGGTGACAGTCGAGATATTATGGGTCAGTGGGTGGAGGGCTAAGGCATGAGAGTCAAGAGATGGAGGGGTAAGTCAATGCTATGCTATAGAGACCAAAACAGTTTTTTGTACCAGGCTGTAAACATGTTTATTTCTGCTGTGAAGTTGGACATTTGAACATGGGGACTCACTTGTGGAGCCAGTCTCAAGTGGACGTTTGAAGAACTGAGGTTGCCGCTTGCTTTTAACTAACAGGCTGAGCGTCTGCCACAGCTGACAAACGTGAGAGAGCAAACAGACTTATATCAAGCACTTGATGACATTTTAACGGTAACAGCCATCTTTGTGCAGCAGGCCAAGTTTCTGCGACTGTTTTGATTACTCACTCTTAGTCATCATCATCAGCAGCAGCAGCAGCAGCAGAAACAGCAGCAGCAGCTTCGAGGCCTCATGTGCCACATACCGCACTGCCACAAAGAGCCCAGTAAGACTGAGGCCTATCAATCAAAGTGAGGTCACCGCGGTCAGGGCTGAGAGGAGAGTGGGACGGTTGCCCTTTTGTTGTACGTTGCAGTGTTGCGGCCGGTGACATCATCCTTTGTAGAGCCTGTCATTAAAGAGTGATAAATATCCTGTGTTTGCAGCGCCGAACAGCGCCCCTGGAGCTAAACAGCCGCTAATAGAAGGTTTGAGGGTGTTATTGTGCGGCTACAGAGGGGGGAGTCCCTGACCGCAAATTGGTGTCCATGATCAGAGCGCTTTGAGGACGAATGAGTGGTCACACAAAAGAGCTGACATAAAAATAGCAGAAGAAAGTTCAGCAATAAAAGTCTGCGGTTTTCTCTATGCGATTTTAATCACTTTCCATTATGGCGTGCTCCTAAAAAACTGCTGTAAAAGCTCCCAAAATTGAGCCATGTCATCATTTTACAAGCGTTCGTCAGCACGTTATTGTCACACAAGATGAAGTTAGCGAGTAATAAATTCTCAGCATGGTAGCAGATATCTCCACTGACTCATCTCACCCTACTGGATTGAACCACGATCAGAGAGAAAAACTGTTTAACACGCTTCACGAGAACAAGAACCTGAGTGACAAATGGGGATGGTTCTGAGCCAGCAGCGCTTCATGTCATTGCATGCTTATTTTTTATTCATGCCGTACGTCTTCACATGTTATCTCCTCGGGTTTCAAAGTGTGCGCCAACAAAGACAGAGAGAGACAGAGACAGAGAGAGAGAGCTTTATGGCAGTGACAGCTGCAGCTCCGGCAGTTCAACGCTCGATGTGAGGCACTTGTCAAAACTCAAGAGGGCCCATTGAAAACATGACAGGGCAATCTGCCGTGGAGGTATTCAAGCGCTGCGTTGAGATGCCAAACTGGGGGGTGAGGGGGGGGGGGGGGGAAGAAAAAGTGATGACTCACCAAACTTCCCAAAATCCCCCTCCCTCCCCCGTCCTGGTTTACGGGAAGTGGAATGCTGTTTTTTTTTTTTTTTTTTTCCAGTCGCAGACGTTCATCTTCTTGACAAGCTGCAGGGTCAGGCCCTGGGTTAATGTTTGTCTGTGGGATTGTTTCTTCCCCCCTCTCTCTCTCTCTCTCTCTCTCTGTGGGGGCCAATCTGGTGAACAGGGTTTAATTATGTGAAGGCGGACATTTGAAAGTTTGTTAGCAGCGTGCACACAGGGGTGGTGGTGGGGAAGACATGAATAGATGTGAGTGCTCGACTTGTGTGGAACAGATAAGCCTTTGTTCTGCATCATAACCGGAGCTTTTATACCGGTGATTTACACGTGTGAGGTTGGGATTTACCAACTGCCAAATTGATTCATGGTTAATCTAAAAGGGATAAGGGGATCAATTTAGAAAAAAAAAAAGAGCTGCTTAGTTTTATGTTTCCTAAAGAGATTTTAATAGACCACAAAGTTCATAAGTTGGCCCGTTGTACTATTTAAAGACATTTTCTAGGAGCCCTCGGGGCACAAACGTGCCGCTCACACAGTGCTGTAACACACATTGAACCGGTGTGTATGTTATACATACGTGTGGGATGCAATAAAAGTAACACCTCAACATTAATAGACCTGCAACTTGCAATGTTCATAATGTTCAACTTAACGCATGTCGTCATATGTAGGTTTCTGTTCAACATCTTCGTAGTCCTGCCTCTTCCTCCTACCAGCGAATCTAAAAATAGATGTGGATCATTGGCGGACCTGAGGTGGGCTTGTTGAGGTTGTTGCATAAATAAGCCATCTGTAACCTGTCAATCAAAGCGTCTTAATATAAAGTGAACAGGTTAGTTGTATATAAATTCAGTTTTCATGAACGGGGAAATTAGCTACAGAGACCAAAACTGTTTTTTGTACCAGGCTGTAAACATGTTTATTTCTGCTGTGAAGTTGTGACATTTGAACATGGGGACTTATGGAGACTGACTCAATTCTGGAGCCAGCCTCTAGTGGACGTTAGAGGAACTGCCGTTTTTTTTGGCATGCCCTCATGGTCATTTCTTATCACAAGAGTAAAAGGCGGCTTGCATCATCACAGGGCTTACTCATATAGACAAACAACCATTCATGGTCACATTTACACTATGGACACACTTTAGAGTCACCAATTAACCCATTAACCTGTGTGTGGTGTAATAATTTAAGTTCTTGGATGACCATCTTTAGACTCAAAGCGCTGCTGAACCAGCTGCTGCCATTTACCCTGAAGCTGAGTAATAATTTAAGCTCACCACCCGCCTAGTTAGTTGGCATGTGCTGCCTTGTTCAGCCACATTTATTAAGGGAGAGGTTATTTTATGACTGTGCTATATTTTTTTATATCAGCTGCTAGTTAGTTGAGTTGCTTTAACAAGTAAGAGCTTCATGGCTGTGTGTTTGTCGTCATTATAAATGAACATTATAGAACAAAAGAGTATAATCCCGCTGTGGTAAATATGGACAGCTGTAATAGTTATAAAAGTAATAGCCAGTCGACAACTTTGCTGTCAGCCAAACATTAACTATGTCCAACAGCAGCCAGCTAATTATTTACTAGTCCAGCAGCAAGAAGCCCAGCTTGCCCAGCTCCTGTTCTGGCACGACACCGGCTCTGCTCTCACCTGTAAACCTCCTCTTCTTCTCTAAAACTCCCTGTGGTACAAACACTAACAGCCTGGCTAACAAACTGAGCTAACAGCAGCTACAGCTGTCAGCAGTTTACTTCACTGTCCATCATAAACTCTGTAAATCACAGAGAGTTGAGGCGGAGCAGCCGGAGGACATCAGAGGGAAAACCAGAAAACATTTCCTCCATAAAATATGATCCAGTTTCACCAGAATCAGTGAAATAGTTGCTGCTGTGTGACTTAGTGCCGTAAAGCGTTACGTACTTCTCCCGACCCGGAGCCCAAAGTTACGAACAATGAATGACAGAGACACCGTTCACCTGATCACAAGTCAGAGTGACGTCAACATGATTTAAATCTGTTAGTTCATGAGTTGCAAAATGTTTCTCTCGGACGTCATTATGACGTCACCTGAAACATCTGTTGGAAACAAAACATCAGTGAAGGAACAGAAACCGAGACCGATGTCGTCAGAGGTCAAAGGTCGACTGGAGTTACACACTTTCCAGAAAACTGCAGTTTCTCAAACTGTCTCCTGGACGGGGTGTTGGCAGTGTTAGCGTGTTAGCGTGGCTTCCTCCCACTGATTTCAAAGACGTGCAGGTTAATAGGTCAACTCAGATACAACCATGAACATTTGTCTCCACGTGTCAGCGCTGTGATGATCCCGCCTCTTACCTAACGTTAGGTTGGATTGGCTGCAGCCGTCGTGAACACTCACTTTGTTTTTATTATAAGTTATCTGCATCACAATCCGAAATGAACTTATGAACTACATGTTTGTATCAAGATGAAGATTTCATCACGGATGACAATAAAGTCCGGGATGACTTCAGGCGTGTTATCCAACAGATAACAGCAACAGTGGCCTGACTGTGCGAGCTGCGAGTGGGAGTGAGATCATCCGGCTTTTTGCGGTGCTCGCAGGAATTCATCCTGACCCTTCAGCGCGAGTTGAAAGGTCGTGGGAGTTATCGCTTCAACGAGGCTCTAATCCTACATGACAACTCCCTTTTCAAACACCTTTCCATCAACCCGCCTGTAATTATCTCTCAAACCACAGGTGCTATCGCTTCTTCTTTGTGTATATATCTCTTTGTAGCTGCAGTATGTGACAGCTACGTAGCTTTTAATGTGTGTCGACCTTGTGATAGCCATCGGCACTTCAAAGAGAGGCTTTGAGTTGGTGTTAAGAGTTCGACTCAGCTTCTCAATCAGCGGCCGGGTTTTCACTAAACGGAGATCAGAGACGTGACAAACGCGCTTTTTTTTTTTCTTCTTTTTTTTATGTGGGATGATTTGATTCTTAAGAAATGAGACAACATGCCGGGTCAGCGGTTTGCACTCTTCACATCAGTCACATCAGTGCATGTCTGATAGGATCAACCTCAACCGGACAGGCCACGTTAGTGTTTGTGCTGACGGTGCTGAAGACGGCAACAAGTGGACAAACACAACACAGAGCAAGGATGACGTGAAGCCAACAACTGCAGTTCCTCTTAACATCCACTTGAGGCTGGATCCAGAAGTGAGTCAGTCTCCATAAGTCCCCATGTCCAAATGTCACAACTTCACAGCAGAAATTAACATGTTTACAATTAATTAATTAATATTTAGAAACGTTTGTGTTTAAAATATTAGCATGAAACTCCAGTAAGTGAGTAGGAACTTGAATACAGTATATATGGGAATAAATCTTAGTCAGACCATTGTTTGAGTTTTTGGTCAAGTCCTGGATGGACACACAGTTTGAATAAATTCCTGGATTTCACCATCTACAATCCAGAGAAATCTCTGCATGCAAGGGACAAACCCTCAAAAGCTGCAGTTCCTCTAACGTCCACTTGAGGCTGGCTCCAGAAGTGAGTCAGTCTCCATAAGTCCCCATGTTTCACAGCAGAAATAAACATGTTTACAGCCTGGTACAAAAAACAGTTTTGGTCTCTGTAGATAATTTTCCTGTTCATGACAACTGTACTGAGGGTGAATTTATATACAACTCACCTGTTCAGGTTATATTAAGGCTTAAAGTTATGCAGGATTAGGAGCGTGGATGCTTTGATTGACAGGTGGTTTGACGGGTGCGGAGGTTCCCAGCAGCTCTACAGAAACCTGTGGGTGAGGACACATCCATGTTTTATACAGTGCATGACAGACAGATACATAGACATACAAATACAACATGCATGAGACATTACAGCTCATAAATGTATACGTGAGTCATATTTTTGTCCAAATTCATGTGAGAAATTACAAATGTGAGCGCTCAGTTTTATTTTTCCTGCCTGGTTTATGTTTTGCCACTTACTCAAATATATACGCTGGCCTAAATACATTTTTCATTTTCACTTTAACTTTGCCGGTAATTGGAAATATTGGATTTTAATTTGATTTGCCGTGCATGAAGCGCGGCCCGTGCAATTCAATTTAACGTTCTCAGCAGGATAATTTATGCAGATGCTTCCACTGTGCGTGTGTGTGTTTGTGCATGATTAAGTGTTTGCACTGTGCGTGTGTGTGAGCTTAATTTGTTGTCGCCCCTGCGTGCTAACTGGATGCACTCTGAAGTGGAGCAGGAAGGACAAAAGACGGTTGTGGAGATGAACCTCCTACCCTCCCATCCACCCTCCACCCTCGGCATCCTCCGTCCTCTCCTGGCAGGGATAAGGTTAACAGATGCAGGCGTGTTGATTGCGGTGGACAGGTCGAGCAAACAGTGCTGCTGAGTCAGGTGCGGTGTCACTCCGGGTGAAGGGCCGCGGCTTCACTCAGGCCACACTTGTTGACAACCCACTCTCTGCCCTCAAAGCCCCGGCTGTGTAATTTAGGGCCGTTACGGGGAAGGGCATCAATTAAGCTAGGCTGGCTGGCTGAGCGAGGGACTGATGGGTGAAGATTGTTTGGGTGTGTTTGAAAGTGTGTGTGTGTGTGTGTGTGTGCACGGGCTGAAAGAATAGGGAAGTTGTGCAAGGTCTGAAGGTGTGGTTGACTTTTTTTTTTGGCATGCGTTGACAATTCATTACAATCTGGTCTCACACCCAGCAAACGGTCAAGAAAACCGTGGCGTCTGAGATTACTGCTGTGTTTCCACGTTAGTGCAACACTCACATCTGTGCATTGGAAGATCATTTCTAATGTTCATCGTGGCTGTGCAGAGATAGAAGGGTTAACTTTCAAATATCAACACTAGATTTGTCAAAGTCAGACTGATGACACAGATTGAGGACAGATTTTTTAGGGTTGTATGTTGGGAAAGAACCAACAACAAGAGAAGGGAATGGTGGTTCTGTTTTAAAACAGGTCTCGTGGATCTTTATAATTGAACAGGAGCACGCAGTGGCAGACAAACCTGACAGGTACATCGACCTTCACACATTCTCTGCAGTATTGACAATGATGGCTCGCTTTACCGGGATAACAGGCCTGGTCTTGTTAACCACACACCCTGTCAGCATCAACCCAACCAGCCATCACTAGTAACACCAAGTCCTGTTACACATGAACCCCTGTAGGACACAATATTCTGGTAAAGGGAGTGTGTGTGGAGTGGAAATGCAAACAGGGTGGAGGCGGAGCGTACTGCACGTTCTGCTATTGTTACAGTTGAGTAACCGTGGGTGTGCGAGGTGTGTTTGCTGGGTTTGTGAACATGTGCTGGGAGGAGCAGGCTTAAGTACGGTGCCACTAACGTGTTATTAGTTCTGCACGGTAATCATCACATTCACGACCGCACAATAATAACACATTCGGGCTCCTTTAAGCCGCAACTTCAAGGGGTGATATTTGCAGGTATTATGCGGCGTTCGCTTGTTGATGACGCCGACGTGAACTGCTTTGTTTATGTAGCAAGAAATTAAATAATCACATGTAATCACAGGGAAATGCAAATTAATTTAGAATTTAGAATCGAGGGTCTAGATTTTTGTTAACAACTGATGTGACACAGTGAATAACACTGTTTAATCATTTATTTTTAGCCATGCTAGCTCTGTATTCATGTTCCCCAGAGGATGAACCACGCTGACTTTTGGCCTTATTTCTAGTGCCAGCAGCAAGTTGGCATTCGTGTTCCCAGAGGAAAACCTCTAATGACTTTCCCTGTAGCACAAACCACATGAGGTTCGTGTTTTTAGCACATAAAGACATTCATGTGCCACAGAGGATGAACTGTAATGATGATGTTGTAATGATACTTCCTGGCATGGTGCACTAATTTCAAACAGGGTAGCCATCGTCTCGATTCAAGTTCAGCCGTCATTGCACGATAGCAACATTACTGCTGCTTCTTCGCCAAATTGCAACCAGGGTGGAGCGATAGCGCCAATATTTGACAGCCATAATCTAAATCTAAAACATTTGTGCAACTTATTTTTGTATATTCAGCTCCAGAAGCTTCCTTGGCCGCCCTTGGTGACAATGTCACCGGTCCCACCGGACCACTGAGGGCTAAGAAGTGTCCAACTTTTTGACCGTTATCCGTGTACTCGCTGGATTTTTGCCATAACTGACAGTGTGAACAAACTCATGTACTCAAAATAGCAAGTTTAAATATGGAGGTATGTGAGCTACTTGTTGTTTTAGCTGCGGTCAATATTTTTGCAGTTTCAAAGGCTCTAACATGTGTTGTAATGTACCTTAACTTCTTTTAAAAATACAGTTAAATTAAAGTACATTAAATCAGTAATCTGTCTCATCATACTGTGATGTGTAGCAGGCTCTGTGCTTGTTACTTCTGGGCAGGTCGACCCTCTCGGCATACAGCCTGTCAGCGAGATATCCAAGTAATTGCATCCTCCAAGAGTCTCAGTGTCTCACAGAAAACACTTCAATATTTCTATTTTTAGATGCACAACAGTCAAAACAACAAACAGAAATGAAACTACAACCGCAGTCTGCTGCTTTTTAGGTTTAACATGTTGAAATAAAAAAAAAACCTTTTAATTCTTCATGTTTTATCCTGATTTAGGAGACAATGAAGCTGTCCCATGAGTCTCACGTTGCCCGGAGGAGAAGTGCACCTGATACACTCCTGGGGATTGGCCCTGTAATCACATGGACACATGGAGGGACTCTCCCTGAGAAGAGGCACTTGTTACCAGGCCACTGTGACTCACTCGCGCTGGCCATGTGCTGCCTGTTTGTGTATGAGAGAGAGAGAGACAGAGGGCGAGGCCTTCAAAACAGAAAGCGAGAGAGAGAGAGGCTGAGATAGGGGCTTATCGAAAACACAAACTTGATTGTGCGGCGAGAGTAAAAGCAAGCAGAGCACACCTGTTTTCTACCATAACAATGATGGATCACATCACAGCTGATCCCACCTCCTCCTCCTGGGCTTCTGGTTTGATGTTACACTGGGTCGAGCCTTGACAGAACAGAGCCGGGTTTGACTGCTGCAGTTTCTGTGACTCAGATCCAGATCAATACATACGAGGGGTCGCTTAGCAGCCTGTTACATAAGACGAGTAAAAACTTTAACTGCTGAGTGTCACAGACACAACAATCACTGAGTCACCGGAGACGAGCTGAACTAACCGGCTGCATATTCAGTCGCCTTCAACACGTGCTGCTGTGATTGAACCCGGGGTTTCTAGAACTGGTTTTGTCTCTACGGGTCAACAACCTTGTGTTGTTTCGAAACGGACACTCCCTGCCAGGTGAGGCGACGTGAGAGCAAAAAGAGGGAGGAGACCGTGGCCGTAAATCTCACTTTTCTCCCCGGCTGTGTTTTTACGTGTCTTGACAGCGCCTAGCTGACCTCATGTCTAGAAAGGGGCTTTCTGATCAGACTCTCGGGTGTTTGTCACCTCCAACCTCGACACACCCTCTCTCTCTCTTTTTCTTTTTTTAATACATGGCCTGTCCATCTCTGTTTTGCGGTTTCGTTGTTTCCCTCCTCCTCCTCCTCCTGTAACACCTGGGAAAGAAATCGCTGCCAGCTTTCCAACACATTCCTGCTCCAAATGCCTGGGCACAGCCGCACATTGTTGGCATTCTTTCACTTAAAGGTGCAGCACTTCTTTGTCTCACCACAACGCCGACATCATTTATTCAAATGAAGGCATGCGGGGATCTTTGTTTGCTGACAGGTCGTTTCTGAACTGAACCTGAAAATGAGGACATAGAGTACAAAAGTACTTCCCCTCCTTCCACATGAAAATACTCTGCTATGCTCGGTGTAATAATTAGTGTTTTATATAGTTTAATCCACAATTTAAAATCCATTACTTACTAAAAGTGATGGGAGGTGCCGAAAACTGCAGTTCCTCTTGTCGTCCACTTGAGGCTGGCTCCAGAAGTGAGTCAGTCTCCATAAGTCCCCATGTTAGACAGCAGAAATAAACATGTTTACAGCCTGGTACAAAAAACAGTTTTGGTGAATCTATATACAACTCACCTGTTCACATTATATCAAGGCTTAAAGTTATGCAGGATTAAGAGCGTGGACACTTTGATTGACAGGTAGGTGTGGTAACAGGTGGCTTGTTTGTGCAACCAGGTGTCATTCAGCTCGCCTCAGGCCCACTGATGTCTTTGCCGGTGGGTAGCGTCACTTTAGCGTCACAATTCATTAATAAAGCAACATTGATATGAAGTCTTCAGGGGCTTTTATTATAATAGTTAAATAATTATATCAGCTCCTAATATGCAAATATTATTCATCTCTTTAAGTTTAACAACGATAATACAAGACGATACAAGACTTCATCCTCAAGGCTCAACATCAAGTTGCATATTGGAGCATGATTAGCTTTAAAAAAAACAATGTCATAAAGTCATGTTGATAAATGCACATATTAAAACTGAGAGTTTTCAAGGCCCCTGCAGCAGATCGATATTAATAAAATAATAAAAACCAGGCGTGCAGATACACATCGTGAATTTCACAATGCCGCGTGTCTTTGTAGAGGCGATCGTTTGCTCTATGAACTTTAAGAATTTTCAAAATAAGGAACTATCCCCGTTTTTTTTTCCAAACAAGAAAACCGCAAGCTTCAAAAAAAGGAATAATTACTCAATCTTTAGCTGCTGGCCCTCCCACCTCCACCCTCTTAGTTCCCCCCAGAGGGATGCAAGTGCGTCAGAGTGGGGTTGGAAAAGAGGAGAAGTAAAGCCTTTTTGACTTTCAGGAAGGAAACGCATCTGGGGGAATAAGGAAAGAGAGAACGGGTGAAAAGAGGAATTAGCGTGGAGGAAGAGGAGCCGGCCAAAAATAGTCAGCCTCCGCTCGAGCCATGCCTCGCCAGTGCCCCTACCACACCTCCTTCCACTCAAGCATTAGTCAGCCCTGACCTATCCCTCAGCGGGTGACTAACTTCTCTGCTGAATCCCCCCTCCAACCTCCTCAAATCACGAACCTCACTTCCTCCCAGGTGTCCTCCAGTTTCAGGGGTTACTCAACTTTGAGACCCCCACGTCCAGCTTTCATCTCTAAAACAAAAAAACATAATCAAAGTTAAACTTTAACAGGAGTGATTGAGGAACAAGTCACACCAACATGCAGTGGAGAGGAATGTCTAAACATGTGCATTCCTCTGGCTTGAAAACCATCTAGAAAAACAGGAACTCTGGCCAGACAAACATGGTGAAGCCAGATGTAAGGCGGCTTCTGTGACCGGACTGGTTTTTGAATAGGAAAGACTGGAAGAATAACAGATATGCCATGTAATGTGCAGGTGCAACGGGAAAAAAACAAAAAAGAAAAGATAGTGGACTAGTGGATAACACACACACAGTCACCGGGGTTAAGGTTTGCCAAAGCAAACAGGAAGCAGTGGGTAGCGTTCTGTGATTGGTCGCTGTTGGTTTGATCTGTGACAGCGTGGAGGAAAGAAGGCAGGAAGGAGACGTGTGGAGAGGGAGATATGCAGATGACTGAAGAAAAGGAGTACGTGTGTCAAAGCATGTCATTCACCCGAGCTGTAAATCACAGAACACGAGAGTGTGGAGGCTCAAAGAAACATCACAAACTGTAACCAAACAGCTGATTTCTATCCCCGCTGCTGATTTTAAACTCATATTTGACCTGCTTATTATAAAAGTTTTTACAAAGCACCTGTCATGGGCAGTGGAGCTGAGACCGAGGCGGCCAGCTGTGTATGAAGCTGTTTTCTCTGGATGTTTGTTGACTAGAGCCATCCAGTGGTGCTTTGAGGAACTCTGAATCCAGCAAAGAGACAACAGCAGAAATATTAGACTTCATTAAATAAATAAATAATCGTCTTGTCTTGAGTAGAAACTGGTGTTTTGGGTATTTCCGATGTGTTAGTCTCAATAGAAAATGTTGCCTTTAATCTGTTTTTGTGTAGCTCTTATTAGTATTATTATTTCATTGAAAGGTGCAGTACTTGTAATAATAATAATAATAATAATAATAATAATTACCAGCGATCAAGTTTCCGCCTGCTCACGTAGGAAATGTTGAGTCTCTGTAGTGTAATGAGATTACTTTGAAACTATGAACTGAATAAAAGCAATTAGATATCAATCAATCAAATTGTATTTGTATAACACTTTTCATACTTGCTTCACACACACACCTAACTCCATTCTAAACAAACAGCACAGACTGAGGTTTATCTTTTAAATGTTTAACGAGGAAACACCTCAGGCAGGTTAAAGTAAATAAATAAATAAATTCATAAAAATAAAGCACAGCAGTAACAGACTAAAATGCTTAAAAAGAAAAATAAATAAAATATAAATAAACAAATAAAATAATAAAGCACAGTCAAATGTATAAATAGACAAATAAAAAAAAACAGATTAACTAAATAAATAAACAGTAAAAAAATAATGCAACAGATTAAAATGCTTAAATAAAAAAATAAATCAATCAAATTAATTCATAATAATAAACCACATCCAAATGTATAAATAGATAGATTATAGATTTAAAAAAAATAAAGAGATTAAAATGTATAAAAATAAAGGCGTAAAAATGACTTAATACTGAACTAAATAAATAATAGTATTATCGCGCTTTTCAGGCAAAATATGAAACACAAAGTGCTTCACGCAATAAAACGCTTAAATAGGAAAATAAATAAAATATAAATACATAAATGTAGCATAGTAAAAGTCAGACAGTTTGATATTAAAAATATAAATAAATAATAAAACATTAATAACGCAGTGTGTGATTATTATACGCGGGCTGTTGCCATGGGAACGCTCTTAATACGGAAGCTCGCTTGGATAACAGAAACTCAGAAAGGCGGAGGGAGGTGGTGTAGGAGGAGGAGCAGCAGCAGCGGGAGGAGGTGGTGGAGGAGGCCATGGCTGGACAATGACTGACGTGGAAAGTGTCAGGAGTGAGTAACAAAGTTCAGCGTGGGTTAAAAATAATAAAAAATAAAGATCCACCTGCTGCCCCCGAGCGCCGCCGCGTGTGTGACCGGACACGACGCCATGAGCCTGGACAAAGCGAAGCTGTGCGACTCGCTGCTGACCTGGGTAAGTCTGGATGTTAGCCAGCTAACCGCCGGCTAACAGGTGACGGCAGGTGTTTAAAGCTGAGAGTTAGAGCTGAGGTGAGATTAGTCAGCACCGTGCGGTCGATACTAATCTAGTTTATTCACTAAATTCACGTTTGAGCGGATTAAAGGTGGAAAAGTTTAGTTATTAAGATGCTAACTGACGCTAGCCTGCTGAGCTAACTAGCTTAGGTAAACACAAAGTTTGCAGGTGGTCTTATCGGGACAGACTGACTGACTCACTGGCTGCTGCAAAGGTTAAAGGCCACACAAACACACACACAGCTGCACACTAATGATGATGTGACTGTAGCAAAACAGAGAAAATCCACCTGAAAGCCTGAAAAGCGGCTCAGCTCTGCAGCTGTGATCCCTCCTGACCAACAAACAATACACCTGCTGTGTCTGTCAGAGGGTTTGTAATGTGCAGGACACTTTAATGTGTCTTAAAGTTACATTAAAGCTGCGTCTTACAAGACTTTTATTTATTAATATTTTACATTAAAGCTGAGTCTTAGCCAAGAAAACATGCACATGCAGTGCTGCTCAAAAGTTTGCAAACCTCCTGATTTCCTAATTTAACCGAAACCAATATTAGTTTAATATGAAATAAGAGGTGCAGGTATATCAGTTCAATGTGTAGTCAGGACTAAATTAAAAAATAGTTTTTGGTCGACTTACGTAGGTGCAAAAGTTCTTCTTGAGCCGCTGGAATGGATCGATTACATCAGATGTTTAGGGATGAAATTGTGCATCACGTAATTGAAACAGAGATAAAAAACAAGTTTAGCCGTACCCAGGTGAACCCAAACAGGGTCAAACACACACACACACACACACACACACACACACTAATAATGATGTGAATATAGCCGACATAACAAGAAAATCCACCTGTTTGGCACCTGAAAGCCTGAAAAGCAGCTCAGCTCTGCAGCTGTGATCCCTCCTGACCACTTTAACGTGTCTTAAAGTTACATTAAAGCTGCACATGCACATGCATTGCTGCGCAAATGTTTGTAAAACATCCTGATTTCCTAATTTGGTCGACTTATGTAGGTGCAAAAGTTCTTTCATTGGTTAAAACAAGTTTAGGGACGAAATTGTGCATCACTAATTGAAACAGAGATAAAAATAAAAAAAACAAGTCTCTTTAGTCGTACCCGGGTGAACCCAAACGGGTCAATCATGCAGAGAGGAAGCGAGATCTCACAGTACATTTATCTTACTAATGGAGAGCGCTGACAACAAGACTACAGCTCTGCCTAGAGAAGTGGACGACCTTCTAAAATATCAGCAAGAGACACAAGGACGTTCGGTAATGACGAATATCCTCCAAAGTAGACGCGAGAGACTGATGAGTCACTACGGAAACCGTTTGGTCGAGGTTAGGAAGGGGTTCACACATTTCTGCACCCATGAAATCAAATTTTTTTCTGTTTTTAAAATAAAGAATGACAATATAAGAATTTCTTTTGTTTTGAGTCCAACTTCTAACGTCTAACTTCACATTAACTAAGGTTATTTCAGTCTGTTTTTACTGGACAATCGCTGTCGGGTTCATAAACTTCTGAGCACATCAACATCATGAAATACGTCGGTGCATTAAAGACTTTAATTCTCTGTTTCCCAGTTGCAGACGTTCCAGGTGCCGTCATGCAACAGCAAGCAGGACCTGACGAGCGGAGTGGCCATCGCACACGTGCTGCACAGGATGTAAGGACACGCACGCATCTGTGGTCACTGTGTTGTTTTTGTGCACGCCGACGGTGGAAATTCATTCAGAAAACCCGCTCGCTCGCTCAGATTTGCTTATCTGTGCGAGTTGCCCTTTGAATTACGCGAGGGCGTTTATCTATGCAAACGCTAAATCGTTTAAAGGACAGAGTCTGGATTTGTGAGGTCAGCTTTCAAACGTAGGTGTGTTTTAAAATGTCACTGACTCTCGAGTTCCTCACATTCACATTTAGTCACTTTAATCCAACGTTACTTAAAATCGAGGTACAGTGCGACGAGGACGTGTTAGTGCAGGAATACTCGCACAGAGTCAAGGTCCATTTGTAGAGTGGGATAGTTGTTGGTAGTGTTGGAGAGGAGGTCCTCTCTGAAGAGCTGGAGGTCTGCAGGAGGTTTTCGAAGGTAGAGAGGGACGCCCCAGATCTGGTAGGACGAGACGAGAAAAGTTTATACGGGTGGCAGAGCCAGGTGAGCTCTGTATGAGGACGTTCAAGTGCAGAACCGGAGACTACTCTGTAGTCGGCGTTAGAAATTTGTAATCTGTGCGAGCTGGCAGGCCCGTTACAGTAATCAAGCCCGCAGCATAATTCCCACATGTGACTTTAATGAAGTGTTTGTGCTGAGCAGCGTCCTCAGTGCCCCGTGGCCTCCTGTGAGTCTGTGATGTCCAGACCAGTCCTCACCAGAGCTTGCTCTCTCTCTCTCGTGCTCTCATTAACAGAGACCGCTCTTGGTTTAATGAGACGTGGCTCGGCAGGATCAAGGAGGAGAGCGGGGCCAACTGGCGCCTCAAGGTAATTTGTGAAACAGCAGGATGTGACATGAATACCCGACGGTAACAGGATGACCAACAACATGTCTCCGATTTGTTTCAGGTCAGCAACTTGAAAAAGATTCTGAAGAGCATGCTGGAGTATTATCATGATGTAAGTATAACTTTTACTGACTTTATCGCTTAAACTCTGCCTGACCTCTAACCTCAACCTCGCTCTCTGTGAATAGGTGCTCGGGCACCAGGTAGCAGAGGAGCACCTGCCGGACGTGAACCTCATCGGAGAGATGGGAGACGTCACTGAACTGGGGAAGCTGGTGCAGCTCGTGCTGGGCTGCGCCGTCAGCTGTGAGAAGAAACAAGGTGAAGAAGTCGAAGTGAACACACCGGAGTCAAATCACATGTTTCTTCAAGCTGATGCAGTTTTTACGAGCGTGGCGTCTCTGCCAGATTCACTGCTGGTTTGGTTTTTGATTTGCGTTAATCTGCATTTGGCTGCACTTTGATGACTTCATGTTTGTTTTCTCCTGAACAGAGCAAATCCAGCAGATAATGACGCTGGAGGAATCCGTCCAGCACGTTGTGATGACAGCCATCCAGGAGGTGAGTGAGCAATTATCTCTCTCTCTCTCTGCTCTGCATTAATCCCAGCTCTTAGTCATGGTTAATTCAAAATCAAAGAAATCCGGATAAGACTGAGCCGATTCCCAGAAACCCCGCTGGGAGATATTTCAAGAATATGTTCACCTGGAAAATCCTTGAATGTGCTCCAGGTTTTTACCAAACAAAATTCTCCTGAGGCTGCTTTCAGGAACAAGTTGTCGTGTATTTCCTGTAATCTGAGCGTTCTTGTTTCTCTCTCGCTGCTCTGTTTCTTAGCTTTTATCAAAGGAGCCTTCATCAGAACCGGGAAGTCCAGAGACCTACGGGGACTTTGACTACCAGGTGAAAACCGCAACGCTTTGATTCCTCCTCTGTGTATTGTTTTTGTTCAACGCTGTTACATCCTCTTCTTGTGTGTTTTCACTCTTTCATTGATGTTTTCTTCCTCCTACAGTCCAGGAAGTATTATTTTCTAAGTGAGGAGGCGTATGACAAGGAGGACCTGAGCCATCGCTGTCGAGACCTGGAACATCAGGTTGGTTGTACAGGAAACCTTTAAAGTCACAAGATTTGGTGACACCCGTGGTTACTGGTGACCCAGAATTCAACATCAAACGCTCCGTTCCTAGAAATCTAAAAGTCAGCAACCGGTTTGTCGGTTTACAGAGAGGACAAACAAATTTAACTTTGTTAAACAAAGAAGTCAGTCAGTTCTCCCGTCACGCTTCGAGCTCCTGCAGCCTGATCTCATGCTGAGAAGTTGAAGGTCATCATTTCTGATAAACGATCACTGTCACTACATCACACATGGTAATTGCTTCACAATAAAAGCCACCCCGTTAACGTTAGCGGTGGGTAAACACAGCTATAAAAACAGAGGTAGTAAAGGTCCATCAGGGTCATACAGTGATTTGTGAAACAATCTGGAAATAACTTTTTATTTCTCTGATTTAATCGGCTTTATCAAGGCCAGCGCTCCCTCACTCTCATTTACTGTCTATGTCGCTCAACCACTCTCTCAAACCATCGGACACAAACCAAATTAAAACTCCTTCCTGTCACTATTTTGCAGCGTAAACGGCAAAACCAGATTCAGATTCAGAAGCTGAGTATTGCGGAGTTTAGATAGTCTCAGTTTTAGAGACATTTCAGGCTGACTGTGACGGTCTGATCGTCTGATTGGTGCCTGCAGCGTGACGTCGGACTGAGTTTTTCAAAAAAAAGTTTGGATCCGGCTCGACTTCTCCAACACAGTGTTGCTGCATTTTTGGCAGAAAAATCCCCTGCAACTTCAAATTAAGACTCTTCCTGAGAGTCTGTTCTCTCTCTGGAGTCACAAACTTTTATTTCACCTTTCATGAACCCGACTCTCGGTTACTTCGAGGCGTGCTGCTGTGCTGTGTGGTTGCAGCTTGTTGTTGGATGTGGTGTGCCTGCTGCGTTTTGTGCTCCGGCCTTTATTGATTATCCTGCCTGAGACTTTGTTTGTGTTCCCATGGCTTGTTTTTTTTTTTGCACCGCAGACTAAGGGGGACTAATTTAGTGCTTTTGGAGTCAATAGTTGCATAACATCAAGATAAAACTGACACATCGCCTTGGGACGGAGCAGTAGCCAACAATAATTTGTACTGCTCTCAGCCCACCTGTTTGTTTACTTACTTAGCCCACGCTTTGGAGATTAGTCACTTGTGTTGTTTTTGAAAAAAAAAAAAAAGCTATTTACTGTTCCTGTGCTAAAGCATGCAATCTGTCCTTGAAGTTCAGCGTAGGGTTTCGCTGTATTCAAAGTGGAACGATGTCCAACAGGTAAGTACACACTCCCCTTTTTTTAAACACTGGAATGCCAGCTTGTCTCTGTTGCAACATTTCTCCCCCCTTTTTTAAAAAAGCATTAACGTTCCTCGATGAGCTGTGCACATTCATCTATTTATATCTCAGAAAATCTGGCTTCAAGCCCGAGGCTAACGCTAACAACTTGACTATTGAGAAGGTTTCATCTGCCTGAGATCATTGCACATCAGCTGACTAACTAGCTTTTGACGACTGAGCATGTGAGCATGTGTCCAAGGTCCTGTAAGCATGAGAAGTGGTGAGTTTGTCGCCCTGCGTCTCACGTCTCTGAGTTCTTCTTATGTTTTCTGATGCATCCTCTTCACCGCTTCTCTCTCAGCTCGATCTCTCACCTCCTGCTAACAAAGTTTGTCCTCTCTTCTCTCGCACAGCTGTCGGCGGCTCTGGAGGAGAGGTCGTCCCTGCTGGCCGAGACCCGCTCCCTGAAGGAGAAGCTGAGTCGCAGCGACTCTCTGGACGCCTCCACCACGGCCATCACTGGCAAGAAGCTGCTGCTGCTGCAGAGTCAGATGGAGCAGCTTCAGGAGGAGAACTACAGGTACACACACACACAATGTTACATAATACAGACGTTTACATAAGATGCTTAACGTTTTAAGAAAAGTCTCAAATGCAAATCAGGGGCTGTTGTTAAATCACTGCTCTCGTCTCGTCTCAGGCTGGAGAACAGCAGGGACGACATGCGCGTGCGGGGAGAGATTCTCGAACGCGAGGTCACCGAGCTGCAGCTGCGTAACGAGGAGCTGACCAGCCTGGCGCAGGAGGCCCAGGCCCTCAAAGACGAGATGGACATCCTCAGGTGAGACTAACTCACAAAAGCCAACCATGGACCAGAGCCGTGGACACATGGAATAAAAATTATTTAACTTGAAATCTGGTTTTATTCACCACAAGGTCGAGGAC
This sequence comes from Collichthys lucidus, assembly GCA_004119915.2. Taxonomy (NCBI): domain Eukaryota; kingdom Metazoa; phylum Chordata; class Actinopteri; family Sciaenidae; genus Collichthys; species Collichthys lucidus. Next base: position 5,618,299 of record CM014100.1, on the reverse strand, counting down.
GCGGTGTGACACACACGTGGCAGCAGTTACACACGTGTGTGTTGGTTTTACTTCCTCAAAGTACGCTGTCTGCATCTTTTTAATTCAGCCACCTCATCCCGTCGTGCACCGCTCTGCTGGGTGCGTCCTTCTCGTTCATCCCGTTCTTACTTTTCTGTTTCCCCGTGTTGAAGTTTTCTCGTCTAAAGATTTGTTCTTGTAATGTTAAGTGTGTTTTTTAAAGTAGTTTTGTAGATAGAAAGTTTAGTTTTGATGGCACCCGGTCGGGTTCATCTCCAACCTGAGGCCTGAGGCTGTATTTGCCCAGTCATAACGTACGTGTGAGTCTAGTGCACATTTCTGCAGCTGAAAACGATCCTTAAATATTTACTCCTGCTTGAGCAACATTTGCTAATTACATAACCATCTGCAGGTGAACAATTAACAATTAGTTGTTATAAATATAAAGGTGACCTTTCCGCGGTTACCTGGATTCAACTCCAGCCTCCATCCCTCCTCTGTCTGTGCTTTCTGTATAAACACTTGAACTACTTTAACTCGTCCCTAGCTCTAGGATAAGGCGTGTTGCTCCTCTGCTTTTTGTAAGATATATTTTAAATATTATCTGACTGTTGAGCCAGTAGTTGGTCAGCTGTGTTTGTTGCGAGTAAGTCAAATATTTCCCTTTATTAAAACGACAACAATCCCAAGAAACTGCAATAAAAAGCCAGACATGAATAAGAGAGACGACTCTGACATGAAGGAACAAAAACCTAAAATAGAGACAAAAACGAATGAAACCGCAACATTTGAGGTTAACATGTTTGTTATCGTCCTGTGTCGGTGTGTCTCTGCACATCCTGCTGCAGCGTCTTCTTCAGGACACGTCAGTGAGTCACTGTGTTTGGACAGCGCTGTGAATTTGCCTAATCCTAAATGTCTGTGTGAGTCAGACGCACATAACATTGTTTCGGTGCCGCCGCTGAAAATAGTCCTCAAATATTTACTACCGTTAAAAGTAACATTTTGCTAATTACATAACCGGTCACGGATACGAAAGTACGGATCATTGAACTCGAGAAAACAAATAAACACTTTGTTTTTTTTTTTGGTTTCATAACTCAGTAACACACAGATCGTTAGAGAGGGTGACACTCTTCCTGTCTGTGCTATCCTTCGATATGTTTAAAAATGTAGAGAGAGAGACACGTAAACTCAACATCGAATCCCAGAATAATTCATTTATTGTCCACATTGTCTCCAGCTGGTCCTGGAGTCCAGTTTCTGTCCAGCTGTGTGATTTTGTGTAGACGATGATTTCAGTGTCCAGTTCTCTTTTCCACTTTAGTTTTATATAATCTGTTGAGTTCAGGGAAATATTTGAACACACACTCCCTATCATCTGAGTTCTGTGTGACCCCTTCACCTCGTTTACAGAGTAATGTTGGATTTGAAGACTCTTGTCTCTCTAAACCATGAACCCTAACCACAACCTTCGAGGCGCGGGGGACAAATATGACAAAATCAAATGATACAACCGACATAAAAACAAATAAAGTGCATAAAAAATAGAACTCTGCTGAATTAATGGGAGCCCTGAGTTTGTTTCTCTGCAACAAGTTGGTCCCATTGAGGCGTAACGGGAGGCAGTGACACCTGGAGTGTGTTTGTTACGTCCAGTCTGCCCCGTTTTTCCAAAGACATTTGTTTTTTTCATTATTTTAGCTTGTGGGGAATCTATTCAGGTGGCGGACGGGTCATTTTTCAAAATAAAACCTCTCTCAGACTCAGTAAATATTTTTTTACTCATTCTTTCCGTGCGGCTCGGCCCACGCACTCGTGTGCTTCAAACCATGTCTCTCAGACGTAGACTGGAAGTCTATTAATTTCCCGTCCCGATGTGAGACCTTATCCTCCGTCTACATTTTAAATCTCTGGATGCCGCCTTGAAATATTCGGAGTATTTTTGTTTTCATGAAGTCGTCGATAATCGGCGAGCAGATTCACTCACACGTTGTTGTTTTTAAACATTTCGAGGGAGTTATTCTCTAAAATCAGGGAGTACTTCATCTATTATCAACTTACACTCAACAACAACTCCTACTCTGCCCACACACAGACGTCCATTCGGCTCCTCGCTCTGACATCTCTGTTGATGATGTGAATTTGATGCGTTGACACTGTCTCTGCGTCAGAGTTGTTGTTTGTTCAGGAGTTAAGCACATATCCACACGGATGCATTGTGTCAAAAAAAAAAATCATATTCCTGTGTCTGTGTACTCAACGCCTCCCACACTGTCCTCCTCTCCTCCTCCTCCTCCTTCCCCTCAGGCACTCGTCTGACCGGGTGAACCAGCTCGAAACGCTGGTGGAGACGTACAAGAGAAAGCTGGAGGATCTGGGCGACCTGCGCAGACAGGTGCGCCTCCTGGAGGAGCGCAACACCGTATACATGCAGCGCACCTGCGAGCTGGAGGAGGAGCTGCGCCGGGCCAACGCCGTCCGCAGTCAGCTGGACACCTACAAGAGACAGGCAAGCCGTGGCCCTGGGAGGAGAGAGAGAGAGGAGAGGGATGTGTTGACGTCTGGCTCCTTCGTTTTTTTTTTCATAAAGAGCTCCTGCCAACGCAGTCTGTCTCTCTCTGACTTGCAGGTTCATGAGCTTCACACCAAGCACTCAGCGGAGGCCATGAAAGCTGAGAAATGGCAGTTTGAGTACAAGAACCTTCACGACAAGTATGACGCACAGCTGAAGGAGAAAGAAGTGAGTCGGTGAAGCGACAGAACACTCACAAAGTGCTTCTTGTTTGTAGTGGCGTTCAAGGCCGCACACTAAAGCCCTGCGTTATTACAAGACGACACAGTGATGTTTTTTTTTTTTTTATTCCACCGTTGGCCGTCCTGCGAGGATCAACATTTGTTGTGGTTATTACCTCCCCGCAGGAGGAATTGTTGCCAGGGAAATCTCGTACTATTCTTCCCACGTCCAGTGTCAATTCTAGCACCTCCTGCAGTGCGACAGGAGTGATTAATATCCTCGGTTACTCGTGGGTGAGAGTAAGAAATACATACTGTACTGACATGAAGTGTACATCTACTTCTGCCGGTTAAGTCTAAATGGAGGCAGCTCATTGCTCCGCAGAGTTTGAGGCCGTGTCGCAGTCAAGACCAACTAAACCGAGACAAAGCCGTGACAGTTTATTCCTTCTTAGGTAGCTAATATTCACCAGAACTCTTGAGTCACCTTGTTGAAGAAATCTCTGTGGTTTAAGTGACTCGAACACTGAAGTTTCCTGTCAGGGAGTTAAATCAGATAATTAAGTGACAGCCCTCAACACTTGAACTAAAAATTCAAATCCAGAGACTGAGGTCTTTAAAGTTTTCTTGACTCCGCTCTCAAAGCCAAGACTAACTTCTGGATGGATGAGGCATGAGTACTACATGTACTAGTACAACAGCAGTGGTTTAGGATCAAGTCTGATGTGCAGACTAGAGCTGGACTACAAAAACTTAATGGATGCTCCATTTTTAAACAGTCTTTTGTCTTTTCATTCTTTATTTGACTGTCTGAAGACAGACACAAGAAACTGCATGCTCTTATTTTGTCATTCAAACATGCATAAGCACAAAATCTACCTTGAAATTAAACATTAACATAAACAGACAACAGTATAAACGACTTTGAAACGACCAAAATAAATATTTCACGACAGATGCAGAGCCTCGACAAACAGGAAAATAAAGTCCCGTGCCCTCGTGTCGTGATGGGATCTGGAGCAGCTGTGCTCCTCCGTAATCTGAGGATCCAACAGCTGTGACCACCCGAACTCTATCACCGCCCGCTCATATGTAGATTTATATCGTCACTTCTGATTGGTTCCCTAACGGGTACGGTCTTGTAAACGGGCACCGCCACACCTCGCCATTTACTCACATCCCCAAATAACATGTAAAAAAATGTCTGACATTCCCAACATCAGTTTCTCTGTGAGGCGTTTCACTTCATCGGCAGCTTGATAATCTGTGTTGAAGCTGAAGCCTGTGTCCTGTTTCCCGTCAGCGTCTGATCTCTGAGAGAGACACACTGCGGGAGACGAACGATGAGCTCAGGTGTGCCCAGGTGCAACAGAGAGGTCTCAGCGGAGCCGGTGAGTCACTTCATTTAGAAAGAAATCTCTGAACTGCGAGATAATCTCCTGTAAAATTACGAGTTGACACTTAATCTCTCTCTCCCCCTCTGCAGGAGGCCTGTGCGACAGTGATGTCACAGTGGGAAACCTGGCTGCAGAGATCATGCCCGCTGAGCTCAAGTACGTCTATTATGTTTTTATCTGTGTTCCTAAGCCTCGACGTGGGGGTTAACGTGTGCGTAGCAGCTAAATTTAAGTGTAACGGATGAGATTTTCCTTCTAAACCTGCATTGTGTCACTATCAGCAGCACACTTGTCGTCTTCTATTATACGAGAGTCGCCCGAAATAGCCACAAATGCCAGAGCTGAACATTTGGCCGGGGCGTTGTCAGATAGCAGGCTTGGCCAACTCGGCAGACCTTTTATGACTGTCGCTCTCTGACCCGTTTCATCTGTCCTCCTCCTCCTCCTCTTCTCGTTGCTCCTCGACAGGGAGACGGTGGTGCGTCTGCAGAGCGAGAACAAGATGCTGTGCGTCCAGGAGGAGAGCTGCAGGCAGAAAGTCGCGGAGGCGCAGGCCGAGCTGGAGGACGCTCAGCGCAGCAAGAACGCTCTGGAAACCCAGAACAGGTACGAAGGGAGAAGAAGTTGAGAAGGAGTTTAAAGCGATGGCTCCCCCCTTCCAGGCCTCCATATTGTGTGTTCCTGGACATTAAGCTGGTAGTTTGGCTGAGGGTAGGAGTGCTATCTGCCTAAATGTCAACTCACCCTCTGGACTGTGTGCTCAACTGAGCTGTGTGGGCTGGACTGGAGGACAGACAGCAAGAAAGCCAGATTGTCCGTTGACTGTGTGTGTGTGTATGTGTGTGTTTACATGCCTGTGGGCATGTGGACATGTGGGTGGACTGTGTGTGTGTTTGTGTCCATGCAACACCAGGCCCAGGGTGTGGGAAGCATCCTCAGCAACAGTAACAGGAGGGAGAGAGGAGAGGAGTGCAGTGAGCATGCTCAGTAGAGAGCGACGCGGTGAATGGCCAGGCAGGCGGCACACTCCCTGCAGCAGATGTACAGAGATCCACATGATACTTTGCAAACATCTTCCACCCACAGTATCGTGTTTCATCCTCACCACCTGCCTCTCTTCTCATTGTTACTCTCCCACAAATGTTCCTGAAACATTCTTCCTTTCGTTTCTTGGATCTATTTTTTTGTTTGTTGTCCCCGTCCTCACCTTTTTTCCGTGTCCCCTCTTCTGTCCCCTCGTCTCCAAGATTAAACCAGCAGCAGATCTCAGAGCTGCGTTCTCAGGTGGAGGAGCTCCAGAAAGCGCTGCAGGAGCAGGACAGCAAGACTGAAGATGTGAGTTTCTTCACCACAAACAGCTGTTATCAAAATACAAATGGACTTAAAGTTTGAGAGAACACCTGAGAGTGTGTGTGTGTGTGTGTGTCCTTAATGAAACTGGTGAAATCAAAGCATTGACCTACCAGCTTATTTACTTATCCTGATGACGTTACAGTTTATCCACAGGAAGATCTGAACTTCATGTCTCATGTCGCATTCAGACAAGATCCGGCAAAACAGCTGCATCTCTTCCTTCTTTGTTTTGTCTAGAAAAAGTAGTGAAAAATAATTTTATAGAGCTCAAAACGATGTAATCAGATTACTTACCGACTGTCTAAGACACAAAGATATTCAGGTTATCATGTCATAAACCTACGACGAGCAAAAGATCTTAAAGTTTGTGAATGCGTCTTCAATCGATTACCAAACTGAGCAAAGCGTCACGTTCAGACAGGAACCTGTTTTAATTTGAGTCGCGGTAGTGCCCGACGTCACGCTACGGCGGCCAATCAGACGCTCAGACCGGTCAAACCTCCGCAGTCAGTCTGAAATCTAAAATCTGACTTTGTTTATTTCATGAAGCAACTTCTAAATCAGAGTCTGAGCGCAAAATACAGACACGAAGAATTTGATTTGTGTCTGATGGTTTGAGAGCCAGAGAGAGCGAGCGGTGGTTAAGTGACACAGACGGTGAATGAGAGTGAGCGAGTGCCGGCATCTATTATAAAGTCTGTTTCACAGCGGTTACCTTCAGCACGAACAGCTGCAGTGCCTGATTCTGCCTGAATGCATCTGAAAAAACAAATATTTGCATGGCACACCGAGGACATTTTCAGGACTGCAAGTGTTTGTTCTTCCACTTTTGATACATGTCGTGTGGGAATTTAACCCATGTTTGCCGTGGTGATAACGCCTGTCTGTCTGTCTGTCTGTCTGTCTGTCTGTCTTTCTCTCTGCCTGCCCCCATCGATCAACTCTGCCAAAATCAGGCCATCGTAAGTACGGCCCACCCTCTGTCCAACTGGCCAATGATTTAACTCTTTCACAGCTTACACTCTGTGTTTGTGTGTTTTTGTGTTTACATTTAGAAACCACGTTTTACTCAGTTTAATGTGTTTTTTCCTCTTTTTAAGTCGTCCTTACTGAAGAAGAAGCTCGAGGAGCATTTGTAAGTAAACTTCTCACAGATTATGTATCGATGTGACTTCACACACACTCCTGACGTGTGATTATTTCAGGGAGAAGCTCCATGAAGCTCACTCAGATCTCCAAAAGAAGCGAGAGGTCATCGATGACCTCGAGCCCAAAGTGGACAGCAACAGTAAGTCTTTTTTTGTTGTTGTTGTAGCCTCTTCAGGCACAACGCCGCTCTTTGTTCGCTTCTTGACGTTTTGTTTTTCTGCCTCTCAGTGGCCAAGAAGATCGATGAACTCCAGGAGAGCCTGCGGAAGAAGGACGAGGACATGAAGCAGATGGAGGAGCGGTACAAACGCTACGTGGAGAAGGCGAGAACGGTCAGTACACCCAAAGAGAACATGTTGTCGTCAGCGTATGGCTTCAAAATGAACGTGTGAGGGTTATTTTTGTACTGGTTAAAGAGGAACTCCCACAGATTCTTACACATCAGTGTTTGTCTACTGGAGCAAGTTGTAGGAAAAAAAGCGTCCACACTGTTAATCCTGCATAACTTTAAGACTTCAGCCAGCCATGGAGGTTGTATCTCAGACAGGACTGTCGGTGGTTGTGGTTGTGGTGGAGTAAGAAATGTCCTTTGTGTGCTCAGGTGATCAAAACTCTGGATCCAAAGCAGCCGGTCACCGCGACTCCCGACGTTCAGGCCCTGAAAAACCAGCTGACGGAGAAGGAGAAGAAAATCCAGCACCTGGAGGTCTGAATCTTTTTTGACATAACGAGACAAATTAAGGTCACGGCTGCTTTTTTTTATAAATTCCACTAATGCCTGTCTGTCTGTTCCCGGCACGCAGCATGACTATGAGAAGAGCAGAGTCAGGCATGACCAGGAGGAGAAACTCATCATCACGGCGTGGTACAACATGGTGAGTGTAGAAAACATCAGTTCTTACTCTCTCCACACGAACACACCTGATCCCTCCTCCTCATTCTCTTTTCTTTCGTCTTCCTCAGGGGATGGCGTTGCATCAGAAGGTTTCTGGCGAGCGGCTCGGCCCCTCTAACCAGGCCATGTCCTTCCTCGCCCAGCAGCGACAGTCCACCAACGCCAAGAGAGGCCTGACGCGACACCACCCGAGATAAAACGTCCGGACGGGCAGATGAGGTGACTCCACCTGAACTCCCTGTACCTGTTTTTGTTGCCTTCTTCGCCTCAGAGAGAGTATTCCTCATGCTGCTACTGCCCCCTGCTGGCTCTTTGATGAGTTTTTCTCCGTGGAGCCTCAGAGGAGAACGAGACACTGAACAAAAAGAGGCTGTCTCACCTTTTAAGGTGACTTTTATTTCCTCTGTAGCCTCCTGAACTCTTTCCTGTTTGTTTTTAAACTTTTTTTTTAGTTAGTCTTTTATTTTAAACAATAAGCTGGAATGTGAAGTAGACATGTCGAGGTTACACTTAGAAGTTATTACGAAAGCTACGCAGTCTATAAACTGATTTGTTTGTTTAGAATTTTCTTTTCTTTTTGTCTTCTCGTGTTTTTGAGGTGAGTTCTTCTTTTTTTTTAATCCGAAGGACTTTGAAAAGATGTAAAAGATCATGAGGGTGTGTTTAATGGCTTTAGTTTTTGTCCTCTTTGTATTCACTTGAATCTTTTTTTTTTTCTCTAAACACCAAAGCACTTTCCTTACTTAGAACGGTGGGTTTGTCCTCGGGTGCCTCGCTGAAAAATACTTTAAAACTGCTCCCTCTGTGGACGAGACTGAAGTTTGAGATACTCCTCGTCTCTCCTAACGTACACGTCGCACTGCAGGCTCGTGATTTTTCATTCGCTGCCTGTAAATTTTAGATTTGATATTTTTGCTTCCCAAAGATTTAAACAGGGTGTTGGTTGTAGGTACGATATAAATGCACTCACCACTTTAGACTCTGATGTCTCACAGACTGGAAAACTACTAACAATGTGATCTAAAAAACACTAAGATGACTTATCACCTCATTTGGAAGTATGTGTACTCGTCGATACGCTGGAATTCCTGCCTGCTGACAGGATGTCGGAGGCGGGTTTAAAGGTCGCGCCTCCGTAAACAGACGGCGCTTTTATTAACGCTAACCTTTTTGTTCTTTTTCAAGGCGTTTTTAGTGCGTCCCATCTCAGAGCTGAGACCCTTTCTCCGCCTCGTCCCCTGTGAATATTTGTGCTGACCGTCTACGCCGACCAGAATCCTGCTGTTGTTGTGTGCACACGTTTGCTTTAAGTTGATATTTATGGCGTCTAAATCATGATCTTTACTACACGTTTGCATGGTTTGAAGGGGTTAACTCATAGTGTTTTTGTTTGTGTCATTACTGGTCTGGTAGATTATAGCAGAATGTCCTTCACACGGGGATCTGAGGCGAGTTTAAGATTTGTAGTCCTGTTCTACTTTTGCACTACAAATAAATGGGATCTTAAGATAAAACACTGGTGGTCTTTTCTTTGGCACACACACACACACACAACAGTTCGTACTGACGACACTGTATTAAAAACTTTATCCAGAAACGTCTCCCAGGTTTTATCACCTCTGTCCTCCTTGTGGGTAAACTTCAACTCCGTCATGATCTAAAGGCCAAACCGGATTAGTCAGACTTCTCACATCCTTTGTGTTTATCGATCACACCACTCATCAAAGGCTACATTTAACTGATAATTAATCATGGAACAAAATCATCACGTAAAAACTGCATTCATCTTTTTTATGTTGTAAACAAGTACAGTTTGTTTTAATTTTACAAATTAAAAACAGCTCTTCAGTCCTAGAATTAAACTTAAAATATAGCTGGCTATTATCATTATTATGATTGTTATTAATTTATTGTTGGTATACTCACCTGTCAGTTGTGAGGATCTGGGGCTTTTTGACCTCATTAAAGACTATTTTGGGTTACTAAGACAAAATGGTAAAAAAAAAAAATTATACATTTTAAGAGTTAATTTTTACTATAAAATAAGAATTTTTAAAAATGGTATAAGTTTATTATTTAATTATAAATTTTGAGAAAGCTTACATGTTTTTAATAAAGTTTTGTTTTTTATTAAATTTTAGGTTTGATTTTTTTTTTCTATAAATTAAGAAGTTTAAAAAATATATTTTTGTTATTTTAATTAAAGTTTTATTTTTTATTAGAAATTTAAGAAAGTTTTAATGTTTTTTTTAACCACAGTTCCCACCCAAATAATTTGTGAGAATAAAAATAAATTGACAAAATTGTATATATTGAGTAAACTTCAAGCATTAATGTGTAATAAGCTACTTTTGACCAAAAATAATAATAAATCAATCATAAACACATATAGGCGAATAATTCCAACATATTAAAAGCTCAATAAATTGAAGACTAACAAATTAAACTTTTTTATTTTGAAGTTCTCAGCTTCACTTCCGGCACAGCAGTCAGTCGCGACGTGACGTCATTAGTGGAGAATTAAACATGGCGGACGGCGAGAAGTGATGGACGGCTGAAAGTTGACGACGAGAAGAAGAGTCGGTAAAATAAATAAATAAAAAACAAACAAACAAACCGGTCCCGGTGTGAGCTGCGGACACTCTGCTGCGTCACTAACGGTCGGTTTCAAACAGAGTTCCCGCGCGTGAACCGGAGGCGGCACGTCGAGCTCGTTTGTCCGTTAAGGCCTCACCGAGCCGGGGCAGCTGCTTTGTTTGGTCGTTTTATCGTTTTTTATCGACTTTTTCATTAAGAATCAAAACAGTGTCGCAGTTTAAACACCGGAGCTTTTTTTATATCATATTTCGGTATTTCGGGCGGGGTCCGGTCCCGGTCTTGTACCGCAACTTTAGCCCAAACAAAGCCACTTTTCCCCCCGTTGAAGCGCTGGACTTTGCCTGGAAACATGGATTCAAGGCGGGCACAAACAAGCGGCACCACCTCCAGCAGCAGCAGCAGCGGCTCCAACACCGGCGGTGAGTCCTCCGGCTGCGGCAGCCCCGCGTCCCCCAACTCCGGCGGCAGCAGCCCGGCACCGACAGCCCCGGTGGTGGTGGTGCCTGCTCCTGCTCCTCCTCCTGGGGGAAACGTGTTCGCCAACGACGGCAGCTTCATGGAGATGTTCAAGAAGAAGATGGAGGAGGAGGAGAGGAGGAGAAAGGAGGCGCAGCAGCGAACAGGTGGAGAGGAGGCGAGAGCCACCGAGCAAGGACAGACATCTGTGGAAAAGAAGCCCCCACCCGTGACGAGCTTTGTAAGGGGTTTGGCAAGTTGTAAGATGAGATAGCAGTTATCCTGAAATCTGATTTCAGTGCTGTTGTTGATATTCCTGCTTTCATATTAAGTGATATCTGTAGCCACAGGTTTAGGGATGCTCCTCACTCATTGATGGGTTTTTTCGCTGCTGGTTTTCGGGGGCGAGAGAGACTAAAATGTAGACCTTCTGCCTCTGGTGTAGTCCTCTTCATTGGCATTGGTCCATCTGCACGGGCTCCTGTAACGGTTTCAGTCTTCTATCCCCTAACCCAGGTGGGGAAGCGCAGAGGCGGGGTGTTCCTAAAGACCGGCATGGTTGCGAAGAAGCAGAAACACGACACAGAAGTAAGAGCGTCGACTCGACTGAGTGGTGTTTGTTTTGATCCGTGAAGGTTTCGCTGATCTTCTCCTCTGTCTTTCTTCTCGCAGGTCGAGCCGGGCAAGAGCGACGCTTGGTCAAAGTACATGGCCGAGGTCAAAAAGTACAAAGCCCACCAGTGTGGCGACGACGATAAGACCAGGCCGCTGGTCAAGTGACACGACACAATGTTTTGAGAAGCTCCAGGAGAGGCCGGCCGGTCCTGACCTTCTCACACTGCCAGTTCAACGCGAAGAGACAAACTGCTGAGATAGATCAGACAGACCGTCTCTCTTCTTTCTTTCTTCTTTGTTTTGTTTTTTCGTATCGTCTTTGCTTGTTTTCTGTTGGACTCTTTCTGTTGGTGTCATTGAGAATCGTACGGTGTTATTGATCAATTGCTGTTTTTTTTGTCACATCTGGTTTCAACTTAGGAGTTCATTTAATATTTTTGAATTTGATTTAAAATAGCCAAAAAAAAACAAACAAGAAAAATCAAGGTGTCAATTAAAACTACACTGCCCAGTAAAAGTGGTGTTGTGCCTCAGTTTTGTTAGATTGCGGACGAGCTTGAGCTCCATCGGCTACCAAACTTTTCTCGTCTGTTGGAGCATCCTACGTCTGTCTCTTTTACATTTAGTCCTTCATCCAAAGTGACTTACGGGAAGTTCACCGTCTTTCCTCGACATGCAGACGAATCAAACCACCGCTCATCTGATTAGTGGACGACCTCCTAAAGACCTCCAGCTTTTCAGAGAGGACACCACCATGATAAATCTGAGTACTTACTGCTACACCTTGAGACACTTTGGACCGAGGCGTCAGCTGAATGATTAAATGTAAACACAGTCCAGCTGTAGTTGCTTTAACTCTCCTTTTGTTTCAAGCGTGAAGTTAAGGTAGAACATGCGGACGAATAGTTTGAGTAAAACGACTCTGAAGTATTCGAGTCTCCGCAGTGATGAGAGCTGTTTGAACTCTAAATGTTTCAGAGAGGAAACAATTCATCCTTCATCTCCTGCATCTCTGCTTTCTCTAAATTTTAATAACTAGACAGACTAATATGTTTTTGTCTGAGTGGCACTGTGACAGGTTGACTATGATCGTTTATTTAAGTCATGTTTTTCATCAGGTTTAGAGTAATAAGTGTCTCAGATGGATGTTTTGTTGTTCATCTTGTCACAGAATATCGTGGCCTCACGCGAGCGCCTTCGCCTCCTAACTCCTCATGAATTCTCCTTCACGTCTTTCCTTGACGAGGTCAAACGAGGCTCTACAAACGTATCCTCCTGAATGTGACGTTTAAGTTTTTTTAAAGTCTGATTGAACGCCTCGGGTCGTGAAGGGAAAGATTTTAATTAAAAGTCGGTTTAAGTTCTATACAGAGACGAATTCGTTCAGGAATTCAAGTACAAAGAAAAAAAGTTACAGCTCTTGTTTAAAAACAAACAAAAAAAAAAGCTCAAATTCAATTTGCAGTTTACATTTCTTACATATCAGTGATAATTACATGATAAAAACAGCACCGAATAGACACACTGACCATGCATCAGAGAGGGAGACGCACATAGAAAAAGGCAATCCCGACATTCAAACCTCACACACACACACTCACTCTCTCAGCTATAAATCATTCACTCCTCCCTGTCCACAGTGATATCGGTCTATCTTGTAAACATCGACAAACTGGATTTGCCTTTTTTAATTTTCTATGGAAGGATAGTATTTAAAAAGTTATCAAATCGGGTTTAAAAAGTTACATTTCAACTGTGATTATTCGTGAAAAGTTGAGCTCGTCTCCTCTCGGATCATAATTGTCCTCGACAACGTCGTGTCCCGACCTGGAGCTTCATGATTCCTCATGATCGGACGACGACGTTTGAAATCCAGCCGTATCATAGAGTCTTCCTCTTGGCGTCTCCTCCCTGGCTTTGACTGACATCTAAAGGAGAGATGACACGGTGTCAAAACAACCAGACGGACGTCACAAGGAGTCAGACGACAGCTACAAGTGACTAAAAAACAAAAAGGCATGCGGCCAACGACAAGAACAGACAAGCAGAGAACAGAACGGGACCAAACCAGAGACAAAAAAAGCACATCAGACACTTGGAAAAGAGGAAAAAGGACGGCACGGAGGGAGGGAGGAGTAAATGGAGCAGGCTTTGAGGGTGGAGGGACGGACGGACAGATTTTACCTGAGAAAGCGAGCTGCAAGTGAGGAGGCAGAGCAACCTGAGACCCTGACTGGAGACTCTTATACAGATCTGAGGAGAGACAGGACAGGGGAGCAACAAGGAGGGACAGGGACGAAACAAAATGGACAGGAGGAGGAGCAAGGTGGTGTAAAAAAGGACAGCCAAACAGAAGAGGAGGAGGAGGTAAAGATAGAAGACCGACACAGGAGCAGGAGCGCAGAAAAACAACAGGAGGAGAAATTTGGGGGGAAATGAAGCAAAACAAAATGGAACAATGTCACAAATCGATCAATCTGACAGACGATGCTCTGACGTACGACACCAAACGAAGCCTCTACATAAACACACAACATCTGAGCAACCTACACACAACGCCTGACTAACGTTTACAAGTGTTTAAACTCATTAACTCACATTAGTTCAGTCATTTATCAGTGTGTGTGTGTGAGACTCACTCTGGGTCAGGGTGGAGAACGATGCATTGCTACTGGCCGTGGAGCCGCTGGCCGCTGTGCTGGAGCCGGCCGCGCCCAGCGGAGGCAGGTTTAGCAGCGGGGGGAACTGGAAGGGTAAAGACACGGGCACCAGGCCACCCAGCATCCCGAACCCCATCGGGAGGGACGGGGCGGAGCCCAGCAGGCTGCCGCTGCCAGCTGTGGACACCTGAGAGGAGACGGAGGACGGTGATGGAACACAGACCGGAAAAACTTCAAATCACATTTACTGTCAGCAACTGTCTGTCTGGAAGCTTTTCAACTTTTTTTTTTTAATCTTATAATTTAATTTTTTTAATCTCATAATTAAAATTTTTATCTCAATTTAAAAAATTTTAATCTCATAATTAATTTTTTAAAATCCCAATTAATTTTTTTTTATCTCATAATTAAAATTTTTTAGCTCATAATTTAATTTTTTTAAATTAAAATTTTTATCTCATAATAAAAAAATTCATCTAATATTTTTCATTTTTATCTCAATTTAAATTTTTATCTCAAATTAAAAATTTTATCTCATAATTTAAATTTTTTTATCTCATAATTTAAATTTTTTAATTGAAAAATTTCTCATAATTAAAAATGTTATTTCATAATTTTCAACTTTCTCTTAAATTAAAATTTTTAGCCCATAATTAAAATTTTATCTCATAATTTAAATTTTTATCTCAAATTAAAAATTCTCTCAATTAAAATTTTTATGTCATAATTTAACATTCTTATCTCATGATTTCACTTTCTCCTTTTTTTTATCTCAATGTTAAATTTTTTAATTTCATAATTTTAATTTTTTAATCTCACAATTTAAATGTTTTTATCTCATAATATAATTTTTATCTCAATTAAAATGTTTATCTCATAATTTCAACTTTATTATTATTATTTATTATTATTATTATTTTTTAACTGACTTCTTCTCATCAGCACTGACTGAGTATAAGTGGCTGTAGATGTGGACGTGGAGTTTCTAAGTCCAGAACAATGAGCCTCTCTCGGCCTCTCATTGCATCCTGATGGGAGGTCGTGTCGAATGTCACTGTACGAGCAGACGTGTGTTCTCTGGGTCTCTATAGTGTCTGTTGGCCAGCACAGGTGTGTGTGGTTTCACCTTACTTCACCTGTCGGTGCCATAATTCAGACAAAGAGCGTCGACTGTTTTGTTTCGTTTTGTTGTGACAAGTAAAGTTTTGTTGTTGTTATTTTCTATAATAAAATATAATAAATCTGACGTGGCTGTCGTCTTTCTGCTCTGCAGCGCCGCTCAGTGGACTTTCTTTAAACTGAGGAAACTTTACACACAGCAAAGACTCTGAGATTTAAAAACATTTCTCGTCTGTTCAGTTACTCTGATTTACTTTTTCACGCGCTCAAATGGAAACGTGGACTTGAAATAGGAAAAATCTAAACTTTGATGTTTGATATAAAAATCTTAGTGTTAATAAACGTTCAGAACTTTGAGAAAACCTGGTTTGAAACGGTCTGATCAGACACTTTAAGCTCAGACAGTCCATGTTTTTTCTGGAGATTCATGTAAAAGTGACTGAATCTGATTAAAACTTGTCGGGTTACAAACCTGTGGCAACTGAGACGACACCGATGACGGAACAGACGCGACTGGCTTGGCCCCCTGAGGTGTCCCGCCCCCGGGCCTCTGGCGCTGGGCAGCGATGGCAGAGGCCACCGCGGGGGAGGCACTGGATCCTGAATGTTTGCTTATGGATATGGTGTTAATAAGGCTGGTGTTGGTGGTGCTGTTATTGTTGGGGGTCTTCTGGCTCCCTGGAGAAGTGTAGCTGCCTTGCCCCGGCCTCGTTGCTCCTCCTTGGGCACCTGAGAACGGCGGGCGGAACCCTGCGGGGCTTTTGACGGAGTACTGGTGGATGGTGGGGGTTGCCTGAGACCTGGGGCTTTGGGAGATGGAGGGGGAGGCTGAGGTGGTGGTGGTTACGGCCGGGTTCGGGGTGCGCGGGGTGAGTTTGACGATGGGCGGGATGCTGCTGTGGGTAGACTTGGTGAGGGTGGCGTGCATAGGGGTGATGAAGTTCGACTGAGGCCGGGGCTGGGGCTGAACTCCAGGGAGCGTCTGGGAGAGGGAGGACGGGGACGACTTACTCTGGGACGTCTGGGGGAGGCGAGGTGTCTGGAAGGTTTTGGGGGTCATGTGTGAGGCGGACTGGAGGGTGTGTGCTTGAGACTGAGGCGACGTGATGATGAGTGTGTCGCCGCTGTTGGCTTTATTATTATTGCTGCCTTTGAGGAGGCCAGACGGGGGAGCGGACACCCCCATCTTTGATCCCGGAGCCACGAGCGGGGACGCGGTGGGCGGCGGACGTGGTTTAGGCGACGACGCGGAGGCGGGCATGTTGGCTTTGGCCACGCCCACGCCCAAAGTTCTCTGAGTGTTCAACACCGAGTGTCTGTGCGCCTGCACCGTGCCCTTGATCACCCCGATCCCGTCCACCCGCACCGGGGCCAGCGGGGAGGACGCAATGGAGGGAGGCCGAGACAGAGAGGTGGAGGAGGAAGACGAAGAGGTAGAGATGTAGTGAGGTGTGTTGGAGCTGTGAGTGCTGACAGAGTTCTTCTTCTGCTGCTGCTGCTGTTGAATGAGTGGCGAGGAGGCGTGGTGAGACGAGGGGTTGGTGGCGGTCTTCGGTCCGTCCGGGGACGGCGGGCTGTCCCCGTGAGCCAGGCCTTTGGCTGCGTTGCCAAGGATGGCGAGGGCCTGGGAGATGGAGTCCAAGGAGGGAGCTGGTAGATCGTCGTCGAGGGAATCGAGACATATGGGCTCAGACGGCGACGGAGGCGGTCGCTTGGCAACCTGGGCTGCAGGCGAGGGAGTGGCAGCAGCTGAAGGCGTGGACCTCTGAACCCACACGGACTCCTGGAGGTTCACAAACATTTAGAACAGTGAAAATATGAACCGTGATGTTTGAGAGTCTCATTAAGCAGCCGTAAAAATCTGAGTGACAATAAAATATCCAAACACTGAGAAAGTCAGAAAGTTCTCGTGAAGCATCTTGTATCGTCCTCTCGAAAGCTTCCAGACTTCTTTGACATAAACCGGAATTTTACCAGAATATTTTCAGATCTAACTCGCTGAACAGAAGATTTATAATCAACCAAACTAGACCTGGAGAAGCTGCAGGCGTATGTGCTTCTTATACTGCTACTCTCAGAACTGTACCAACCCAAAGTTTATAAAAACTTCCAACGACAATATTTCAAATCTGGATTGAAACTAAATTAAACAGTTTGATGATTTTTAAAATCATCTCTAATTATTATTATTATTATTATTATTCACTGCACACACGCTCCGTCACGTCATGGTGCCGATGCTGCTTTGCTTACATTCTCCGCTAGATTTCAAACTGTTCGAAGCGTTCTGCCCGCCAGAGTTTGTTTAACCTGGTTTACGTGCTTCTAAATATGTAAATATGCTCTGTTCCCTTTTTGGCTGTTTGGACAGGGTGTTTTATTTTGAAAAATCAACCAGATTCTCAATGCTGTTTATGTTTGAGTTCCCGTCAGCTCGAGCTGCTCGACGTATTCTCGATGCAGCTGCAATGTCGACTACAACAGCCGTGATTAACTCGCGTCGATAACATGCAGCCGTGTCTTTATCGTAAATAAGGTTGAAGTGGAGTCTGACCTTTGGCTTGGCCTTCGGAGTCTGCACCATCTTTTTCTTTGCCCTGAAACAAAAAAACAACATGAGTGAGCGAGAACGAGCTGAATACGCCAGAGTCAGATATGAAGATTTAAAGTCAAGCGACTCACGTGTAGCCCGTGAGGTGACCGTGAGCCATGATGCTCTCTTTGAACAGCATCCTGTGAACACAGACAAACATGTTTGAAACATCGGAACACGTAGAGCAGCGACTTCAGTCCTCAAGCATCTGCACGCACCTGGCCTGCATCCAGCCTTTAGGCCAGAGAGGTTTGACCTCAGTCTCCATGAAGGCCTTGAGGTAGTCCTCTAGAGACAGCGAGTTCTTGCCCTCCAGCTCGTAGCAGCCGAGCTTCACCCGCACCAGGTTACACAGCAGCGACCTGCAAAGCACGACCTCAGTGAGTACTCCATCGCTTACATGTAACAAACGTTCGCGGCCTCCTTTCCTCCGTGAAACCGACCTGAGTTTGTCGTCCCAGAGAAACTTCTTCCGAGGGCCCATCACCCTCTTCCCTGGTTTCTCCTCGTCGTCATCCTCCGACCCGTTCTTCTCTCCCTCCTCGGACTGCTGCCTGCGAGCAGAGATATAAATATTACAGTTAAATATAAACACACACACCGACAGTGACTCGATAATAAGCTGCCTCGGGGATTCGGTCCCTTACTTTGCCACTTTAGCGATGCAGTCCATGTTGTATCGAGCAATCTGCTCCGGCATCACGCTGCACACTGCCAGCTTCAGCTTCAGCAGGGGCGTCCGGAGGCGGTCATCCTGGGCAACGGAGACGAGCACGGTCAGAAATCACAGTCGGCATCAGCTAAAGATAGACTCAGAGAGAGATGGCACGCGGCCAGCGGTAACAGAAGCAGTTACACCTGGCAGCTCGCAGCTGCTTAACGAAGCCTCGAGGCCTCGTTTGATTAATGAGACAGACTCAGGATGATCGCATTACGCAACACATAGCCGCTCGGCTCATCACATTTCCTCCTGTGCTGCACTGGGCCATCATTATTATTTTTTTGTCCCCGCGTCTAAGAATAAAAAAATCCCTCCCACACACACCTGTATGTTGAGGCTGAGCTTCTTAAGGCGTTTGAGCAGAGCTTCTTTATTGCAGGGCACGAAGGCCTCCAGGTGAGAGTAGACGACTGAGCGGACCTCGGCCGGCTGCTCCTGAACCTGCAGCTCGATGCTGAACGTGAGAAACACACACAGACGTCAGGATTACAGTTTTTTTAGATGTAGAAATAAAATAAACAAAGAAAACGGCACTCACTCGAGTAAGATGTTGTTCATGTCCAGCGTGAAGAATTTCTTCCTGCCTTCTTCGTCGAACAGACGGGACGCCTGCGGAGAAACAACGCGAGCGTGAGACGTCTTTGACAAACATGAAAATTAGTCGGTGAATTAATTAGAGTACATTCAAACAGGATCAGGGTTGTGTGGTGGTTTGTTGGGGTGGGGTGTGTCTGTTTGTGCTGAACGTAACAATCAGGAAATAACTTTTTTATTTCACAGATTATCCGACTTTATCGAGGCCGGCGCTCGCTCATCCTCATTCACCGTCTGTGTCGCTTTACCACGGCTCTCTCAAACCAAATTAAACTTCTTCGTGTCTGAGTCAGACTCGAAGACTTCGAAGCTGGTTCATGAAATAAACAAAGCCACGTTTGAGCAATCTAAGCGTCTGATTGGCGACTGCAGCGTGACATTTTTCCAAAACTTTGAAATCCTCCAGCTGCAGCTTTTTCTTGGCGGACACTCCTGCTGCCTGAAACGAACTATCCCGACTCAGGTGAATGGAAAAAACTTTGGTGTAGTTACCAGATCGGCTGTCAACAACGTCAACGAAAGGGAGCACAACTAGATAACAGTGTACGTCATTCAGAGAGTCTATCTATCGTGAAAAATCAGGCGTAATTTAGTTTGTCTGAGTGCCGTTGCCGTAGATATAGGTATATAGATAGAGATAGGTATTGTGTGACGGTACCTTAGACCAGATCCTGTCTGAACACACCTTTAGTCAGTTTTGGAATCGAGTAATTTCCAACTAAAAAACACAAATTTGATTTTTTTTCTGCTCGTCACAGGTTTCTAACACTATAGACTGAGCATCTTTGGGTTTTGACAGTTGGTAAGTAATCTGATTACATTATTTTGAGCTCTAGGAAATAGTTTTTCACCTTTTTGTGAGTTTTTCTGTCAAACATCTTAAATACTGAAGCTCGTACCGCTCTCAGGTCCTCGATGCGCTTCAAGAGTGGCCCGGGGAGTCCACTCGGCAGAGGTGGAGGCGTCATCACGCTCCCTGGTGCCACCCGGCTTCCACCGGCTTTATGTCCGAACGAGCCATTCTCTCCCTGCACCGGGCTGGACGGCTGAGGAGAGTCCAGCATCGTAAAGTCCAGGTCGCCCATCATGTCCTGCAGTATGTCGTTATTGGCCGAGCCCAGCAGTGACATGACGGCCGGGTCGGCGCTCAGGTCGGCCATGTTGCACTCGTTGCCGCCGGCGGCCTTGGCGTGGGTGTTGAGGAGCGCGCTGTTAGCGCTGGGCACTTTGGTGGTGGCTCGCGGCAGACCGGCTGCAGCCATGTTCTTCTTGCGCATCTCCTCCTTCTCCCTGGTGAAGCGGCGCAGCATGTTGGCCAGGTGGATGGAGTCCTTCATCAGCTTCTTCCTCTTCTTCTTCTCCGGCCGATGAACGTTCAGCGCTGAAACTCTGCAGGAAGAAAAAGAAGACGTTTAAGCTCAGAAAGAAGGATTTGAGTTTGAGTCTGAGAGGAAACACTGAAGAAGAAACTCACCCGGGCTTTGGTACTTTATTCTTTCTGGGTTTCTTCTCCTCCAGAATTCCACCTTCTTGCTTTTTCCGTCGTTTCTTTATCACCCGCTCCTCGCCGTCTTTTATCTTCTACACAAGACATTCAGTTTATTAGCGTGGTACAACAACAACAACATGAATAGGAAACAGAGCAGCATGAACGTACCTTGAAGCGGTTATCCTCCGTGCCTGCGTTTTCCCCCTCGGAGTCCGATGCCGCTCTGAACTGCAGAGTGCCCGTGTTGATGTAGAAACCTCCGTGTTTCGTGGTGAGAGAGGCCGGTACCAGCTCATCGTACTGAGTGCAGAAGAGAAGTAGAATTAGCATTAGTGTTTCTACGACAACGTGCAGCACCAACCTTTTACCGAAAGAGTTTTGCGCTAATAGAAAATTATACAAGACATCAAACTACAACTTGAGAAGTCCAAAAGAAGTTTGTGTTATAAATGAAATAACTTTTTATTTTGTTGATTAACCGGCTTTATCGATGCGCTCCCTCGCTCTCATTCACTGTCTGTGTCACTAGACCACTGCTCGCTCACGCTCTCAAACCAAACAGTTTCAAATACATTTCAGGTTGACCGTGGAGAGTTTGACCGGTCTGAGCATCTGATTGGCGGCCTCAGCGTGACGTCAGCACATGTTTTCACACACACCCTCACACAAATAAATGGAACGGCACCGGATCCTGTCTGGGTCTGAAGTTTAAGTGAAGTTAGACGAACAAATCTCAAAAGATTTACATCGTTTTTTCAGTTTTCTAAAAGATCTTTCTAAAGAGCAGCTTCTCCACCAAAACAAAGTAAACTGGCACCTTAGTGAATGATATCGGAGTGTACTTCATTCTGTTACTGTCATTTGACAAACTCAAAATCAGATGAAGTGTGTTTGAACAAAGCTACGCTCGACTCAGCCAAAAACAGAAATCATTTTTTAGAAATTTTAAAAAGATTTTTCAGAAACAGAAGTGACGACATGTGAACAAAGTGATGTGTGTGCACTTTGTCAGAAAAGGGAACTCACCGCCTCTGAATTGTCGATGAAAGGATCCGTCTCGTCGTAGCCGTATCCGATGTCGATGAGGTCCTGCATCCTGTCCTTCTTCTTCTTCTTCGGGGCGCTGCCTCCACCCTGAGCACAAACATTTCAAATCAATAAATAAATACAGATTAACACAGTTACAGCTGGAATAATAATATACTCATATCTTAGAGGAACGCTCACATATTTGCTCTCAAACTTCCGAGCCAGCTCTTCCACCTCCCGTCTCTCCCTGTCGTCGTCAGCAAAGGGGTCGTTGGGGTCCAGGGGAGGAGTGAGTCCTTTAGGGACCGTTGAACCTGCATGCTTTACCTGAAGGCAAACAAAGGAGGGACTAGATCAGCAACCGGGATGCAGGACGAGATCCTGACTTGTAAATACAACTGATAAATATACATCCGCTTTGTAACACAGCAGTTAAATTAAATGGATCCACTGTTATAGTGTCATAAACAGTGTTTATAACCCTGTAACCCGTTTTTCCCACCGTCTCTCCCATCCATTCTATGTGACATGAACGCACCATTAACCTGAAAGAACAAACTTCAACAGCTTCCACACTAAATATTATTATAATAGAAATTAAACTGAATTATCCGAGCTTAATAAACTCTTAAAGTTTATAACAACATGTCTAATTAAAGCAAATGAGCCTCACAGCCCCCAGAACAGTTGTAAGGGTGATGCCCGGTTAGTTGTGAGGTGATGCCCGGATAGAGGGCCCCTCCTGCGGGCACACCTCGCTGCCTCCTCCGCTCTCCTCCTGACCTGAGTGATGAGACTTGAGTTGACCAGCTCGCCGTAGTTGAACTCGGCGGACGCTCGCTCGTTGGGCTCGGTCAGAGGGAGGTTCAGCCGGACGGTCGGTTTCGCCTCCTCGGGCTCTGCATCGCCTCCTTTCGCGTTACCAAACGGAGCACCTCCTCCTCCTCCTCCACCACCACCTCCTGACCCGACTACCGGGACACTACTTCCACCTCCACCACCTCCTCCATCTTTCCCAAAAGTGATCTCGACGGCCTCATCCTCTCGCCGGCGCTTCTTGCTTGACTCCGGGGTCGGCGGCGACGTGTTGAAGGACGAGATGGTGACGAACGGCACTTTCCTCGGCTCTGCCATTTGACGCTCTCCGGTCCCCGACGACCGGCGACGCACAACTAGAGCAAGCAGCGAGGGAGGGAGGGAGGGGGAGCCGGCCGACTCTCCTCGGAGGCGCCGCTGGCTGGAAGAACCTGGAGATGGTCGACAAGCACAACTAGCTCGCTGCTAGCTCGCTTCCTTCGGGATGAGCGCTGCGGGCCGCGCGGTCACTTTTATCTCCTCTCGGCCCGGTTCAGTCCATAAAGTAACAGCCCCGGCACCGACCCGGCCGCCTACGAGGGACTCAAACAGCGGGAAGACGCAGTTTGGAGAGCTCCCATGAAATCGGTGGTTTCAGCTACCGCAGGCTGGATTCCGTAGTGGCCATCTTGATCGTTATTATCATTATTCAGCGGGGCGTGCGCGTGAAGAGAAAGCGGAAGCCGGGAAGGAAAGGGAGCCGCGCGCGGCCAATGAGAGCGGCCGGAACACGCCCACCGCGCGAGACGAGCGCGAACGTGCCGGAGGAGGTGATTGTTCAAGAAGAGAGGCGGGATGTCCGGGAGACCCTGAACGCACCGCCACTGTTTACTACGACAAGGAGGCGTTTGCGTGTTTGTCTGCGTGAAGTGTGTGTATATATATTTTATCATTTTTAAAATATATTTACTGTTATAGACATATGTGCATGATGCAACATGTATATTTGAAAGCTGTAAATAAGTTTATTTTTCTATTTCAAGTATATCTTAGATTTTTATACATATATTATCTATGTTTCTATATATATAGTTATATATATTTGAGTATTTTTCTTATACACTTTGTATACTGTGACCTGCTGCAAGAAAGAAATAAGAAATAAACTAAATATTGTTACAATAAATACAATACTAAATATTGTGATGCATGAACATGGGTTTGTTTGCTGAACTCCAGTTGTGTTTATGTCAAATGGGAAATAAACAAATCTCTTCAAATTCATTCTGTATATTAGTTCTAATTTTATGGTAACTCTTACAGAACTGTTTCATTAATGTTTAGCTTGTCCAGTTTGTCTTTCTTGTCATGTCGCAGATCATCTGTCAAATCCTAAACAGTTGTGGTTTTACTGAGAAAACCAAACTGATAACTGAGAGAAAGACTTCTAGAAGCAAAGATACAAAAAAACTACAGTGATAAAGTTCCTCAGCCTCGTCGTTTCCATCCTCCTCCACCTGTCACTGGGTGTGCATCAGCTGCAAACACTCAACGTGCCATGTTCAAAAACTCCATTATCGTTTCATCTCTTATCTTAGAGCTTCAGTTTGTCCCTTCATGTTTTTTGTTACGGCATACAAAGAGCTCATCCATTGAATTCAGGGTGACATTTTAAAAACCTTTGCAGCATTCAGGGTCAGATATTTTAGGTAAATGAGTCATCACAGGAGATAAGTCTGCTTCCTCTTCCACCTGACTGTCCTTCATTTACATGTTCATCTTGTGTAAATATTGTCCTGTCTCACTAAACCCTGCTAATGTTTTTATTTTAGAGCACATTAGCTCCACACTTGTGTCATAGAGTATGACATGGCTGTCATGGAATCAGTAATTGATGGTGGTGCTTGAGTAAGTGAATGAACAGAACAAAGTTAAAGTGTAAAACACTTTTATTGTGGCCACATTTTAAGATTTAAGACCAGTCAGAAGTGGCACCACCCCAGTCGGATGCCTGGGCGGTGGGTGCGGTGGACCAGTCCTCAGTGGCAGGCTGAGTACTCCAATCCTCTGCAGCTGTAAGGAGAAGAATCAAGTTCAGTACATCGAGTAGAGAAATCAATACCCAAGAGACTTCCAGATAATTTGAGGTTACAGTAACTCACCAGCGAAGACTTCGCCAGTCTTCACAGCTGGAGCAGCTGGAACAAAGAGTTGAGACAAATAAGATACAAGGATTGAACAAAGATGAAGTTTAGTTATTTAGGAGACAACATACCTGCAGGGAACTGCTGGATGGGCACAGATGGCACAGCGACACCCTCAGACCAGTCAGCCACCTCGGGCTGGGTGAACTCAGCTGCAGGGGCGCTCCATTCGCCCTGGAACTCCTCCTTTCCAACAGCCTTCTCAGCTGCAGCCTGCTCCTCCTTCTCAATCTGCATCAGAAACATCGGAGTGTGTTAGAGTAATGTTCACACGCAAGACCGATCTCGAACCATTCCCTCAGTGCACGCTGCGTGAGTCTCACCTCCTCTGGATCTCTGTAGAAGTACAGATCAGGCATGACCTCCCATGGGTGCTCCCTGGAGATGGTTCCCCTCATCCTGAGGACCTCTCTGGCCAACATCCACCACATGAGACCAACAGAGTGGTGACCCTGAAACACATTAGATTATGAAGAACTGCTTCCATAACATCCAAAAAATCTCAATAGTTGGGCTTTCTGTGGCAGGACCTCTACCTCCACCCCCTTTGGTTTCAGAGAGTGGACACTTGAGGTCAAGCATATTTATTTAGCACACATCCTACACCCCGCACAGCACAGACAGGACCGCGCCGGGCTCTAACGGTGTGCAATAATTTATATCGAGGCGGCTTCATCTCGTCTCACCTTGTTGTTGCATGGGATGGCGATGTCCACGTATCTTAGTGGGGAGTCGGTGTTGCACAGGGCGATGGTGGGGATGTTGACGTAGGAAGCCTCAGTCAGTGGCTGATGGTCAGCACGAGGGTCTGTCACGATCAGGAGGCGGGGCTCTCTGAAAGCTGCCTGGATCTGATTGGTGAAGGTACCAGGGGTGAAGCGACCATGGAAGGTGGTGGCACCGGTGGCAGAGGCGAACTTCAGCACAGCTCTCTGAAGAGGACAGAAAAAACAGTTACACTCGTGATCTCTTAAATTTGAATGACTAGTTTTGTTTTAGTTGAACTGTGGCTCAGGTCACTATCAAACCCCAGTCATGGGACAGCCGTCCTCATGGTGTTAGCGAAAACCCGGCCGGATCACTCTCGCACACTTCCGACACCTGAACACCGACATCGGTGCCCGGCTTTAACAGTGCGCTTACAACAGGACAACAACTTCAATGTTGTTTGACTTTACCTGTCCGGTGTTCCTGGAGGAGATCACGCATACATCAGCTGGGTTCTCAATGGCAACAATGGCCCTGGCTGCCAGCAGCAGCTTCTCCCAGGTCTTCTTCAGGTTGATGATGTACACACCTGGTGACGGAGGGAGGAGCAGAGCATCGTGTCATTTATAACCAGTCACCGCCGGACAAAAGGCGGCATCTTCCACTAACTCACCGTCGCTTTTTCTCTTGTAGACATACTGGTCCATCTGGAAGTCCAAGTTGGTGCCTCCCAGGTGGGTTCCTGCGGCCAGGAACTTCAGCACATCCTCCTCCTTCATTTGAAGGACATCCAGACCTCCGGACATCGTGACCACTTTCCCTGCGTTACGAGTTAGATGGGAGAGCTGCGAAGAGACACGAACGACAAATAAGTCAGGACAAAGATGCCGGGTTTGTGTCAGTGCGAGTAGTAGTGATGTGTCGTTCAGGAACGAGCCGAGTCAAAGAACCGGCTCTGGGAGCATTTGGGCACATTTTAACGATTTTCTAACTGCCTCGTATAGCAGAGTGATTCTACAAGCATTCTATAAACTTTGTCCTAATTCTGTCCTGGGTTTTAACTACTGGTCTGTCTTTACTTGTATTGGATAGATAAATACACAGTATCGCACACCACTATTGATATTAAAAAATGTATTTTTTTACTTTTAAATGCTTTAGTATAAAGGATGTATTAAATATATATCTAAATATATGTACACACAAATCATATCAGTGCTAAATTAAAAAAAGGTATAAGTGGTAACATGAAGAACCGTTTTGGAGTCAAAAAATCCGACTCCCTAAAAAAAACGAACTTCCCATCACTAGTAAATAGCGAAGCTTTAAAACTTAAATCTCGACGGTCATTTTTATAGTTCAGAGAAAGACGAGGTCCATCTTTGGCTACGAAGCTTTGAGCTCAACATGCGGTTAACAAACGACCGTTAAACGCATAAAAATCACGCATCAAACCAGGTGTCTTTATCTCACCGTTACACCTGTAACGGCGGTTACCTAACCGCTTTTTCAAATCCGACCGTTAACCGCCACGCGCTTTAGAGGCATGGAGCGCGAGGAGGCTGCAACTGCCGAGCGCGTGTCACCCTACCGCTAGCACATTAGCTCTGACGTTAGCCTGTTTTACTTTCTTTGGATAATTTCAGGCGATAAATAAAAACACAGACTCGGTTTGCGTTTCCCTGCTGCGTGTTTTATGATTAATCTATCACCACCTGGTCGCCTTTGTGTCGTTTGAATGTTTATTTAATGAGATATAACCGTTAAAACTCACCACGAAACAACGCCGTATGGAAGTCTGACCACACGGTGAAAAAGAGGGCGCCCCGAGGAAATGACGTCCTATATATAGGGGATTTCCAAGCCTGTGATTGGCTGGATTGGAGTCAATACTGTTGCGTTCACTGCCCCCCTCTGGTCGTCAGGACAGGACTGTTTCCAAATCCATCATATTATTTCAATGAATTAATCTCTATATGTCTAATCTAATATGATATTTATACAAGATTCTTATCTATTTACACATTTATATTCAGAGTATACTATTTATTTATTTACTTAGTATTTCTTATGCACATATTATACATATTAGATTAGATTATACTTTATTTATCCCACAACGGGGAAATTCACTCGTAACAGCAGCAGAAATTAATGTATAATATAAACTATAGAAGTAAAATAAAAGAGGGCAAACACAACGAACAGACAGAAGTGTCCTTCAGACTATACAATAAACAAAAAAAACAACAACAGACAAGTCTACAGACGTGTAAGACGAGCGAGTACTAAAGGTAAAGTGATATAAATCATATTGACTATAAATACAGATAGAAAATAAAATAAATATAAAAGCTATGATGAGTAGTAGGTGATATACTGTATATATACTATATATTATATGTCATATCTGTGTATATATACATGTATTTATACATGTGTACATATTATATATTGCAGTTATTTGCACATCTATCTATCTATCTATCTATCTATCTATCTATCTATCTATCTATCTATCTATCTATCTATCTATCTATCTATCTATCTATCTATCCATCCACCAGGTGGCGCTCCACGCCGGCCATGTGGCTGTTTCCATGGGAGCAGAGGTAACCAGAGGTCGGGTCTCCCATATTAAGACAATGGGCGATGGAAAGCCCATATTAAGACAATGCTGAGACGCTGCGTGCTCGGTGAAAGACTGACCTGTGTCGCAACTTTATTTGCGATAGATAAAGAGTTCCAGGCCAAGGGGACATAATATTTACACAGTTGAGAAAGAGTTCTTATGTGCAGAGCGTTATATTGTGGTATGTATAAAAGCGCAGGTAGGTTTGGGTTAAATTTACAAATAAGGGGTGTGTCACGCGGTGGAATAACATGTTGTGGAGTTGTTTTCTGGAAAAAAATCCAGGTCGTCAATACTCACAGAGTCACCTTAGTTTAGTCACCATGAAGTACAACAAATATATGGTGCATTATTCTGTTAAATTTCATATTAAATGACACTTAAAAGTCATTAACAGATGAGAGGACTATTGTATTTAGAATAAATGAGGTGTGTTACATCACGATCTGTCAGATTATAAATAAGAAAGATAACTGGAGAAAGGAGGCATGGGTGCAAACCATGGACAACAAGAATCCTCATTTTCCACCAGTACATATCCAACAAGATCAGTCTTAAGACCAAGACCACTTTCTAAAGGTCTCAGTCTTGTCTTGGACTTGGTTTCACCCCCTTAATGTCTTGGTGTTGGTCTTGTCTTGGACTTGGTTTCACCCCCCCAAAGTCTTGTTGTTGGTCTTGTCTTGGACTTGGTTTCACCCCCTCAGTCTTGTTGTTGGTCTTGTCTTGGACTTGGTTTCACCCCCTCAAAGTCTTGTTGTTGGTCTTGTCTTGGATTTGGTTTCACCCCCTTAAAGTCTAGGTCTTGAGGTCTTGGTCTCGTCTTGGACTTGGTCTCACCCCCTTAAAGTCTAGGTCTTGAGGTCTTGGTCTCGTCTTGGACTTGGTCTTATCCCCTTAAAGTCTTGGTCTTGTCTCAGTCACAATGTGGAGTAACGAGTCTTCATAAAGTTTATAATCACATTTTTAATGAGCGTCTCATGAATAATTAACTTCCTTTAACCTGACAATCATCCACCGCTCTGCTGCTGATCTCCGTCTCTGAACTTTCTGTTCTTCCTGTGAGCGATACGTCTTTCTTATCTCTTGGAAGTCACTGTGATAGTTTGACACCACGACTGAACTGAAGCTGGTAGAGTCAGCCAATGTTTTACAGATATACAGATCACTGTACAGACACTTCAGGCGACTGATAAGCTCCAGCTGTTTTATTTCTGGTTCTGCCCCAGAAAGAAAGAAAGCCTGAGTTAACCGTAATGTTAAGCGTGTTGTGTCATAGTGACCTCTGTCCCGCCTGGGCTGACGATTAGGTGTCATCAGACACGAGTTACCGTATCTGCTCGGCAGCGTTTCAGAGGTCAGCCAAGCTTCAGGCTGTGACTTTGTGCTGAATCATTGACATGTTCCACACACAGAGATCCTGTACAGAGCTTTATTCTCCTAAACATCCTTTAAAAAAAAAACATGCTCCAAACAAACATCGTTACAGTTTTAAGGCAGAAGAACGAGCTAAAGGTTAGTTTGTTTTACAAACAATATCAGGATATAAATATAGGTGTGTTATTAGAGTCGGAGCCGGATGCAACTTTTTCAAAAAACGTTGCCGGACGTCAGACTGCGGTCGATCGGTCAAACCTCCACACGTCAGCCTGTAATGTCTCTGAATCTCTGATACACGACCTGTTGTGCTCTGGCTTTGTTGATTTCATGAAGCAGCTGACACGAAGAAGTTTTTTAATTTGTTTTTTTTGTCCAGTGGTTCAGCGACTTAGACAGTGAATCAGAGTGAGCGAGCGCCAGCCTCGATGAAGCCGGTTAATCAGAGAAATAAAATATAGACGCACCTCCGGCAGCTCCACAGAGCTTGTAGTGTACCTACGTTATTATTATTACATTATTATTATTAGGAATATTTCCTCTATTTTACGAAGCTTCATGACCCAGAAAATCACATTTCACTGAGCAGATCCTCCACGTCTCTTCCGTAAAGTGCGTGTTAGTCACTTCGACAACAAGCGTTCGCTCTCCTCGTTCGCCACGTCCGTCTCTGCGAGCATCGTCCTTCGCTCTCCTCTGTAGCAGCTCCTCCCTGTCTTCACTGTGACTTGACTTTAATCTTTCCTTCACAAACATCCACTCCTCTCCTTCAGGACTTCAGTCCGACACGTGCCATCATCTGCTCGTACACCGTCCACGCCATGGCGGCCATCATCGTCCTCCTCAGCGCCCGAGGTACCGCCCCTCTGAAGAAGCCCTGCAGGCCATGTTCCTGAAAGAGAGAGAGAGAGAGAGAGGAGAAGGTCAGGTTTGATCTTCAGTCGCACCGTGGAGCCGTGCAGTGACAGAGTTACCATGTAGATGCATCTGATGGCCTCTGCCGTCTTCAGCTGTGGATTCACCTGGACGTTTGTTTTAACCACGTCGGCTGGCTGCGTGATCAGAGACGCCAAGATCCCCGCCAGGATCCCACAGCTGAAGTTCGCCAGCGGGGCGGACGCAGACTCGCTGATTTCTTCAAGAAAGACAGACAGGAGGTGTTTAACGGACGTTCAGACCTTTGCAGCAGCTCGTTACTGATCGACCTCAGGGTGGAGGCTCACCTTTTGGCAACGCGGCCTTGGTCTGGCTGTAGAACATGACGTAGATACCGGAGAAGGGGACGTCTCTGAGGAGAGTGGCCATCAGGCCGGAGAACAGAGCAGCAGGACCTTCAGTCCGACACACGCTGCGCAGAGCGCCGGTCACGCTCCCGTAACTGTACCTGCCGCACTGGAAAACACACACATTTAGTTTAATGTGTCACACACCAGCAACTGTTCCACAGATTCTTGCCTGTGCTCACTTCAAATCGCGTTTTGATGACGGTGACCGGCAGCATGAAGACTCCCGCCACCGTCCGGGCGCCGCCTCCCAGCAGCACGGCCTGCACGGCCTTCGGGTTGCTGTCCTGGAAGAAGTGCTGCTTCAGAGAGTAGTAGGTGCTGAAGTAGAGCCCGACGCCCGGGATGGTCCGAGCGAACGACTGGAGGAGCAGACGGACGACATGTTAAGAGACTGGAAAGAGTTTTCAAAAAGACGGACGGGAGGCGGAGAGAAGATGGAGATGATCTCACCGGTGAAATTCCTTTCCACAGTCCGAGCAGCCTCTCTGTCCGCACCACGCTCAGGAGCACCGTCACCATGCCGACTCTGCCCGAGCTGGAAGAGAAACATTCACATAAGCTGATCCGAAGTTTATCTGAGGTCAAACTTTCTGTCTTCTATCTGTGTGTGTGTGCAGACTCACCCGGGCTGCATGCTGCTCTGCAGAGTCTGCAGACGGGTCTTAACCAGGTCGAGAGGCTGGAAGAGCAGAGTGGAACACGTCCCGCTGAAGGAGCCGCACATGAAGGCTTTGATGACCGGGTGAGCCTGAAGGAGGAGAGAGAGGATCATAAGGATTTATAACCAGTTGGTGCACTCTAATTACTTTAATTCCTTAAATGTCTGAATGGGGTTGGTGCATTTTGGCTGCAGCCGTGAAGTTGAGTCACTTCCAGCTTCACACTGCGGTCGCTGATCGGATGATCAGAGCGGTCCAACCTCCACAGTCAGCCTGACACGTCTCTGAAACTGAATTAAACTCTGACACTACTAAACTCTGACACTCGATCGATATAGTCGGTTATAAAATAAAAGTTATTTCCTGCCTGTGTCACCTCGATTCAGTTCAGCACGAACAGACAAACCTGCAGCATATTTATTATAAAATGTGCCAGACACTGAGAGCTGTGATGTAACAGCGCCGCAGCCTTTCACCTCCCCTCATTCACGTTATCTACAACCACCTGTGAACTCCTGCATGTTACGAGGCAAAGTGTAAAAATATGTCAGACGGTTATCTGTCAGACGGGATGCCCTGACCTCGAGTCGGTTACAAAAGACTCACCAGTGACAGCTCCATGATTCTTCAGCGTCTCCCCGTCTTATCCACTTTCACTCTGAAGCGTTTGCACACCTTAAAAAAAATAAAAACAGAAAAGAGACGAGCTTTAATGCAGCATGTCGGACAGATGATGTGCATGTGCACGCTCCTGCTGTCTGTGTGTCAGGCTTGCACACGACTCCACACTTAAATATCACAGATCAGCTGATCAGCAGCACCGTGTTTCTCATTTGTGACCACTCGACACACACGCAGCTATTCATTAACTACTAAACAGAAACCAGTGCGCTGCATATTAGGATGGATCTGAAGCCGGATCAGCCAGTGAGAGTGAGTCTGGATAACAGACTTATAATAGAGACACATTCTCTATATTTAAAGATTTATTTCACTGTAGCTGCTCTAAACTTTAAACCTTGTGTCTGTTTGTTTGTAAATATTAATCACTATTATGAAGTGAGGTCATGAATAAAACAGTTTAATAATATAATATAATAATAACAAAATATATTTAAAAAATGGGGAATTAAAACAGTTACAGTTCATTAGTTAAGAACCTGACATGTTAAGGCAATAATTCACATTTTATATTAAATCAAACGTCAGGTGTGTTTCCTCTGCTTCTTACCTTTCTGCTCAGGTGAGGTGTGACGTCATTACAGCTCCAATAATCAGATATAAAACGTTTGTTTGATCCTCCGCCGTCATTAATACACTCTACAAAAAAATAAATCCTCCCGCCCGGATCTGTCAACCTGCAGCACACACACACCTGACGTTCACCTTGACGTTCACCTGTCTCCACAGCTCCGTGCTCTGAAGGTAATCTCCGGTAACCGGCCGTTTTTCTCACTGAAAGACTTTTTAACCGGCCGGCTCCGGTTTGATGTGACCTGACAGTGTGGTAAGCCCCGCCCACGTGACAGTTTCTAGCTCCTGATTGGTTCAAGCAGCTGCGAGTGATGTGAATATTAACCAATCAGTTGAGTTGACACACAAAAACTACAAAAAAAAATTTAATTTAGGTTTTTTTAATCAACTTTAAAACTGCATCCACAGAGCAGGACACGCTCAGAGTGACAGATGGATTAAAACTGAAAAAAAAAACAAGCATGTAATTATCCAGCTGACATAAAACCGGATAAACCGGCTGTTCATTGAGAAGTTAACACATGGGAGTTGCTGGCTCCTGATTGGCTCGGCAGCTGAACATGATGTGAATATTAATTAATTAATTGAGGTAAAGTAAACAAACCACATTTAGGACGAACATATGTGTATTTAATTACCTAAAAACTACTTTAAAACACAAACTACCACAAAGTGAACGCGCACTCAGTGTGATCAACAATATTTCTATAATAAAACAAAAAAAAAAAATACATAAAGTGATAAATTAATGCACTTTAAGTACAGAAGTTATCAGCTAAAGGTACTGTGAGGATGTTTGTATCATTTTAACACAGAGATATATATGTCCAACAAAAATGTCAGATAAACACAGGAGAAAAAAAAAACTACAAAAATACATAAAAATACACAATATTTAGATTTATATATATTTATAGTTATAAAAACAAGTACTGAGGATAAAAGTGGTATGATGTATAAATTATATATAATATTATTGCAAGGGTCACTACTCTTGCAATAATAGTATTTATATTTTGCAGGTTGATTGTTTTTCATGTTTATTGTAGGTTAGAGATATTTCTGTCTGTTTATTGTTTTTGCTATTTTTTCTTAGTTCTGTAGTGTAGCTACACTTTCCTCTGCTGCTGTAACATTTCCCATGGTGGGATGAATAAAGTAAATCTAATCTGTTTTTAAAGAACACCTTGTGTATTTACACACATTAAGGTTACAAACACTCTAGGAATTATTAAAAACACAATTATTAAGAAGTCATGAATAAAACACTTCTTACCCAAACTCCTCCATCCTTGTTTACTATTTCTGTCTCTGGTTGAACCGGTTCTGACTCGCCTCTGTTTGTCCCTCATGATAAAAACCCAGACCGCCCTCTGCTGGTGTCCACACATCATTCCATAAAACAATAAATAAGTTGAGAGTCAGAAGCCGTGCAGCGGTTTAGAAAGCCTCTTTAATTGCAATAATACCAACATTTCACAACATGATTTCCATTCCAGAGGTGCAGGACAGACGAACATTTCAGATGAATCGTTGGAGATTTATTTTACTTTATTTATTTCTTTAAGTGCACTGTGAGCTGTTATTTAAACAACACATTCCTCTCACTTCCCAGCAGTGTGAGCCAAAAGCCGCCCCCCTGAGCACAGCCTGCGAGGGGAGATACATCCGCTCAATAACCTGGCTACATGTTCCCCCACGTGTGTGTGTGTGTGTGTTTAGCCCTGTTCAGCCAGAGTACAGTGATGATCCTCCTGAATCTAACCTTTGGTTTGTCACTACCACAGCTGCTGCCGCCGCCGCCAGCAAGCTGTGCTCTGAGATACAGTGTGTGCTGTGAGTAAGAAGCTACCCCGCCACCCTCGTTTAAACCTTCGACAAAAACACTGATAGTGATAAAAATCAATGCATGTCCGGAAGAAATGAAGAAGCCGCCGAACACCCGCCCAGTACGATCGCAGCTGGATTTTAAGGCCTTAGTGTGTGTTGGCAGTCCAAAACTTCCCAAACCGTCCAAAGAGACACACGAATGCAGTGGTTTATATAAACGCGTCGGCTTTAAGTGTTTTTGTTTCTTTTTAAATCATCTCAGTGCAAAATTAAACTTCAGCACAGTCACAATCAAACGCCTTCATCCAGTCTCCGAATTTGGACTTATCCGATTTTTTTTCCTTTTAGTTCTTTTTTTTTCTCCACATGAAATGTGTGAAATTATTTTATAAGCTCAGTAAAAAAGCGAAGTCACGAGCACTAACTGCGGCTATAATCGATAGAGAATACATTTCAGCGTATAAACCTTCATTATAAACGAAGAGCGCGAGCGGAATAAACATGAAGCACTTCCATTCTTAACCATTACAAAAAAAAAAACAGAACAAATACAATTCAAATAAGATTTGAGATATTAACTTTGGTCCTCCCTTCCAGTAATCCGTCTTCATTTATTTATTTACTCATGTTTACTTCTCGTTGTTCTTCAATTAGAAAAATAGATCCTACATCAGGACTACTCGAATTGGAATGTTTCCTTATAAAAATACTTTTTTTTTTTATTTCCCAGAGACTGAAAAATGAAAACGAAACTGAATTTGGCCCAAAAATAACGTGTGTGTGTGTGTGTGTGTCAGCATGGTGATTGTCCAAGTTTACTGGCATCTGTGTGTGTGTGTGTGTGTGTGTTAAGAATGCATAGATTGTCTGTGTTGACTGTCGCAGGACTAAACTTCGTCATCCTCATGTTTGTGTCGCTCTCCGTTCAGCAGATACAGTCGTGTGTGCTCACTGGGTGAATTTTGGGGATCTGGTCTCGTTTTTTCATGATGATGCACTTTTCTTTTTAAAAGAAAAAAAAAAAAGGCGGCGCTGTGCGGATGTTTTCATTCGGGCTTCTGCTCGGCCGGCTCGCTCTTGGGCTCGCTCTCGTCGTCGCTCTCGTTGCCGCCGCGGGTTACGGTGCGGCGCATGGGGAAGGGGAGGTCGCCACGCCTGGAAAAAACACAAACAAACAGAATGAAATCAGTGACCACGACGACGAGGACTGCGAGCGAACAAAAGCTGGCGGCTCTCTGCAGTCACCTGAGCTTGTTCTTGAGGGTGGTGACTTCACGGTTCATGGCGTCCGCCGACTCCGTGGCGTCCTCCAGCTCCCTCTGCAGTTTCCTTCGGTTGGCGTTGGCTCTCTGCGCCTCCTCCTCAGCCTCCTCCAGCTGACGCTTCAGCTGCTTCATGCGAGAGTTCAACTTGTCGACCTGGAATAACAAAAAGACAAAAGTTGAGTGCCGTTTGCTCCCAGATGTTTGCGGTACAGATGTTTGCGCGCTGTGATGGCGGTAAACTCCTCACCTGGTCCTTGTGCTGCTCCGTGTTGCGTCTCTCGTCGTCCACCTGCAGGATGACTTCCTTCAGTTTCTTCTCTGTGCGTCTTACCAGCTTGGTGGCGGCCTGCCTCTCCCTGAGTCGAGAGCACGACATCGGTCAGAATAAAAACACTCAAAGAGCCGAACACATCATCGAAATCGTTATTTCCTGCACACTTGGTGGTCTAAACTTCAAGCGGACGCGGTGTTGAGATAAACATCTCAGTAGCTTCAGTAAACACGTCGTCTCGCACAGTTCAAGTGTTTAGATCCTCTGCTCGTGTTTAAAGAAGAACTTTAAATGCTGGAGCGCTCCAGAAATATTTGCCAAGACCAAATAAACGAGTGAAGGAGGTTAAAATAATATTTAGAGCTCGAGGTAGAAGAAAATAAAGTAACTGGAGCTTCATGGAACAGATTGAAGTCGGCACTCACCTGGTCTCCATGTCCAGCTGTTCCTCCAGCTGAGCGATCTTGGCCTCCAGAGCCGACATGTTGGCCTTGTACTTGGACTTGACGGTTCCCTCCAGCTCCTGCAGCTTCAGCTTCAGCTCCTTGTTCTGGCGCTCCAGCTGAGCGCGAGCTCCTTCGACGCGCTGGGAGCTGCTGCGCTCTGCCGTCAGCTCCACGTTCATCTGGTCGGTCTAAAGACAAAAAAAACAACAACGTTAAAACAACCTTTTTCTTCTGTTGGCTGAACATCAAACACACCGTGACCGCTGCTTCCTCTGACCTGCAGCATTGCTTTCTTCAGCCGGTCGTTGATCAGCTCGGTGTTGCACTGCTCCTCCTCCAGCTCCTCCTCCAGCTGAGCGATGCGAGCCTCCAGCCGTCTCCTCTCCTCTACAACCTGAGCACTGAGAGACGGAGAAGATGAGCATGTGTGTGTGATGTTAAAGTTTTGTCACGGTGCTGCTGTTGAACAGACGTCTTACTTCTTGCTGGCCTGGTTGTTGATCTCGTCCTGCAGCTCGTCTCTCTCCTGCTGGGCCTGTCGCTTCACTCGCTCTGCAGCCGCCAGCTCCTGCACAGGGAAAGGAGGAAGAAGTTTAAGTGTGCGGCAGAGGGAGGGGAGCGAAACAGAGAGTTGGAGGAGGTGAGCGTGCCGACCTCCTGCATCTGGAGCATGTCGGCCTCAAATCCCTTCAGCTTCTTCTCCGTCTCCTTGCTCTGAGCGAGGATCTCCTCTCTGGACATGCGAGTATCGTCCAGCTCGCGGATCAGATCTTTCATCTGAGCCTGCAGGGAACAAACAAAGACGCGGTCAGTACTCGGACGGCTGAGCTGAGCAGCGTTCATGTCGTGTTGAAGATGTTTGGACTCACTTGGAGTTTCTTGAGCTGCTTCAGAGCCTCGTCGCGGTTCTTGTTGGCCATGTCGATGCCGGCCTCCAGCTCCTTCAGGTCCAGCTCCATCTTCTTGCGAGCGGCCACGGCTGCGGAGCGCTGCTTCCTCTCGTCCTCCAGCTCCATCTCCATCTCACGCACCTGAAGGAGGACACGTTTGATTTGAGGATACTCCACCTGCACACCGATAAGGTGAGATGATGCTGAGTCTGTATCCTGTTTGTACCTGTTTGACCAGCGACCTCTTCTTCTCCTCGCCCATCTCGTCTCGTCCTGCCAGGTCTCGCTCATACTGGGCCTTCATCGCCTGCATGTTGACCTCCAGACGCAGCTTGGCATCCTCCGTCGCCTGCAGCTCGTCTTCCAGCTCCTCCAGCTGAGTCTTCATCTCTTCCAGCTGCTGCTCCATCGCACGCTTCGCCTTCTCCAGCTCGTGGACCTGCAGGAACGAGGATGAGGTATGAAGAGGAGCACGCGGGCACAAACATGCCTCTGAAAAGTCAAAGTCAGAGACTTACGTTCTTGCCGACGTCGTCCTTAGAGGATACCAGGTCCTCCATTTCAGCCCGGAGCAGTTTGTTGCTGCGGTCCAGCTCCTCCTTGACGTCCATCAGAGAGTCCAGCTCGCGGGTTAGAGCCAGCGCCCGGGTCTCCTTCTCACGGGCCTCGGCTTCAGCTCGGTCACGTTCCTCTGCATAGCGGGCAGAAATGTTCTTCTCCTCTGCGAGCATCTAAAGTCAGGGCGACAGTGTCAACTCTTCATCCAGAGTACGGACGCCTACACACATTATAAAACACTCTCTCTCACCTGATCAAACTTCTTCTGCTTCTTCTCCAGGTTGGAGACGATCTGTCGGAGGTGGTCCTGATCGACCAGCATGTCGTCGAGCTCCTGCTGGAGACGCGTCTTGGTTTTGTCCAGCTTCTCGTAGGCGGCACATTTCTCCTCCAGACGCTGATTTGTTCCCTCTAGGTCCCTCTGAAGCCTCTTCTTCGACTCCTCGACGGTCTCCAGACATCCGGCATCCTGCTCCACCTTCTTCTTCATCTCAGTGAGCTGCGAGGAAAAAGGCGTCATCACTCAAGACGTTCGGCGCCGCGAGGCGGAGCATTAAAAATACACGTCGGTGTGTGATTTTCTCACCTGAGCCTGAACCATCTGCAGCTGTTTCTCCACGTTTTTCTTGGCCTCTTCTTCCTCCTCCAGCTGTTCTCGCAGGTTGTTCTGCTCGTCCTCCAGCTGACGCAGGCGTGTGCTGTGTGACAGCTTCTGGCGAGTCTCCTCCTGGAGTAACTCCTGTAGTAAGCACAAAGTTTTGGAGGACACAGGTGAGACTTTTCCTACTTTTTAGGCTGTAGCTCTTTAAAACGTCATGTAGTGTCTGCGTACCTGGACGTCCTGCAGCTGCGACTCCACAGCAGAGCAGTCTTTGGCCGCCTTGATGGATTTGCCCTCCACGTCACTCAGCAGAGTGTTTACATTATCCAGCTCAGCCTGCGGACGACAGGACAACAATTGAACCACCGGACAGACATGAGAGATTGTCTAGCATTCAGTTTAGTAATCGTCGATGTTCTCGTACCTGAACTTTGGACAGTTTCTCGGCCTGCTCCACTCTCTGGCGCTCGCTCTCTGAGTGTTTGAGCAGCAGCTCCTGGACTTGGCCTTCTGCCTTCTTCCTGCGATGCTCGGAGTCCGTCTTACCCTGCATCAGCGTCTGGATCTCGATGGCCAGCTCGTTCCTCTCCGACTCAAGAGCCTGCTTGGCCTTCTCCATGGACACTTTGTTCTGCGGGGAACGACGAGTATGAATGAGTTCTGCAGTGTGAAATGAAGAGACATGAATGTCATTTAATAGAAAAAGGTAAATTTACCCTCTTGGCCTGCTCCAGCTGCTCATTGAGCTCGTCGAAGGCCTGGCCGTGTTTCTGCCTCATCTCCACCAGCTGCTGTTCGTGAACTCTGGCCTCCTCATCCAGAGTCTTCTTGAGCTGTGCCACCTCTGTCTCACGCTTGGTCCTGAGCACAGAGAGCAGAGGTTAGTCTGCTGGTATCGAGACTCAAAGTAACGGCACAGTGAAGTTCTAGACGAGTGTATGTACCTGAGTTCTTGCTGAGCGGCGGTGGAGTCCAGAGTGTCCTCTAGCTCTGTCTTGAGGGCCTCCAGCTCTTCTCCCAGGTCCCTGCGGTGTTTCTCCGCCTTGGTGCGGGCCTGCCTCTCCAGCTCCAAATCCTCCTGCAGTTCAGAGAGCTGAGCCTCCATCTCACGGATCTTTTTCTGGGCCAGGTTCTTCTGTGCTGCCTCCTCCTCGATCCTTTAGTGAGGAGTAGGTCAGCGGAGATGAGTAAATGGAGCAGGGGGTGGAGAATCTACAACAGTGCGACTGACTGATGGAGTTACTCGTACAGACCTGGCCAGAGCTGCCTGGAGCTCCTCTTCCTTCTTGGCCAGCTGAGCACGGAGCTCGGCGATCTGAGCCTGCAGCTCGGCGATCTGGTCGTGGATCTCGGTGAAGTCGCCCTCCAGCTTGCGTCGGTTCTTCTCCAGCTCCTGCCGCTGCTTCTCCTCCCTGCGCAGTCGGTCTGACAAATGAAACAAGTTAGAAGCTGCGACACCACCTCGTCCTGTTGAAGATCTTTGACAGCGATCGTCTCTTCTCACCCTCCAGGTCTGTGATCATGGCCTCATGTTTGGTCTTGAGTTTCTGCAGGCTCTTGGATTTCTCCTCCTCCTCTGCCAGGTTGGTGGTGAACTCGGAGATCCTCTCCTCCATCAGTTTCTTTTCCTGTATTCATGAAAGGTTAGAGTTAGTAACTCTGAACTGATCAATCACCTCAAATGTTTGCAGTCGTTTTCATCTTAACCTTGTTGAGTTTGTTGTTCTGGTCGTCTAGAACCATGACGTCCTCCTCGATCTTCTTCATCTTGGCCTCCATGGTGACCTTCTCCAGCTGGAGCTTCTGTCTGGCCGCCTCCTCCTCGTCGAGCTGCTGCTCCAAGTCCTGTGAGCAGAAAATCAGTCAGTGTGTGCTCTACGACGTTTACAGTCCGCACTGCTGGGTGAACATTTTCCTACTTACTCCGATATTTTGCTGCATCTTCTTCTTCTCCGTCAGGAGTTGAGAGGCGCGCTCCTCCTCCTCTTCCACACGGGCCTCCAGGTCGTGGAGGATCTCCTCCAGCTCTTGTTTCCTGGCAGCCAGACGGGCTCGCATCTCCTCCGCCTCGGCGCAGAGTTCAGTCTCGGCCTGAAGCTGCTCCTGCAGGGCCATCTTCTCGGCATTCAACTGCAAGCGGAGCAAATAAACATAGTTCAACATCTCACACACTTAACCTCCTCCTTCATCCATCGAGGGATGTGATGTCAAACTTCTTCTTCGGGTTTACCTGCTGCTGTTTCTCCTCCAGATCGTGGAGCTGCTGCTCAGCGTACATGTGCTTCTCCTTCACTTTGTTCAGCTCCTCATCCTTGGCCAGCATCTCCTCCTCCTGCCTGCTGACTTGCAGCAGAGGCTTCACCTGAAGACAAAACGGTGGAAATGAGGCGAGTTAGAAGAGACAAAAGGGAAACGTGAACGTGATTAAGATGCTGTCAGAAACCGAGGCTCACCTTGGTGAAGAGTCTCCACCACTGC
This sequence comes from Collichthys lucidus, assembly GCA_004119915.2. Lineage (NCBI taxonomy): Eukaryota > Metazoa > Chordata > Actinopteri > Sciaenidae > Collichthys > Collichthys lucidus. The sequence continues at coordinate 5,577,641 of CM014100.1, read as the reverse complement.
CAGTTCCTGAGTTTAAGATAAGCGGCACAGTTCCTCTGGATCACCTTCATGGCGGTCAGCTGCTGCTGCCTCTTGGCGAAAGCCCTACCAAGACGATCGCGGACATTCATGTTACAGTTCAGATTGAAAACAAGTCACGTTAGCATCGATGATGTCATTTCTGTCTCGTCTTACTTGCGGGCGACGTAGCCTCTGCACCAGGCCTGGAAGCTGATGATGATGTCGGTGATCTTCATGTCCCTCTCCTCCTCCAGGTGAGCGAGGACTCCCGCTCTGAAGAACACTTTGCTCTGTCCGATCCGGTACAGGTTGGGATCGAGCTCCAGGCTTTTAATCTGACGACAAACTCAACGATCAATCAAGCTGCAGATGCGACTGGTTACTGTCAGCTTAGCTAGAACTCTGCAGACGTCTTACCATGAGCACGCAGGCCTGCTTTCCATCCATGAAGCCCTTGGGGATGGAGTTGGGAGTGAGGATTTCATACCTGAGGAGAGGGGCAGATGATTAATGTTTTCTTACATGTACCCAGCACAGAAGAAGACACAGTGTTAATTTGACTCTGCTACCTCTGTCTGAACTCCTGGAAGACGATACGGTTGGGGAAGCCCTGTCTGCAGATACGGATCCCCTCCAGCACACCATTGCACCTCAGCTGGTCCAGAACCAGGTGTGGGTCCAGTTTGCCGGCCTGAGAGAGAGGGGGGAACGTTTGCTGATCAGCAGTGCGGCTAAGACAGAGTCTTCACAGTCCCACCAGGAAAAAATAAATCCGAACATGATGACGGAACCTGAGGAACAAAAAGTCCCTTTTTCATCCAAAGACCTCAGTGTTCTTTCTTGTTTGCTTGTTTAACATGTGGTCCATGTGTTCAGCACATGTGGAAACACAGAGTCGCTGTTGTTTTGTGTGTTTGTGTGACTCTGATGTTTGAGCTGGATGTAATCACTGAATGAAAAGGAGAAACAGTTTATGCCCTGAAGCCCAGGACTTTTTTTTTTCTACACCTGGAACTTTCATACAGGAACTGTTTTCTCTTCAGTTTGAACGTGGCTACAAAGAAACGTCTCGTGCTCGAGATACTTTCTGTGATACCTTTTTCTCGTGGTTGGGAATGATGCAGCGGACAAAGTTGGGGTTCGTGTTCCTCAGGGTGGCCATGAGCTTGGACAGCTGCTCCTTGTACAGCTGGCCCACGGTGCGGAACATGCCTTTACGGGTCTTGAAGGCGCCGGGCATCTCGGACATGGACACCTTATCCAGACCGACGATCCGGTCCACTGAAAGAGGAGAGACAACGTGTGAGACGGCGGCGAGGCTTCAGATGAATTATTTAAAAATATTCAACCAGGCAAACTCAAACCAAACGCATGTCATAAAGGAAGGATGAATATGACCATCGTCTCTCCACTTCCTCGTGGTAAACGAGAGCAGAGGCAGCTCAGAACACCAGGACGAGTGAAACACCACACAAACACCGGGTGGATGCGGAGGGATCGGGATGACAGAGTGGAGTCACAAGCGTCAAGCGTGGAGAGATCACACACCAGAATGAGAAATAAATCAGTGCAGTGAGTGGACCGGTCGGGTTTTAACACCTCGGCCAGTTTGTAGTTATCCGAGTGGAAACTATGTGTGATGGTTCCAGTAAATATGTATCAGGAAGGTGAGAAACTTTGGCGGTTGCAGTGGGTGATGTATCTTTGTGGTGATCAAAAAGAAACCAAACCAAACCCATGCAGTATATATACCCATCGCTGCTGTACCCATGACCAACACCAGGAGTCCCCAAACAACACTATTACACAGAGGGAGAGAAGGAAGAGTTCAATGACAGAGCATCGGAGATGACCAGAAGATTTTGTTACAGCTGGTTAAAAGACACGGAAAACAACAAAATCTGAAGTCTGCGGAAAGTTTTAACCCGATAAACATCGAACATTTAGAAGGGACGGACGGCAGAGAGGATTCGTGGCATGTTTGAACGTAAAGCAGGAGGAAGAAGGGAAAACTAAAGAAATGAGAGAAACCCAGTCACCTGAGTCAGAGTGTAGAATAGGAAAACGCTGATAAAAATAGGCTCTCTGACATTTCTGTACCTCTGAGGCCCAGTAAGAGAAGAAAACGACAGACAAAAACGGGGCCGTACAGAGGAAGAAATGGATGAAAACGAGAGGGTAAAAACAGAGCGGACAGTAAAAAGAGAAAGAAAGTACGATGAAATACAAAAACAAAACAAGAACAGAACATGAAATCTATTCCCACATCGAGCAGCGACTCCTGGATTAACACGACTTAATGTCTGCCTCGACTCACCGTCTCTCCACAGCTCAGACACAAACTTGTCAGTGGACTGGTTGAGCAGCGACGCCACGTTGTCGTTCAGGGGGTCCATGTTCTTCATCAGCCACTCGTCGGCCTTGTAGTCCACCTGAGGAGAAACATCGAGTTAGTTACCGTCTTCTTAGACTCTCAAACATTCGAGATGTGACGATAGTGACAGAAAACTGTGTTTACCTTGCCGGCGTAATGGATGATGCAGAAGTCGGCTTCATCCTTCAGTTTCTTTGGCTTGAAGAACTTGGGGTGAGTGCCCTGCTCCTGGAGCACCTTCTCCACAAAGCTCTTGTCGGTGGCTTTGGGGAACCAGCACTCCTCATCCAGCAGAGCGAGGATACCAGGAGGACTGGCCTGCACATAGAAGAGAGCGCATTGATCTCACTGCATGGAGAACGAGAAGTTCAAGCACTAAAACATGACATGAAAGTGTCAAACTCACAGGTTTCTCGATGAGGTCGATGCAGGGCTGCAGGTCCAGGCCGAAGTCGATGAAGCTCCACTCGATGCCCTCCCTCTGGTACTCCTCCTGCTCCAGGATGAACATGGTGTGGTTGAAGAGCTGCTGCAGCTTCTCGTTGGTGTAGTTGATGCAGAGCTGCTCGAATGAGTTCAGCTGGAAGACGCAGGAGAAAAGGATGCGTTCAACACACACTGTCCAACAACACAGATTTATAAAACACACAGTTGTCTCACTTCTATACCTCAAAGATCTCAAAGCCAGCGATGTCCAGGATGCCGATGAAGGAGGCTCCCTGTCTCTTGGTCTTGTCCAGAGCTTTGTTGATCCTCATGACGAGCCAGCGGAACATCCTCTCGTACGTGGCCTTCGCCAGGGCCTCCACGGCGAACTCTGCCTGCTCCTGGGTCTGAGCCTTCTGGACGTAATCTCTGCCTACCTTGATCCTGGGCGACAGGATGGCCCTGGTGAAGTCTGTGACGTTCATGCCCATGAGGTGGCTAACTTTCTGGGCGGCTGTTTCAGGGGAGAAGGGAGGAAGACTTGCGATATAACTGCAGGAACTAATTGTGAACTAGCAAACTTCAGGAGAAGTTCTGACGTACCGGTGTTGTCGGGCATGGAGGCCTGGTCTGTGTGACGCTCCTTCTTGAAGTTCATGTTACCGAGCTGCAGCACAGAGGCCACCACCTTCAACATGCCTGCACAAGAAGAACAAACAGGAGCGTAAACGTGGCTTAATGTCGCGCTGACAGTCGTAGGTAAACACAAGCAAGAGTCTCACTGCCGTACCAATCTGCTCATCCTCGGGGATACTCATGATCTTCATGGCCTCCATGGTCTCTGTGAACAGATCCTTGTCCTGCTGCCCGGGAATTGTGACGTTCCCGTTGGAAAGGAAGCGGTAGTTGTTGTAATTTTCAAGGAGGAGTTCATCTGAAGGAAAAAGGACAGTTGGGATCAGATAAACACAGACTAAGATGTTAAAAACCTTCACACAGAGTCTTCAGAGTATCCTCACTCTGTCTTTACTTACTGCGCAATTTATCTCCGGCTCCTGTGAGCATGTAGTAGAAGATGTGGAAGGTCCTCTCGTCTTTGGCCTGACGGATGGCACGAGACTTCTCCAACAAGTCTGGAGGTAGCTCTGTCAAGGAAGGTTTCTAATACATATATCGGTTTGTAGGATTTTGTCAGGGTCAGTGCAGCAGTAAGTACTCGTAGATAGATCTGTCATGTCCAGTTGTTGGTAGTGTCGAAGAGGAGGTCCTCTCTGAAGAGCTGGAGGTCTTCAGGAGGTTTGTGAAGGTAAAGAGGGATGCCCCTGATCTGGGAGGAACTAGTAGGACGCTCCACTAACGAGGGAACAACAGACGAGAAAAGGAGGTAACATATGTCCGGAGACAACTTTGTAGTCAGCGTTAAAGAGAAGCAATGACAGTATCAAGGATACAAGTTTCAATATTGGCACCGACGATGTAACCGTTGACATCGAAGTTGATCCTGATGAATTTTCCCTGGAGGAGGAAAGAAAACTCTGATTATTCAAAGTTACAGGAAGGTAAAGAGAAGTCTGAATCACATCACAGATGCAGCGCTGAGTCTTACGAATCGGGAAGAGTTGTCATTTTTGACCGTCTTGGCATTTCCGAAGGCTTCGAGGATCGGGTTAGCCTGCAGCAGCTGCTTTTCCAGCTCCCCCTGGTGGAGATGAAGAGAACAGCAACGCACGACATAAAGTACTCACCAATACCACCTTAAAAAAAAAAGACAGCTGTCAGCCATGGGAGAAGCTTAATCACTAAAATGTGATTGACTGGATGGATCATGAGAATCTCATATTGTGATCTGCCTCTCATTTACTTCAAAGTGATTTGTTTGCTTCGTTTTAAATAAACACGCTGACATTGTGGTATGTGTTAATCAACCCGTGATGTACTTACGTCTGAGGAGGAGAGAGAACACGGAGCGCACAAAACACCAAACACATGAAAGGTGGGATACCGTCAGCACGTACCAGCAGCACACAAACACAAATCACACCCAAGCGTTTTCCCCACAGACGTGACGTCATGTTAGAACACCCAGAGACCCTCGTCAGTAACCCATCACCCGTTTCCCAGGACAGACCAAGCACAAAACAAACGCTCCTTTCTTCAAACACTGCCGACCTTCAGCATGTGTATTAAATTAAAAGCCTAGTCTGTTATCGGGTCGTCTGATGACATCAGCAGAAATCCAAAAGATACCGCTGTGCTGAGTCGCAGGTAAAGCACAATGACAGTCTACTGTACGAAGATCTGATTACTACGGAAGCCCTGAGCAGTTCATATATTTTATTTACTCAGAGTTAATTACATTTGTTTTCCCTGAGATCGAGTTATTTTTGTCGTCATGTCCAAGGAACAAGCGTCATCCTGATATAACGGGATAATTTCTTCGAGAAGCATCCAGTAGCAGCACGAGACACAGTAAACATTAAAATTAGACCTACGAGGTAAATCTGAATTTAATTAAACTTGTGCAAAGATTTTTTTCCAAATGAAAAATCAAACAGAATAAATCAGACTGCAGAAAATAAAAGTCGGTGCAGCTGAGTGAACACGTCGATTTGTGTATTGAAGATAACTTTGTTTTCCAGAGATAATAACACAATTCATTTGTGTTTGAGAAAACAAAGACGGTCTAGTTTATTAAATCATTGCAGGAAACCCCATTCAGCGTAGCAGTGTGAGAACATTACAATGATTTAACGTACTAGAAGATCTCAACGAGGATAACGACGCTTGTTATTGCTAGATAACGACAGAAATAACTCGAGACCCTGAGAAAACAGATGAAATGAACTTGTTATCACGAGAAATGACGGCGTAAGGGCTTCCATAGTTTTAATATTAATATCAAACTGTCCAGCTGATTCTGTCACTAAATCTCTTGATCAATAAAATAAAGGGATAATCGATCACGTAGATCGAGGGCACAAAAATTCAAGAAAATATTCGTAAGTTACAATTGTGTCTGATGTTTGTGTGACTTTTTTAAAAATGCAACAAAGGAGAGAAGCAAACTTTGGACGTGGTGCACGCACAGAGCAGCGATACAAATGATGAAAAATTCAACCAGACAAACAAAAATGCGTCTATCAGACCAAACTGTGCCGTGTTGTTTTTGACCCCTCCCCTCTTATCCTACCATTGTCTGGCTGAATTTTTCACAGGAACACAAAACGGCTCGCAATGATCTGCAAACAAACTTCCTCCCTGCTTCCCACTGGGCTGGCAAGACACGTCACCTCTGCCCTTACTGCAGAGCGACTCCTACAAATATTGCGCATTGGCGAAGAAGAGGAGGAAAGGGGAGGGGAGGATGAGGAGGGGGGTGAGGAGGAGGAGGAAGGTGATGACAGAAGCAGGTGAAGGAGAGAGGAGGAGTGAATGGAGGGAGAGAGAGTTAACTCACATGTGACAGGATCGAGCTGTTCTGTTGATGGGAAGAGAGAAATACAACAACCTCAAAAAAAATGGATGATCGATGTGTCAATGTTTTTCAGTGAACCCCACCGGGTCGCATCTGTCATGTGACGCCGGCGGGCCGGAGAACAGTAGTGCAGGTTTTCCGCTCTGACGTGACGCTCCGCTGAGTTTTATTTCTGATGAGAGGGCGCAGTAAAATCAGCTCATACATCACAGAAGAAGTCGGGCCTCTCTGGTCTTTATAAAAATGTCACGAGCTGCAGAAGCTTTCCAAGCTGCACTACTGTTTCTCTGCCTGCAGCGGCGTCACCGTGATCGCCACCCCCTTTTGATGGCACAAAATGAGATGTATGAACACAACAGTGACGATGGATTAACAGTCGCGCACACATTCGCAGTGAAAAAAAAAAATATGGTGGATCGAGTGTGTAAAGAGGGATGAGGGGGGGAAAGGTCATTCCTGCGAGATAAAAAGAAACTGTGGATGACTTGAAAATGAAACAGCGGGGAGTGAAGTGAGAGATGAAGGGAGGAAGGAAGTGTAGAGATAAAAAAGGCATGACTGGGAGGATGTGAAGGATGAACTGTTTGGATGAGAGGCAGGACTGACCTGATCTTTCTTGGTCTTGTGAGAAGAGGCCACGTGAGCCAGATACTGGATCACCTTCTTGGTGTTCTCTGTCTTACCAGCTCCAGACTCTCCTCTGTGAGAAGAGACACAGAATCAAAAAAGGACTCAGAGAGGAGAAGATTTATTTTAACGTCTCTGTGATGTTTATGTGCAGTTTGGAACTCACGTGCAAAGAATGGACTGGTCTTCACGATCTGCAGGGAAAGAAATGCAAACGTTTATTGTACAACCTTCTGCAGAACATCGACGCTGCACGCTCGGCCTACGTTATCACCGCAGTGCATACAGCAGGAAGTGCATTGCCCACAGACAGGAAATCTATATCCGGCTTCCTGTGACTGGAAAGAGGTGCTGCCGGGTGGCTGACTGACTAATTAAACCAAAAAGAACCAAACATGGTGAGATGAAGCACCAGAAAGCTACGTGGAAGGGTGGAGTCATGACAGACAACACAGCTCAACACGTTTAGGAGGGGGACTGAAGAAACACGTCATAACACAATAGTCCTGCAGGAAATGCCAATTGGGGGCTCGTAATGTGGCCTAAAAAAACAAGACGACATGCCAAACACAGGAAATGTGCATTAAAGAAGTAAGAGGATGTTTCTGACACAGTCATGGCTGAGTCAGTCTCAAAAACAAACTGAAATCTGAAGAAATTCACTAAATTTCTATCTAAAGCAGATTTCTTGTAAACATCCCGTGTAAATCGACCTTCCTTAGCTCGTATCGAGGGCATCTGGCATTTTCTGGGGCCGGTGGCGGGGAAAGTAATGAGACACGCTGCTGGCATTAAATTCAATATTCAGCAGCAATTGGTCCCCAATGTCTTCCACTTGAATTCCTCAAGCGACTCTCATGTGCCTCGTTTAAATTTTTTAGAGCGTACTGATGCAAATAAACGAGCAGTTCTGCGGTACGTGTGCGGATCGTCGAGTCTCTAAGGAGTGTTAGAGTTTACAGCTCGAGCACAGTAGCCTTTATTGACACTTAAATCTGGAGCGATGGGATGCTGAAATGATTTTATTACGTAGCCCAGCAGACACCTTCTAAATGCTCCCATGCAATACTCATAACGGCTTTCACCGCGGCGTTCGTTTCTCACCCTGCATCATGCTTCTGTAAGACGTGTCAGTGATGGCGTAGATGTGAGGAGGCATTTCGTGCCTCTTCTTGCCCTTGTACATGTCGACGATCTCCTCTGAGTAGATGGGCAGGTTCTTGTAGGGGTTTATGACGACACAGAAGAGGCCGGAGTATGTCTGCGGGGCAGAGAGATGAAATGAAAACTCATTTTAATGAATAAAAGCTTGAGAGGACATGAGGTGTTAAATACCACGAGGGAGAATCTAACACGCAGAGTTGAGATCATTTTATATGCGAATATAAACTGATTGATAAACAAGGCCTTCCCATCCCCCCCATCAGCCCTGAGCTGAGAGTTTCTCATGTTTGTTAACCCTCCTACATTATGTAATCTTAACCCCGCCCTGCTGCAAGTTTAGACTGATGATTGACCTTCATGTTGTAAAACTGCAGCTGCTCGACAGGTTTTAGCCGAGTCGTATCTCAGATCTACGCGGCAGAAATTTTTCTGCTCCCTCCCTCCGCTCCTCTCTACAAACTGCATTAAATCTCCTCCTGTCATAACTCTGCTTGCATTCCTGCACTTCCCTCCAAGCAGCTCCTGTACCGGTCGGGCATATCTACCTCTGCTGTACACCAGCTCTCCCGAGACATGGTCAACCTTAACGAGTACAGCGCCTGGCCCGGAGGCTCCCTAACTGACCGTAGCGTGGGTCTCTGGAGGGAGGCGAGGGAGGGCTTAGACTGTGTTGATATGACCCGGTCACACCACAGAGTCAAAGAGACTAAATCGCTCCCAGCCCGAGACACATAGGGGATAAAGAACTTTAATTACGCCGGCGGTAATGGCACGATTTACATGCCACGTCCATCTCTGCAAGAAGCTGGACACGGCAAGAAAACTCTCCCCTCGCTTCCCTCTCTCCCGTACTCTGGAGTGCATTGTTCCCTGGCAGCTTCCTGTTTACAAGATAACTACAAACAAAAGAAAGAACGCGGAGAGAGAGCGGCCGAGGACTGCAGGGAAAGGGAATGCAGGAAAAGAAGCTGAACTACTAGTGAAAAAGTATGGGAGTTCACAGCAGTGACAATTTGTGCACAATGGGACGAATTAAACAATGGGATCATTAGGAGATAAACTGAATTGTAACACAGCCATGGCAGATTGTTTTCTATAAGCCAGGGGGGATTTCATTTCACTACAAAAGGAAAAAGTGTTAAACGGTGCCAAACGGACCGAGTCACCCTGAGAACTGTTTCCCGAACAAGCACATCGAGAAAACAGTCACAACACAACGCTAAAGGGAACAAGACAATTACAGTTTTGAATCAAGACTCAAAAAAACTCACGTATATGAGACCAGAGTAGTATCTCTCCTTCAGGTTGTGCAGCACGGAGGCCTCGTTCAGGCAGGTGAGCTCGGCCATGTCCTCCACCTTGCTGAACTTGGGCGGGTTCATCTTCTGGATGTCGTCCTTGTTCACCTTGATCTTCTTGCCAGAGTCTGCCAGCTCCACCACGCACTCGTCGCCCTCGCTCCTCCTTCACGGAGCCGGCCTCGAAGCCCAGGCGCTCCGACGGCACCCATACCAGCTTCTTAGTGGCCCAGTCGGCCTGTGCCAGCGGGTTGTTGACCAGGTTGCGGTCCACGTACAGGAACTTGTCTGCGGCGGACATGGTAGCTGTTTCACAAAGAGAGGGAAATGAGATGTTGTGGTTAGTGCTGGGAAAGTGAGGAAATCATTGACAGGGATCCGAAACACACACATCAAACCACAAAAAAAGATTAATTAAAGACGTGTAGTACTTCAAGTGCATAACTGATTTCAGTCTGAAGATGAATATCAGAAGAAAAAAGGGTGTGTTGCATTAAAAGGTTTCCTTTACAGGACCAGACCTTCGCCACCCTTTCCCTTTTCTTCACATGCGATCTGAGGAATGCAAAGGTCAGCCCTGATGGGATGTACAACAGGAAGAGTCTGCTGCAACGAGGTCAGGTCGTCATAAAACACGACTCGAACACGGCTCCGTGTCACTTCTTGGCTAACTGCTGTGAATACTTGAACATTTTCCAGCTGCAGGACGATCCGGGGTGGCTCGAGGAAAAAACATTCGCCCGCAAAGATTTAAGTTCATCTCGCAGCGGCGGCGCCTCCAACAAACACAACTGTCTGTTTTGCTGGTGGGAAGCCAGTGAGGGAGCACATCTTTGTTGTCGTTCCTGCTGGTTGGTTAAGTGGAGGAGAAGGAGGAGAGCCGACTGTGGGTGATATTTGGGAAATAAACCTCTTTATGACTTACGGCCCTTGACAACTAAATAATTCCAGGAACTAAAACAGGAAACTAAAAGTCTATTTTGGGACGTTTAGGGGTCAAAGATAAAAGAATAAAAAAATAAGTTTTTTGTACAGAGTAATCTTTGGTCGTGGTTTTACCTTATCGTTACCCGTGCACTAGTGGTGGCGAGTTGGACAAAGAGGGCTCCAACACTTTCTGTTGGTCTTATTATCTCATATCATATCGCATCATAACTTTCTTCTAGATCAGTCTGTCACGTTAAGTTTGTTAAATTGTCTCTTAGCAACGTTTTTTTTTAACGGATAGTTGCTGCTGCTCGGTTTCTAGCGTTGACGCCATGAGTTTTGTTTCTCTGCCTCCTCTTTTAACAGTTCCCTTTATTAAACTCTGATATCATGCGTTTGTTTTCGTGTCAGCAACATTGAAATAAATTCCCCATTCCCAGTCCTAATATTGATACTGGCAACCTGCAATCTTCACCTCACACGTTCCTCAGAGTTCTCAGAAAAACTGGAGCTAGCTTGTTGTTGTTGAAGGTTTGTGCGGTGGAAATGCTGCAAACTGGAGTTGGTAGCAAACAAAATTTCAACAATTTATGTAACAGCAGGAGTGATTATGCACTCAGGATTGTCTCCTTCAAACGTGGCGTCGATGAGCAGATTGAGGTGGGAGGATAATTGTCAAACTGGATTAAGCGTCCTCTAAAATCTGCAGTGAACCGACAGAAACGCTGCGTGCAGAAGTTTCCTATCAGACACGACCACGCTGCCAGCTGTAGTCTATCTTGTATGTGGACAGAGACGAGCTGTGCACAAGCTGTTGCTCTAATGTGTGTGTGAAAGCCTGCTGACAAAGGAGTGCTGCGGTTCAACCAATATAGAAAGTGACTGGACGAGTATTACCAGTACCCGGGAAACGCGCCCAACTGAAGCGAAAGCTGAGAGAGACTCTGGATCATTAACTGAACGTGCTGAGCTTTCACTGACCAACTTTACCATCTCAATTATTATTCCAGCACAACGGGGGCATGAAACCATTTTCCCCCCCGAGCACCGCCGGGGTCGTTCGCCTCTCTCGATGCTGCCTCACCTCCGACTGCAAACTGAGAGCCGCTCGATGGAGGCTTGTTTGCATACAACGTGTTGCACATATGCAAACATTAGGGAAATCACAGCAGAGGTCGGGTTCTGCACAGCCTTGTATTTATCAACATGACTGAAATAAAAATATATCAGCCGGACGCGTTTCATGAGGTCCATGAGAGTGTTTTCACATCGCAGTGTTGTCCAGGGGGACGAGAAGAGCCAGATTCTCAGGCTCAACTTCGACCTCAAACATCGCTTGTACACAATAACGCAGAAAATAGTTGGATCCAATGCAAGAATAATAGACGACTGGGGAAATACTATGATCTACAAAGCCCTGTCTTAGTGACAGACTTTAATTTTATAGTCCTCAAGCTGATTATACAGTAGAGCCGCTTCAATGGGACATTATATCTGCATAAGTATTTCAGAAAGGTAACATGAACCAGTTGTTCCTGGTTAAACAAAGTTATTTATTTTCTGGAATTCAGATTAATTATCAGTACAGACAAAAAGAGGCGAGGCAACAACAAGAGGAACAAAAGACACGTGGATGCCTCCACACAAGTCAGGCAGTTAAAGATTTAAATAGCATCGAGGTGCCGCGCCGGTCCTCGTCTAATAACAATTTAAACTCTGATAACGACACATCAACATTTTACAGCCAAGAAGAAAAACTTTTCTGACCGATCTTAAACCTGTAATTTATAGTTTGTCAGTCACAGATCAACAATACAAGGTGCATTTAACACACGTCACTTCCTCTCACAGGCTCTAACAGATCGTGGCTTTGCCTTGATCCGGGATTGGTCGAGTCTGCTGTAAATACTGGTTATCATCATCATAATTACTGCCTTTATTATCTCCATTAAAGTTTATAGTTATTATTTTACTACGGCTGTGCATCTGTGTCTCTAATTATCCATCAGCAGCTCCAGTTGGGACGATGATCCACGTGTTTGCTGATTTCTAGACTAGCTGAGATTGAGCTGGGGTCTGTAAATATATATTTGATGTATGGGTTTTAATGTTTAAGTTGCACATGAAGATGTAATCATACAACAGATAACCAGCTGATATGTTAGAGGACCCCCAATTTCCAGTTAATTCCTATAAAAAGTATCTGATTTGGAATATTTCACAAATTCCCCAGCTTAAGTTCCCATTGAAGGTTTTTGGAAATTTATGGACCACGTGTTTGATATTATTTAGAGACCCGACAATTCCCACCATGAGCAAAGCACGGTGCAGACCTGCACTACATGGAAAGAAATAAAAGATAACGTCTGTTCTGATTCGGTGCCTATATATAAAAACATAAAATTGTGTCCAACTTGTTTCGTTGGCCGATGAGTCACTGAACTGATTCTCCAACATTCCTGAGACTGCAGTAAAAAAGGTAAGAGACCCCTGAGAAGAAGAAAAGTTTAAAGCGTCTGTTCCAGCACATTAACCCTGATCTGTGAGAAACAAACCAGAGGCAGAGCCATTCTTCTCATGACCTCCCGCCTCCCTCCATCCTCTATCAACGCCCCGTCAGGCTGCGCTACAGCTGACGTCCATCACCTGCCTCCGCCCGCCTCTCCCAGCTCATCTCTTGTATACAGACCCCATCCTGTAACAGAACGTGGTGCTAATTAGTCCTGCTTTACCTCTCAGCTGGCTCCACGCTGCCTCCTCTGCCTTCAGACACCCTCCACTCGCCTCTCCAGAGACCTAACCACCCCCACCCTCCTCCTCCTCCTCCTCCTCTGTTTATCCAGTCTTTTCAGGGTCGCATTCCTCCCATACTCACCCTTTATCAGGGAGAGACAGCAAGCAAAGGCATTCCACAAATTTCTGTCGTCTATCCTCTATGCCCCCCTCCTCCTCCTGCTCCCTGTTCTCTGCCTTTCCTTCCTGTTTTTTGCCCCCCTCTTATTCCCATCACATCGGCAGGTCATGTGTTCATCACTCGGGGGGACAGCAGCATCACCTCGCGTTGACTCCGGCAGTCTCTTCGGGTACGCATTTCACCATTACTCGCTCCACTGTTCGGATCAGTTGGCCCCACACAGGGTTGAGTATAAGCCATGACTGATTATAATCCCCGAAGCTTTGTTGTTTGGCAAAAACAAGAAGTGAAACAGAACAAGCTGAACACACCCAAAGCTCCGGAGTTGCTTCAGCCTGCTATGTTTTAACAGTATACCCAGAGGTGACGCCATAGAAACAACATCTCAAACACTCGGAGATCTGCTGACACGTCTGGGCTGCAAGAAACAATTATTTGGAATAAAGAGTCAGAGTTGTCTTTAAAACGTCCAAACAGTCTAGCTTAACGTGGTTTTATAGTTTTAAAAAGTCCAGACAACAAAGATATTCAGTCAACTATCACATAAAATCAGCAACTTATTATGATTTAGGAGCTGCTGAGAGCATGTTTTGTATTTTTACTGGAAGAACATTATCAAAACCCCATTCATTTTCCACACCATTTTACAGTCAAGTCTGTTGATGTCTGCCTCACATCCTTGCCACAGATAACTCTCAGTGACACACTTCAAGCTGCCTCTCCAGAGAGCGGCACGAGGACTGAAATTACTCCGACAGCTATTCTCGTTTGACCACCGCTGTTCTATATTGAAAGTAGAAAGAAGGGGAGGGACCAAGAGCTCCCATCGGATCACTGAAAGCTTTCCTCGTGGATGTTGACTCGACTTTGAAAAGAAACCGGCACCAGCCAACCCTACTTGGCTCAGGTTCCTGCCATAATGCAGAAAAATACAAGATCGACCTGACTCCTTTCACTATCTGTTCTGTTTACCATGAGATTAGCTGCTCTAGGATATCCATAACAAAGATTACTCATTGATTAAATACGTGGCAGTAAGTGAAACGACGCAGTCACCTCGAAACTAAATCTTGGCAACGACGCCAGAGACACCATTAAAGGATTACGTTCTAAAAATGTCCAGAGAGTTAGAGTATCCTGTCGAGGCAGCAGCAGACGACTTGGAAAAGGAAGAGCGCCCATGAAATAATAACACAAGGAAGAGAAGCCTGTTTTAGAAACCGGCCTCATCACAGAGACCAGAATGTGGTCGCAAAGAGGAAGTAACGCAGGAGAGCCAGGACTTTAGAGGAACGAGGAGAGGAAGAGGGAAGAGCTACAGGGCGTCCTTTTCAATCCCCCGACTGTCCCGCTTAGAAAGCAGGTCAGCCTTGGCCTTTTATAAAAAATAAAAGAAACTGAGGCCGTCCATCCATCAGTCAGACTCGCTCTCATTCCTTTCCACCTCACTGACTCTCCCTGAGTTACTGTAAAAAACCAGGAATCGTGACAACCTCTGCCACAGCATGACCATGTACAGGCAAACCTCCTCAGCTCCAGCTACAGGGGGAACCTATAAACCAGCTGTGCGCCATTGACAGGAACATTAATAGAAGTCAAAGTCAATAAAACCAGTCACAACATCCCAGCTAGCTCGTCCTCATGCAGTGCATACTGATGTCTGTTTATACTACCCTCTCCAACACCGGTCTCTATTTCTGGTGTCAGCCCAGCACAGTTGGTACATTATCGGACTGTGACGGACCAGAAAAGGTACAGAGTCGGTTAAAATTCCTCATGGGCTCATACGTCGGCTCCTTCTTTCTTTCCTCCTCTCAAAGTGGGAAGGGTGGGGCAAGCAGAAGAGAGAAAAGAGGGGAAGGAAAGAGGAAATGACAAACTGAGAAAACTATTTTGCCATTTGTGGAACGTGTTGTGTGCGAGTCTTTCAAAAAGAAGGAGTGAGGGAAGGTGGTGGTGCTGAGTTTTCTTGAGCACATGCTGAGCGGGCGCCCGTGTACCAAAAAGTGAATTAAGCCCTTGCTGTAAAAAAATAACCGCACTGCATGACAGATCTGCATCACTTTCCACATTACTTTTCACATTCCTGCCACAGGCCGGGATCCAATTTCACTTTTTTAACTGTGAGCCGGCCGATGCCATCCAACGTCTACAAGCAGAGGCCCCTGCCAGGTCTTCACTGAAGCCCTCAGCACATCACCTACACCGGTGGCTCCCAACCTTATATGGCTGATGGACTTAACCCTTCATTAACACTTTCCTGTATGAAATGTGAATTATTTAACTTTTAATGACATAAAAGTGGATAATGTTCCAATAAATGAAATTTGCAGTGGTTGGTTTGGCCAGACGTTGAATGGCAGAAGCTGAACTGTTCAGCTAACGACTTCATTCATTGACATGTGCATAGGTAAAAGGTGAAACACCAGACTTTAATTAAATACCTGAAATACAATACAACAAAGTACAGAGGTGTGGCATGCAGGATCTTTTTGGTATGATTAAAGGTGGACCTGCAGTTCCTCGCTGGCTTCACTTCACTCGCAGAGGCTGCCGCTCGGCATCAACTCGAGCGTTCTGGGCTGTGTTCAAACAGTCGGCATAATGTGTGTTTTGTCCGGTGGGAGTCTGAAGTTAGACCCGTTGAAGGGCGTTGGTCTGATAAGCACTTCCATCATTTTCAGGGTCATAGAACAAATTCCACATATATAATCAATCAAAGCAGCGAGCTGATTATGGCACTGAACGCGCAATGATACTGCTTTGCCCTTTTTCCCCGAAAACACCCTGGCAGTATTGACCCTGAGATAGATAGATGGATGGTTACGTAAGCCGTTTAAACAGACGGTGAAAGAATGCAGAGGGGAGTTAAGATACACGTTTCAGTTTGTCAGCAATCCTTCTTTTCTGTGGTATGCTGCTAAGTTTTATTTCAGACAGGAGAAGCGCTATTAGGACTTCACGGCTTCTCCTGTTCATCCTATAAGCAGACAGGCTTTGATTACTGTGTGGCAATATCACTAGTTTTACCTCCTCCACCGCGGGCACTCCCTTTGACAACAAACAGACAGAACAAGGCTATCTCATCGAAGCAATCGTCCTGTCAAACAATGCGTTCACACACAAAGAGCCACATGCTGGTTTGACAACCTGGACATCTGGTGTGCAACATGCTTTTTAGGCCGACGTGGGAATAAATAAAAATAAAAAAAGAAACGTCGAATGGGAGACGGGCAGATGACATTACACAGCAGGTCTCAAAGTTCACGGTGCAAAAGTGTCCTGAGATTGTGCAACACGCGTACTTAAACCACTTCTCTACGCAGCACCAGGTGTGGAGCTCACACACACACACACCCAGACAAAGTCTATTTCCACTCACTGCTCAGTGAGCTTCACCACAATCACCACCGACTAGCTCTCTCTTCTGTTTTAGGCTCCTCATGTGATCTCTCTGCTTCTGAATAACCTTTAGAAACACTAATGAGTCAATGAACCACTTTAAAAAAAAAAAAGAAAAGTCTGTTAGCTGGATTAAACTGGCTAAAAATTACAAGGAAGTTGTAAAAGGAAATGGACAGGCCGGTGCTGGATTATCTTATCAATAAACAGGCACTTCAGACTGTAGGTCGAACATTACCTCATGATTCATGCCTCAACAGAAAGTAATCATCATCAGCGAGCCCCCTTCTCTGTATATAGACAAGAGTGCAACCGTTTCCTGGTATTGTTCGGCTCTATTGAAACCTTACAGGTGCACGCTGTGGGTGGGAGGATGAGGAAAGGACGAGGAAGGATGGGGGCGGTGGCGAATAACACAAGGAGAGGAAGAGAAGGAGGTGGAGGAGGAGGAAGGGTCACGGAGAAACGGGTCGACCCAGCGAGGAAATGTAAAAAGTTAAACAGCGGTGGGAGGAAGTGAGAAAGCCACAGCAGACACTACTGAAGTTTTGTCCTTGAGCTTCTACTGACTTAATTATGCCGTTCATGTCGAGCCAGAATATGTTTGGGCAGAAACAGACGAGCTGGATTGAAGGTCCGACATTAGTGATGTATGGCACAATGCACAGCTGAATGAAGTCTGTTGTGTTGTCTGACTGCATGCTAAGAAAACGGCGTGATCAGCTCGGCCACGGTTAACAGACAATCTACAAAACAGTCTCCGCTCTGACTGGAATGTTTTGCCTGCATGAATGAATATCAGCTGACTGTGTAGGATAACTCAGGATATGCATGCTATTTACCACCCTACCAATCACCACCGATCATGTCCATTACTAGAAAACTGTCCGGCCCTCGTCCGTGTTTCTCAACCTGAAGTTAGGAGGTCGCGCCCACACACACACACACACACACACACACAAGACAGATAAGATTAAAGCTACTTCTTCTTATTTGTATAACCGTGCTGTCTCTGCAAGGAGACGGCCGGCCTTCAGTGAAATCCAAACATCCACAGGCGAGCTCAGACTGCATCATCTTGAGAAGATTGAAGTCACATTTCAAAGATGTGCTGTGTGTGATTTTGTCTACCCTACAGTACAAAACTCTCCCAGGGGGTGTGGTGGTGGTGGAGGGGGGCTCGAGTATGGACATTGCTGACACACGGATGAAGGAATGTAACGATCTCTGCGGGGGGCTCTATAACAGCAGTGAGGCTGGCAATAAGCGAGGGGAGCTGGCCCCCGGAGGAGTTGTTGCACAATGAGTTTCCAAATTCGTGACTCAAACGCAATAAGAGGATATGACACAGATGTAAGCCAATATGCGCCTAATACGGGTGGTTATTAAATTTCTCAAGTGAGACAGCAAATAACTTGGAATGCAACATGAACCATGAGAGATTCACACGACTACGAACACACGTTAAAGCCTTACCTCAGCGTCGTTTGCATCATATCTACGAGTGTCAGAAAGTTATTAATGTGGTGAACTCACACTGAGGTTTAACGGCTTCTTGGCAGAAAACGAGTGTATGTTTCTGATTACTACAGACGAGAGCAAAGAGGCGCTCCTCCACTAACACTTCGTACAATTAAAAAAAGCAGGTTCGGGTGAAGCGATGCCAGAGTTAGCACAGCTTTGATGCCCGGTCTGACTCCAGTTTTTCTGGCAAATACTCGTGCAAGTGTACCAAAGTCTGTTTGCTTGCCTGAGTGCAAACACAATGGTGCACCATCGAACTGGACAAACACGCACACTGCGCTGACAGAGCACGACATTATCTAGACAGACAGGCCTGATGAGAAAGTGACAGATCTGAGGAGTGATTGTTAGAAATCTCAGTCCGAGTTTAGAAAATATGATGTGAGCTGCAGTAACATGAATGTCTGTCAGGAGGAAGTCAGTTTCCTGGCTGCAAACTGAATAAAATCAAAAAACAATCAGAAGACGCCCTCACGACTGACAGTAATCTCACAATTGCTACTTCCTTTGCAGGTCTAAAGTTTAAGTGCGTCCTGTGATCTTACAGTCTGTGAAGCTCCATTATTTATAACTTTGGCTTGCATAAATGAAATCATCTCATCTTTGGCTTTGATATCGATGGACGCCATAAAAGAAATCGCCATGGAAAACTCATGTTGCCCAGCTGATGTTCATCACAGTGCACTGCACTGTAATTAGAAGACAGACCTGGTCATTTTCAGCTGGCACACTCGTCCACTTCAGGAAAAAAAAAAAAAATCTGGCTAATTGATATAACATTCAATATTTACCTCCTAAACTCAAACTTTATTTATTTATATAGCATCTCTCATGCAAACACACAGCCCAAAGTTGCTTCCAGAGAGAAATAAACAACAATGAACTTTTGGTTCTTTGCTTCTACAGTTGGAGGATGATCAAGCAGCAGTGAATTCTTCATCACCTTAAATAAAAGTCTAAAAAAAGATTACCTACAGCAGAGGGGGAGTCCCTCGGATCCACAGGACTGACTGACCCAGAGATGGGAGGTCACAGTGACTAAGTCAGACGCCCACACAGTCTGATCTGAGCTCATCAAAGCTACATTACAAAGCACATGCTGGGCTTGCAAACCAAACACCATCTGCATGAAGCGTTCAAATGCCAAATCCATAATGTGTTTTTAAGAATGCAAATGTTTTAAATAGTCTCTATATTGAGCTACATTTGATTTAAGAGATTACATAATACAAAAATATCCATTTTACTCCAACTCATGAGGCGTTCAAATACCCAATCCATTACTTTTATGAATATATATTATTAAAACAGTCTCTCAGCTCCTATATGAATGTTGTGCATCATTATATGACCTGAGAGACTTAACAGTTGCATAATATTACACAATAAACTTCATTTTACTGCAACTTATGGATGTTTTCCATCATGAGGCGTTCAAATACCAACTCCTACCACCTATTTATGATGGATAAATAGTGTCTCAGCTCCTGTATTAGTGCTATATGTGACTTTAGAGTTATAAATATTACAAATAAAACTTCATGGTTCCTCCATCAGCTCCAGAGAAGGTCACGGTAAAGCTATAATAAACATAAACTCTGGGGGAGCTAAATCACAGCCACCTCTTTCACCTGAGAAAACCTTGAAAACCTTTCAAGGCCCCCCCTCGCGTTTTGTCATTAATATCGGTGTAAAGACGGTGGAGATGACACGGTGAGGTGAGGGTTGAGGCGGAAATCTGATCTGAGCTCATCAAAACTACATTACAAAGCACATCCTGGGCTTGCAAACCAAACGTCATCTGCATGAGGCGTTCAAATGCCAAATCCAAAATGTGTTTTTATGAATATTTATTACTAAAACAGTCTCTTAGCTCCTATATAGTGCTATATGTGAACGCTTGTGCATCATTATGTGACCTGAGAGACTTCACAGTTACATAATATTACACAATAAACTTCATTTTACACCAACCTATGGTTGTTTTCCATCATGAAGCGTTCAAATACCAACTCCTACCAACTTTCTATGATGGATAAACAGTGTCTCAGCTCCTGTATTAGTGCTACATGCAACTTTAGAGTTATAAATATTAGAAATAAAACTTCATGGTTCCTCGATCATCTCCAGAGAAGGTCAAGGTAAAGCTATAATGAACATAAACTCTGGAGGAGCTAAAATCACGGCCACCTCTTTCACCAGAGGGACTTGAACACATCCTTCAACGCGCCTTGAAAACCCTTCAAGGCCCCTTCCAGGTATGTCATTAATATCGATGTAAAGACACGGTGAGGTGAGGGTTGAGGCGGAAAGGCGCCTCGTTTATTTTTTTATTTTTTTTTTTTTTTAAACCGGTGAACTACTGACGTCATGCCGCGAGCCACCAGACAGCACCGGCCACACGCGCCCGTTTGACCGTTACAACCCACGATTTAAAAACACTCGATTTAAATATTTATTTAACGTATACCGTAACATAAAGTCACTTTTCCATCCAGCTTGAGCTCATAAATAAACTCGGTCACCGTTTTTTTTTTTTTTTTTTTTGCAACTCATTCAACCGAATCACTTCCTGCCTACTTTTTTTTTTAAACCTAACGGCCACAAAGCTAACGCTAAAATTTGACGGTTATACTGTAAAACATGTGTAGTTAAGTGTTATTTTAAAAGCTCACGTTAAAATCTAGTCGTTAAATCCGTTAACCAGCAACCAAGCAAAGCGGTTGCTGAAGTTGCAAGCAACTTGAACTAAAAAAAAAAAAAAACGTCCTTCCTGGTGCACTTGCTTCCTCGCTCTCTTAGCTCGCTGATTTGAATGAAAAATGGTGGACAAACGTGTTCAAATAATAAAGTTTGAAGGTGTATTTACCTGCTTTCTTTCTTCTTCCCTGTCAGTTGGGAGAAAGGGGGGTGGGTGGATGTTGCAGGACGCCGTTGAAGAGCTAACAACAACCGGGTGGCTCAGTCAGCGTCGCCGTGAGTCCTGTTCCTGTCGACGGCAGCTTCGCAGAGAGAGTTCAGGCTAAACTACAGAGCTCGTTTCCTCCCTCTCTTTCTCTACTTCACTCACTCTTTCTATCTTTTCTTTTTTTCTCTCTCTCTCTCTCTCTTTCTCTCTCGCTCCCCTTCTTCCTTCTTCCCTCCCTCCTCCAAAACTGGCTGCTCACTGGTTCGCGTAATTTCACTCAGCGCGTAAGCCGCCAGCAGGAGCCCGGGGTGCGGTCCAGGACGAGGCGGGCCTCTCTTCCTCTATGTAACCGTCCCCCTCTCGACCAATCACAGCCGCGCTCTCATAAAGACACACGCGTCGTGGCCAATCGCGTTCGCCCTTACGTTAGCGCACGAACTGGAGGAGTGACAGCCACTGTCTGGGGCTGAACTTGAAAGAGTTGAGTGAGGAGGGAGTGGGTACAGATAAAGCTGTGTTTAACGAGAAAGGTATGTACATACTAAGGATTTTTATGACCATATAAGTACCAGCCACTCTCAGGATGGACTGCATCATCCAGGGTCTTCCTCAATGTGTCAACAGGGTCAAGTCTGGCCACTGTCTGCCTTGAAAACAAGTGATCCAGCAACCCCCGACTAACTGTTTTAAAAGGTGTGTGTGTGAGGCAAATCTCATACCACTAATGTGTTACATCAAATAATTAAATAATTTCACCCCACAGACAAGAGTGTTTGTTTAAACTGTAAACTATGACAGTAGTTTAGCCTCAAACCTGATACTGGGATAAAGATTATTTATTTATAGGTGTTATATTAACAGGTCAGCAGCATAACAGGGCAGATGGAGCTGATACGGTGGCCCAAGGACACTTTTTAAACAGTGACCATGTCATTGTTCACCCCAAGGGAATTAAAGTACTTCATATAAACGAGTATCAAGAGTAGACTTTCCTCTATATCAGTGTTTTGACTCCCTTAAGTGTCACTATTGTAACAGCAGCCGACTCATGCAGGAGGTTTATTCGTACAAGAACATTATTTATTGTTGACTTTTGTTGAATGCTGAACATGTGAAGTAAAGTGCCAAAAACTGCAGTTCTTCAAACGTCCACTGGAGGCTGGCTCCAGAAGTGAGTCAGTCTCCATAAGTCCCCATGTTTCACAGCAGAAATAAACATGTTTACAGCCTGGTACAAAAAACAGTTTTGGTCTCTGTAGCTAATTTCCCCGTTCATGACAACTGTACTGAGGGTGAATTTATATACAACTCACCTGTTCACATTATATTAAGGCTTAAAGTTATGCAGGATTAAGAGCGTGGACACTTTGATTGACAGGTAGGTGTTGTTACAGATGTCTTGATTGAGTAACCAGGCGTCATTTGGCCCGCCTCAGGTCCACCAATCATCCATGTCTTTGCGAGCCAGGTGGAAGAGACAGGACAGCCAAGAACCTGTAGGGTGACGTCACGGATACTGTCAGTGGCTGTGACAGATTTAAAACTCTCTAAATTTTTTAGCGAGCTCTGTCAGTGCTCATGTGCTCGGTCTTTGTGTAGCATTGATTTGCATTTAATTAAATGCATCAGTGCATCTCTAATCTAAAAGATTAGATCACAGAGACCTTAAAAAACACATGGAGCACAGCACAGTTATGTGATTTACTCCAACAGGTTCCCGTCACTCAAACAGGTAAGTCTGGATTCGTGATCAGACACGTTAACCCTACATGCATGGGAACCGCTGCAGGTGATGATCTAATGAGCGTGAGGGCGGTTAGCACTTGTTTAGTCTTCAAATCACTCTTGACAGTTGTTGTTCTTGGCTCCCTTAAAACACCTGACTTCTTCTTTGGAAGTGTTAAAGATAACAGGTGGACAGTAATGCAGGTGGATTTAAAACTGGCGCTGATAGGAAAGAGGAATCAATTGCAAGAAGGTGCAAGAAAAGTGAGCAAATAAAGCGACCTGATGGATGTCGAGATGAATGTTTCGTGGTGCAAGTTGCCAAAGTCTACACACAGAAGAATGGAACGGTACAAGGTGAACTGGTTTACTTCAAACACTCTCCTGGGATTTAGTTTGGGTGATCTGATTCCAGTTTGCTCGAGTGGAACCGGAGGCACGGAGCCAACGCGCATGCCACAACCAGCAGGGAAACATTAGAACTGGAAAATAAATATTTTGTACTTTCTCACTGTGAAGCTTTTGATTGAACATTGGCGGCACAAACTGAAGTGGAAAGATCGTTTGGAGTTGTGATTCTCACCTCAGGAGAGGAGGAGGTTCATTGAAAGATTGTACAGAGAAATTAATGATGTTGATTAGATTAAAAATAGATAAATAAATATCCGCTTTTTTTTCTGACGGCTGTGACGCCACGGGTTGCAAAAAAAATGCATGGAATTTAGAGTTGGCAGGCGAGAAGATAAATCGAAACAGCTGGATTAAAGTAATAGATGAATAATTGAAGGAGTCATTGAAATAGTTGGCTGAAAATAATGGTTCTGTAAGATCCGAAATAGATTGAAATATGAACTAAATTTAATGGATTAATGGTCAAGATAGCTAACAGAGAAACAGTTTAAATAGATAGCTATGACTAATAGATAAATGGTTGAAACAGATAATGGATAAACTGTTTGACTAGTCAGCTAAAAGAGTGGCTAAGCTGTTTAATAAGTAAATAGCTTAAACAGCTAACTAAAAGTAATGGATATATGGCTCATAGCTAACGGATAAACCGTTTAAATATTTTGCTAAATAGCTTAATGTAAATGTACGGGGAGCTTATTCCAGAGCCTGGGAGCGGCCACGGAAAAATCTTCGTCACCCCAGTGTTTATATTTTGACCTGGGCACTTCTAAAGTTGATCTTTAGACCTCAGAGCTCTACCAGGATTGCGGACAGTTAAAAGCTCAGATAAATACGATGAGAGCTTTAAATACAAACATTAAAAGTTTAAAATCAAATCAGCGCACGTCTGCTGGTGTCGATTAAAAGACGGGCAGCAGCGTTTTGCACAAGTTGAAGTCGACTGAGGGACGACTGGGAGACGCCGACATAAAGTGCATTGCAGCAGTCTAAACCTTGAGCTTATGAAGGCATGGATGGCTTTCTCAAGGTCGTGACGGCTTAAAAACATTTTAACTTTGGTCAGGAGACGCAACTGGAAGAAACACGTCCTGACAACGTTGTTGATTTGTTTGTCAAACCTGAGGTCAAAGGTCACTCCCAGATTTCTGACGGTTGAACTCAGCTTAGCCGCCGTCACAGCATCCCCAAACACAATACATTAAGTTTTGTCGTCGTTTAAATGAAGAAAACGACGACAAACTGTTTCAAAACTTTAGCTTAACAAAAAGGATCAATGGTCTTAATTGCTAACTGATAAACAGTTGGCTAAAAGTAATAGAATAATGGTTGAAATAGAGAAATAGTTTGAGTAGTTAGCTAAAGGGAATACTGTTGATACAGTTAGGTAACGGTACTGGATGAATGGTGTAAGAACAATCCAGCAACTGCTACTAGTAGTACAAATGTAAATTTTACCAAATTAACTTAAATTCTAACAATTAAACTGTATGAAACTAATATTAAAAGTCACTTTTTGATCACATTCAGTTTAAAAATCGATGAGCACATGTGGGCCGTGATGGGTGGTGAATGAACAGGTACTTGAGGCTGTACCGCAAAAAGGAAGTTGAGAACTTCGTGTTCAGAGGCTCAGACGAGCGAAAGCTTGACCCCCTGGATGTTTTGTCTCCTCTTGTACACTCAGCAGGGCGATGCCAGATAAGAGGAAGTAAACACGAAACAGATGTTTCAGTTCTGAGATCAGAGATAAACAACTGTTGACACGGCCCCGATGCAGATATGTCCTCTATAGGTCAGATCGACTCATCATACCACACACTCAGCGGACCGCATAAAGGCAGCACTCATAACAGAGGCGCCCACTGACACACAGGAAAATCACATTTTCTGTCCGACGTGTGATTTATGTTCGCTATGTGTCATTATGAAAGGAATGCGTCCGTGTGTTTATCTATACGTTTAGCAGCTGGGCATCACATGTGTGTGCGCGGCAAAACATTGACCGTTCAACATGCCTGCCTGGAAAATTCAATAAATCTCACACTCTCTCTCTCTCTTTCTCTGCGCCTCCTCCGGGATGGATGGATGGGAAATATCCGAAAATTCTAGCCCCGGGAGGTCAAAGGTCACCCCTGTCGCTGGTTACTTGAGCAGGACCAGATGCCGATAGAGGAGAGAGAGGAGGCCTAGAGAAAGGGGGGACTTCTTATGTAGGGAAAATAAACATTTTAACTCAAAGCAAATTTTTTACATGACAACAAGGACGCATATAATAAAAACCTTGTGCTGTGAAAGTACACAGAGTTACACAACAATGGCAATAAGGCACAAAACAAACAGCTCCGGGCACACACACAAAGAAATGTGGGATTAAAAAACGCAGGCATGAATTACCAAATATGGACACTTCTGACCTCACGATCTCCCTCCCTCTCGCCGCCTCCCGCTCTCCTTTTCACTGTGACCTAGTCTCTCTCTCTCTCTCTCTCTTTTTTTTTCCTCCTTCAGTCGGTTGTAATAGCAGCAGGGTGTGTCTGTAATTCAGGGTGTGTAAAGTCATTATATCATCCAGTCAGAAAAGAAAGGGACCCATTCAGTGACAGCACGTTAAAAAGAGTGGCATGGTAACTCTCGCCGTGTAATTTACTTGTGTGTGTGGGCATTCACGCTTTCAGTGTCTCGAGTGGTGAGAATGTGCCTGTGCTCTCATGAATGAAACATACATGTACACACACATATGTGCTTAGATCTATGTCAAATAGAGTAAACAGGTTAGTTATCGCTCGTCTGACCTAGATTCTCTTACCTGACGTGGAAAAAAACCACACAGGCTCGAGCGTAAACACACTGTCATTCACCCTGAGCTGAAAAGAATGGCCAAACTGCTAAACAGTCAGCTGAAAGTTGAAACTGCCACTAGACTCGACCAAATGCTGACTATAAAACTGTATGAAACTAATATTACAAAAGTAAATAACATCCAATAAATCTATTAAAAAACGGCACATTTGGATCATGTTTGGTTTAGTACGAAGCCTCACCAGGACTCAAACGGCCAAGCC
Source organism: Collichthys lucidus (assembly GCA_004119915.2). Taxonomy (NCBI): domain Eukaryota; kingdom Metazoa; phylum Chordata; class Actinopteri; family Sciaenidae; genus Collichthys; species Collichthys lucidus. The sequence continues at coordinate 5,551,404 of CM014100.1, read as the reverse complement.
AACACCTCTAGCTCTTAAAGATAATGTAATAATTTAATTATTCACATTACAGAGTGACTGGATATCTATTCTATCTTCTGTGCTGTGGCCTGTCTGGTTTCCTCCTCCGTTCCTTAACAATTAGCACACAGGAAGGAGTGATAACACTCAGGAATGAGGCGTAAAAGGGAAATAACGCAAAAAGCTTCCCCTCTTTTGTTTGAAATTATTTGACTCGTTCATCATCCCGATGTGATCTCTAATAAACACAGTGTTGCAGGCAATGGGCATGTTGCATGACATAAACGGCAACAGTGGTTGCTTTGTCTGTCTCGGGTTGTCTGGAACAGAAAGGAGACCTAACAAGGTGGAGGGCAGCGTGTGTTTCAAATATAAATACAGGTATGTGTTTACTACAAACACAAAAGCAGGACGTGCCAGATTTGGGTGCTGTTACAAAAAAATGCACACACACACTTAGAAAAAGTATTTGGATCAGTGACAAGCACTTGGATTTTAAACAAACATACAGCCAAACATCCACAGTTTCTCTGAGGAAGGCGGGGAAACTGGGGACGGAGTCACTACAAGAAATCTGCAACTCTTTGCAACTCTTGGCCCGTTTGTTCAGCGGCGGCAGCAGCAGCAGTCCGCTGGCTTGGCTTCCCCACACTTTTTTTGCCTTATATGGTCACAAGAGTTGGGTTGAGTAAGAGAGAGAGAGAGAGAGAGAGTAAGCGGCAGCGAGGACGGAGGTGTGGTCTATTGTTTTTGGCGGAAGAGGTGTAGGGTTACGTGCTGTTCTTGAAACCTTTGGAGCTTGTCGTCACCCCCCTCCAATGCCAGTCACCTCTCTGAATGTGCTTCCTCCCCCCCACCAGACAACGAGGATGAGTAGGACGGACAACCATGTGGGAATTGTGGAGAAGCAGAGAAAGTGGCAGATCATTAACAAAAGGTGGTGTCACGCAGACATGTCGAAGGTATGCAGGAATGTCTTTCATGCATGCATCTGGATTACTTGCTTCTCTCTTGCACCTGCTTATGTAACGCCAAAGGAATTCCCCCCACCGGCGTCTCTACCAAGCAGCAGTGAACAAAAACATCCCAGGGCCTTCTTCTTCTTCTTCTTCTTCTTCTGCTTCTTCATCATCACCACCACCATCATCTGGCATGATCTAACCCCAAGCAGCCAAAGACCACGTCGAATGATGTGCGCTTAATAAGCAGTCTGGAGGCTCTCGCCGCAATCCTGTCAGCTGCGGGCTCTGTAATGACATGCCAGGATGGGAAGGCGGGCAGGGGTGGGAATGTTTGTCGGTTTAGCGAGTCGTGAGAGAAGAGAGAGGGGTTGATGATGATGATGATGAGACGATGACTGGAGGGACGTCTATTGACTGCAGGTGTTGTCTTGTCTCCGTCGGCCTCGATTGACCTAATTTACGTGAGGTGTTTCTTGAGGGCGATGACACAGAAATCTAATCCTACACACTGAAACCAGTCTTTCAAGGAAGGAGTCCCTGAGTGTTAAACAGGTACAACATACATCTTGTGTAACCGGGTCATGCAGGGGTGCTGGCGCCTATCCCTTGCCCGAGAATTGGGGTACATCCTGGACAAGTCGCCAGTTCATCACAGGGACGACACATAAAGACAAACAAGAGACAGATTCACACCTACAAGCCTGTAAAATACACGTCTTTGGACTCTGGGAGGAAGCCAGAGTACCCCAAGAGAAAGTCATCTCCGGTTCTGCACCCACCTAGTTGAACGCCCTTATACCAGCATGTGTTACCTCTTCCAAGGAACGACGCCTGGCTCTGCCACCCGAATTAAACTTTTCTCGTCTGTTGTTCCCTGTTGGTGGAACATCCTACCAGATCAGGGGCGTCCCTAAACACCTCCTGAAGACAGGAGAGGACCTCCTCTCCAACACTGCCAACAACTGGTTGTCCATTATACCTTTTTTGTAAAATGTCAGCTAAATGACTAAATGCAAACGTAGGAGAAGATGCATGCCAGCCCAGGCTCCAACCAGGAACCTTCTTGTTGTGAGGCCAGGTTTAATATCGGAAAAGTATATTACATGTTGTTGAGAGGTGCTACCTAAATAAACTTATAAAAAACTTAAGATATCCAGGTCTGAATAACATAACTCCCAGACCAGCAGACAGCCTCAAAAGGTCACCTGAAAAACGAGGTATTGAATTTTGCAGATAACCACATGCTGAAGGGTCAAAGTTCACACCTCACTGCAGCGTATTTTGACTCAGCTGGAGGCGAGAAAGGCGACTTGGTGATTGAGTTTCCATCAGGTGCAAGACTCCAGACAGTATGAGGATTATAAAGAAGGCAGACACGCTGATGAGAGGCTTGTGACAGCATGAGTAACACCTACATGTTCAGACAGAAGACGTAAAGATAGGGAACATCGTAGAAATATATATGACATCACATTTAGTCATTTAGCTGACGCTTTTATCCAAAACAATGTACAAACGAGCTAAATAAGAAAGTTACATCGCAACACGGACATGTCGGTGCAGCAATACTGGCGTAGAATCAAGTGACAGTTGTTGAACAAGGTGGATTGATCATGTCCAAGTTTGGATAGGAGAAAAGTTTGGATTGTGTACAGGAGGCAGAGCGAGGCGTCGTTCATTAGAGGTAACCCTCTCATGGTAATACGTTTATGGTGTTCTTTCTAGTTTAAACCCCCAGACAGTCGACACACAGTGGGCGTAGAAATCTTAAAATTAAAAAAGAGAAGCTTGAAAGAACAGATCCAAAGAGGGATAAGCTTTATCATGTCCAGTTGTTGGTAGAGCTCCAAGAGGAGGTGCTTTTTTAAAAAGGTAGAGATGGACGGACTTGATCTGGTAGGAACTGGTAGGACGTTCCACCAATGGAGTGTCGGATCGCCCAAACTAAAAATAACAGAGCTCCTTGAAGATTCATCAATCTAACACTGTCTTACACTCCCATCCATTCCCCATCCAGTGAGAGAAACCTCACTTAGTAACTCCCTTCCTTCCTTCTCAACCACCAAACACACAGGGAAAGTACATAACTCCAATATTGCATCAGAAACATTAGCGCCAATAAAACTTTGGACCGACAAAAACATCACTTGAACTCAACGAGAACATCTTTTGACTCCTTTTATTACTTCACTTGGTCATGTTTCCGGTACACCGAGTTCATTTTGGTTATAAACTAAAAATCAAACTTTGCAATTCCCGCTTGACTTAAGTTTCACAGTCAGGAGACCCCAGAAACACACACACACATACATACATACATACATACACACGCACACATATAAGCACTCATCTTCCTCGCTCACATTATTAGGCATAATGGTGTAAGATGACCGTGTGTGGCTTCGAGCTGTTAGAGAAATGCCACCATCTTGTGGCCAAAAAAAGAAGCAGGAACTACAGATAATACTGTCACAAGCCTCATTCAGTATCGTCAGGTTTGTTTTTTTTAAATCAAATCCTCTCCGCCGACTAAAACTAGACACGTTCATCATCCCTCATGTTATAAAGTATATAAGTGCATCACAACGATGTACGTTTACAGCAGACTATTACACACCGGCCGCTCTACTGGTACGAATATAGAGCCGTGTAGCCGTCACCTTATAAAAGAGAAGTTAAACTGCTGGGATAATGGAGGCACACACCCATCACAGGACAAAACAACAACAACGGGAGACGGAAAGACAGATGCGACAGTGAAGCTGAAGCTGTGTGTCTTGGGATGGGTGTGAGCGCTTGCCAGCAGGGATTGTGGCGTGGTTTTGTTGTTGTTGTTGTATCTGTTGCTGCGAAACAGGCTCACAATGGAGGCAAAGTGCTGCTGCCGGTCATCGTCATGCCTGAATCATACAAAAACACAGCACCATAGCGGTGGTGATTGGCAGAAGGTGTCGGGGGGATAACAGCTGGTTTATTGTCCAATGATCTTGCTGACAAATGAGTCCAGCTCATCATCGTCTTTGATTCCCACAAAATGGTCGACGACGTCGCCTCCGCGCATGGCGATTACCGTCGGAACGGCAGACACCTGCAGACAGAAACAAGTTAATACTATGACTTAACTTTAAGTTGTGACTGCAAACGATGTCCCTTAAGTGTCAAAACGTCTATATAACATGTTTAAATGGCAAATTAAACAAGCGTCTCACCCCGTATTCGATAGCCAGGTCTGTGTGATCGTCTATGTCGACTTTCGCCATGGCAACGCGGCCTTTCTGTTTCGCGACAGCCTTCTCCAACCTCGGCCCGAGGATCTTACAGGGACCGCACCACCTGAAAACACAAACAGAACACAACGTCAGAGTGTTCATTGGAAACGACAGGAGTATTAAATCAATGAGTACTGTTAAAAAAACTGTCGTTAGTATATCATTTTCATTTCATCATATTTATCCCGTCACACCTTGAACCAGACGGTCCATGGCACAAAAGGTTTGAGACGGTTGCGTTCAGTTCAAAAGCGTGTCAATATTCAAGCAATTTGATTGGTCGACTAGACATTTAGTACGTGCTCTGATCACTAAAAATATCACTCCACCTTTCCACTATAAGTGTCGGAGCTACAATAAACCTGTAAACATGTTCTTTGTTTTTTAAAAAGGTAAAATTGGGACTTCATGAAAACGTATATTTTTGGACCTATACAGACTTTAATCTCCTGTTGTGACAATAAAATAAACTTTAAGTATAATTAATGGTGCTGACAGACTGCAGGTTGGTCTTGAAAATAATTCTCGAGGTCCAGATAAAGCTCTGTGTCAAATAAAAGATCTTGGGAGGTGAAGACTTCTCATCAGGACACAGTATACGTATATCCGGTGACTGAGGGTGAAATCCCCACAGTGAGTTGTGTACATTGTGTATTTATTTTTAACTGCAGTACTCTCACACACACGTGTTAACACCTACGGCCATTTTAAAGAGGCAGGGCAGCTGTGAGACGAGGTCGGTTTCAAGGTCAAACAACAGACACGCTACAGTGCTAACGCAGATACTTTTCTCCAACAAGTCACAGAGAATCAGAGTGTGGCTGCAGTACATTTATTTATTTCTTCAAGTTCCTCTAACGTCCACCTGAGGCTGGCTCCAGAAGTGAGTCAGTCTCCATAAGTCCCCATGTTTCACAGCAGAAATAAACATGTTTACAGCCTGGTACAAAAAACAGTTTTGGTCTCTGTAGCTTATTTCCCCGTTCATGACAACTGTACTGAGGGTGAATTTATATACAACTCACCTGTTCACATTATATTAAGGCTTAAAGTTATGCAGGATTAAGAGCATGGACGCTTTGATTGACAGGTAGGTGCCGTTACTGATGGCTTGTTTGAGCAACCAGGCGTCATTCAGCTCCACGTCTGCTGATTTTTAGATTAGCCGAAGAGGACTACAAACATGGCTTCACAACAGCTGACGTCACGGATACGCGGTCCATTCTTTATACTGTCAGTTTGATCACTCTAAATACCTTCATATATCTTGTCCATTAGCCCAGCTGGGATACTCACTGTGCGTGGAAGTCAATGAGCACGGGCAGCTGGCTGTTGATGACCCTCTCTGTGAAGTCCTCGTGGTCCTGAACGTTGAAGGAGACTTCCCTGCGGGAGGTGTGAGGAAGGGTGCGAGGCAGGGCGCGCGAGGGAGCGAGGAAGGAGACCCGGGTCGCGGCGGGCTGCAGGGAGGTGGAAAAACAAGAGGACGCCGCTGTGGTGGTGGCGGGTGCTGGGAAGCGGCGGATGTCTTTCAACGAGACCGTCCAGATTCTACGTACCAGCAGCCTGTGAGCCATCTGCGTCGAAGACATAACACAGAGCAACAGATTGATAAAGAGACGGAGAGCGCAGTGTTTTGACTGTACCACGAGAGAGGACACTTATGTAAGGTCAGCCGGTTTACAGCCGCTCTCTACATGCAGGTCAGGCTGTGGTGGGTGTGTTTCCTGTGTGCTGATTAATGTCAAGGTAGTCACTTTATATGTTTGGTGCAACACTTCTGTGAACAGCTGTGACTTCAGACTACTGACGGATTATTTAAAATATTGGAGTATATCCTATTTAATCTGCAACAGTTTCAGATTTTTAGACTCTAGGAACAAACGATGAACGGACGTCAGTTGTTGCAGACTCTGTGAATCCACAAAACTCTTAAATAAAAGACGCCGCAGCTCTGATCTGGTTTACAAACAGAAGGAGCTGCACGTACGCAGCACGGCCTTTACAGGATTAACTTTAACAACCCCACACCGGCTAAATTCAGTCAGTTATTCACCAGGATTAGCGCTACGAGATAAAGTCGATTCATCGACACGCAACATTAATCTGAAACTGTTTTTAGTTAACTCACGTCATGTGGCATTGTTGCATAAAAAAGGGATTAGAGCTGAATTATTAAGTCAATTAATCGACAGATGTTCAGGCTTTTTGGGACAATTTTGCTTTAAAAAAATTAAATAAAAAAGGACAAAAAGATACTACAACTACTACAACTACTACTGCGACTGCTACTACTACTACTGCTACAACTACTACTACTGCTGCTGCTGCTGCTGCTACTGCATCTACAACTACTACTACTACAACCACTACTACTGCTGCTGCTGCTGCATCTACTACTACTACTACTACTACTACTGCTACTACAACTACTACTGCTGCTGCTGCTGCTGCTGCATCTACAACTACTACTACTACTACTACTGCTACAACTACTACTACTGCTACTACTACTACATCTACAACTACTACTGCCAGTACTACAACAACTACTACTACTACTACTGCTACAACTACTACTACTGCTACTACTACTGCTGCTACTACATCTACAACTACTACTGCCAGTACTACAACTACTACAACTACTACTACTACTGCTACTACTAATACTGCTGCTGCTGCTACTACATCTACAACTACTACTGCCAGTACTACAACTACTACTACTACAGCTACTACTACTACTACTACAGCTACTACTACTACCACTACTACTACTACTACTACTTGTCCATTTAAAGATGATATTGGATAATTACATTAGATCAGTATTTCTGACACTAAATCAACTCAGTAAATATGTGTGTGTGTGTGTGTGTGTGTGTGTAAGTAATTTAAGGTGAACATATTTGATCTCTCACGCGCACAAGCGCGCGCGCACGCACACACACGCACACGCACACACACACAAACAAACATCGATGCAGAACTCGCAGATTAAGCTGAACATTGATTAAACTCTCTCATTAATAATTAATAACGTCTCCTCGGTGTGTAACCTGCGCCAGTGCCTTTGCCCTCTCTCTCTCCCTGTCCTCCTCTCCTTCCTCCTCTCTCTCTCTCTCCTTCCTCCTCCTCCTCTTTCCTAACCGAACCCTCCGTCGCCTCTTCTCAAACAAACCCTCGAACCGAGCCGAGCCGGTCTCGGGTCCCCTCCTGCCCCGTGTCAGACATAATAAATTAATTAATCCAGATTAAAACGGCTCGTGTTTACCTTGACGTGCAGCTCGCTGTGATCTTGGCCTCGCGGACCAATGAAGTGCTTCCGCTCTGAGCCGCAGATTTAATGACGCTCAGTGCGCGCGCTGCGGCGGGTGGCGCCACCCAGCGGCCAGGTCTGGAACTACAGGAACCAGAGGTCCAGGTCCGGAACTAAAGGAACCAGAGGTCCAGGCCCGGAACTAAAGGAACCAGAGGTCCAGGTCCGGAACTACAGAAACCAGAGGAACAGGTCCGGAACTACAGGAACCAGAGGGCTAGGAACTACAGGAACCAAAGGTCTAGGTCCGGAACTACAGGAACCAAAGGTTCAAGTCCAGAACTACAGGAACCAGAGGGCCAGGTCCGGAACTACAGGCACCAAAGGTCCAGGTCCGGAACTACAGAAACCAGAGGTCCAGGTCCGAAACTACAGGAACCAAAGGTCCAGGTCCGGAACTACAGGAACCAGAGGTCCAAAAGGTCCAGGTCCGGAACTACAGGAACCAAATGTCCAGGTCCGGAACTACAGGACGGTGTGTTTACTGAAGGACAGGCGAGAGGACAGACCCAGAACCAGAACCAGAACCAGAACTAGAACCAGAGTCAGAAACAGAACCAGGACCAGAACCAGAACACACAAGGAATTTGATTCACTGTGCTATAATAAACATAAAAACATAAAAAAAAGAACTATATACAGATTTAAAAGATATTTATTTATTTATTTATTACAGTTTATTTACAGTAAACATTCATAATTTATTGAGATGGAATAGTTGATGGACTGAGGCTTTCATGTCCAAGAAGGGCAACAGGATGAAAGAGAGAGAGAGAGAGGAGAGAAGGAGAGGAGAGAGGGGAGAGAGATGACGACGTGAGATGAGGACGAGAGAGAGAGAGAGGAGAGAGAGAGAGAGAGAGAGAGAGAGAGAGAGAAGGTGGGTGGGCTGTTTGGAAAAGAGAGACGTGAGGAAAAGTCACACGACAGAGAGGACGACAGATGAACCACCAGACGGGGATAAAATCATCCAGGAGCAGATGATGATGATGGTTCTTGGGGATCATTCGTCATGGATGAAGAGTTCCTCTGTGATTCTCACGCCTCTGCTTCTTCTACCTGCATCAGGTCTTTCTGATCACCCTCACCCCCTTTAAACAGGGAGTATATGAGCAGGATGCATAAAAGCATCCAGAGGAAAGTTTCGAGACCCTCTTCCAGTCTTCCACCTCCTCCTCTGTTTCGCAGCATCGGACCTCCTGGGACGACGTCCGCCAGCCTGCCACCACACCGACGACTGCGCTCTATGTTCTGCAGGTCCAGAGCTGTGCTGCCTGCAAACACACACCCCACTGAAGACACACAGACAGGCAGCACAGTCATGTGTCCACTGGGGTGCAATGATGCACTCTCGGAGGATCTACACAGGAGAACAGATGCGAGGTCTGCAGTGTCAGCGAACCCTCAGCTGCTTTCTCACCTCTGTGCATCTAGAGGTAGACAGGGCAGATCCAGTGACTCCACTTCAGACATCACAGGATCCCAGGATGAAAGAAAAGCGGCAACAAAGGAGGAAGAAGAGGAGCTATAAGGTGGACTGTGCAGGGAAACATGTAACTGAGAAGGAGGAGGACGGCAGGCTCTGTGAGTGGCTACAAAGTCTGGGAATTGCAGACGGCGACGAGAAAGAGCAGCAGCGGCTGTTTGTATCCAGATGCAGGGACACAGCTGCAAGACACAGGAGAGACAGACTCCCCCATTTCCTGCCTCCCATCTGTCAGTCAGACTCCCTCCTACGTGTGCCCGTCCTGTTACCTGAAAACTCACCTCCACCCTCGCCCTGTCCCCACCCACCAGACGCCCCCATCCACTCCCTGCGCCTGGCCGTACCGCGGCCGCAGAGGAGGAAGTGAGATGCCGTTTGTCTGACTTCCTCAGGTCTACAGGCTCCTGTTGTTGTTTTAGATTTATGTTTTGTAATGTCACTGACTTTTAACATAATTAAAAAAGAATATGGCCATAGTAAAAGTGTTTGTAATGTATGTAAATCATGCTGTGGCTCAATGAAATGTGAAATAAATTAGAAGTTATGATTGTATTTAGACATATTTAGTCAACTAAAACACCTGAACACGCATACATGGTTTAAATTGGCCTAAAAAGTAATAGATGAATTTTTTCAATTGACATTTAAAAAGTAGTAATTAAACTTTTAAAATATTTACTCTATGAAAAACAACAATTAAAAGTGAGTGAATAACTCTTGAAATCTGTGAAGTAAAAGCTGCAGTTCCTCAAACGTCCACTTGAGGCTGGCTCCAGAAGTGAGTCAGTCTCCATAAGTCCCCATGTTCAAATGTCCAACTTCACAGCAGAAATAAATTCGCACTGGGCCGGTTTGGAGCCAATAGACTGTACGAAACATGGACGTCGATATGTGTGTGTGTGTGTGTGTGTGCAGGATTTTAGATGTTTATCATGAGACCGAGTTGACGTCATTTCGGGAAATTAAAGCTGCATATGGAATATTCAACAAATAATATTGCGGATGACGTGGTTCTGTTGGCTTCATCAGACTGTGACCTTCAGCTCGCACTGGGCCGGTTTGGAGCCAATAGACTGTTCGAAACATGGACGTCGTATCCGTGATGTCACCCACAGGTTTCTGAAGAGCCGCTGTGAAGCTCTGTGTGGTCTTAGTGTTCAAATAAACCACCTGCAACTGCTGCAGTTCCTCTAACGTCCACTTGAGGCTGGCTCCAGAAGTGAGTCAGTCTCCATAAGTCCCCATGTTTCACAGCAGAAATAAACATGTTTACAGCCTGGTACAAAAAACAGTTTTGGTCTCTGTAGCTAATTTCCCCGTTCATGACAACTGTACTGAGGGTGAATCTATATACAACTCACCTGTTCACATTATATTAAGGCTTAAAGTTATGCAGGATTAAGAGCGTGGACGCTTTGATTGACAGGTAGGGTGGTCCAGGTCCACTGATGAGCCACCTCCTTCATACTCTTATATAACTGATAGTTAAATAACATCCAGTTTAAAATGAATTTAAACACTTTGAGAACATGATGGATGGTGTTGATGAAGGGTGCATTAGCCAAAAAAAGTTGATGGTTTTCCATCTGTCTCCTGCACTGACTAAACATGAACGATATAACTTATCTCAGCGTTGACAGAGATGTTTATTTCAGGCTCCTACATGTTTTTCTGTGTCGTATCCTCAGCTCTCCAGCAGATGCCGCTGTCCACAGAACAGGCAGGAGGTGGCGGGGTGGATGTTTATTAGACTGTGGCGGTTGGGGCCTGAACAGAGCGTTGCTCTGTGTCGCCTGCTGAGGTGGGATCTGTGTGTCAGGACCAGAACACACGAGCCTCAGTCCTTCTTACCGCTCGCCTCACATACCCCTCCTGCACATGTTTACCCTTCGAACGCAGCCCAAACTGTTTGTGAGTGAGGCTCTTTTTTCAAGGCAGCTCGCCCCCCAGCCCTCTTTCCGCCAAATAAACATTGCACCGGAAATTGCAGGGATATCTGGGATTTTTGAGGGGTCCCGGTGGAAAGGTAGGCGAGGTCTAGAACAAGGGTGCTCTCTGTGACACCTCGGAGGTGAGGGGAGGGCGAAAGACGCAGAAGGAGGGAGATGGCGACGGGAGAAGGGAGGGTGTCCAGAAAGGGGGAGGGCGTGACCTCGCTTTAGGGGTGGAGTGTGTAGGATCAGTACGACGCACTGACAAACAGGTACAGGTGACCCAGTTTCCTTTGACCCCATCAGGGCCCGTGGAGTGCGTGCTAAAGGAGCTGACCCGGGCTAAAGGTCAACAAGGAAACGATACTCCGTGACGCAGAGCAAACTGCACCGCGTGTCTCCTAACACCTAACGACTTCCTGGGACTTTGCTTGTAACTGCTTGCACCTGATCGCCGGCCTCTTGAGGCTGTTTGTTCCCAGTCCTGCCCCGGACTGCACAAGCCTTGCCGTCGGGGGGGAAATACAACAGCCATTGACGAGGCTGAGGTTTCATAACAGCCTCTGACAAAAGCACGCATGAATGGCAGGAGGGTGTGTGTGTCCTGGCTCACTCCCCCATAAATCCAGACGTCTTTATTTAATAATGGCACACTGTTGTAATCAGCAATCGGATCCTTATGCACCTGATTCTAGTCCATCCATACGTTTTCTTCCACTTATCGTGGTGGCAGCAGGTTTAGCAGATGTTTCTCTACCCAGTAACGTATTCCAGCTTCTCCTGGGTGATCCCGAGGCGTTCCCAGGCTAGATGGACTATGAAAGTTCCTCCAGTGAGGTCTAGGTTTGCCCTCCTTCTTGTTAGACACCTCCAAAAAAGAAGGCGCCCATCCTGATCAGATGCCACCACCACCGAAGGAACAGCAGCTCTACTCTGACCTCCTCACCCGATCTGTAAGGCTCCCAAAGACACCCTACGGAGGAAACTCCAATCCTGTGGTGATGCCAGGGGAGTTTGGAGTACCGGGGCCATTGTCACGAGCCGTCATTGTACAAGCAAAGTGAGAACTGTGTCCATATTCTTGGCACAAAGTCAAATCTATTTTTTGTGGGTGTTGGGCTCTGCAAAGCTCCCTCTGGATGTCCGAGCTTCTCACCCTACCTCAAAGACGAGAAGGAACCAGGATCCGGGAGGGGAGCTCAGGCCAGACACAGCCTGAAAAAACTATGTGGAGTCGGTGCTATGTTACCCAAAGGCAAAGGCGAGGACCAGGGCGTGCTATTTCCCGGCATCGCAGACTTGATTATAGTTAATTAGGCCAACTGCGACATGTTTATATCAGGCTTGAGGGTGTAAATACTTTAAAACGAGCGAGCTGTAACACTGTATTTACATCCACGGTGAGTGTGCAGCCACATGTTCTGATGAGAGTGTGAATCTGCGAGCCTGTAATATCACAAACAGGAATGTGTTTGGATGGTTAGACACGTGTACGGGATGACACACCTGACAGCTGTATGAGTGTTTGTGTATGCCCTCCCTGTCTCCCCGTTTCCCAGCTCCGCTCTTATGCCGATCTATGTTTCAGTGTTTGGGAAGTCAACAGTAGAGTTCCTGTTCTTGGTTTAAAAATAACTTTGGACCTTAAATTCCTTACACCTCCCCTCCACCACCTCCACCTCCAACACCACCTCCACCTCCACCACCTCCTCTCCTCTCATCCTTTCTTACTGGCGCTCTCCTAACCTCTCCCTCTCTCGCTTGTTTTTCTTTCGCCCCTTTTTTTTCTTCTGTTTTGGAACAAACTGTCCATGCTGCACACACACACACACACACGAACACACACATAATGTACACATGCATACACAGAAAATATGTTGGTAATAATATGTATTTTGACCCGGGTCGCAAGTGGTTGCCATTTTCAGACACAAGCACAGACAACAATAAGACATATAAAGACAAACTGTACTGAAAACAACAACTGTGGTGAAAAGAACATAAAGTACGGCAGACAGAGTTACGGAAAACGAGGCTGTGAGACTCGACCGTATTTATCTTGAAGCTCCACGCGCTCAAAGTGACGACGTTAAACTTAGTTTTGCATGTTGGCATGCAAACATCTGCTGCAGTCATTTGACTAATCAAATCAAAAACCTTCACCACAGAGCAAAGACACTCCTATGTGCGCTTAAAATCATCCTTGGTCCTGAGTCGCTCAAACAAGCCACCTGTGACAACACCCACCTGTCAATCAAAGCGTCCCCGCTCTTAATCCTGCATGACTTTAAGCCTTAATATAATGTGAACAGGTGAGTTGTATATAAATTCACCCTCAGTACAGTTGTCATGAACGGGGAAATTAGCTACAGAGACCAAAACTGTTTTTTGTACCAGGCTGTAAACATGTTTATTTCTGCTGTCTAACATGGGGACTTATGGAGACTGACTCACTTCTGGAGCCAGCCTCAAGTGGACCAGAAGAGGAACTGCAGTTTTTACTTCACAGCCAACTAAGCTAACTATTTCAAAAGTTATTCACTTACTTTTAATTGTAAATATTTAAAAGTTGACTTTTTAAATATCAGTTGAAACAATTTATCCATTTTAAATGAGCTAACTATTGTTTATCTATTATTTTTTTATTACTTTTTAGGATCAATTTAAACCATGTATGCATTTTAAGCCAGCTAAATTATTTATATAACTATTTTAAATGATTAATTATTACCTCTATATAAACCATTTATCCGTTACTGTTGTTCAGCATCTTCTGCTCACTTGCTAATTAGTTTTCATGCCTCTTATTGTTTCAGTTGACTAAATATGTCTAAATACAATCATAACTTTCTATTTTATTTCAAATTTCATTGAGCCACAGCATGATTTACATACATTACATTACAGAAGTGACTGACTCACTTCTGGAGCCAGCCTCGAGTGGACGTTTGAGGAACTGCAGCAGTTGCAAGGTGGTTTATTTGAACACCAAGACCACACAGAGCTTCACAACGGGTCTTGTGGGTGACATCACGGATACGACGTCCATGTTTCGAACAGTCTATTGGCTCCAAACTGGCCCAGTGCGAGCTGAAGGTCACGGTCTGATGAAGCCAACAGAACCACGTCATCCGCAATATTATTTGTTGAATATTCCATATGCAGCTTTAATTTCCCGGAATGACGTCAACTCGGTCTCATGATAAACATCTAAAATCCTGCACACACACATATATTCCTATGAATGTGTGTGTGTTGGAGGGGTGTCGCTCGCAGCAGGTGTGTCAGTAGCTCTCCTAAACAAACACTCCACACCTGTCTTCCTCTGCCCCTCCCCTCCACTTCCATATACAAACACACACAAACACACACAAAAAGCTCACGTCCAAACCGTCCACTTTTCTGCTCGACTCACGTCGTCGTCGCACTCTTTGTGGCGACGAATCAGAGCCGCTTTTGTTCCACTGACCTCACTCTTACTATCCTGCTCTATCTTACTTTCTAATATTTCCACCGGCTCCATGAATGCTCCTCACTCACACCTCTCCCTGCACCCTCCCTCACCTCTGAGTCCGTCTGTCTTTTATTTCCACTGACTTGTTTTTCGAAAAGGTTTGATCTCTTTTTCACCTGCAGCCGCTCTCCCTCATTCCTTTTGACTTTTTAATAGCAGTGACAGGGAGGTTTTCCAGTGAACTCCTAAAGCAGACTTGTGTCACCTTAACCATTACGAGTTGACGTTTGCTGTCAGCTCAGAATGTAAAAGGTCACGGCGCGGGGCAACTTCCCAGTAGCAGCAGCAGTTACTATAGCATCCCCAATGAGTTAATGAATGCTTCTACTTTGGTGTGTTGGAAACTCGGCATGTTTGTTTATTATGTCTAGGATGGAAGCCACCGAGACCAAAGTGGAAAGGACACATTCTTTGATGAGTCAATGGAACTTCAATATAAATACAACAAAAACATATTTCTCTCTGTGTGAGTGTGTTTTGTGAACACAAACACACACACACACACACACACACACACACACACACACACACACACACACACACACACACACACACACACACATGCTCCAAAGAATCCGGCGGTTTTTCTTCATTTTCTCTCGGCTTGTTGGGTTTGTTTACACGAGCCTGTTACATCACCTCTGCGCTCTGACAGAGAGAGAGACGGATTGTGTGGGAAGAGGATGGAAGTTTGGTGAATGCATAATTTTGCTCTCTGTGTAGGCCTCTGTATTTGTGTGTGTGTGTGTGTGTGTGTGTGTGTGTGTGTGTGTGTGTGTGTGTGTGTGTGTGTGTTTGTTCTTGTACATGTGTGGACGTGTGTGTGTGTGTGTGTGTGTGTGCGATGGCGTATTAGCGCCAGGTTGTGCTTCAAGTATTACCGTTACATTCAAGTTACAGAGATCTGGAAAAATATGTACACAGTGATGTACTTATGATGAAAAACTAGCAAGTCAACAACTTTGTTAACAGCCAAATATCAACAATGTCAACAACAGCTAACACAGCAGCAGCTGATATCAGTGACTAGTCCAGCAGCAGTCAGCCCAGCTCGGCGTCTGTCTTTCAGCCTTTTATTTCACCAACGACTAAAAGTCAGTCCCACATTTACTCTTGTCCGACGGCTTCTTGCTCGCTCACTCTCTTTTCTTTTCTCTTCTTAGCTTCCTCTGTCAACGTCCAATTTGGTCTTTACTCTGTCGTGTCCATAGAGGCCTGGTTACGTTGCCCACTTGCCCAGCTCCTGTTCTGGCACGACACTGGCTCCACTCCCCTTCAACATTCACCCACACGCCTGACCTGAAACGTCTTTTTACCTCTAACACTCCCTTGGTGTTCTGAGCTCACAGCCTGGCTAACAAACTGAAGTAACATTAACTAACAGCAGCTACAGTTTACTTCACTGTCCATCATAAACTCTGTAAATCACAGAGAGTTGAGGGGGAGCAGCCGGAGGACATCAGAGGGAAAACCAGAAAACATTTCCTCCATAAAATATGATCCAGTTTCACCAGAATCAGTGAAATAGTTGCTGCTGTGTGACTTAGTGCCGTAAAGCGTTACGTACTTCTCGTGGGTGATCGTACCCGGAGCACAAAGTTACGAACGACGAATGACAGAGGCACCGTTCACCTGATTACAATTCAGTGTGACATCAACAGGATTTTAAACCTGTTACAAAATGTAGAGCTGGTGTCTGTGATGTTACATAATGTGAGTATGCTTGCAAGAAGATGCATGCAAACATACAGGATATGTGCATGCCTGTGAATGCACCGCTCTGCATGTGAACATTTGGTTAAGAGCAGGAGGAGGAGGAGGAGGAGGGTGGGGGTTTATCCTCTCTGTTGACACAAACCACTGCAGGTATCTCTCTACTTAATGACACATTTCAGCGAGCGAAAACAACAATTTAGCCACCCACGATCCCTCTCACTTGAATCTCAACAAGCAGCCAGTGAACGGATTAATGCAACGCTGAGAGCACATGAACGTGGAATATGTTATTTAACCCCTCTCACATAGAGTAGCGGTGTGTATGTTTAACTGGTGGTTGGTTTCCTGTGTGCGTGTGTGCAGGGATGACAGGAAGATTATGCACCTATGCTCTATGAACTAAAACTACTGCCTGTTTACATGGTTAGCAGAGAGAGAGAGAGAGAGAGAGAGAGAGAAGGCCTGGGAACCTCTGAGTAGGTGAAAGGGATGTGGGGGGCTAACGACAGGATATGGAGGGAGATTATCATTATCATTTTCACTATCACTCAATCGTGTCGTTGTACCCAGCTCTAAGGAACACTCTGCCCTCCTTGTGCATGCACTTTATCTGTCCAGCTCTGGTCTTGAAAGTATTTTTATAAAGCGGCGGTGGCGGGAAGGAAATTCCTAGCTGTTTTCCATGGCTGCCCTTTAGTATTAATGTAGCACAGACTAGCAGCTGAGTATATTTATTTTACTTTTCACAAAGCAGCAGCCCCGGACAGAGGTATGCGTGTGAAAAGAACTTTAAAGCATCAAAAATATTATTTTCCCTCAAACATAAATAAATAAACACCCAGAAGCCAGGTCCTCTTTGGAATGTAGTAATTCACAATTTTTATGAATGACTGCATTCATGCCCTGGCCACGCCCACATGTGGATCTTTTGACCACGCCCACTGCACTTAAAACGGCTTTGGGGGGCTAAGCCACGCCCACAGCACTGCCCCATGTAGAGCAACAGCGTTGAGGACTTATAACCACACCCCTTCTTTCCTTATTGGGACACCTTTGGCCGCGCGCCTGCCTCCTAATTGGTTGAAGGAGCTCCGGAGTGGGCGTGGCCCCAATAAAAAAAGCACCGAGCTGATATAAAAACAAGCGTCAAAAGTTTTGATCGATGAAAATTTACAAGTTGATGGATGGAGGACGTCTGAGGGAGCTTCGCGCATGTCGGATTTAATCCCTGTGGGTCGGATAAAAAGCTTTTGTTTTCTGGATCCGTGGATTTATTCTCCTGTGACACAAACACCAGCATGGGGATACTGCTCTTATTTGCCGTGCTTCAGGTGCTGACAGTCGGCTTGGTGAGTTGCTTTTCTGTCCGTGCTTCATGTAAACACTGAGGAATAAAGACTCACGTGTCTGCAGCAGCAGCAGCTCCTCCAGCTCCACTCGAGTGATAAATAACACCACTATCCGCCAACAGCACTGTCTGACTGTGCAAAAGTTCACAATCACTATTTCCAGTGTGTTTTAACTGAAATAAAAGTGCTCATAATGCAAAAATATGTATGTTATACTGTTGAATGTTAGATTAGATGAAGGGATTAATGGTGAATTTGTGTGTAAGTAGCGTTTTAGTGCTGTTGCTGGTCGATTTTAATTGTTTTATACACAGATAGGTGGTTAAATGTTTAATAATGCATTCTAATCTAATGTTTTTGTAAAATCTGGAGCTGTTGCATAATAAAGTGGTGTTAACAGGCACAATATTTTCCTCTGAAATCTCAATAAGGGTGAAATTAAAAAGTCAAACAGCTTAAATACAGTACCTACCTACCTCTATATCCACACTGTATATTACAGATATTTAAATCTGTGTCTATCACAGCTGTTTTAACCTGAAAAAAACTATATGTACATACGTTTCTGTGTCTCTGTAGGTCCAAAATTATCCTACAGTAATATTATCCAACTGTTCTACAAATGTAGACAAAAATACACTTCGCTTGCAAACTATAAATATATACAGGAATATTATGGGACTTTTGGTTACCAGTACCAGGTTGTACCCAACGATAAAACTAAAATTGGAAATGTTGCTGCATTGTTTAGTGTCATATCCAACTGAGATCCACAAGACGGTGACAGACCAGGACCTGGCCTGGGTTTAGACACGAGGAGGGGGAGGAGGATCCCTTTTTAGATGATCTGACTGTGGACAGCTCTCTGTGATCTCAGTACCTGCTGGTGGTGGAGTTGTTCGAGTGGCTCCTCTGGTGTGAGAAACAAAAGATGTAGGAGCAGGAAGGTGGGGGGGGGGGTAGGTGGGGTAAAGGGAGGGGGATTTTTGGGACAGAGAACGTAGCTTTCATCCCCGCTCGCCAGGCGAATGCCAAGCGGAAGGCGACAGAGGGTTACAGATATCCCTGCGGGGTTTGGGACAGTGCTGGGTATTCAGCGAATGTTTAAGCCTCACACACTTTGAGGAATTTCTGTGATCTGTGTAACATGAGTCAAACTATTGTCCTGCTGCTGTTGGTTCCAGTGTGACTCCTCCTTGTATTCAGGTTAACTAAAGTGCACTTCCTTTCTCCTGTAGGTGACCGCCGGCTGTCCGGTGGTGTGCGAGTGTCCGGCGGGGCCTCCGTCCTGCCCACCGGGGGTCAGCTCTGTCCCGGATGGCTGCGGCTGCTGCAAGGTGTGCGCCGCTCAGCTCAACCAGGACTGCCACGAAGGACGACCCTGCGACCACCATAAAGGCCTGGAGTGCAACTATGGCAATGATGTTGGGCGTACCCATGGCATCTGCAGGGGTACGTACCACAGCGAGAGAGAGAGGGAGAGAGGGGGAGGGAGAGATTTGGGGTTGAGTGAGGGAATGTGTAACTTCAGGGTGGGGGGGGATCTGGCTTCTGAGCCGAGCCAGGCTGGAGTTTCTCTTTGATAGGGCTTCAAGGTTTGAAGCCCGTGCCACGTTTTCAAAAACAGAGCACCTTCATGAGCTGATGCGACTGAAACCCGGCCAACTCCTGGATTTATATAAGTAGTTCAGTGTGTACACAAACAGCCCCTATGAAACACACATGCACGCACACACACACACACAGTGGTATTTTTATATGTGTGTTTATTTGGGGGTGTTTCTATATAAAGGGGGGTATCCGGGGTGTTGTGTGGGGAGTCCCTCTGAGGGAGCAAAGGGGAAGGACATTGTAAACAAGTCAAAATTCCTCTGTGGTCTAAGTATAGAGCTTGCTTCATAAATGTGGATATAGTGTGTCTCTCGCTCTCCTCTTATCTACCTACCATGCATATCAAAGATGCGTTTGCATACGAGCTGCTGACCAACGTCCTTGTCTCTACTTCCTTCCCCTTCAGCGAAGGCCGAGGGTCGCTCGTGCGAATATAACGGGCGGATCTACCAAAATGGCGAGAACTTCCGCGCCGGTTGCAAACACCAGTGCACCTGCATCGACGGGGCAGTGGGCTGCGTTCCCCTTTGCCCCAGCCACGTGCCCCTGGCGTCCCCTTCCTGTCCTGCGCCGCAGCTGGTCAAAGTGCCAGGCCAGTGCTGCCTCAGCATCAACTGCCACAAGGGGACCACCATCGTGCCCCCGATGCACCGCCGACCCCAACCTCCAGCGTACCCGCCTTACCCCTTCATCCCATACCCGGCGTACCCTTACCCAAAGCCTTACCCGAAACCCTACCGGAAGCTGTACCCTTACAAACCCAAAAAGGAGAAGGACACCATGGGCAACGAGTTGGTGGAGGTGGGGCGCAAGTGGGACAAGCCACGTGGAAACAAGCACCTGGCGGGTAAGGGGAAGGTTGCCGCCGCGTGTCGCCTCAGAGTCCCGTCTGTTTCCTCGCGCGCAGTAAAGCATCATGTTTATGTTTTAGCCATTTTAGCCTCCTGACGCACAAACGGCCGCACTGTGAGCCTTTCCCCTCTGCATCTGTGTGTCAGCGTTTATGTGAGGCTTGTTTTCCACTGGCTCCTTGCACACCAGAGGTGCTCTCTCTCTCTCTCTCTCTCTCTCTCTCGCTCACACACACTGCTCTCACACAGCACATACCTCTGTCACCCAGCTTTCCCCTCTCTGTAATCACCTCTCTATGCGTCAGTGTTGCCTGTTCAGTGAATGAGGCTAGTGTGCTTTGCATCTCTGGACCTTCCCTTCTGCCTCTCTCCCTCTCTCCCACTAGCCCTTTCCTCTCCACTAGCTTTACTTCACCTACTCCACCGCCCGTCCATATTTTGTTATCTATCGCTGGTCCTTCCTCTCCCTCGCTCACATGTCCTCTCCTTCATCTCTCCCAGCCTGGAGGCAGGTGGGAGATCAGTGCGTGGTTCAGACTACTTCCTGGTCCCAGTGTTCTCGGAGCTGTGGGATGGGCGTCTCCTCTCGTGTTACCAATGACAATGCCCGGTGTAAGCTGATCAAGGAGACACGCCTGTGCAACATTCGGCCCTGCAGCTCCATGTCTATCCCTGTCAAGGTGAGGAATGTGTTGGTGCTTTTAAGATTCTCATAAAGGGATAGATTTACAGTCCTTTCCTTTCCTAATGGCCCACAACCACGCAGTCCAGTCACCGCGCTAAATAGATTCAGGAAAGGATTGCTTTCAAGCGGTCAGATTGGTATTAATATCATGGCATGTATTCAGCCCCCCGCCCCTGAATCTCTCTGTTGCTGTTGCTCGAGTCTTTTCTGGTTTTCATTCTGTCTATTCAAGGTTCTGTTGCTGTGTGGGAAACATCTCCGACAGAGTTGCTTCGTGCTCACTTCATGGTCGTCCCTCTGTAAGCTTAAACCACTGGTTCTAAAACTGTGGTACATGAAACCACAATCTATCCCTGTAATGGTCCATCTCTGAAATATAGAAACATATACAACACATACCGTCAAAATACACTAAAATGTTTTAATGAAAATGAACTACAAGATCGCTGAAATGTAATGTTAAGATAAGATAACTTGTGCATACATTAATGATTAGTTAGAGCTAAAGTGTAAAGGTCAGAGAAGTTGAGGTAAAATAAAATAAAAACAACAACACTGCAAACGTGGCTCTAAACTAGAAATATTTGGAAAGTATGTGTGCATTGTTGTAGTCAAGACCAACTAAACCGAGACCAGAATGTGTCATGACCAAGTCAAGACCAGGACCAGACAGTATAAAACCTACTTAGATAGCTAATATTCATGAAAAGTCATTTGTGTTCTTTCAGACGCTGTTTTGCAGACGAAGTCTTTTGTGGTTTAAGTAACCCTAGCCCTGACGTCTCCTCCCATGCAGTTCACAAATAAATCAGACAGTTTAGTGACATCCCTGCAGTTGTAGTCTTGACCGGTCTTGAACTAAAAATCCAGAGTCCTCTTTGTCTGAGAACCGAGACAAGTCGAAGTCGGTCTCAAAACCAAGACCGATCTCGAGTACTACAACACTGTAAGTGCCACTTTCCACAACTTCCATTCACAATTCAGCAGAAGTCAACATTAAATATTCTTCCACCTGCCTCTGTTGCCGGCTAATACTGCTGTATTTTTATTTGAGTGGTACGTGGTGTAAAAGGTTTGAGAAACTTGCTTAAAACATTAGTTTGACTCTTATTTGCTTTAGTTAAACGACAGGATCGATACTATCTGTAGGCTGCAACCAGCTTAGCTTAGCCGTACAGACTGGAAACTGGGGGGAACCACTAAGCCCGACTCTCTGTAAAGCTCACTAACGAACATGTTACATCATGTTTGTGTAAGAACTGAAGGGTTGATGTGCCGGACTCTTTCTTGGCTGGGACGAGGAACTTCCTGGAGTCTCCAGTGACTGCTCGGAGCCAAGAAGTAGTCCGGCACATGTGATACTTTTGTCACAGTGGCTTTAAAAAATGCAGTACGCTTGCCAACAAAGGAGAAAAAATAAATAAAATAAATCGGCTTGCTGCCGCTTGTCTTTGCAAATAACACAGAAAAACTAGTTTTACTAACTTTTCAGAGAAGTGGTGCTCGTGGGCGTTTGCAGCAAACTAAACCCGCGACTCGTTCGCTCTTTGCAGAGAGCACTCGACTCGCCCACTCTGAAGCTCTCTTCACATTTCATACACAACACCAACTCCACGCCTCCCGCCGTGAGCCACTCATGGGGATGATGGGTTGTTATGCACCTGTTTTCCTCTGTGTTTGCAGAGCTGCTGTGGGTGTTAATGTGTATCAGTGTCAATCCTTAACTATTGTTGGCATGCTCCTCTCTCTGGCACTCATCTGTCGCGCTGACCTTTTATTTTGTTTTTCCCCTGTCTCTGTGCTTAACCGGATTATCTTTTGTTATTCGTGTCTCAGAGCTTTGATTTATGAGTCATTTCTTTTTGCCGTGCGGTATGGCCGTTCTGATTCCAAGCAGATAGCAGTGTGATCCGATGGAAAGTAGTCTGCGTGTTTAGCGAGGAAAAGATTTTTGGTCATGCTAGAGTCGAGGCTTGAGGGGTTGACTCAATAAATTTAATGTTATTTATATATATTACCAAATCATCACGGAAGTTATATCATGACACTTCCTTTAAAGAGCTTATAATATGATCTACAGAGACCCAACATGTTCCACCATAAGCAAGTACTTGGCGACAGTGGCGAGGCAGAAACCTTGAGAAGAACCGAGATCATGGTGGACAGCTGGTTGAGTTTAGAGCCCAGCGGCAGGTGCAACCACCACTGATCCATGAGAACCTATGGGAGGAGAAAGCAGAAAAACTGCAGGGAAGAAGTTGAGTTATGCTGGCCTCACACCAGACGACTTTATAATTTCAGTGTCGTAGACAAATTTTTTAGTTTTTTAAGTTTTACTCAAGTTGCGTCACGTTCCTGTCGTCTCAGTCGTTTGGTGTCTCAAGTCTTTCTCGTCTTGACTTTCCGATAGAGTCAAACCTGTTTAAATATTATCAGTGATACAAATAGTGACATGAACAGTGTCGACAACCAATAGGTGCACTCTCTGTAGCACCATCAGGAAGCAGGAGGCTGCTTACAGTGTAGTAAACTTGGAGGCGACTCTGGGGGAAGCACGAGGATGTGAAGTCTCAGCCCTGTTGGACAATATGCAAACATCGAAGGTGTAGCCAAACTCTGTTTTTGTTGGGGTTGATTTGAAATTTCCTATACACGTTCCCGGTGGATGAATCCTCTCCACGATCCTCGCGACTTTCTAGAGCCAACGTGAGGTCGACATTTGTGGTTTTGCGTCAAAGGTCTCAACAACTAGCACCATTTATCTCAAAGAGCTGCTAGAAGTGTAATCTAATCACTGTCTCCTTCTTCTTTCTCCCTCTACAGAAAGGAAGGAAGTGCTCTCGTACCCACAAGGCCCCTGAGCCACACCGCCTGTCCTACGCCGGGTGCAGGAGCACTCGCCTGTACAGGCCCAACTACTGCGGCGTATGCAGGGACGGCCGTTGCTGCTCACCCCGTCGCACGCGTACCGCGAGCGTGACCTTCGCCTGCTCCGACGGCGAGCGCTTCAACAGGTCCGTGATGTTCATCCAGTCCTGCAAGTGCAGCGACGAGTGCAACCATCTGAACGAGGCCGCCATGCCTCCACAGCGATGGCTCTACGGAGACACACACAAGTTCATCGACTAGTGGTATCACCCCCCCCCTCCAACCTACATTCCCTCACCGAAAAATAAAAGACATTAACTTCCCCCATAGTGATCCCCAATATAGAATAGCTGTCCTTAGTGTATCTATGAGTAGACGCGAGCGAGGTGCACACGTCAAAACGTCTTTTCTGGAAGATTATTTGGGGAAGAATGGGGAGAAGAGGAATCTATCGGATGGGCACATCTCCATCTTGGAAAGAGCAAAGTGACCAGCCCCTGCTTTAGTGTAGATAAAAGGTTGTTTCCTCCAGACTGTGACGAAATCTTTATGGAAAAAATGGACGCAAACCGGCCACCATGTTGCTGCCATGCGCCGAAATATCCCCCCTGAACTCTTGAGACTTTTGTTGGGGATGCCGGAGCAAGCGCAAGCGTTCAGTGTTGGTGTTTCTTTCGTTGATGGTGTTGAACTGCTTTGTTGCTTTGGAGCCAAAATGTCTGTACACTCCAATAACTTAGTATTGATAAACCAAATGAAGACTCGGAACGTGACGGCAGAAGATGGAGGAGCATCTCGGATGTTCTTACAGGATTGGCTTTGTGTCTTTTTATGGTATTTATTCACTGGTATTTATTGTTGAGACAGACGTGACGACGCAGTGGCCTGCCACCAAAGGGAAAAAAGGCGGGGCTGCTATGTTTGGAGCATCGGCGTGGCTGAACCGTGGATCCGTGAGGGACAAAACAGCTGAGAGCTGTCAGTCACGGGAGGTAGAGGAGGACTCCCACAGATCCGGGGCTTGACCTCGGTGTCGCATCGGAGGTCAGAAAGCCATATCTAATGATGGATGATGAAAGCTGCAGGAGAAGAGGAGTTATGTACTAGAGGAAGAAGAAAAAAAAGAGACATTTTTGTTCAGTTGAACCTGATGGGTTCATACGGATTAGCGGGGAATATGTCAAAGGTTGTTTACACAGCTGGACTCATCCCCCTGCCTTTGCCTCCACGAGAAACTGAGACATTTAGCAAGCACCAGAAGAACAAGCCTGGGATTCTGGCGCCGAGAAGTCGACCACCTAATTTTGTGCAAATTACAATCTTGACTCTTGAAGGGGGCAGCAAGAGAAAGTCAGCCACTCTCTCGTTTGCTATAAAAATAAAAAATAAATTCGAAAACTGCGGGGTACGCCGGGGTAAACATGTAATTTTGTGCGACTGGCGGGTTGAACCGCTCTGGTGCCCCGGTGCCCTGGCCTGTAATCGAGCAAGATGCCAGCTTGCTGAAACAAAACATTAACTCAAGCTTCTTCATGTCTATGCGGGGTGTTTCTCTGTAGGATGACAGCTCAATAAGAACTTATTTCTAAGGACATTTTTAAACGAGAGGAATTCTGTATTATTCGACCATTTTTTTTTGTTTCTCAAAATCCTTTTTTAAAAGACTGACGAACCCAAGCATGTTTCTTGGACTTGGGTTGAAGTTCACGCACCTTACGACAGCCTATCTCATTCTATCTCGTGCAAAGGTAATAACTGAGAGGTCGATTCAAACTCTTATTTCTTGTGCCATAAAATAGTGGTTTAGTTTTTCGGTTTTCTGTGAAACCGGAAAGATGTTTTGCATTTTCTATCATCTCTCGGCTGCAGCGGGCTTTCCTAGTGAAGAGTCTCTAAAGCCTAAGAGGTCTTAAACTGGTGATGTTGTGTTTGGTAATTATTCGCCATGTTGCCATTGCTATTTGCTAATATGTAGATGCTGTGGTTTTGGTACTGTATGTCTAGTTTTTTTGTTAAAGGACACTATAGAGCAGCTATGTACAGATGCATTGTTACCTTCTTTGTAGTTCTATCTGCTGTATAAGGGCCCATCCTTTTACCGAGTTATACCGAAGTAGTCCATGTATAGTTTAGCACTGAACGAAGCACGGTTCAGATCCTTTTAAGTGCCAATTTGGAAGCATGATGACTGTACGTCTGTTAGTGTTACGTTAAAATCGTGCTTTTTAAGATGAAAGAAGAAAAAAACTTGTTCACAAAGAGGCTAAAACTTTTCCGTGTTCCTCACGAATACTTCTCTTGGAAATTGGCTGCCTAACATGACATCATTTGATTTTAGAGTTGAGCTCATTTTGCCTTTTTCAATAAAGAAATTTTCACTCCCAGACTCGGTGTCGAACGTTTACTAATGATCACGGACTCACCGAGGAGTCACGTATCCGAATATTCAGACACTAAAATGTTTTTCTAGGAGAAAATTTACTTTTCATCAATCGGCACCAACAGATCTCTCTTCTCTCTCTGCGCTGAATCGTTTGTCTGTTTCAACAAAGATGTAGTAACTTAACTAAAACTTCATAATAATAATAATAACTTTATGAACCGTCTCCGGTACAACAGTTTTCATCGATCTACTTCCAGACAAGAACTGGAGACCACTGTGCACCGTTTCATATCACTAGCAGAGATTGTAAGAGAAAATCTTTGCGAAATCTTTGCTTTGGGCTTAATGCAAACATCAATAATTACAATGCCCGTAACATGTTTGCTCATTTAAGCACAGCTGAGGCTGATGGGAATGTCATTAGATCTGCATGACCTCGGGTGCTGGGCAAATTAAAAGTTTGACCTGAGGATCACCTTCAGAGGATTCATCCTCTGAG
This sequence comes from Collichthys lucidus, assembly GCA_004119915.2. NCBI lineage: Eukaryota > Metazoa > Chordata > Actinopteri > Sciaenidae > Collichthys > Collichthys lucidus. The sequence continues at coordinate 5,524,958 of CM014100.1, read as the reverse complement.
TAGAGGCTTCTTTGGAAACACATTAAACATGAGTTTAGAGGGTCAAACTGTCTTTCACCAGTTTTGAGTTCAGGATTCTCGGAGAGGTCTCGATGACGCACTGAAGCTGAACTTAAAACTTCCACTCCTGACACTGACAGTATAAAAGCATCTTCCATGGATGCCAGAATCTGCACAACTCGGGTTACTTTAAATTTCCCAGAAACTCAGAACACATTTATCATCCTAAAAAGAGGCTCACTGCTGGTGTGCCAAGCAGTTATATCCGACTGCTTGTAGTTCAATATTCACTGAAGGTATTTTGCTTTACAAGATATCAAAATAAAACACATCGATGCTCAAAGTCAAAGAAATTTCACCACTTCGCCACTGGGACTCTCACTTGGTGACTTCATTTATTGGGAGGCATTCAAAGAAACAGCTGCCATATAAGCCAGAATGTTTTTGTTTGTTACTTAACAGTCACTACATGACTACTTGATTTCTTTGTAAGCATCAACTCTTGTATGGGGAGAAAATCAAAAACACAACTTTCTATACAAACTACTTTAACATTTAAAAACTGGAGTGGGGGCTAAAAATCGTATGTTGCTGTAGAACTACCGTTCTTTAACACGTTTCCCTGAAGCTCTGCTTTGAGGTGGAAATTAATGACAATGGGGGGGGTAGAGACAAGAATAGCCTCAAAAGAGACCACAATAGTAAAAATGGCATTTTATAAAAAGTTTTAATTTCAATAAGCAAGACAAAAATAAAAAGACAGTAAAAGACAAAATAAAACCGACTATAACCCCCAAGTCGCCAAAAACTGACAATAAAATTAAATGTTTGGTGAACATGGGGAACAGAGCAGAGCTTTCAAATCAACAGTGAAGCACGTCTACTTCAAAATACATGACACAAGATCCGTGAAGAGGAGAGACTTCTTTGCTCGGCTTGGACGACTCATCTGGACTGCTCGACTAAAAGAGAGGAGGAGAGAGTGAACGATCAGCACAACGAGCAACAGCTGAACATACCAACTTTTCACCAACAGGTTAAACATGTGAGGGCAGTTTCCATTTGATGGAGAGTCCACCCCGCCGCTACATGGCGGCACCAACTGCTGGCCATAGTTGCCAAGATGTCTGCAACAGCTGATTATCTGTGCTGATGGCGACATCTTAGTGGATTACACGGTCCAGTGGAATCACAGAACATCAACAGTCAGCGATAATGTATTGTTTTTAACCAATCAATCCATCGACGGGTCGGGGCGCATCGGGCCAACGTTGGTGGAATGGAAAGACTTACTGTAAGAGGAGATGTCGATCTCGTCTGGCAGCTCGGCCACGTTGACCTCGAAGCGGTCCTGCACATCGTTCAGAGTCTTGGCGTCAGTCTCGTCAGACACGAAGGTTATAGCCAAGCCTTTGGTCCCAAACCTACCAGCACGGGCGACCTGATGGGCGCAGAGAAAGGCCATAGTGAGTGAAACACAGTGAGTTATGAACACATTCATGCAGAGGTTATAGGACGCCCCCATAGACACTCAAAATGTCACAATGACGCTACAAAGAACAACTTGTGTGCTTATCTCCTCTTTAACTGATCTTGTTTGTTGAAACGTGAAGACATTGCCAAGGCAGGTTCGTAGACTTGGCCATAGTTTGAACCGTTGACTTGGACGAACAGTCGTTGACTTGGACGAACAGTCGTTGACTTGGACGAACAGTCGTTGACTTGGACGAACAGTCGTTGACTTGGACGAACAGTCGTTGACTTGGACGAACAGTCGTTGACTTGGACGAACAGTCGTTGACTTGGACGAACAGTCGTTGACTTGGACGAACAGTCGTTGACTTGGACGAACAGTCGTTGACTTGGACGACTGTTTATTCAAGTCAACGGTTCAAACAATGGCCAAGTCCACGAGACGACGAGGGTCGTTAAAGTCACCCGAGGACTGCAGTGAACGACGGTCGTTCAGGTCACCCGAGCGCCAATGTGGATCCACACTTGGCCGTATCAGTCTCCAACGACCATCGTCCACACCGGAGCTCATTTGGCTTGAACGACTGTTGTTCACAACAGCTTAAGCACTCCGATCTCTTCAGTCAGTCAGAACTCAAGAACCCTCTTGGATGAGAGATCTACAACCGAGCCTCGACGCCCCAGATTCCTTCGTGAAAGAGAACATCCACAGATCTCTTCCCAGATTTTAATACCCACCCTGTGTAAATAGGTGTCAGAATCTTCTGGCATGTCGTAGTTGAAGACGATGTTGACCCGCTCGATGTCCATGCCTCGGCCAAACAGATTAGTAGCCACCAGGATCCGCCTTTGGAAGTCCTTGAATTGCTGATAGCGAGACAGCCTGTGGAGCGAGAAGGAGCCAGAGAGAAAATTATCAACACAGCTGCTGCGGACATTACTGGACTGTTTCCCTTCACTCTTTGAAGGCAATGATGTGTTGAGTTAACTGATGAGGCCTCATGCTCCATAAACATACTTAGCATTCGGGGCTCAATAGAGCATATGTTTATGAGAGTAGGTATTAAGAGGAAGATGTGAGTGTGTGTGTGAGTCTCACCTCTCCTCCTGAGCCATTCCCCTGTGGATGGAAATGGCCGGGAAATTTTGTTCCACCAGAAGCTGAGACAGAGCGATGCAGCGCTGGACCGACTTGACGAAGATCACCACCTAGAGGCAAAGCAGAGGCGTTGAAATAAGGCCTGCATCATAACACACCCTGACTTCTGATGATGGGACACCTTCAGATCCTGAACTAGGAAAGCATCTCTGAACACTTTATGAGTAAAAAAAGGTCTAATGTTAAACATTTAGGAGGAAATCATTGTGTTGTTATTGCCTCAGAATGAGTGTTGTGTATCTACAGCAGCCTAGAACAGACTAACTAAATACTGGCTATAGATCAGGCCCGTCAAGAGGTCTGCAACCACTGTAGTTTCTGGATGTCTGTGCATTCAATGAATAAAAGGTGTCATTTATGTGTTTTTGTGCCAATTAAAAGAGAATATAAAGTGTCCATTTGAGATTTATAGGTGCTGGAGGGAGTCAGTCTGTTTGCCCTTGTTTCTAAGATGTGAAAGTGACATCAACCCCCTCATGTCTTGGCAAGAAAGTATTTCCTAAAATGTCAAACTCTCCTTTAATCTAGATCAACTCACAGGATCTCCTACAACTTAGGAAACCCGTCACAACACGACTAGTAACACAATTATTACAAAATTTGCCTGAATAAATGAGCAAAAACTGAAGTAACAAGACCATCATGCACTATGTAAAAACTCTGTCACATTACCTGGTTGAACTCCAACACGTCGAGCAGGTCAAAGAGCTTGCGGTTCTTCTCGCTGTCCTTCAGCTTGGAGTAGTACTGTTGCAGGCCGTGGAGTGTAAGTTTGGTCTCGTCGTCCACGAATACTTCCATGGGCTGCACAGGAGATGACAGAGGGTCAGTTTATAGCACAGGAGGGGTGATACATGAGCAGTTTTCTCGCTGCGTCGGTCACTTACATCTTGCATGAATTTGCGGCAGACCGGCCGGATGTCCTTGCTCAGTGTGGCGCTGAACATCATGACCTGCTTCTCATGAGGCGTGATCCTGAAGATCTCCTGCACGTCACGCCTCATGTCTGTCACACAGAGGGACAAAACAACAACGATGAGTCTGATGAAACATTGTGTCTGATACGCCGATGAAGAAAACACAAAACAAATGTTCTGATAACGCACCGAGCTGCTCCAACATCTTGTCGCACTCGTCTAGGACGAAATGCTTGACGTTCTTCAGGCTGAGGTGCTTGCTGCGGGTCAGAGCGAGGATACGACCCGGCGTTCCCACGACGATGTGAGGACAGTTCTTCTTCAACACCTCCTCGTCCTTCTTGATGGCCAGGCCGCCGAAGAACACCGCTGCCTTTACCGTGGGCATGTACTTGGAGAAACGCTCGTACTCTTTACTGATCTGGAAGGCGAGCTCTCGTGTGTGGCACATGACTAATACGGAGACCTGAGGAGTGAAAACACAGACAGTCAGACACTTTAAAAGTTAAAGAACATCCTTTCCCTTTTAGTCTAACAGTTCAGTGGTTAATTCAACTTTCAGTCAGTGCTTCACACCACTAACTCTAAACAGATACTTGACTCAATACACTTCATCGCGTGTGTTGTTCGCGTGTACTAACCTGTCCATCAACGGGTTCGATCTGCTGCAGCGTGGCCAGCACGAACACGGCCGTCTTGCCCATACCAGATTTGGCCTGGCACAGGATGTCCATGCCCAGGATGGCCTGTGGGATGCATTCATGCTGGACTGGAGTAAAAAAAAAGAAAAAAAAAAAAAGAAAAAGAATTAGACAACTGCATTCACGTCATTTTCAAACCATTGTTCACGTCATTTTCAAACCATTGTTTAAAGCACCCAGACACAGAGCAGCCGTGCTGGTATGGTAACATTTTGCAGCATGTGGCTCAGGGGCGACATTTAAGAGCCGTTTCACTGACACACGTATTCACCTTTGCTCTAATCTGAAACCCTTTCCCAGAGCTCATCAAGCAGAAAGCCACTCGTCTAGATCTTTAAACTGATGCAGAGTTACCGAGTGCAGAACACTAGACTAAAACGACCTTGTACGCCAACTGTTCAGATGCCGCTCACCTTCAGACGGATGCTCAAAACCGCAGTCGATGATGGCACGGAGCAACTCCGGTTTGAGAAGAAAATCCCTGAAGCCGGAGCTGTGGATGGACACGTAGGAACCCTTCACCTCCTTCTTCCCCGCGGGGGCTGCGCTCTCGGGGGCTCCCTGAGTCTCATCGTCTTCCTCGTAGTCGAGCAGCTCGGTGTCAACGTCGTTTTCAGCCATTGTGTCTGTCTGGAAGCAGGGAAAACAAAGTTATTATCTTACATACTTAACAGAACGTCCAGTATGAACGCATCTTCCATGGAAGCCAGAACCTGCACAACTCGGTCACTTTAAGTTCTCCAGAAACTCACATTTATCATCTTTAATACAGCTCTGCTTTGAGGTGGAAATCAATGACATCGGGGGGTAGAGACAAGAATAACCTCACAAGAGACCACAAGAGCAAAAATGGCATTTTATAAGTTTTAATTTCAATAAGTAAAAGACACAATAAAACCCCCCAAAACTGACAAATAATAGCGATGTAAAATCTTGTTTTCTTAAAAATTAGAAATAGGTTACGTTATCTCAAAAAAAGTCACTGGTTGGTAAATCATTTGTTCAACGTCAAACGTCAAGTCTACGTAGGTACGGAGAATAGAACGAGGGAAGACGTGGCGACGGTAGAAAACAGAGGACGCACCGAGCAGTTTGAAATCACCTGTGTGGCGGCTTTTTGGATTCCCTATGTACACAAATACAATCATAAGAATTTAATAAACAAAACATCATGTAAATATTGCAAGAGACTACAACCACAGTGAGAAGCAAAGTAACGTTACGCCGCCTCGTGAGAGAAAACTGCACATTACACCGGTTTACTTGTGCAATTGTTTCTAAAGAAAGGAGATATTTGTCGTGTATTGTTGTTTAAGATGACCATGTAATGTGCACACAAACTGTTTGAGAGATTTCTGGAAAGAAAGCACCTAATATTTATTTTCCCCTACAAATAAAATTGGTCATAATTTGTCTGTAGCTCATTTTGATTAAAAAAAATCGTATCGTGAACCGAATCGAGTCGTGCATCTTTACATCCCTAATGAAAATAAATGTTTGGTGACTCTGTGGCTTTACAGCACAACATGGACTTCGGTCAGGAGGAACAGTGGGTCGTCTAGTCATCAGATGACCGGTGGTTAGATCCCAGCCTGCATGAAGTGCCCTTGAGCAACATATTGAACCGCAGTGAACCCCGCATTGTCCAACCTGAAGACATTTGTGCTAATTTAGAACACAAATCTCGGTCGGACCGAGTCTACGCCACAGTTAGTCGATGTGTTGGTGAACTCACGTTAGTTTAAAGACGAACTCAGTCGGTTCACAGGCCCGGGCAGCACCGGGAAGCTATTGTGTGTTGTTGCATAACCGATGCTAACGTGGCCGAGCTAACACGACACAACACAACTCGTTCTGCTGTTTAACCAGCTGAACTTCACCAATAAAATCAACCGTAATTCATTTAAAGTGAGTATCCTAAAATATAACGAGTATAAATAAAAGTGCGCGTTTATTAAATATTAACAAGATGTGGCTAAGCTACCGAGCTAATGCTAAACTAGCACCCCCCTCAAAGCAAACAATGGACGGCGCCGCTACGTCGCAGCTAACGCGAGTTAAATCTATTTCTCCACTTCTTAGACGTCGAACAAATATTTTAAAACAGTTTAGTCGCTTCTAGACAAACTAAATGTTTCTTTCTTACCGTCTCGGTGTTAGCTCCGCGTCCAGCTACAGATCAACACCGCATGGGCAGGCCTCGGTAGGTTAAGACGGGGGAACCAGAAGTCCCGCCTCCCGCTCCGAGCGCGTTGATCTCATTGGTGGATTTGGACGGTCGCCGGTAAAAGGGAGCAGGTGATTGGTTGAAAAAGTGTGCCGCAGTACACTGCAGTTTATAAAAAAGCGGGACACGACAGTGGTCGTGCGTAGTACGGAAGCCTGTAGGTAGGTAGGTAAATAAATAAATAAATAAATAAATAAATAAATAAATAAATAAATAAATAAAAATAAGTATAAATATAAAAAAGCGGGACACGACAGTGGTCGTGCGTAGTACGGAAGCCTGTAGGTAGGTAAATAAATAAATAAATAAATAAATAAATAAATAAATAAATAAATATAAAAAAGCGGGACACGGCAGTGCCCGTGCGTATTTCACACTACCTTGTAGATAGATAAATAAATAAATAAATAAATAAATAAATGTGCGCAATAAAATGATTTAATTATCATGCAGAATAAATTAATACATATCTGGGAACAGTTAAGTTTCCATAAAATATATTAGTTCATGCAATTTAAAATTCTCTGGATAACGACAGTGTAAATATGTTTTAATAAAAAATTGTACTGCTACTAGTATAAGATAAGATAAACTTTATTGATCAAACAATGGGGAGATTCACTTGTTACAGCAGCTCACATTACAAGAAACAAAACTCATAAATAAAAAATGAACTAGAAAGATATACTAGAAATAGTAAACAAACAAATATATAAATATATGGATCATTGATGGGTTTCTAATTATTTTCTTCAGCTCCACATTAGTCACCACTTACATACCTACAATATGTAGAATATGTCTGTTGACTCAGGAGCCCCTTCAGCCAGAGACTGCTGCCACTAAGATGCTCCACAGAGTCTGTCCTACCTGTCAGCATCAGTCTGTACAACTCCTCCCTCAAAATATCACACACTCCAAGTCAAGTCCAGTATTTATTGAACTGGCTTGTGCAATACATAAGTGAAATCTTCCACACATGCATACTGCACTTTAAAAACCAGTGTATTCTCTGTACGTTCTCACAAAGACTAAATTCTTCATAAGGTTTTAGATTTACATATTACATAGTTGCACACTGTTAATTGTTATTTATACATGTGTATATAGTGTTAAAATAGGATATCGTATAAAGTTTTGTTTTCTTGCTATCACTTACTATCTCACTTACCATTTGGGAGCTGCTGTAAAAAAAACAATTAATAAAGTATTGCCCTTGTTGTATTTTGTGTTGTAATGTGTGTTTACATTAATGTAGCGCTGCCTGCACTGTGTTTTATTTTTCATGTAGCACCACGGTCCTTGGTGAAATACTGTGTACTGTGTGTGTGGTTGAAATGACAATAATACCCACCTGACTTGACTTGAAGTGAAGTTATGTTGCCCAGGTAAAAAAAAAAAAACAGAAAACTTCTCAGCTCAGGGATTAAATACCCTGAAATAACTCAGTCAATACTGTTTTCACTCACTCCCAAAATGGCTTATGTTTATGTTTTTTTTTTAACTGTATGGCCACATTGACCTCCAGCATGTTTGTTGACCTGAGAGTATTTTGTTTAATCTATCACAGATATTTACTGGCCTCTAGTGATCAAAGTGGCAAACTGCAGCACAAAACTAAACACTGCAGTAGCAGAAATGTAAGTATTGATAATATTTCTGTTAATAAATTGCTGATTTTTAATGTTTGTTGGTGTAGAGATCGGGGTAACCTACTAAACAGCTACTAAACACTCTCGTAAGTCTCAAAGTGACCAAACAGTAGCAATCTAGGGGCGGCAGTAGCTCAGTCCATAGGGACTTGGCTTGGGAACCGGAGGGTGGCCGGTTCCAAAATATGGAAGGTGGGCTGGTAGCTGGAGAGGTTCCAGTTCACCTCCTGGGCACTGCCGAGGTGCCCTTGAGCAAGGCACTGACCCCCCCCCAACTGCTCACTGGGCGCTGGTCTGGCTGGCTGCCCATCACTCCACCATCTCTCTCCACGTTTGCATGTCTATGTCCGTGTACTGCATGTGTATGTGTTAATAAAGTATATCTTCTTCAATCAGAACATAAATAATCATGTCCATTGTTCTCTAGTGGTCAGGGGTAGAGAACTTTCTTTAGTGGGAATAATACAATATTTAAAAATTACAATATTTAAACTGATTGTTATTATTTTTAGAGGTATCAATAAAGGTATTCATACTCATGTTTGTTGTGGAGGAGTTTATTCATCAATGGTCAGTTCAGTCAGTGGAAAGAAAGTGCACACAAGTCCAAGATGTCTTATTCTGAAAAGTTTATTGACGCTCGGCCAAAGAAATTAGATTTATGAATACTCTTGTCTAGAATAGAAAATTCCCTCACAATGTTAGTGCTAATTAATGCGGGCTGAAACGTAAATGTAACATAACGGTTGTTCAAGCCTCACAGTAAAAAAAAGCAAGAGTAATTACCAAGAGTGGTCCAAGGAAGCACGTCAGGGTCATGAGGAGTGAAGTGCTGGCCCATGTGGTTCGATCCAACAGACGAGCTACTGTAGCTCAAATTGCTAAAAGAGTTCATGATGGTTCTGATAGAAGTGGTTCACATAGTGGTTCACAGTCTGTTGCGTATATGAAGCTGTGTGACCCACGCTGACCCCTGTCCACTGCCGAAAGTGCCATGGAAGAAGGTGGTCTGGTCTGATGAATCACGTGCTGCGTGTGCACCGCTTACCTGGCGAACATATGGGACGAGGATGCACTATAAGGAGACGGCAAGCTGGCAGAGGTACTGCGATGCTTCGTGCTGGGAAACCTCGGGTCCTGCCATTCATGTGGATGTTACTTTGACACCTACCAAAGCATTGTTGCAGAGTATGAATAATGCATCCTACCACAAAGCAAAAATGGTTCAGGAATAGTTCGAGGTGTGGCCTCTGAAGTTCCCAAATCTTAATCCAATCGAGCAACTGTGGGATGTGCTAGACAAACAAGTTCGATCCATGGAGGCCTCAGCTCGCAACTTAAGAGATCTGCTGCTAACATCTTGACGGCAGATACCACAGCACATCTTCAGAGGTCTTGTGGAGTCTGTGCCTCGAAGATTTAGGGTTCTTTTGGCAGCAAAATTAGTTTTTGTATTAGGTTGATTGGTGTATGCCATCAGTGTTATAGGATACTGATGTTTGCAATAAGATGGCAATCAGTCTTAAATCTGTGATTCCAGAGCAGAAGAGAAGCTCCACTGTGTTGGAGAGAAATATGGGAAACTGTCGGACTCTGGCCGGGAATGACCCTCTGCGTATGCACCAGAGGGGGGGCAAGACTGGCTCAGGAAGTCCCTGACATGGGGAGGCAGAGAAAGAAAGAGCCAGTCTTCCACAAGAAGACCACCTCCATGCAGGCCTGAGCAGCAGCCCAGCTCAGCAGGCAGTTCCTCCAGACTGTTACTGCGCAAGTCCAGCCTGCACAACTGACTTAGAGCTGCAATGCCCCTTGGTAATGAACTCAGAGAGTTGTGAGCCACGTTCAGGATGCGGAGCTCCAAACAGCTGCTGAATAGCGAAGTGGGAAGTCTTTCCAACCTGTTTCCGCTGAGGTCCAGCTCTGTAAGGAGCTGCAGTGACTTGACGTCTGCAGACAGCTCCTCCAGCAGGTTACCAGCCAGCAGGAGCCTACGAAGGTGGCGAAGGGTGAAGAGTGATGGGGGAAGGCTCTGGAGCTGGTTGTTGGATAGATCTAGGAGCTCAAGGCCACGCAGCACACCAACGCTGGCCGGCAATACCAGAACCCGGTTAAAGGCAAGTCTGAGGCAAGAAAGACGTCGCAGATGAGCAAGGCTAAGAAGTTCCTCCAGAGTCCTCAGGTTGTTATGCTGCAGGTCGAGTGTCCGCAGGTTGGTGAGAGCCAGCAGGGCAGAAGGCAAACGCTCAAGCTGGCAGTCCTGCAGCAGCAGCTCTGTCAGGTCGACCATCCGCTTCAAGCCCGTTAGGACAAGCAGCCTGGTCCCCTCATTGTAGATCTCCAGCCTCACCAAGCTGCCGGCCACCTCACTCAGCTCCCCGGGGATCCGCTGTAACATGCCTCGAATCACCAGCACACGGAGGTGACGCAACTGGCGGAGGCTACCCAGTGCCCAGCTTCGACCCACCCCACCGTCACTACTCAGGCGGCCAGAGAGGTGGAGCTCATGCAGGCCGCGGAGGGAGAGGATCCAGGTGGGGATCTCTGACGCCTGAGTAAAGGTGAGGTGGAGGATCTCCAAGCGTTCCTGGAAGGTTGCAAGTGCACTGGGATCCACGGCTGCTGTGCAGTGATAGAGGTGGAGCTCCCTGTTGTAGGACAATAAAATACCTAATTAAATGTGTTACATAGTTTGATTTGTGAAGCAGTGCTGCAGCACCATGAAACCCACCTGAGTGACGTCATGTTGGACACCTGCGCGGTAAACCTGGCGTCTGCGATGAGTTCCAGTTTGAGGACTTGCAGCTGGCTGAGGGTGAAGAGTGCCGGAGGGAGGCGAGGCAGCGCCACCAGCTGAAGTCTGGAGCAGCCTTCCGCGTCCACGCTAGTCACGGCACGCAGCTTCTCCTCCCCCCAGTGCCTCTCCAGGTTTTCCTCCAGCAGCCTGCTCTCACTGACAGGGGACAGAAACACAGAGAGACGCTGGGCCAGCAAAGGGTCGTACTGGTCCAACATGTGTAAAAGGAAGGCCAGGTCGTTTCTCAGGTCAGGAACATCTCCAAGGGAGCACAGCTCCTTCAGCAAGTGGAAGGAATACTGTCGTAGAGAGCTAAGTAGGGCACAGACCAAACAACAGACTGAGAAATAAAACAAAACACAGCATTACACTCTAATCCTATTACCAGGCCTCTGGTATGCTCTTAGTGTGTTTAAAGGCCCTTTGAACAATCACAGACTGTGTAGTCTACCGAACGTAACCCTACAGTTACTGTAAATGTGCTTGTGCAAAAAAAAATGTAAAATTTCTTCTTTCCTGTCTAGAAATCTTTGGATATTTACAGACTTTGAGAAACATCAACACAAAGTTATTGAATCGTCTTATCCTCTTTTATTCAACATTACAAACTCAAGCAGCTGGATAAATCAGCGTTTAATTAATCATGTTTGCACTAAAACCTATTGAACTATCAGATTTTTGTTTCCTTTTCATGCAAAAACGGAAGAAAAAGCCTTGAAAATATGAAAAATCTCTGTTTTTATGTCTAAAAATCACAGAAATGTTCAGACTTTGGAGATTTAAAAGACGTCAACTTGGATATTTCATTAACAAAGTTGGCTGCAGCCTTGATTTAAAGACGGTTTTGACCATTAATGGTCGATAATTGAGTTGTTGGACGCGTCCTGACCACGTTGTTCATATTGCACTTTGCACAACAGGCTTTTGCAGCACTAACACATGTATCCCTGTGTACTGTACACAACCACACTGACCTGTGTAAAATCCAGCCAAGGGTGTAAAAGTTCAGCAGGCCGTACAGCCCCAGTAGAGTCAGGTAGGCCACCAGCAGTTTGTGCATGAGGGAGGAGAGCACATGGATGCACTCGAAGGTGGTGTAGCCCACCAAGGCCTGCTGCTCAGGGTGACAGGTGTGGGTGAAGGTGAAGGAGCTGAGAAGAGGGATGGTGTAACTCACGATCAGCGTTACCATCAGCAATTTGAATATCGTCTGAGCCGAGTAGACCTGAGTAAATGGAAAACAGGGTATAATGAATAAAGTGACATGAAGTCCAGATGGATCATTTTATAGCGTCTACAATAGTGGATCTCTCACCCTGTATATAACATCTGAGCACTCGCAGTGGGATCGGAATTTCCTGACCCTTTCAAACAGCGCCCTGGCCTGTTCCCCGTCGCTTTTATCCAGACTGATCACCTGACTGGGACTGTCGACCATGAGTGAGGGCTTGGGAGACGGAAACTGAACGCTTGAGAGCGACGACATGGAGGAGAGTCTGGAGGGGCACGGGGACGGCCGAGCGGCAGTGGATGCACTATCTGACCTCTTCAAAAGCGGGCTGTCCGTGCCCGAGTCCATGCTTGAATGTCTTGTGCGGGTCCCCAGGGGTGAAGATGAACTTGAGGGCAGAAGAGGTTGCGTCGGTCGTCTTTCTTCCACCACCACCTCCTTTCCTTGGATGTTCTCCTGCTGGGCGGCGTGGGACAGAGCCTGAGAAGTCCAGGGCGACTCACAGCACTTTGCCAAGATGGCCAAGAAGTGCTCTATGCGGGCAGAGGTGTGAGGGAAGTGGAGCCAGAAGGAGCCGCTGGCTACCAGCACTAGAGACTGCAGTAAGGCCATGTAGGGGAAGAAGCGGGAGCACAAAGGCAAAGCCTCGTGGTAGCACACCTACACAGACAGACAGACATACAATCATTTTTTTTTTACCACTTGGGGGCATCGGAAACAAGCTGCATTGGCATATTGGCACATGAACTGTTGGCATGATGCTCCGGATCTGTTGCACCATTTTCAAGTACAAGTACCTGGCTGATGTAAACATACTGCTGGTAGACCAGATGTGTGCGTCGACCTCGGGCTGTAGAATGAAACTCTGGGCTGATGTTGTGTGGAACTTGAGTTGGGGGCTTTGAAGATGGAGTCAGCCCCACGTTCCCGCTCGTGTTTGCAGTGACAAGCGTGTCCAAGGGAACGCACACGACTCGGTCCCTGGACAGCTGCTCGGTACAAGCCAGGACTGATGTCATCAGCATCAGGACCACCAGGTAGTCCATGAAGACCTCCCACCAGGGCTTCAACAGTTTAGACCTGCTCTGATGGTGGTTCATGGGAGCCAGCTCCGACAGGGAAAACATGGCGTCCTACGAGGATGACTGTAAAAAAAAATAATTGTGAAATTGTTGGGCTACACACACAAACTGATGTAACTGATTAGACGAGACTCCAGTACAGTCAAGTGTAATCAAATCACACCAACAGCCTGATGAAACAGATTAGTTGACTGTTATAGTGTTAAACACTTAAAAATGACTTTAGGAAGTTTACTTTCTAAACTTTAAGTTAGATTTCTGCGTCTTTTGTTTTCAGTGTTATGCAAATACTTTGATTTAAAAAGGTTTTCAGGGATTTTTAGGCAAGAGTTTCATATCAAAGTCGACTGGACCTTTAAAAAATCTTTGCACATGAAGACTAAACCAAATTAATTCCATTGTAGGCAAAATCTTTAAAATCTACTAAGTTATTTTTCTACAGCTCAGGATTAACGTTCACCTACCAGAGTGGATAACTCGTTCTCTTGCTTTCCTCTCTCTCTCTCCTCTGATCAGCTCACAGCCGCCTCACACAAACTTTATTCCGGCGCTGTCTGGTTCTGCCGTGAAAACTTACAAACAAACTCCTCCTCGAGCCGGTCGCCACGCAGCTTTTCAGCCGTTGCCATGGCAGCGGGGGATGTGTGGCTGAAGAATCTAATTCAGCACTAGAAGCTTGTTTAAGACCCAGGAGGGGGGTGGAGGTGGAGGGGAGACATGCCTGGACCCTTTAACTCCTTCAGGACTGACGGGAAAGTTACAATTATTGCAGCGGGTTGAGGCGACATTTTGTCATATTTTATAAGTTTGTAAGCTTTTGTATGTCACGTCTCACAGGTCTCATGGATATGTCCATGATTGTGGTCCTCTTGACGCTCACTACCAATGCTATAATTAATGATACTATTATTAAAGTAGTAATAAGTTTGTGCTTACTTCTGGTGGGAATTGTTGGGACTCTACAGTACGGTGAAGGCCTGCTCTGTGTGGAAAGTGTCATGAGATAACTTCCAAATGTAAAAAAAATAAGTGCGTACAAATCTCAAGTGTATACAATCTATTGGAGAGGTATCACTGTAGGAATAAGTAGGATGGGTGGACTAGTTTGAGTCTGGTAGAGACATGCAACATGTAAACATACCTGCTTAATATCAGCATGCTCAGTCGTGATTCTGGAGAAACTGGATCATATTTTATGGAGGAAATGTTTTCTGGTTTTCCCTCTGATGTCCTCCGGCTGCTCCGCCTCAACTCTCTGTGATTTACAGAGTTTATGATGGACAGTGAAGTAAACTGCTGACAGCTGTAGCTGCTGTTAGCTCATGTTAGCTCAGTTTGTTAGTTGGACTGCCCGGACTGTGAGCTTAGAGCACCGGGGGAGTGTTAGTGTTTGCACCGCAGGCATCTTGGACAACTGGATAAGAAGAAGAGTAGGTTTTCAGGCGAACACTAACTAGGAGAGTCCTCCATCCTTTCTGTGTGGAGTTTGCATGTTCTTCCTGTGTCTGTCCAGTTGTTCGGCTTTCTTCAACAATCCAAAGACATGCAGGTTCATAGTTTAATTGCTGACTTAAATATATGAATATTGTGAGTAACAGTAAAGTGCATATAGGGTTATATCGAGGTTTATAGTAATTACAGTGGTCAGATGAGTGAGGTGGAGTAAAAAGTACACTACTGCCACCTGAAATGTTGTAAAAGTATAAAGTAGCATAACATGGAAGTACTACATCATATTTCCTGTGTAGATTTAGATTCTCACTCCTCGAACCTCTTCTTATGTTCAAGTTGACAAGTCCAGGATTCTCCAGCAGGGGCTGCTGCAGTCACCGTAGCACTGTGAATTACACTGCAGCTTTTGACCCTGCACTACATGTAGCAATTCTCTGTGTCGGACCGCTCTCACCTCTTCTTTAATGGTGTGTGTGCATCTGTTAAGAAACCAGGTTAATTCACCGCTGACCGAGGAACGTTGTGATGTAAACTGACCAAGTTTGTGTTTGTCTGTGTGCGTGAAGGGGGAAGTCTTTGTTTCCTTTGTAATTTAGGCCAAGAAGAAGAATCTGGAGCAGAGACTCAAACTGACAAAAAAAAAAAACACACAACGTGGTCGACTCTACACAGCTGGAGTGTGTATTTGGTGTGTACAAGTATGGAAATGTGCATGTGATTGAGTAAGTTCACAGGGGGTAAATAAAGAAAAGAGATGAGGTTATGACCACCTACCTAATATTGTGCAGGTACACAATACAGAAAACATTTCCTCCATACAGCCCTGATCCATCGATCAGGAGACTTTAAGTCCTGTAAGTTCTGAGGTGTGGCCTCCATGGATTGGACTTGTCTGTCCAGCATGTCCTACAGAACCTTGATCGGATTGAGATCTGGAGACTTTGGAGACCAAGTCAACACCTCAAACTCGTTGTTGTTACTCAAACTATTCCTGAACCATTTCTGCTTTGTGGTAGGACAGCCCCATGTACGAAGGCTCGGTCCTTCCCAGCAGAACATTGTCCAAACCGTCACACTGTCTCCACTGGCTTGCCTCCTTCTCTTATGTCACTTCTCCACTGGCTGGTACCAGCTCGACTCGGTTTGGTTCTGCTCGACTCGACACGGTTTGGTTTGGGAGCTACCGTTCTCTACTACAAAATAGTTGAGGTACCAGTTGCTATGGTGACCGGAACATTCTCAAAAAGTATCTGACTTTAACGCGCGCGCAGAGAGGAGAGCACTAGACTATATGTTTAAGAGAAAGATGGACGAAATAAGAGGTATTATATTTCTGATTCTTGGCCTTTGGCTGTTTGCCACATTTCAACGGCAAGTGGCTTATCAAGCAAGGCTGAAAGCAGCAAGGCGTTCGGCCATAGCTTAATAGTTAGAGGGTTAACGCTGTCTGTCTGTCTGTCAATGACTGTCGCGGTGTTGTAGCCTAACTGCTGTGCTGTCAAACTGAGGCAGAGACGGAGCTAAGGTAATCGAATGTCGCGGCTTGACAACGACACTGACGTAACGGCAATAATGACTACGTCACCATTTAGTATCGGCTCAGCCCGTTTGGAACCTCGGCAAAGGTGGTACTAGAAATGGTACCGGGTACCGGGTACCAGGTACCAAGTTTTAGTAATGGAAAAGCAAAAAAGCCGAGTAGAGTCGAACCGAGTCGAGCTGGTACCAGCCAGTGGAGAAGCGACTATAGTGCCTCCTGATGCCATGTGCTCGCCAGGTAAGCAACAAACGACAAACTGCAAACTACTGACACATTTCTATCAGAACCAGCATGAACTTTTTTTTTTCAGAAATCTGAGCTACAGTAATCCTAGTCGGATTAGGAAACATATATGTTTGATCCCAGGTCCAGCCGTATTCACTGGACGGTAGACGATAACACTAGCTCGTGTTCCTGCTATTTAGCAGACCACTAACTGTCATTATCTCGGTCAGCCATGTAGCCAACCGAGATGGCGGGAGCCAAAACCGGCATGAAAACAACCTCTGAGGGCCACAGTGTTCCCCAGCTGGTTTCGGAGGTTGTGTTGGATCTTGTGTCGGGTTCACTGGAAGCTGGACGCCTGACACTAGCTCATAGCACCAGCTACAATGGATTGCAGTTGGGGGTGAAATGCGCAATTGATATTTACGGCTATAAAGACCAATCAGTATCCATGACACAACAGGAAACGTGAATATGAGAAAGCAAACAACACTCTGCTTTATTCTTTTAAACTAAATACATAAGTACGTCCTGTAGGGGTCAAACAAAGTCACCACAGCTCTTTTTGTCTTACTGTCACTACGCTGTCACTGCTGTAACATTATCAACATCTCACTCTGCGAGAACGTTATCGAGCTTTCAGAGAAACATCTTTGAAATTAGACAACAGGGCTGTGGTGTGACAAGCCCAACATTTAAAAAAAGGGGACGATATTCTACCAACACCCCTCGGTTTCAGAGTTCTGCTGCGAGAAAAGGCCTGCGGCTTCACACCTCTTGATCTGCAACACACACACACACACACACACACACACACACACACACACACACACATTGTCACACTCGAACAAGTCTGCCCATAGGCAGGGATGTTTTGGGTGGGGTTGTGTTATAGTGACAGGATTCACACGACCATATCATGAAAAAAAACCCATCACACACACACACACACACACATACACATACACGCTACAAACGTCAGCACTTTAAAAATGTCTAATTTCATTTTAGACACATTACACATTATGTCGCTATAACAACATTAGATGCTGATTGAAGCCCTGATGGATCCTGAAGTGAGACATGAAATGTCTAACTGTTGCTAAAACAATGTAAAAATGCTTTATTAGGTGCGAGAGCACTGCATCAGATAAGTGTTTACCACTGTGGAAAGTTACAGTTCGGCAGCTCTCTGCCGCGATGATGTTATCTCGAAGGTGTCCTTGATTTGACCACACGTGTTACCATGAGTTTGTTTTCATTATACTTTAACTGTATAAAGATAATTTAGTCCAGCACTCTCTTTGTATTATTCTTTTTTCACTTAGAAATAGTTTTGTATCAACATTATATGTTGTTGTTTATTGTTATATACAGAATATATTCTAATTTTTACGGGTAAGTTTATACTTACATTTACATTTCTACCATTTTTTTTTTTTAGCTGGATTTCTTTTTATATCTTCCTGAAAATTCTTCTTGAAATGTTAAATTACATTTAAGCATCAATCAACCTGTGGCCCTTTGCTGCATGTCATACTCCTTCCTCTTTCCTGTCCATATACAGCTGCACTGTCAAAGTAAAGGCTGGAAAAGCCCCCAAAATATTAACACCTAGTTAATAAAGCTGATTCAGATTTTTATTTTCTGGTAACCATGTGTCAGGACGGCAACAACACAAAATTTCCTGAATGCATTGAATGAGTGGGCTGCATTTCTGCAGCCATGTTAGCAGCAACACTTTGGTCATCACCTGACCTTTCCTCAGATGCTACCATGAGGTTTATATGTTTTGTTTTTGATGCTATCTATTACACCGACAGAGACATGCAACATGTAAACAAACCTGCTTAATATCAGCATGCTCAGTCGTGATTCTGGTGAAACTGGATCATATTTTATGGAGGAAATGTTTTCTGGTTTTCCCTCTGATGTCCTCCGGCTGCTCCGCCTCAACTCTCTGTGATTTACAGAGTTTATGATGGACAGTGAAGTAAACTGCTGACAGCTGTAGCTGCTGTTAGCTCAGTTTGTTAGTTGAACTGTGAGCTCAGAGCACCGGGGGAGTGTTAGTGTTTGTACCGCAGGCGTCTTGGACGACTGGAAAAGAAGAAGAGTAGGTTTTCAGGCAAACTCTAACTAGGAGCAGAGCCGGTGTCGTGCCAGAACAGGAGCTGGGCAAGCGGACAACATAACCAGGCTCAGCAGCCTCTATGGACATAATGACAGAGGCGTAAAGACAAAAGAGGACGTTGATGGAGGAAGCTAAGAAGAGAAAAATTTTAGTTGTAGGTGAAATAAAAGGCTGAAAAACAAACTGATCGATTAAGTAATGCAATAAGAACAAATACATTACGCTAAATAACAAAGCTATTATTGTTCTAAATAAACTAACATACTAAACATCAAAGTGAACATGACAATCACGCATTTATTTACTATTTAGGCTTGTGGTTATAAATTCATTCTCGCTTCACCACCACAGTTCTTCAGGCGTTGGCAGTGACTGTCTTGGGTACCATGTCATTTCAGAGTTCTCACACCCCCTTACCTCTCTGTAACCCTGCAAAAGAGATGCAAATCTCAGTTTGTGTGTAGGAGTGGGGATGCCCATCTGTCTGGGCTGTTTCCATTACCATCATCAGTCCATAATTTTTGGGCTTTTTGAGTTTTATTTGACAGAGAAAGCTTGAAGAGTGACAGGAATGTGGGGAGAGAGAGACACACAGGTCGGATTCGAACCCTGAGCTAAACGACGCCGCATCATTCCATAAATAGTGTTCGCAAGAACGGTATGTATTGATGCAAGATATTATATAAGATATTTTCATAGACGTCACAGAGAGAACTGGTGACAGACAAAACGGTAACTTGTGACCTTGTGAACTCCTTTCATGGAAAAAACTACAAATAGATTTTAATCTTAATCTGTAAAGTTTTTCAATCTGACGGAAATTGATTGAAAATAGTAGGAGGATGTGACAAGCTGCAACATAGAAAGAAAAAATACCTCAGCAAACTACTTGTTTCCTGTTCAGTGGGAGGCACAGGCCATGCTGACAGTGTTGTGGCTTTACCCTCGTGTATGACACTGTGATATATTGTGATATTGAGAGCTGGTATGGTTCACAGTTCCCATGGCTACATTATATATAGATTTGTTGCTTAGCCCTTCATGATTTCCTTTAAGAGAGCACAGCGGAGTACGCAACCTTCGCTCTTTTGCCAAACGAAGTGAGAGAAAGTTGAAAAGTTCTGAGGAAATGAGTATAATACGGGTGGGTGGGGGCAAACTTGTGACAGATAGATAGAGAAGTTGCTGGCCGTGAGAAAGTGGCACAGCACTTTACTCGTCAAATCCCCTGACTGAAACCACAGCAAGCCACAGCAGCTACACAGATAAACACCAAGGAGCTGAGACTGCGGCCTGACCCTGAAGCTGCCGTGTCGGTCTGTGATCGCAAAAGGCTGTTCGCTCGGTGACGTCATTCAAAGCGCTACAGAACCTGTACATTGTTGTCACGAGATGCATAGTTCAGAAAGTACAGGAGTGCGTACACACATAGAAATTAAAATATCAGTCACCCAGATGCAGTTTGTTGCTTACTTTGCAGAAACAATCTCATTTAATATATTCTTAAAGCAACGTTGTTCAACTTTTCTCTCATGAACTAACAGATTTTAAATCATGTTGATGTCACACTGACGGTTTCTTGTAACTTTGTGCTCCGGGAGAAGTACGTAACGCTTTACGGCACTAAGTCACACAGCAGCAACTATTTCACTGATTCTGGTGAAACTGGATCATATTTTATGGAGGAAATGTTTTCTGGTTTTTCCTCTGATGTCCTCCGGCTGCTCCGCCTCAACTCTCTGTGATTTACAGAGTTTATGATGGACAGTGAAGTAAACTGCTGCCAGCTGTAGCTGCTGTTAGCTCATGTTAGCACAGTTTGTTAGCAGGGCCGCGAGCTCAGAGCACCGGGAGAGTGTTGGTGTTTGTACTGCAGGCGTTTTGGACCACCAAGAAGAAAAAAAGGAGGGAATGCTGATTTCAAGTGGAGCCAGTGTCGTGCCAGAACCGGAGCTGGCCAAGCGGGCGATGTAACCGGGCTCCGCAGCATCTATGGACATAATGACAGAGGTGAAAAGACAAAAGAGGACGTTGACGGAGGAAGCTAAGAAGAGAAAATTAGAGCGCAAGCGAAGCCGCCGGACAAGAGTAAATGTGGGACTGACTTTTAGTGGTTGGTGAGAGCTTGGTAAAAATAAAAGGCTGAAAGACAGACGCCGTTAGACTAGTAAATGATGTGATTTGTTCTTGATAAATAAATTGAATCTTCTCAAAACTTTATTGACCTCTTCCAAACATATGACACTAAAAATTAAAACACAATTAACCTGATCCGTATAACTAGGAATAAAAAGAGGAATGTGAGAAACAAGGTATTTTTTAAAATGCCATAGTATAAAACAAATAATAAAGACAGTAAATTACAAGTATAATTTATTAATGTATACATTCAACACATTGGGTAACTCGCACCACACATACGCCACCTCTCTCCCACGTAATTACCATAACTCATAACACAAGTGAGCAACAGAAACAAAGCAAGAGGAACATGAGCTTCTGACTCCCTTCTTCCCCTCACCCTCCCCGAGTTTCAGGTTCCTAGAAAGGCAGTTTTCTACCATCATCGGGGGGAACAAGAAGCCCCTGAACCCCCCAAAGCAAATGAGGCAGTAACCCACCAAACCCACCAGCCCCGTCTCAGCTCCCTGCGCTCCGCTCGTCTGCTCACTCTGACAGCCCATGGGAGAAGGTTACAAGCCCCCCACCACATCAACCACAGTGCTCCGACATGCCTCTCTTCGTGCACATCAAGGTGAACTCAGCTCAAATGAGAAAAGTTTGCAGAACTGTAGCCACATGGGAAAATGTTATATAAGTTCATATGCGACCCTTGATGATTTGATTTCAATCTGAGGTCAGATTCAGACCCCAGTACTCGACATCCATGACGGGAGATACGTATTTGCAAAATACTGTTTCATACTGTTTCTGTGTCTTTAAATTTGTTTGCTTCTTATTGGAAATTGTAGCTTTATTCGTCAGATTTTTTAACATTTATTACATTATTTAAAGTGTTATTTTACTGCCAGTTTGTAACATTTAGGAGAATTTGTTGGCAGAAGAGGAATATAATACTGTTTTTAAATTGTGTATGATCACCTAAAAATAACAACCTGGTACCTTAAAATGATCCTTTTCTATGCACAGACTGCCACCGTGTTTCTGCTGCAGCGGACAAACCAAACACCGGCACATCTAGAAAGGGACTTTTTTCTTCTTCACCACATGCTGGCAGAGCGTGGCCGTCAACATCTCAGCAGTCCTGCTTTTGCCGCCTCCTGGCTAATCCAAAAAATGATATAGGTCTTACTTTTTCTGAGTGTGGTTACAATTTGTACAGATTTCTGAGACGTGGTGCATTTGTTCGTAAAGGCGTATGTCGTCTGCATATGGGCGGATTTGTGTGCTTACGTTTGAACCAGATATGCTTTCTGTCAACGAATGATTGGTGCCACATATTAAGAGTAGTTTGTAAAGATTGTACTGTTGCCTGATTAAATATTACTATAAAAAGAAATAAAGGCTTTCCCTAATATTAGACATTTTAATAAGGAGTAGAAACTTCTGTAGTTCTGCTGTGATGACTTTTCTGTTAATCCAGAATTTGGTTTGCTGTCTTCCTTGAATTCTTTATTCCAATGACACATTTGGCTTCAAGACTTCTATTTTTTATATATATTATTATATTATATTGTTGTGTTTTATTAGTGATTTTAGGTCAGAAATGTATTTATAAATTGTTCTTTTATACATTTACCCGTCTTTTACAACTAAATGGATACTGAATAAACAAACATTTAACAAATCATTCACAAAAAATGTTGAAACTATCTAATAAATCTACACATCATTTTTAAAAATGTAAACACACACTGTGCTGAGTATCCACTCGCTTTGACCTCAGTTTCACGAGTCTGTCATAACATATGTGTATCTGCACAGATGTTGCTTTCTGTTGTTTTCTGTTGTTTATGCAGAATTAGTTTGTTTTTCGATATGTTCTCGTAAGTGTGTTCAGGGGCGGACGCTACAGTACATGTGTTGTTTGGGAGGCGAAGGAGGAACTTTGCAAGTTTTTACTGAAAAGCCACGTGCAGAACGATGACTCAGCACGACTCAGCTGTTTGTTTTTAAACGATTTTAACGCATAATTATCCAATCCACTTTATTTATATAGCACGATTTTAGCAAACACAGGGTTTCCAAAGTGCCACACAATACGATAGAAACACAACAAAACATCTAGTAGATAATAGAAAGAGAGAAAACATTAAAAATAAAATGAATAAAGGCACTAGACAAAGTAACCAACAAGAATAAATACGTAAATAACAAAATGCATGTATGCACATAAAATCAACCATCTACATGGTGTTAAAAGCCTTATATAATTATTAATTATTTAATACTTTGGATTAAAAGCTACTCATAAGTACGTTTTCATTTACAAATAACTGTTTATGTTAGCTGTAAATGTGTGAAATCTAACCGCAGATCTGTTTGTCTTCTCATTTTTAACTAAATATCTGTCATTATACTCCCTGTCCCTCTGACAAATAGGTTAAATTGGCAATAGTTCAAGTTGGTGAAACTGTGTGGGATGGCTGGGTAGCACATAAAACACACACACACACCTACACACACACGCACAATACCCAACCTGATAGATAGGTTAGAAAAAAAAGTGTGTGGCACCTCGGTGGTAAAGGTCCACATGTTCACATGAGAACGATGAGATATTCAAACTTTCCAAAGGATGCTCAGAGTACTTAGAGTCCACCCACATGAAGAGTCGCTGCAGTGGTAAATCCAGCCATGACAAAACCATATTGGCCCCACAGCGTGTAAGGGTTTCATCATGACTTTTGTACACATTTATTCAGAGGGTACAGTCGAACCAAAATTTGTAGATGTCAAAAATAAAAACCCCAAAACGTACCCCTCACTAACCTCCAGTCCCACAATCCTCAGCAGCCTTTCAAAATCAAATCAAATCTCTTTGAGTCATGTCATCAGTCGATGGGTGTGAGAAAGAGAAAAGAGGATGTAACGAGCGACGAGGGAACGAGTAAGATTCAACATTCAGCTGCACCATACAGAGGTAAGATCAGCGATTCAGCTGGAATCTCACTCTTATAGTGTCACGGTTATTATATTTGTTTTATAATTTTTTTAAATGTATCTACAAATTACTTGCACTCTTCTTCCATGTGAAACTTCAGGTTGTGACAGATATTCTTTTATCGGAGGTGATAAAATAATTCAGAATATACCAACATAAATCTGAAACAAGCTTTGAGAAATTATTCTACTCATGCAGAGTTGTTTTCTCGAGCTGTCGACCTTTCATGCGTTCCTCTTGTTGTACTGATCAGATATCACTAAAATCAGCTCACATGGACGCAGCTTTAAGATTTGCCTTGTGTTAAAACATCTTGGTTAATACACTTTATTGATTTGTTTAATCTTGGTCATGTGGAGTTTCCCCCCTAATGTAAAAAATCAATCTGCTGTTCTAAATGTCTAAATAGGGCAGATCAGATGGAAGTATAAAAAGTGTACCACAGTGTCACAGTTTAGAAGCTGTCTGACAATGCCACAGCAGGGTTATCCTCAGTGAAAGCCCTGAAACTTTCGTGCAGCTGGCACACTCTTTTTGTGAAGGAAAACCTCAAGCTTTGGCATTTTAACTGAACCAACAGGTGTGCAGCAGCATCTGAGTGTGTGAGGCTCTAAAAGTGGAGCTGACGTTTGAGACTCCTGCAGGTTTATTCTGCAGGATTTTCACCCTCAGACGACAGACTCTGCCATGCCACGATCGTTCCTCGTCAAGAGTAAAAGGACTCATCCTCTTGGCCAGTCCAAGGACTCCTTTAGACAACGATCCCAGCACCAAACAGATGCCGACCGGCCTGTGCAGCACGCGATGGGACAGGGCAGGACTTCTCCTGAAGGTGCTGTGCAGCCTTTGTCGCCCATGGTAGGGGTCAAGGACCTTCTGGCTGCAGGGTGCTCACCGTGGGATGGGATGGCGATCCGGTCTGCCCCCATAGATTGGCCTTCAGGTATCTAACACTGTCTCTGTTTTATTCTTGTGGCTGTAAACTTGTTTATAAGACTACATAAATATGTTCTTTATGTAAAAGAAGGAATGATATACGGGATTCATATTTGGCCACAAAAAGCCAAAACATGATTCTTAAAACTCTAAATCAAATCTTCATCATCCCTTATATATTTTGACAAAAAGCCCGTGTGGAGAACAGAGACGCTCCTCTGTGGCTCTCGCCCTGGTTGGTGGACCGACACCAGGCGTCTGAGAGAGAGAGGGAACTGGAGAGACTGGTCCTCATGTTACTCAACCACACATCGCACACCGATCTCAAGTCCCCCGTCAGCGAGTGTCCACTCTGTGAGAAGGTGAGAGTTCACACATGTTCTGCTCTGATATGAAAAGAGGAAGCCAGAGAGTGAACAACGTTAAAAGTAACTGGGATGATGAGAGAAAGAGTCTGGCAACATGTCAGAGGGTGACACAGCAGAGTCTGATCGAAGGTATTTATTTTTAACAATGTGGTGATTTCTGGTTTGCACTGAACTTGTGCCAGTCAAAACTATGGAGGGAAAATGGTGCATATATAATGTGAGGTTGATTTTCCCTCCAAAACCGCCTGATGTTTAAAAAAAAATCTACAAATCAAAAGAAAAAATTCAAGTAACTCTTAAAAACCCAAAGTTGATTGAGTATTGCATACATTTCTCAATCTAATGTACAAAAGTAAAAACTTTTGCAATGTATCTTTAAAGTTTATTCAAAGAAATCTCGTCCTGTCGACGCAGAAATCTTTGTCAGGCGTGTACAAATGAATTAAACCGAGGTGTTTTAATGTGCTTATATTTCTGTACGCTGTATAATTCAATCCTACGGCTGATATGTTATAAAACCAATAAAAACAACGTTACAAAAAAAAGAAATTAACTTTCACCAATCTGGTTAATACTGGACATGGCACTGGTTATGTAATGACTAAAAAGATGAATGAAAAAATAAATATAGTTAAAAAATAAATTTGTTTTGTTAAGATCCCAAACATAGCTTTGGCTTTTTTCAGCTGAATAAGATAAAATAATATTTTATGATACCATAATCTAACCCAGGTTGATGGTGCACCTCATCTGTACAAAGAATAGTTTGATATTTTGAGAAATACAGTTAGATGAGCAGTTTGATACCACTCACACTATTTGTACCTACACACTATTTATGTCTTATGGCACCGAAATCCAACTCTCACTAATGTGCATGTTACGTCTTGAATGTTTAAGTCGTACAAAAATCAGTAAAAGTGACAAAATCCACTGTTTCCTGTCTCTAGCCGAGAAACCGTGAGCTTTCGAGGTGTTGGTCAGTTTCTTTCACCGTTGGAAAGAAGCAGGCTAGCTGTTTCCCTCCGTTTCCAGTCTTTATGCTAAGCTAAGCTAACGGGCTGATCTTCTCACCATCTCTCTCAGACTTTTTCAGGAGTGCTGATGTCAGGAGGTAACCTGCAGACTCACGTTCACAGTGTCGGCTCTGTCCCGTTGATAAGCTCGCCGACAGCCGCCGACATGCCCGACATGCACTTCGGCTTCAGAGCAATAGGCAGCTATGCCAGAGCGAAGGTGCAGTGCACGGTGTTTCCACCGTTTTCAGGTCAAACATTGGTTTGTCTCGATGTCGTGGGCATGTTCTTAAGTCCTGTACCTTCATCCAGGAGCGAAGCTTCGGCTGCAAGGTCTGTGGAAAGGTGTTCAAGCGTTCATCCACCCTGTCCACGCACCTGCTCATCCACTCAGACACTCGGCCTTACCCCTGCCAGTACTGCGGCAAAAGGTTCCACCAGAAGTCAGACATGAAGAAACACACCTTCATACACACAGGTGAGCGAACACACACACACAAGATGCTCGAAAACCCTAAAACATTTCCGGGCCCTACATTCTCCCTCCGGTTCCACCCTCAGGTGAGAAACCACACATCTGCAAGGTGTGCGGTAAAGGATTCAGCCAGAGCTCCAACCTGATCACCCACAGCCGAAAGCACAGCAGCTACCGGCCGTTCAGCTGCCCCCGCTGTCAGCACAGCTTCCAGCGCAGGGTTGAGCTGCAGCGCCACCAAGAGATGCAATGCGGCTATGGAGACTTGTACACTCAGAATCCATGAAGCGAATATGGGAGAGGTGGCACTTTTGTAAATAATATTCAAGCATTTGTAAGTGTACAAATCGAAGGTAAACACCAATAAAAAGTTGATTGATTTTGTGGTTATGTGATAATTCATTGTGTTGTTGAACTTGAGCTGCAAAAGTTTTGTGTGTTAAGAGGAAGTCTTGAGCGGGTTATTTTTTTTCCCAGGCAACACTGTTCTCAGAATAACATCATACAATCATTATCAAGTATTTTTCCAGGAAAACTGTGCGGATTGTGATGTGTGTGTGTGTGTTTGTGTGTGTGTGTGTGTGTGTGTGTGTGTGTGTGTGTGTGTGTGTGTGTGTGTGTGTGTGTGTGTGTGTGTGTGTGTGTGTGTGTGTGAGTGTGTGTGTCTCCATTACTGAATGAATCAGCCATCCATGCACTGCAGCTGGGCTCCCGGCAGAGACGATGGCACATTCATCAGCGTGTACAAGGTTTATTTTGAATGACTTTGTACATTAAAATATTCAGATTTAAGCTGCACTAATCAAAATTTCATGTCAACAATGCATCCAAAGAATACTCCCAATATGATACTAATGGTACTAATTAAGGCTCAGGTCAAACAGAGTGCAGTGTACATGTTGTTTCATTGGAAACTCTCTGCTGCAATAAATATAACTGAAGCTTAATTCGTATCATTGGAAACACAACGCGTGTTTAATCTGCTATCACAGCATGCGTGTGTCGTGGAAGAGGTTGATTTTTTTTGGTTTCATGGATGTAATTTTTAATGTTTTGTTCTCGCTGCTCTCGTTCAATTTATTTCCAGGCTGATTTTTAAGACAAACACTCACAGTGCACTACCTGAGCAGCACCACACAGCAGGCGGGCTGAAAAGTACGTTTAAATACCGTACTCAGGTGGATTTGTACTTTTCTTGTGTATTTCTATATTTTTCACTACTTTATACTTTATCATATTTTATACTCTACACTACATTTCAGAGATGAATAAATACTTTTTACTCCGCTCCATTTATTCATGTTAATAATACAAAATATACTCAAACAAATGATGATGTATTATAATTTCCTCTGTGAAATTCACAAGCTACCCAGCAAGTGATGCACACATTGATGCATCAATAATTGTGTGGGTTTTTTTGTATGTTAAGTTTATTTTAATGCTTTGTACTTTTACTTCCAACTGTTTCTACACTGTGGTATTATTACTTAAGTAAAAGATCTGAGTACTTCTTACACCACTGCGAACATAACAAAGCATGCAGCTGCTAAAAATGATTTTTCAGATTTTAAATCAGCTAAATTGAGTGAATGTTGAACTTCTTGTTAGCCACATGAACATGTTCGTACAGGTAAGACGCCAAAAACTGATTTATTAGTGACAACAAATATATTTTTTTTATATTTCACAACACGCAGCGACTTCCTTCCTCTGATCTGAGTGACGCGACGAGTCAGCGTGGCTTCCAGCTCTTTTAATTCGTGCATGAACACAGAAGAATTCACATACAGGTAAACGGACATCCAGCTGATTCACAGTTACAACACAGACAGTGAAAATGTAAAACACTGCCTCTTCAAACGGGCACACACAGGAACCTCTCAGTTCATCATTCGACTTTGTATTCTGCCTCTAAACACGACGACGACGTCTGTCTGAGTCACTCCAAGCCAAAAGTTCAGATCCTGTTGAATCCAGATAAAGCCCTCTTCATCGGCTGCCACTTCTGAAATGACTCGGCATAGAATGACTCGCAGCATTAAGCAACGTTTTCGAAATCAAACATCTGACTTTTCACAATGCTGCGATGACTAAGTGCTACTGTACTTCACATGGTTTCGGTCTCCTCTCTCGGCATCTCTGCTGCACGGCGGTGGATGATAGTCGCGGGAAGCATGCACAAAACTTGCACGATGACAGCTGTTTGTTACAACCTCTGCCCCAGTTCTTCTTTCTCAGATTTGCAGAGAGGAAATCCTGAGAAATAGATAAAAGAATAAAACTGTTCAGACGTATCAGAGTTTAAAATCTGCAGGTGTTCGCCTAATGCCGATATATTTTCTAAAACTGCCGGAGCTTCTAACCGCTGAAGTTTATTTTAAAAACACTCAAGATTTAAATGATACACACCTGTATCATTTAAATCGTAAAAATGTTTTTAATTACAAAGGGGGATATGATTTAATTCTCCTCGCTCCTGAGCCTGGCGTTGGGGTTGATGATGTTGGTGATGACCTCAAGCTTTTTTGACACTGCACACCAGGAACTTCTCGAACCCCTTTGGGCAGCATGTACTTAGTCTTCTTGTTGCTACCATAACTGATGTCAGGCATCAATATCTGACCCTTGAACCACCTGCGGATCCTGTTCGGGCTTGTGCAGTCTTCACCTGTCTGTCAGACTGATGGTGAATGAACTGGTTTGCTTTCTGACGAACCAAGAAGTTGATGTTCATAATTTCTTATTTTTTTAGATGTTTAAAATTATTTGTAATCTTGCACCCGCCACTATCCGACTTTTTCAGATTTTACAAATCAGGATTTATGTTAGAGGGAACAGTATAACATCATGTAACCCTGATGCCAAACAACTGGTCTCTAAATGTGTATTTATGTACTCAGGTTAGACTGAAATGTACACACACATAAGGACGACCAGTGTGGGATATTCACAAGGTGCATGAATGTCTTCAGAGCTTACATCAGTCATACATAGACTCAGTTGAAGAGGTCTCAAAGATCCGATGACAGACATAGTAAAGCTGCAGAATGACTCGTTTAATAAACGACTCAACAAAAATTATCAGTGGAAAATGTATAACATGACCCGGTGTATAATAATTAGATAACCTGTGGGTCTGATGAGTCATCATTCACACATTTTCCACATCCACAGGAGAGGAGACTGATCTACAATCAGCTGACACATACATCGGTACATCTTACGGAGTCTGTGGTGGGCTCTTTGAAACTCCACACCTCCACATTTTCCTAGATTTCACACACGTTAGTCTCCGACTGACGCAACTGATAAGAAGCGTCAGACTTTACACGTACGAGTTTCCAGAGTTTCAACGACCTCATCGTCAGATCTCACCTCTACACCGAGCTGGAGGACTGATCGGACGGTGACGGGTGATTCCAGGTGTTGTGGACTCCGTGTGTCTGGTCTGTTAAATGATCTCCTTCTCCAAATGATGCTTGACGTGCCCCTTTAAAAACACATTGATATATTTAAATATAAATATATAACACACGCCGTGAAGAACTGTTCTTCCTGACCTCCAGCTGATGTTGTTACCTGTATAATAGTAGATGCACCACACGCCGCCCATCAGACAGACACCCATCACAAAGGCAGCAAAGACGATCCCCATCACCGGTCCCATCTGCACCACCGAGCCTGAAGACAGCGTTCGAGAGGGAGTGTGACGGCTGGTTAAACAGTCTCACAGCAACATGACAATAAAGAAATGAGACTCACTGCTCTGCTCTGGGTCTGGACTCGCCACCGGAGGGGCGCTCAGTCTCTTGGTTCTTTGGCCAGCAGGGGGCCTCAGCAGTTTGGGTGGCAGTGAAATAAAAGGCTGGGTGACCACCATGGGCCTGGTGAGGTTTCTGATCTCACACTGACATGGGGATACAGGATTTATGCTGTTACCATGCTGCAGTGTTATGATAGCAGCAGGAGAACATGAAGAATTATGATTCAGTAATCATCTACAATCCTAAAGCTTGTGTTTTCTTCTTCTTCTTATATAAAGCAATGGCTTCAGAAAGCCACATAACTGCTTGACCTCTCTCCACACTTCAATTTAAAGGTGCAATATAGAATAATTAAACCAGTAAAATAACTAACTGATCTCTCTATTAATTGTCCTACTTGTCATACTATTAGAATAATCTCCCACGGATTACTTTTAAATGAATTAACTTAATTTAAAGTGTTTTATCATTGGTTTAACGTTGCGGTATGCCCCATCGTGTTGATTGTTTCTGTACCTGATGTCTGGGTGTTCCAGATACAAGTGGAGGGATACGTATCCTGCCCCGACAGTCTTTCTTTACTGTTTCCTTTACTGGTTCCCGTCTTGTCGAGTCAGAGACGCACAGGCGAAGGCTGCAGTGGAGGAACTGCATAGAGTCATTATAAAGCGGCCGCAGGATGAAGCTAAATCTCAGGCGTTGTACCTCCTCCTCTTCTCCCAGACTTATCCTCCTGTTTTCCAGCCTTCTTGCTGCTTCTGCCTCTCTTCTTCCGACTCTGCGGTAGTCGTAATTCCCGCCTTTTCCCAGTCCCTCCATCTCTTCCTTTTCCTCTTCCAGTTCATCGTCACCCTCGACCTCTTCGTCCTCGTCGTCATCTTTTGCGAGGGTCAGCGAGGGTTCTGAGGAGCAGCCGTCGCTTATGACGGTCCAGAAAATTGTTTTTTTCGGGTCGGATACAGGAGAGACCACACATGAGTTCACCTCCACAACATCTATGTGGGGCCCTGTGGCTGAAATCTGCAATACGAGGTAAAACAGTGATTAAGGAGACAAATCGTAGTTACATGTAAGTAAATATACAAACAACAAACGCACACACCTCAACATAGACGCGTTGGTCTGCGGTTATGACACAGGGGCCAATCCGTCCTTGCTCGTAGCTCTCGGTGACAAAAAGCTTCAAAGTGAGAACAGGTCCAGGTCTTTGTCTGGGTACCGGGAGGAAGCTTAGTTCTGGATCAGGTCCTGGACCTTCATGTTCCCAGGGGACCAGCTCCGCCTGAGGAGTGTTTACATTAACATCACCATCATCATCATCATCATCATCAGGGCCGGGGAAGGCGGGGACTGCAGCCAGACAGCTGAACTGAAAGGTGAAACAGATTATTGGTTGACTATATTGAAGGAATAACCGATTAGTTTAGATTCATGAAGACAGACACGCATGTATTTGCAGATATCTTACATGTATGCCGAGTGGACTTCTTGACTTATTTTTTGTCTCACCGAGTGACAGAGTGGTCTGAGGTTTGTCTCTCCACAGTAGCATCTGAACAGAGAGGAGAGAAACACAGTGGTGCACTGCTTTCACCATAAACAGCACTCTTAGAGTGGATAATATACATTTCTACGCTGATGACACCCACCTGTATGCACACCAAGAGATAAAAGCATTAACTGCCTTGTAATGTGTCCTTTAGTATTTCTAAACTTTAAGCCTCTACACAATAAATTATATATTACTCAATCATTATGATAAAACAGAACCGACTGGTACAAGGTCGACCCGGACGTCTAGGGATTTTTATTACCTTTCTAATGTGTGTGTACACATGTAGAGTCACTGTGCTTTCTCTGTCCTGGATTAGATATCTATATAATGTATATACTTATTTTATTTTGTTGTTTAACATTGTTTTTTGCATCCTTTAATAGTCTGAGAACAAGGTCTGAGCTGATACAGCCTATGTTGTATCGTTACAGACTCAGATTTCACTGGATGTCCGGTGTCTGTTTTCTGCCAACCCGGACAAACGTATCCATGCTTTTATATCTACTATAACTTAGTAGGTGGAAAACGTGGCAGTTGTTAATATCCGGATAAAACCATGTTTTTTTTTTACACATTATAGATTTTCATTCAGTGTTCTCTCCTGCCTCTGTTGTTTGTCACCTTTCTAAAATCACTCTGAGTCATCCTTCCGCACAATTTCCAGCCTCTGAACTGACATTTTCTCTCACTTAATTAGCCTCCGCGCAGCTTCCCGTTTATAGGCCGTTCTGGTCATGACGACCTGGGTCACAATTCTCACTGGGGCAAACTCCCATTTACGCAATTTCAAGAGTCCATTATGTGCTTTGTGTTCTTGCTTTCAGCTCTGTGATGACATTATTTTGAATACACATGTGAACCTCTGCCTCCGTCTGTTGGTTATGTAAATAATATGACATAAACTCCAAGAATTAAACAAATTTTGTTATCTCACCATGTTTTTGTACTGAACCCCTCTGGGCTGCCCCAGGAGCACACCCTCAGTCCCACAGGAAATGACCGGGAACACCAACAGGAAATGGCTCCCATTGGACTGAGCCTGACACGTCGAGTCTCGGAGAGTCACGGCAGCCACTGGGACAGACAAGTTCTGAAGGAGACAACTGATGTTACGGCAGCGTAAATAAAGTCAATTTAGCTAAAATCTTCACACACACACAGAGCAACATTAGAATTCATCATTCACCTGTGCTGTGTCTCAATTTGGATACTTCTCTGTGGTACACTGTGTACTTCCTGGCGAAATGTGGTAATTTGGGCAGGGTAGTGTTACTGCACTTACTGGAAATGACGATCGAACAATGCATTTTACCACAATTAACAGTGTGAACACATCTTGTACTCATAATAACAAGTGTGAGTATGGAAGTGCTCAAATTGAGACACAGCACTTCTGAATGTGGCTCCTTTTAGCTCTAATTTTGATCTCCACCAACTACTGAATGTTCCACTGTGTTCACTAGCTAGTAGCTATATTTGTGTGTCTATTGTTAAAGTGTAAATAAACCCCCAAATTCTGCAAATTCCCTCTTTTCCCAGCAAATTCAGCAAGCCACAGGCCTTGTGGCTATGTATCTTGCGACATGGGAGCCAATTGGAGTAGCAGATTGACCACCGCTTAATGTAGCAGCTGTCGGTAGTCAGAGCTAACTGAGCTAACAGAGCCAGAACCGAACTTATCAGCTATTACCAGTAGCTGTCAGGCTCTCCATGTCCGTGTTGGACAAAGTCACATTTTTCAACAGTGATAAATATGCTGTTTATTTGTATTTTTAGATGATAGTTAGTGATTTAGAGCAACAGAGTCTAGAGATGATGGTTTTATACGAGGGGACAGCATGCATAGTTACATACTAATACTAGTACTATTATATACAAATAGTTTACATTGAGATACTTGTCTGTGTCGCTAGCTGTTATTTTGGTCCATCCTGAATTTAAGGTTATTTGGATAGGAGTACCGAAGAGCCGCCAGGATGGCGCCACTGTCAACTGTGTTAATGTATGTATGGTGTCACTGTCAAGTGTGTTAATGTATGTATGGCGCCACTGTTAAGTGTGTTAATGTATGTATGGCGCCACTGTCAAGTGTGTTAATGTATGTCTGGCGCCACTGTCATGTGTGTTAATGTATGTATGGCGCCACTGTCAAGTGTGTTAATGTATGTCTGGCGCCACTGTCATGTGTGTTAATGTATGTATGGCGCCACTGTCAAGTGTGTTAATGTATGTATGGCACCACTGTCATGTGTGTTAATGTATGTATGGCGCCACTGTCAAGTGTGTTAATGTATGTATGGCACCACTGTCATGTGTGTTAATGTATGTATGGCACCACTGTCATGTGTGTTAATGTATGTATGGCGCCACTGTCAAGTGCGTTAATGTATGTATGGCACCACTGTCATGTGTGTTAATGTATGTATGGCGCCACTGTCATGTGTGTTAATGTATGTATGGCGCCACTGTCATGTGTGTTAATGTATGTATGGCACCACTGTCAAGTGTGTTAATGTATGTATGGCGCCACTGTCAAGTGTGTTAATGTATGTATGGTGCCACTGTCA
The DNA here is from genome assembly GCA_004119915.2 of Collichthys lucidus. Lineage (NCBI taxonomy): Eukaryota > Metazoa > Chordata > Actinopteri > Sciaenidae > Collichthys > Collichthys lucidus. The sequence continues at coordinate 5,490,562 of CM014100.1, read as the reverse complement.
AGTGTGTTAATGTATGTATGGTGCCACTGTCAAGTGTGTTAATGTATGTATTACAATTTATATTAAAAGAGTCATGTGGGATGGGGTGTCTCGGGTCCTATGTGGTTTCCTTTGACGTGGTTAAGGGAGATATCAGGTCAAAGGTTAAGGGTCATCTGTTGGGGCATCCTGGGAGATGGGCCCTTTCTTTTCCTCTGTCCCTGTTGCACAGATTTATACTATTGTTGACTTTGACTGCATGTTTTGGGAGCATAACCTCCACTGTATATAAGGGTTTGCCCCGCACTACTACAGTACTACAAGTGGCTGCTAGGCATAACTGTTTTTGTGAAATCACTAGCGAGCTTCTCTCTTTATGGACTGTTTACATCTAACGCTGCATCTAATACTGAGGTATGAAGACCTGCAGGATGTGCTGGTCCATGGTCACGCTGAGGCGTCCGTCCTCACACTGCACTGTGAAACTCTCTCGGCCTCCTCCCGCTCTGCCTCCACCATTCAGCCACTGCCTGAGCCGGCGCTCCTCGGCCCAGGGAGGCCTCACAACAAGAGGATTCATCACTGCAACCACGTCTGTGGCACAGACAGAGAGGAGACGTAGTGCCAGCCATGCGGAGACGGTAAATACTCACACTTACACTTCAATGCCTTTCATTCAATATATATGCATGGATGGAAATATTCTTTCATTTCTCATTCTCCGTTTAAAAAAAAAGACTTTGGTGGATTACAAAATAAAGCTGAAACGTTCAGGTCACTCACACAGTGATGGAAACAAGAGACACACAGGAGTCCTGACCTGTCCCGCCCCCGGCCAGCTGGATCACAAAGCGATTGGCCAGGTCGGCCTCAGTGTATGAGGTCACCATGGTGTAGCCCCTCTCACTGGCCCACACGAGAAGGTCAGGTATGGTGGACAGGTCAGAGTTTAGCGTACTGGACAGGGTCAGGTCAGGCTCAGGTGGGTAGGGTGGGGATACACTGTTGGAGGACTAAGATAGGAGAAGACAAAGAAATAATTACAATCAGGTACAAGACATGTAAGATAAGAACATCTTTTTATCTGTTCCTGTACACGAGTTGCAGTCAAAGATCTTCTTCTATGCACACCAAAGGTTTGTTTCTCTAAAAGTTTGTTTGTTGAATTTATTAAAATCCATTTTGATTAAATTGCAGATTAAACAACATGACTAATGCACAAATGTTCCTTGGACTGGTCATGACCACAGGTTATTCTAAAACATAAAGTTTGTTCTTAGAGAAAAAGCCAATGAACTCTGGTTGACATAGGGCAAAACCATTACATAGAGTTGAAAAGGTAACTGTGGCCTGGGGGATGTTCCACTTTAATGGATGAATATTTGAATACGCTGTCGAACAAGCTCAGAGTGTGGTGGCTGAATGAAGCCTGGTTGCTCAATCAAACCATCTGTAACAACACCTACCTGTCAATCAAAGCGTCCACGCTCTTAATCCTGCATAACTTTAAGCCTTAATATAATGTGAACAGGTGAGTTGTATATAAATTCACCCTCAGTACAGTTGTCATGAACGGGGAAATTAGCTACAGAGACCAAAACTGTTTTTTGTACCAGGCTGTAAACATGTTTATTTCTGCTGTGAAACATGGGGACTTATGGAGACTGACTCACTTCTTCTGGAGCCAGCCTCAAGTGGACGTTTGAGGAACTGCTTTCACAGCAACAGAGGTTGCCTCTTGGCATGACAATGGGCCGTCATGGCATCTCTTGTGCATTCAAGTTGCCATCGATAATATCATAATAACACCACTGCCACTATGAGGCACAGTATTGACATTAGCAAACTGCCCGCCCCACACGTTGTCTGCCATCTGCTCTGGACAGTGCAAACTGGGATTCATCTGTGAAGAGAAAACTCCATCCAAACACCATCAAAAGTGAACGTCTTGCCAACTCGAGACGAACTGCAGCCAACTCACGAGGACGACGAGCACTCAGATGAGCTTCTCCGAGACGGTTTCTGACAGTTTGCGCAGAAATTCTTCGACTGTTAGACATCAGCTGTCCGTGTGGCTGCTATCTTCATGATGATGCTGGTGAAGAATCCATGTGGAGGTCCTGGGCTGGGGTGGTCACACGTGGTATGCAGTGTGTGTGTGTGTGCTTCTCAGAAACAACGCTGAAGATGGCTTATGGTTGTGAAATCCACATTCAGTCCACGGGGCAAGTACACACTCCTTTGAAACTTGTCGTGTGCACATTGTATCGTGACCTTATATCGTGATTAGTCAAAGGCACACCTGTTTCTGAGTCTGAGTGTTTAAACAGCGTGTTCATGTGCCACACCTGTCAGGTGGATGGATTGTCTTGGCAGCGGAGCACTCGCTAACACAAGTCTGTGGACAAAATCTGAGAGAAATGAAGCTTACGGGTCTTTTCCTTAAGTTCATGAGGCAAACATTAAAATCATACTTGACCGTGAACTTAATAATCATAATTTAAAATGTTCATGTTTCTCCAGAATTTCACTTCACGTTGACTTTTGAGCGACATTATTCAAGATTTTAACTTTTAAGGCAAAAATACTCGCTGCAAAATGTTTTTCGAAACAAGAGTACATCGTATATTTGTCGAGGACTATTTTAAGCTGCGGATTAACACACATTTTTATCACAGTAAGACGATGTATGCGGTAATAACTCTCACTGACGACAATTAAGCTCTATTGCACAGGAGGGAGAAGATATATCAGACTCTGGCTTGCAGTTATTTGACAAATTAGTCTTGCAAAATCTAAAAAAAAATCTTACATAAACGGAGATATGACCTTGGACACCGTGTGCAACAATGGCCCAGTTGACCGGCATCGAGCTGCTGAGAATCAGCACAACCTTCTGCGTCTTTGAGTTGGCCACCAGGGGCACGAGGTAGACAATCACCTCCACCTGGAGAGAGCTGAAGGAGATGGAGACAAAGAAGAAGACTGAACGTTGCATGACATGCCATGTACGCACTTGCCAGGTTTTTTTTTTTTTCCCCCGAGGCTGCATGTTCTCACCCGCAGAGCCCCGAGCCTGCCGAATGGAGCTTGATCACGTGGACTTCAGGGCTGATCCCACCGGCTGGTGCGTAGGCGCAGCCCTGCACTTCCTGTTGCTGTAGGTCAGAGGTCATGTAGTTGTGCGAGAGGAACATGGACTGCAGCTGACACACAGCCGGCAGGGTTGGATCTGTAAGCCGGAGACAAAGCAAGAGGTTTTTCACAAGATCTTTCTCCAGGAAGAAACTGGAGGCTCCATCCAAACAAAATCAGAGATTTACAATAAAGCATCATCTGTAGCTGCTGTCAGCCAATGTTAGCTCACCCTCTCCCAGTGGGATGTAGACTCGGTTGCCGTGTGTTGTGTGTGTCAGAGAGGACAGGTTGCCGTGGTGTTTCAGGGCCCAGTGGTGCAGCGCACGCGGATGAAACGGCAACGAATGCACCGTTTGGACGTGCACCTGCAGGCTGCGCGACTGCACGCTGGAGTTTGAGGATAACTGAGATTAGATAAGAAAGAGAAAAGTCAAAGAAGTGATCGTTTAAATGTCGTATGTCATACGGATGTGATGGGACACTGACCTGCACCAGCACTGGGAGGTTCGGGGGCAGTCGCTCAGCCTCCAGGCACCAGGTGACAGGGTGCTTGGAGCTGAGCAGCAGGTGGAGGGTTCTGAGAGGTGACGGGGACGGAGACAAAGGCTTCAGTAGAACCGTCACCTGCAGACAGAAGAGGAAAAGGAGTGTTGGACCTACATGGAGCCCTGAAACTGACAAAAACACACATCAGTTTGCTGGTTTGTAATTCGTTTGAGGGGAAATACCAACTAGTTAGAGGCAGCAACACTTAAAGCCTCCTCTATCCTGGCTTGCTACAGCCAATGACAGTTGCTATTGGTTGAGGCTGCAAATTCAGCTTTGCCACCAGAAGCGAACCATCTCATCCCAGGATCGTTCCCAACAAAGACCAGCCTGACCCTGATGCTGAGCTTAACTTTGATCCACACTCGGTTCCTTCGTTACCTTGTTCTCTGGGCTGTTCGTCACTCTCCCCACTGCAATCACATGCGTTTCCTTGTTCCCATGTTCTCGAGCGGCACAGCCCGGTCCAACCTCAAACGTCTCTAACAGACCCCGAACAGGGTGCAGCTCCCCGACTGGACCAACCACAGAGCATCGCTCATCCACACTCGGAGCTGAGGGGTGCAGACAGCAGATACACGACTATGAAGTGTAATAAAAATGAAAGCATAACAGTAGTGTGATTACGAGTTATGAGTTATGCTTAAAAAGAGCAGACAGAGGTGAAATCCCAGCTGGAGGCGACTGGAAGATTTCCTAGAAGAAGCTGTATAAAAATGTTCAGTTTCGCTTTGACGCTTAAAATAAAGACCTTTGACCATTTGATCCTTTAACATCTTCACAAACGCAGTAATCATTTTTGTTGGTTTGAAGCCGTGTTTCTCAAACGTTTACACCGTGAACCACCTCAGAAAATATTAGTCTACATCCATGTTTTATACAGTTTGTGGTCCAAAGATCCTGTTGGTGTTCTTACCTGCCGTTCTCCTCCAGAGCAGGAGACAGTAAACAGTCCATCCAACAGCGGACAGTGAAGGCATCGTGAACGTTTCACTACGAGACTTAATGTGAAGACTCCTCCTGCAACATGCTAGAGAACAAGTGAACAGAAACATGATCATACGTGAGCTACTCATGCAAACAGCGGCACAAACTGAGGAAATGTTATTTAGTAAAAATTAAAGTTAAGTAATAAGAATTAGTAAGAAGTATAAATAGACAATGATAAAATAAATAATAGTAGTAAATTTATTTACCGATTAAAATGTCAGGTTAAGATCGAGTTTGAGTTTTGTTTTTAAAAAATATGAACCTTATGAAAAAACATTCAAAAGTCAGAACTATTAGATTAAAAATCAAAAATTAAATCCGTCCCTAAGATACCAGTTTTACACCAAATTAAAATTATGAGATAGGAACAGTTAAAAGGTGAAACTTGACATGATTGACTGATTTACTAGCTCGTAATTCATTTTCATCTTTATTTAAAATACTGACATAAATAGGCTTCCATAGATTGTCAAGTAATAGGAAAGCATTTTTTTCTGTTTTTCTATTTTTACATTAAGTTTCCCCAAAAGTGTAAGTCTGCTTGTCAGAAACTAAAACACAAAGTCCTGAACCTTCAGATAAACTCAACTTTGAGGCGACCAGCAGCCAATTAAAGAGAAATATATAAAATCAGAGACCTGCCTGAGTAGATTCCCACAACAGGTCAAATATTAAAACAGGAAAATTGTGCAATTAACTGAATTAATTTAACATATAATAAATATTTCCATCACACTAAAACAAAAGCTTAATATGGTGCATAAAGGAGTATAGTCAGGATAATTTTCCAACCACCTACTAAAGTTCCTAAAGTGCTGATCACATTATTGTTATGTGTATTGTTCCTAAAATGATTTCTCATATTTCTCATGTGTGAAGGTTATTTCAGGATTCCTAAAACGTCTAAAGAAAACACTTTCTGGACCAAACATGAGGAGAGAAAAGTTGGACTCACCTGCGGTGCTGCACGGTGGGACAGACGGACTGCTGATCCAGCTGTTGCACTGCTGTGTTCACAACCCAACACACGCCCCCCTCATTTCCTAAACACACAACCCCGCAGTCACACACACCCTCCACATCTCCAACCACACACACACACACAAAAAGAAATACTCAACTCTCGAGTCAGGCTTTTTTTTTTTTATCCAGCAGAGGTGCGACTTATTGTGGGAAATATTTCTCAGTGGAAATTTGTTTTATACACCGAGTGGGAGTGAAAAGAGGGGAGAGAGGTTGTAAAGACACAATTAAAGGGGGTTAATGGGAGGGACCGTGGGATGGTGTGACAGAGTGGAGAGAGAGATGGCGAGGAGAGGAATAAAAGGCTCTGAAAAAAGTCTCCATGCCTAGATGGCAACAGGAAGGAGGGCTGCAGGCAAGAGGAGGGTAGGTGGGAGGGATGGAGGAGGAGAAGGGTGGACCTCAGGAGTTTGACTGGCAGTGAAATGTTTGGGAGTAAACAAAGGCAGCACACTCTGATTATGTCCCGTCTGACCCTGGATCCTGGTCCCTGTTTTTCTGCCTTTGAGTTTGTTCCAGTGAGTTTCTGAAGTTTAGATAAATACGAAGCTGCAACAAAGTTTCAAAGCGTCCACGCTCTTAATCCTGCATAACTTTAAGCCTTAATATAATGTGAACAGGTGAGTTGTATATAAATTCACCCTCAGTACAGTTGTCATGAACGGGGAAATTAGCTACAGAGACCAAAACTGTCGCCTCCCGGCTAATCTAAAAACTGGCTAAGGGAATAGAAACTAGTAAACATCAGGATATTTTTGGCCTCTGCTTTAGCAATCTTTCACCAGGTGAACAAAATCCGTCTCTTGTTATGGAGTGGCGACCTCCATAGCTGTGAAGTGAAGCCAATGCGGAAAAGCCATAAACTAGTTGTGCATAATTAAGAGAGTGACAAGCCACCTGTAACGGCACCCACCTGTCAATCAAAGCGGACACACACAGTTAGAGCCAACAAACCATTTCAAAGTACAATACTTAATCACTGGAGCGGCTCTTTGTGGATTGTAGTGTTGTTATAGTGGCTTTAAATCATGTTGTAAATTGTCAAATAATCAATGCTGTTATCATTATTTGTTGAAAATAAAGCATCTATACTGAGAGTTTGCACACACGGACTCAGAAAGCCTTCAGACGAAGTTTGTCAGAGAGTTCTGATTCGTGTTTTTAGGAACATTTGCTGTGAGGACAACAAAAAAACTTCTTTTATTTTGAAATATTACTTATACGGCATCATTTATAACTAATTACAGACTTTAGCTTTGTTCTTTGTGTATGATTGTGACAACAGATGTGATTTAAGATTCATCTACATGTTTTTTTTTTTGTGTGTGTGTGTGTGTGTGTGTGTCCACTTTCAATCCCACTAATAATTCCAGGAATGTTTTAATGACGACCATTTGAGGACACCATTACTAACAACAGCTGGGTCCCGGCCTTGCTCTTTATCACGGAGTTGGAAAATATTTTGAAATGCTGCATAACTAGCTCTGCATTTTTAGATTTCACCTCTGAAAACATCTGAACTTTTTCGGGGAACTGAAATGGGCATCAGAAGTTTTCTGGAGTCAGTCTGACCTGCACGCTAAATTACAGCTGTTCAAAACTTGTTTTTCTATGTTGGTAATCAGTCTACATTATATATAGGTTACTGTTCTAATCCAACTTCTGGATTTCTACTGAGAAAAAAAACATCTAAGAGTTCTTCCGTCTTCCTTTCTGAACATCAAAATTACTTTTCACCATTAAGGCTGGAGGAAAGTCATTATTTCCTCAGCTGCTGTGTGATAAATTGCGGCTCTCTTGACCTCTGGCACAATCATCTTCCTCATCACTGATCTATTCTTCGTTTCCGTGACTCTCTGCTCACTTTTGTGCTCCGCTTCGGCCTCAAGAAGCTGCCACAAATAGAAATCCTGTCATCTCCTGTTATCAATGCATATAAATGCACTAAATGAACGGTGTCTCCGTCATTCGTAGGTCTGTTCTCACACTGTGTGTAACTTTGTGCTCTGGTAGAAGTACGTAACGCTTTACGGCACTAAGTCACACAGCAGCAACTATTTCACTGATTCTGGTGAAACTGGATCATATTTTATGGAGGAAATGTTTTCTGGTTTTCCTCTCTGATGTCCTCCGGCTGCTCCGCCTCAACTCTCTGTGATTTACAGAGTTTATGATGGACAGTGAAGTAAAGTGTAGCTGCTGTTAGCTCAGTTTGTTAGCCGAGGTGTTTTGGATCACTGGGACGAGGAGGTTTTCAGGCACGGGTCACGTCAGAACTGGAGCTGGTCAAGCGGGGCAATGTAACCATGCTCAGCAGCATCTATGGACATAATGGCAGAGGATAAAAGACTGAAGAGGACGTTGATGGAGAAAGCTAAGAGAGTAAAAGCAGAGAGTGAGCGAGGAAGAAGCCGCCGAACAAGACTCTTCACTGAAACAGATTTCATAATTACGGTCTGGTCCTGGTCTCACCCTGCTTTGGTCTTGACTTGTTCTCAACCCCTTAAAATCTTGGTTATGACTCTTGATCATATCTAGGCGGTCTTGTCTAGATAAAATGAAAAGTTAATGCATCAACATTATTACAATTCATTCGTCATCAAATAATGAACCAAATTTTATGGCAATCCATCCAAAACACGTCGACCATCATGACGATTTGGTGATCTACTGAACTTCTGCTCAAGGGAAACGTCAATAAATGCTCAATGCTTCTGCGTTGGGTTCACATCTTTACTGAGTCACAGTTCTGACACATTTCACCAGCAAATGACAGAAGAAGAAACACAGATGAGGAGGGAAAAAACAAAACTATAAATCACAAAAAAAACAAAATTTGTAAAAGCCTTCCGTCTTTGAAAAATGATTGTAGTTAAAAATCTGTTGTTGTACCGAAAGACAGCAGAAAGAGAAGACGATGATGATGATGAAGGTCACCTCCCTCTCTCTGATAAAATCCCACACTTGCCCACACACTTTTTTGTTTTTTGGACACATCAGACGTCAGCAGGATATTCTCCTCCTTCTGGCTCCCCCATGTGTTCATGTACAGGTGGTGCATGACTGCAGCTGATGAGGAAACATTCATGGTGTGAGGCAGGGACACTGAACAAAGCGGGAAAACACACACAAGGACACGAGACGAGAGCAAGTGCAGGACGAAAACAGACAAATGCCTTCCTGTCAGTTAATAAGTGTTGCCAGGCAGGATAGACATCAGGATCCATCATCTCATTTTCCATTTGTTACATAATCTGGATTATTTTATCGCCACCACTTCCTCCTCCTCCTCTTTTAAAAGCCATGCAGTGTCACGGATGTGGTGACCTCTAGAGGTCGGCACATCCGTGACACACGATCCCCGTCCACACATGCTCAGCCCGAGCCGGTCTTTAGTCCCATTGCAAAAGTCAACACAACACAACGCAGAGAGGACGGAGTTCAGAGCGATCCTCGCCTCTCATCGCCTCCCTGTTTTTCGGGACAAAGAGTCAGCCTTCACTTTTCCAGTCTCGTTCCAGAGTCTGTGTCTGGCAGTGGGCAGCTTAAAAACCCTGTGACCTCTCTGACCCTAGCAGAGGTCGGAGACGTAGTCAAAGTCCTTGAAGTAGTCCTGTTCCTTGCGGGAGAGGGTGCGGCGCTCTCGGGGCGGCGTGAGAGCGGGAAGCTCAGCGGTGAACTCCACGTCGAAGTTGCTGACGTCTTCTTTGCTTGCGATGGTCGGGACGAACGGCGGCGGGATTTTTCTCTGGAGAAGCGCCTCCCAGTCCATACTCTAAAACGACATTCACGCTTTAGTCAGGACTGTCTCTGTGCAATCATGTCAGTGTTAAAAACTCCACACTCACCCTGAAGAAAGGTTGTTTTTTCACATCTTCTGCATCTTTTTCTCCGGAGCCGAGACGTCTTTCGGGATTCCTTCTCAACAACTAGCAACCAAACAGAAACATATTCCCAACTTTAAATGTGACATAAAACATTTAAGCTTTAAGATATTCAGGAGTTGGAAGTGAGCGGACTCTCACCCGTCTCATGATGCCGATGGCCTCGGTGGAGAGGAAGCGAGGGTATCGCACTTCATCGTTCACTATGCTGTCGAAAACCTCCTCCTCATCGTCGCCTGGGAACGGAGACTGAAAGAAACAGACGTTTCATAATTAACTTCTATGAAGTCAGACAGCCTTGACTTAATTATACCAAATATTCATCTGAACATCCGACACTCTGGAGGAGGCATCACGGCACGTCTCTGCTTTCTCTTTCTAATCTCTTATGGAGGTGGAGTTCAGGTCCAAAGAGGATACTGTGTTTTTACAGATATTATATCAGCTGTTCTGTTCTTCACTCTAAAGACTTTGGGTCGGATGTCCCTGAATCTCTTACTGACGATCGATAGTTCAGTTCCTGGTTTTTGGCCAGAAAGCGTCTTCCTATCTTATTCCTCAAAAAGGAGCAGTTTGACATTGACAAAAAAAAAACGCTTATTCATTTCTCTTGCCTCTCTGAGAGTGGCATCAATCTTCTCATCTAAGTCTTGGCAACTAAATAGTTCGTTCATGTGTTTTCTTCCGCTTATCCATAGTCGGGTCGCGGGGGCAGCAGCTTCAGCAGGAAAGCCCAGACTTTCCTCTCACCAGCCACTTCTGCTAGCTCTCGCAGGGGGATCCCGAGGCGTTCCCAGGCCAGCCAAGAGACGTAGTCCCTCCGGCATGTCCTGGGTCTTCCCCGGGGCTGCCTCCCGGAGGACGTGCCCGGAACACGACCTCCAGCTCCTTCTTCACCACGACGGACCGGTGCAGAGTCTGCATCACTGCAGATCCACCCGTATCATCCTTCCCCGGGGTCGGGGGCAACTAAATAAATACGTTTATTTCCAATAATGCTGAATCTCAGAGCTGTGGTACTTCTTTCTTACCTCACCGACCAACATCTCATAGATGAGCACGCCGAGCCCCCACCAGTCGACTGCTCGGGTGTATGACGTGTCCGTCAGCACCTCCGGGGCCAGAAACTCTGGAGTCCCACAGAACGTGCTCGTCCTATCCCCGTAACCCATGCCTGGATGAGAGGAGGAAGAAAGAAAGAGGATTATCGACTGCAGGAGACCAAACAACGACATTTTGTGTTGTAGAGGGTCGACATGATCAATGAATAACGGACGCTCACCTTCTTTACAGAGCCCGAAGTCTGCGATCTTCACAAAACCGCCTGTGTCGAGCAGCAGGTTGTCCAATTTAAGATCCCTGACAATGAAATACAGAGAGGGTTTGTGTGTGTGTCCCTGTGTGTGGAGGGAAAATAAGGAGACAATAAAAGTGAAAAACTCACCGATACACAATCTTGTGGTCATGGAGGAACTGCAGACCCAACACCACACATGCCGAGTAGAATCTGTGGGACAAACAACGGAGGGAGACGCTCGATGGATGCACAGACGTGGACAGATAACATACAAAACAAACAGAGAAAGCAGAAACTCACACAGCGCGCGGCTCAGAAAACACGTCGGCGTGTATGTGCATCATGAGGTCTCCTCCTGCTGTGTACTCCATGACAAAACACACATGCTCCGGCGTCTGGAAACACGCAAACAGGTTGACCAGGAAGGGGTGGTGCGAGCCGTTGACGGTCTCAAAGATCCGCTTCTCGCACATCAGACTGGAGGCAGACAGAGGTGAGACGAGGGGGAGGTGATTAGCGTCACAAGGTGTAATTATGTGAATGACACTGGAGGTCGAGGTGTTACCTTTCCACTTCGTCCCTCGCAACGATGTCCCCCTTCTTCAGGGCTTTGATGGCGTACAGGCTGCCGGTCTTTTTGTACTCTGACAGCAACACCTGAAGAGATTTATGTCAGAGTTACTGTCAACAAACGCATTAAAGAAGTCTGTTCAACCTTTAAATTTTCAGCTCATTTGCTCCTAAAAATATATAATTTTTAAATTAAATGCTCAGTAATTTCCTAAAACATCAGGACTATGTGTTTTTTTTAATCAAACAGGAGGACTATTTTCAGCAGTGGATTAATCCACAGTTGAAAACAGGACGGTCTTGATGCCTCACTGATGTGGTTTTAATAGTTTCAGGACAACAACGGAGCGCTGTGGCACGGAGGAATGAGATACGTCAGACTCTAAACTTAATCACAGGATGAATTCATGGCTGGTTTCAGACTTTTCATTTGATTTGTTGATAATAAGAAGCATACTGAAAAAAAATGAGACGAAATTTCAGAAGCGTATTTGTGTCTGTGGCTCAGAGATCGACAGTAACCGCAACCAATCCTTGACCACTTAAAGGAGCCACTTGAGTTCCCTTTATTTGGTAAATATTTATGTTATATTATAATTTATGTGCAAAGTGTTGGACAGTGGATGCTGCTGACATTCTGCTTCGAGGCAGTTTGTTGCAGGTTTGGTCACGCTGTAAGGGTTTTTGAGTTCACACGGTTACAGGAGAACGTGTGGATCAGCATGACCGAGTTAATGTTATTAATATTTAAATATATCATCAATCAAGTTTGCCCATTGCATCACGATTACATTGAATTTCCCCTGGAAAAAATGACTCAAAATGAGACAGAAACTGTCAGAACTGGAGCATTTACTTGAACAGAGAACGGTGAAGTAAATTAAGTTGTTTAACTTAAAAGTTTAACTCACCTGGCAGCAGCTACATCGTATTTTGTTCCAGGAATTGATGGTTTGATTAAAGTTTTAAATATTCTTATGTAGCATCTTAATTACACAAAATAAAAGGCGAGTGTTTGACTTTAATCACAGAGCATCGATATCAGATGACGATAATAACAATAATCTGAGATGGTGTAATAATATGAAATGTTACAGGAATCATTTCAATAATTCATTTTTTTTGAGGCCACTCGGGATCAGAGCGGCAACATTAGCATTTATTTAGAGTCGTGTTTCACCTCGACTCCCCAGGCTCTTTAGCTGCAGGTGTGGTCCAGCGGGTTTGTCTAATATTTCATATTTGATCAAATTTATTGAAGAGAGATACATCAACATGAGGTTGGAGCTACCTTCCCAAAGTGACCTCTGCCGAGCACCGCTATCATCTTGAAGTCCTGCAGGCAGAGCGGGCCTCTGCTGGGCCTGAGAGAGAGATTACAGGCAGATTAGAGGCACGGCATGCAGCATAACATCACATAACATGATGTCATATTTAAAGGTGCGGAAAAACATGGCAAACCTCCACAGCATCCATGTTGTGTTTTGTTATGAAAAAGATAATACAGCTCTCAGCGTGTGACTCCCAAAGTGATTCGAGTGATGTGTTTTTCATTCGGGGGCGACATATGTTGTAATCCACGTTAATGATGACTTGGCTTTATGACCAAAAAGAGGACAATACTGTGCGTGGAGGCGTGTTTGTGGTGTCAAGCTGTGTTGGCCATATTGCAACGAGACATGCTCAGGTGTGAGATAAGTCCCTGTGTGTTTGTGCACCTGCGTAAAGAGTTCTGGGACAGCGATCTGGTTGGCTGCTCATGAACCGGGACATCCGGCGTGGACGGGGGCTCGATGACCGGCGTCTGTTCCTGCGAGACACCAACAGAACAGAAGAAGGAGAAGATGAAGAAGAGAGGAGGGGGAAATGGGAACACAATGATTGCCGACATCTGTATCGACTTTCAGTCACAGCAGACAAACAGACACAGTTTACTGAAGCTCATCAGGCCCCGGTTGCCAGATCCCCTGCTGGCCGACAGCTTCGCCCCTCCCCTCTTCCTGTAACCTCCACTCCCTTAGTCACTGCTAATTAGTTCTCTAAAAAACATCAGAGTAATTAATCCCATAATACTTCAACCCCGTTGAACACGCCATCTGCCACAGGCCATCTCTGACTCTCTCTGTGCTGGGTCTAATTATGTCTGTCCGCCGCTCGGGCCTCGAAAATTCAAATTTATTTTATTGCCGTGACCGGAATCAAGCACTGTGTTACCAAATTATCCTGCACGGTTTGCAAATGGGTAATAATTCAGAATGTGAAAAAAACAAAACAATAAAAAACAAATATATATGGTTAAATTTAATAGTTTTATATATATGAATTTAAATGTATTAAATGGAGTTCCTCAAGGCTCACTGTTAGGCCCACTATTGTCAACTATATATTTAAGGTTTCCAGAGATTTATTCTGTTATGGTATCTTCTGGATGCTGAGGAACTGTGGATGCTGTTGCCATGGCACCATGTGGATGGCAGCCATTTACAGTATCTGTGTTTTTTTGTACTTTCTTCATATTTTGATCTATACCAACCTCCATCTGTTTTATGTGCAAACATGGACCTAGACCTATGGACCTACTCTCTGGTGATCCCTGCTGAAGTTAGGAGAAGCAGACGGGGATACAGGCTACAGTTATTGCAGCGATTTACAATGATATATATGTTAAATTAAAATTATTAAATGGGGTTCCTCAAGGCTCAATGCTAGGCCCACCATTGTCTTTTTTTTTATATATACATAAATTATTTATTTAAGGTTTCCAGGAATTTATTCTGTTAGGGTAAGAGTTTAAAAACAACTTTTGAAAGCTGTAGGACAAGGACTTAAACTTGATTTTTTTGGTGAAAATTTAGAAAGCAAACTAACATAAACATCATTTTTTTGGAAGTGATTACACATAATTCATCATGCTGGGAATCAAATCTAAAGTATGTCAAAGGGTAGATGTGAAAATCTATCATAAAATTATAAAATGACGGAATAATAAAGTGGTAAAGGAACTTTTTTGGTTATAAGAACAAAAAAATCTATCAAGCTTGTATCCAAAAGCTGTTTTAAACAGGGGATTTAAAAAGCATGAATCAAAAGGTCAGGACTAATGTAGGAAATCATTGTTGTAAGGAGCTGAAAATTTAATTTTAACTTTCCCTCTTCTTTTATTCATGGCTCTCTCTTCTCGCCACCTCTCTGCCACGTTATCGCCCTCTGATTTGTGTTTCTCTCACACACTGAGACACTAACACAGATTTGGCCTTGATCAAATTAAAGCTCCCCTCCATCCAATTATGCCTCATTAAAGCCGTCTCCCTGAGTTTTCAGATCTCTGTTTCTCTAATTATTCATCCTCTCTTCTCTCTCTCTCTCTCGTGTCAGGCCTCTCAGGTTTCACAGTGCAGCGGCCTGTGACTGGAGCACTGTTCCCGAGCCAAAGGCTGCAGGTAGGAAATGAGATAAATAGTAACATGATAGTGTAAAGATGTCCATCTTGCCATCCGTCTGCTTCCCTTCCTCTCTGGCCTCAATCCCCTCTCTGTCTGTCTGTCTGTCAGTCTCTCACTCACCAAAGGAGCCGGTGCGTCCACCACGTCTCTTCTGATTTCAGGTTTGGGTGGCGAGTCGCTGTCCAGATTCAGCTTCTCCACGGAGATTTCTCTGCAGACACAAACACACAGATTTAACTTAATTTACGCTTTCTTTTCTTTGATTATAAACTGAGTGAGGGTAGAAGAGGTGGACAGGGTTTGAAGAATGAAGAGACCAGAAGGAAAGATAAAGGTTCAACACTTTATCAGGTGAATTTTTATAGAACTCACCTGTTCACATTATATTAAGGCTTAAAGTTTTGCACGATTAAGAGCGTGGACGCTTTGATTGACAGGTGGATGCCGTTACAGGTGGCCACACTTCATTCAGCCCGCCTCAGGTTCACCCAAGATCCACGTCTTTGGTGATTTTTAGATTATTAGCCGGGAGGTGGAGGAGGCAGGACTCATTCATGTATGAGATTCATTTATTAAAACCTGTCTCTTTATTCATATTAACTGGATTATGTACACGTTATACTTCAATACCTGCTTAACTCTGGTCCAAATATGGATGAATTAAGAGAGCGCTTCATCACCAACTTCATCAAAACATGTGGGATTTTCAGACAGTGCTGGGAAAGGGAGGTTAATAAAACAACTCCAGAGGAAACACATCCCCAGGTTTGGGAAACCTAGTCTCAGGGTTCCTGAACAAATTCAAGCACTTTTCAAGCACCTTCAAGCACCAGTTTTTCCATTTTTCCAGCACCTTTAAATAGGTAGCCTACTAGTTGTGTTTGCCATGATGGTCATGGGAAGCGCAGCGGTGCCACTGTATGGCATAATAATATGGGTCTAATTAGCATTATTTCATATGGTGGTAGACTGACTGTTTTGATTTTTAACTAATTGTTGTAAATTCAAGCATTTTCAAGGAATTCAAGCACCCGTGGGAACCCTGTAGTCTACTTCTACTAACTCCATGTTTTGGAGGGACCAGAAATCCAAATTTAGTGTGTCTCAGTGCTCCTGCTCATGTTTTCTGCTGAAGCCTTTCTGTTTCTATCCGTTTGGTCTCAAAGATTTTAAAACTAAAACCTGATTTCTCGTTGACGGTTTTGTACCTTTGAAATATTCCTAAAGGCCTCAGTAGAGGCGACACAAACCTTTACAAAATGCTGCAAAGGGACCGTCCCCTCCCATCGCTGCACTTATTTGCTTAATGGACAAAATGTGTTTAACTCTTAAAAGAAGAAAGGGGAAAATGGGATGCTGCCACACTGGTTACATACCCCGTACTGTGTGTGAGTGTGTTGCTCGTGAAACTGGGTGCGTAGGCGTGAGTGTTGCTTCCACTGGGGATGGCGTTCCTCAACAGGCGGACCCAGGTAGCGATGTCCACGTTCATCTGACGAGCACGCAGGAAGGCTTTACCTGAGACACACAGAGTGGAACGCGGCCGCGTAAACAAGAGGTAAACCACTAAAAAAGGCAACTGCTACCACGTCCCATTACTGTGAGTATTTAGCGTATCCATTAATGCGAACTTCAGCGTCTGATGGTCTCCTGTGGCTTTAATAGCGTGAGACCGCTGAGCTGCTGCATGACCTGGGTTTGCATTTCCAGTAAATGTTTATAATCCCAGTTCCAGAAAATACCAGAAGCCATTACCACTTTATCTGCAGCAGCTCTTCTCAGCCGGCCTTCTGGCTTAAAACCAGGCAGCACCTCAAACAACAGTCAGAGAAAAAACTGTAACAGTGACGCGGGAGAAAAAAGGTTTTTACCTGAAAAGTTTGGGAATAACTTTCACAAACAGTTGTTGCTTTACTAACTTTTAAAGGGGCACTCGACTGATTTTACACACAAACTTCAGTCAGTAACTCTTTAACAATCCGTGCCAGTGATGTGAAACAATATACAGTACCTGTTCTCTAAGGAAAAGTGGATCGATCAGATTGTGTTTACCAGAGACGGTTCAGAAAGTTCTTTAATGAGCTATTTAACTTGTTGGTTAGTTACTTTCGACCTCATCACTCCCTGCAGATATGTAAACATAGATACTGAGGGGTGATGAGTAAATATCTTAACTTCCCCTGGAGCCTGCAGGAGCGTGTTGGGGCGGAGGTGGGGGATGCTGATGCAGGGCAGCGACGGTCTTAACTAGACCCCTGAATTGGGATGGTGTGTTTGTATTGGATGTGTTTGTACGTCATGTGCAGCTCGAGATGTCTCGCAGCAGGTGTCGCTCCAAACGAAAGAAGAGATATCCGTGTTGTCAGATCTCGTAAGTTTGTTGCTGCTGAGGTCAGAAGCTCACGTTCTCACGTTTGAGCCAACAGACTCACGACCTGCTTTGGCTCTCGGAGAGGTGGGTGGCAGCGTTCAAACCAACGTGACACAGATACAGGAAGTGGCTCTTCCGTGAGGTGCCTCTTTTCTTACCGTCTCTGGTTGGGTTTACTCATCACTGTTAGATATGACTGTGTGACGTCGTCAGCTGCAGCCCTGACAGAAGCAAATGTTAAAAACAAATGGCTGCTGCATTCTTTCTAACAATCATCTGTCTCCTGTAGAGTCATCCAATCTTAAAGAAGTGCAATGCTGAATCACTGGAGTACCCCTTCAGATGCATTTGTCTCTTAATTAAACAGAATCAGCAGGAACCCTGACGACACTTAACACCAGTTAATTTATTTAAGCCAACTTTTAGATTTTTAAAGTTTTTGTCCCTCTATGATTAAAAACTTTCCGTTGAGTGTCTGTCAGTGCACGCGTGAACTTACCGTGCTGTTTGGAGAAGACTTTCTTCTGCCTCTGGAGTCTCCGGCCTCGCTCTATTACCGGGTTGAAGAAAGTCACCTAAAAAAAAAAAAAAAAAAAATGTTCAAACGACAAAGAAAATTCACATGAAACATAGTATGTTAGAATAAAGTGTATTGAAAAAATGAATTACATGCTTTAAAATGTAAATAGAATATTTTTAAAAATCAACTTATATACCTCATTGAATTTCATATTTAAATTCAATGTTTAGTCTTAGTTTGGTTTATTATATTATCACATATAATCAGGATCTGTTGTATAAAACATTAGCATGTAACTTGGGAACAACACATGTAGTCTGAAAAGCAGCATCGGGCTTTCAAGTAAAGTCCTGCGGCACTGAACATTTGTGAAAAAGGCCTTAAACTCAGGCCCTGAGACGCTGCAGGATTAATATGACATTCAGATGTGCAAAAAAGGCAATCAGAAAGCCCAAATATTCTTATTAAGTGGAAATCCCCCACTCCAATATAAAATATTTTGTCAATATGCAGGAAATCAGGTTTACCAGGATTATCTGTTACTAACAAACTGACTGTTGCTAATGTCCCGGACTGACAAACTCTCAAACCGTGACATCTGATTTGTTTTAGATAAAATGATGATTTGTGTCTTCAGTGTTATGTGCTCATTTAAAAACTCAGTTTACTATTTATATGTTTTAAACCTCAATAAACAAAGTTGAAAAAATATAATTAAATATAAATAAATAGCTGACTGCGTATAAAGACGGGTGAACTGCTTTGTCTTCAGTTTAACTCTGGAGAAAAATAAACTAAACTCTGTTCTTCCCAGAGAATTTTGGAATCTTTAAATCTATTTTGGACCGTTCGAGCCTCCGTAGCTCTCTTCACCTTCGCTGTACAATCTGTCCCAGACTCAGATTTATCTCCAACACCATGTGCAGAGATCAAAAACAGACCCACAGTCTTTGTGTACCTGCGTATGTTAGTGTGCCTCATAACCAGCTGTGCAGACTAACATGAGCTCATGTTGTGTTTACTGTGTCCTGTACCTCAGCCAGCAGCAGCCCCTGCGGCTCCAGCTCCAACTGGACTCGGTGCCTTTGGTTGTCCAGGAACTCTTCCAGCTTCAGGTACTTCAGAGCGCACAGCGAGCGGTAATCTCTCCAGTACACTGCGATCTCCATCTCCCTGGACTAATCACAGAGAAAAACAACCAGCAGGGATTAAAGTAAAGTGAAGGTTTCAGGATTATAATTTTAGATACAGGAACCTAAAAAGACCCTCTATGGTTAGAAACACTGTATTTTTTATTCTGATTTATAATCGGCAAGTTTTTCAGTAACAGGAAATACATTTTTCACAGTAGCTGACAGCAATTCTTTATAAGTGGGTCACTTTTTAAATACTGCACTTCTATTTTTTACTTTTTTTTTTTTACAGGGACACTGGTGCATTATCATCAGCTCATTTGCATTTCGTTCCCCTCTCTCTATAACAAGCCAGCGCTCAGTGCAAGACACGATGCTCAGCAGAAAATACAGAAACTTTCGGGTATGTGCAAACATCTTCAACATTGTTACAGACTGTCTTACTCTCTCCAGCTCCACGGTGAACGTCTGGTCCCAGGCCTGCTCTCCGACTGTTTTCCAAACCGACTGACCAACCACTGTGTTCTCCAGCTTCAGCACAGCGCTCACCTCCGCTGTAAAAACACACACAGGGGAACTGTTTTTAAAAACAGAGCTACTGTGGAATTAATTCGAACCAAAGAAAGGAGACGTGTGATGTGAGGGAAGGGAAACAGGGTTTTAAAGACCATTATGTACAGTATGCACATACTGTATATGTAAATTATGCAGCATTTTTCTATTACTGAACACATGAAGTACATTTAAAGGCACTTACTGGATAACTCCTCGGTCTTGCCGGGGATCTTGAGGCTCATGCTGCTGGTGCTGCGGCTATAGAGGCCGCTCAGTTTGAATGAAGAGCGTCCGTCTCCCGGAGAGTGAGAGGGAAGAACCACCGGAGTCCCTCTGCTGCGCCCGGGCACGACCTCCAGCAGCCCCACACAGCCCAGAAGACGCACCTGAAGAGTACCTGGAAGGAAAGAAGAGTCGGTTTAATAAAAATCTAAACAATAAATGTCTAATGTAATAGCTGTAGTTTCTGTGTTTACCTGTGAGTGGCGACGGTTTGCTCAGGGTGCTGTATTGGTTGTGGACGTAGGGCGTGCTGTGGCGGGAGCTGAAGGCCGAGGAGGAAGCCAGCGCCAGCTCCTCCTTGATGAGGCATGCTTTGGGATGATCCTCAGGGAGCTCCACCAGCCTCTGCTCCAGAGAACACCTGAGCAGGTCCAGACGCTGGGACGACTCACTCAGCCCACACTGAGCCTGCACACATCATGACATGAACGTGAACGATACAACACTGGAGCAGGGGGTCGAGTTATAAGACTCCTCTCCTGTCGGCGCTCTGACCTCAGCCATGGCCTTCTTGTCTTGGACCTTTCCTGCACCCAGCAGTCGCAGCATGTTCTTGGCCCCCTCGGCCATGGCGTGCTCCACGCGGTAGTGATGCCACAGCTCCTCTACACGCAGCTCCACCCCAAATAGGTCTGGCTTACCTGGGAAGCAGTGTCAAGTTTAGCGTACAGCATATGAACAAGATGTGTGTAGAGCAACATGTAAAAAAAGTGATTTTTAAACGAGATTTATTAAGATTCACTTTCATCGTTACGCCGATGATACCCAGTTATATTTATCAATCAGATAGCTACACTTCAAGGACATAAAAACTTGGATGAGCTGCAGTTTTCTTTTGTTAAACTCACACCAAACACTTCCAAAACCCCATTCGAAGGCTCTAGGTGGGATCTTGGAGTTATCTTTAATCGCTAAAACAAATTTCTACGTAACGATCCTGTCTCAAACAGATGTAGAAAAACTATCCCGTGCATTTGTTACTTCTAGACTGGATTATTGCCACTCATTGTTATCAGGCTGCTCCAGCAGAAACCAATGTTTTTCCATTTTTGTGAATGGGATTTGTTCGTTTTGGCTGCGACAGTCCGTGCCACAGGTGTGTCCGCCAAAAAAAACAGCGTAGAAGTTGAGCCAGATCCAAATTTTGGGAAAAAACCTCACGCTGTGGGAGCAATCAGATGCTCAGATCGGTCAAACCTCCACAAACTAAACTCTGACTTTGTTTATTTCATGTTTACAGCTTCTAAATCTGAGTCTGTCTCGCAATTTATGCTGCAAAATGGCACAAAGACGTTTAATTTGGTCGACCCGACCTGTCTGAATGCAGCTGAGGTCCCTCAGGAGTCTGTACCTGGACCCTTTGTGTCTTAAAGAGCTTATAGTATCCTATGCTTCCTGGTGCTGAGCAGAGTGCAGAGAGTGCAGAGAGTTTGCTGCCTTGCTGTGGCTTAAAAAACAATGCTGATGAGACCAGTGAGAATAAACCGAAACAGCGAAGTAGAGAGCCGGAAAACCGAAACAATGAGCTAAAGAATGCCACAGAGTCGAGGGGAACTGCATAATTAAGTTATAATTCATTACTGTAAGCAGAAAGTTTGATCCATTGTTCGGGTTGACATCGAAATAAAAGGCATATGCAGAGAAAGCAGGCCATGAATTAGTCGACGTCCGTGTCCTTTCCAGGATCACGGCTGCTCTTTCTGCTGCTCCACCCTCCCTTTCATCTCCGACTCCTTTCCTTCCCTCCACCTCAACCCTGTCGTCATCTCTGACTCAGTCTCTTTCAGTCTCGCTCACTTCCTGGCTCCCCGCATCTGTCCTGCCTCCTCTCTAACCTCTGTTAAATGAGGCATGGCTTTTA
Organism: Collichthys lucidus; assembly: GCA_004119915.2. Taxonomy (NCBI): domain Eukaryota; kingdom Metazoa; phylum Chordata; class Actinopteri; family Sciaenidae; genus Collichthys; species Collichthys lucidus. Next base: position 5,468,970 of record CM014100.1, on the reverse strand, counting down.
GTTGTTGGGCAACATCAAGGGAGATGCAGGAACATCAATAAGGCTCTAACCTGGGCGAGCGAGGGGGCTGTAATGGGCGATGTGTATGTGTGCGTGCTTCGAGTTCAGAAGTAAGAATTGATCCATTACTACCCGCATCATAAAATATGCAGTGTTTATGAGCTCAAAGAGTGACGGGTGGGATGAAAGAGCAGCTGAACGGCGAGAGCGAGGATAAAAACAAAAGCATGGTGGTTACACTGGTTGTCCTCGGACTGCTCCGTGGCCTGCATGGCCTTTCGGATCTGCATGCGGATGATGTCGATCTTTGTTTTGCTGTCCTGCAGCATCTGCTGAGCCGTCTGGAGAAGCTTCTTGTCCTGAGGACAGAGAGACAGGAAGAGGTCAGGGAGTGAAAGCAGTGCAGTGGACGGTAAAATAAAGGGTCATGGCTGAGTCTGATGAGTACCTTGGTGCCTCCGTTGGCATAGATCGGGATCATGTTCTCTGCTCCCTGTTTGACCTTTAGCTCAATGTTTAGCTGACGCTCCAAAGCTGCGATGCGGTGCTGGTTGGCCGACTTCCGACTAACCGAGCCCGGAGACTTGGGGGTATCTGAGCGAGAGGAGAAGTTGGAGGGTAAGCTGTGAGGTTGGAACATCACAACGAACTTATGTGCACTGGCAAGAGTCTCAACAACCACTGGTTAGATTGGTGGACAGTGAAGCAAACTGCTGACAGCTGTAGCTGCTGTTAGCTCATGTTAGCTCAGTTTGTTAGCTGCTGTTAGCTCAGTTTGTTAGATGCTGTTAGCTCAGTTTGTTAGCTGCTGTTAGCTCAGTTTGTTAGCTGCTGTTAGCTCAGTTTGTTAACTAATGTTAGCTCAGTTTGTTAGCTGCTGTTAGCTGCTGTTAGCTCAGTTTGTTAGCTGCTGTTAGCTCAGTCTGTTAGCTGCTGTTAGCTCAGTTTGTTAGATGCTGTTAGCTCAGTTTGTTAGCTGATGTTAGCTCAGTTTGTTAGCTGCTGTTAGCTCAGTTTGTTAGCTAATGTTAGCTCAGTTTGTTAGCTGCTGTTAGCTCAGTTTGTTAGCTGCTGTTAGCTCAGTCTGTTAGCTGCTGTTAACTCAGTCTGTTAGCTGCTGTTAACTCAGTCTGTTAGCTGATGTTAGCTCAGTTCGTTAGATGCTGTTAGCTCAGTTTGTTAGCTGCTGTTAGCTCAGTTTGTTAGCTAATGTTAGCTCAGTTTGTTAGCTGCTGTTAGCTCAGTTTGTTAGCTGCTGATAGCTGCTGTTAGCTCAGTTTGTTAGCTGCTGTTAGCTCAGTTTGTTAGCTGCTGTTAGCTCAGTTTGTTAGCTGCTGTTAGCTGATGTTAGCTCAGTTTGTTAGCTGCTGTTAGCTCAGTGTGTTAGCTGCTGTTAGCTCAGTTTGTTAGCTGCTGTTAGGTCAGTTGGTTAGCTGCTGTTAACTTAGTTTGTTAGCTATTGTTAGCTCAGTTTGTTAGCTGATGTTAACTTAGTTTGTTAGCTGCTGTTAGCTGCTGTTAGCTCAGTTTGTTAGCTGCTGTTAGCTCAGTTTGTTAGCTGCTGTTAGCTCAGTTTGTTAGCTGCTGTTAGCTCAGTTTGTTAGCTGCTGTTAGCTCAGTTTGTTAGCTGCTGTTAGGTCAGTTGGTTAGCTGCTGTTAACTTAGTTTGTTAGCTATTGTTAGCTCAGTTTGTTAGCTGATGTTAACTTAGTTTGTTAGCTGCTGTTAGCTGCTGTTAGCTCAGTTTGTTAGCTGCTGTTAGCTCAGTTTGTTAACTGCTGTTAGCTATGTAGAAAATGTTTTCTGGTTTCCCCTCTGATGTCCTCCGGCTGCTCCGCCTCAACTCTCCGCGATTTACAGAGTTTTACTGATGGATGTAGCTGCTGTTAGCTCAGTTTGTTAGCCAGTCTGCGAGCTCAGAGCACCAGTGGGAGTGTTAATGTTTGTACCAGAGGCGTTTTGGGACCACCGGGAAGAAGAAGGGGAGGTTTTTAGGGAAATGCTGACGGGAAGCGCACCTGGTGTCATGCCAGAACAGGAGCTGGTGAAGCGGGCAATGTAACCTAATCTATGGACATGACGAAAAAAACGAGGACAGAAGAGGAAGGAGGAAGCTAAGAAGAGAAAATGAAGATGATGAATATGAGGGTGTGATGGATTACTCATCTAAAACAGGTGTTCTTAAAACCACGGTACGGTACCTTTGTTGTCATCGGGGCCTTTGACCACGATGTGTGCATCCAGCTCCTGCAGCTGAGTGTGGAGGGACTCCAGCTTGCGCTTGGAGCTGCGGAGCTGCGAGTCCACCTGCTGGGCATTCCTCTTGTCGGTGGTGGCCCTGCGGAGATTCTCTGCACCCTCCTTGATCTTCAGCTCCTTGCGGATCTCCCTGCGGATCCTCTCGCGGTGTTCGTCCAGCCGCTGCTGCACGCTGGAGTCAGAGAAGTCAGAGTTTTGGTCCAGACCGAGCTGCTGGAGCACCGACAGCCCGCCTGGATCAGTCTGAAGGAGGAGGAAAGGTGGAGATGGTTAGAATATGAGAGTGAGTAGGTGTCTGCAGAAAATTGTAAGAATGTGAAAAAGGAAGTCAAACTATATTTAGCCCACTGTGCATGAGGGGGGATTATTCAATTTGAGCTGAAAGAGAAACCAGTTCAAAAGGTGACATCTCCAGCTGAGATGAGCCGAGGTTACGGGCAGACAAAGCCGGTAACATCACCCCCACACAGTTCTGATGAAGTGAAGCAATGCGGGACGAAAGGAGGCGAAAACAGCAACTCTGAGGGAATCCACGACATGTGAAACCCGACGAGCCCGACACCGCGAGGCAGCATCAAAACAGAGGCAGCACCTAAGTGCATAAAAAGAGCTGAGTGCTCACATCGGCTGATCGACGCTAACCAGATTACAGCGGATTAGAACAGCAATAATACAGACTAAAATCAATCGGTGTCCTGTCGGCCTCTGGACGGGTCACAAGTAAACATACACACAAAAAGTGCATGTGTTTAAAAATGACAATCACGTGAACTCTGACAGCTTTAAATCCAAAAACACCCACAAGGAGCAGACTGCGAAAACCAACGTACCAGCGTGATGTCTCTGCAAAATGTTGAATGTTATTAAAGATACAGATGTTCTAAAGAACTTATGATACATAACACTATGTGGGATTCTTGAAAAAGTGGTTAAAAACAACTTGTATCATAGTACAAGGCTCAGTCCTTACTGGGTTTGATGCCAACCTCTGTTTCTCTCAAACTTTCCTGTCAATCTTCAGCCGCTTCAAAAAAATGCTCAAAAAGCCCAAAGAATATAAATGTATCTACGTCCTGTGATGTGCTCAACACATCTCCGAGCCACACTGGCCCTAAAATGAAGAATGACATGATCACAAGGCCTCAAAGTTTCTACATCATTTCCAGAAATGTATCCAAAATCTGTTTTATTCTGTTTTGAAATAAAGAAATACAGGATAAAAACACAAACAAATTAGAAAAATTCAAAAGGTTTGACTTTAAAATCCAGTTTTTATTCGTATTAAACAGAATTTTCAATAATATCTGACTGTATATTCACAAAAAAACTCCTGATCTGACCTGAGGAAATTCACGGATAGACAAGCTTCACTGACACAAGTCAACACCTGAGTGTGAGTCTAAAGATTTACATGCAGTTCATGTTATTCTGTCCTGAAACTTCACGAGAAAATGAAAGTAAAACTCTGTAATCAGACACATTTAACACCAGGAATGAAAATCTATGTTTACATCGTCATCAGTCAATGTTTAATATCTGAGATGAGATGACGGGTGTCTGCGAGCCTCCACCCTCATGTTTACGTCCACCTCACTTCATAAACTGTCAATATCACGACAATATGTTTCCACACACACACACAGACACACTAATCAACAATAAAATCAGCATAATCCAGGTTAATCTGACTCTGACATGCATCAGTCTATCCACCCTCTATCTATGCCACATATGTGATGCAACATAACATCATCTCATTGGTCAATAAGAGTCTGAGCTAGAGACGGAAGGTAAAATCCATATCTATCGACGAGAGTGGAGATAAAACTCATTTGATGTTGTGACATTAGATCTGATCAGATCACACACGAGCAGTCGAGGGCTGCCCCCTCCTCTCTGCCCTGATGACCAGGTGCTCGCTGGGCCTTTCGCTGCACCGTGCAGCCGGCCAGCCGTCCGGCTTAGCAGATCTGATTACAACTTCTTAGGTCTCTGTGTCCGTCCAGCTCCACGCAGGCCCGGGCTACGGCTCTGCTCTCATTAAAGCCATAATCCATCTGCAACACAATACACTACAACCCGACCGAATCACACAAGGCCAAAGAATCAAACCGCTGCTTTAATGCAATGTTATGTCATTGCACAACTGTGAGGCAATGTGATTGAGCTGGTTTCATAAACTGGCAGTGAAACAAAGTCCCAAAGACTATTAACACGGCATAAACGGGTTCATTTAATCAAGGAGTTTGGTCTGGAAGAACCTCAGACGCGACTTCTTATCTTTTAAAAGACAAACAGATCCTCTCAGCACGAGCAGCGGAGGAGAAAGCAGAGGCAGCGACACGCCACGAACGACAGGAAGGGAGAGTTTGTGCCGTGTCTGTGGCGCACTCCTGCTCGACACAATACAACTTTAATCCCTCTGTGTTTTACGACAAAGAACCTCTGGAGCGAAGGTGTAAGAGGGTTTGCAGAGAATCACATCAGCAGGCAGGCAAGGAATGAAAAGCTCATAGAGAGAGAGACAGGAGATGTTTTTACAGGAAGTGAACAAGGAAGCAGATAGAAAAGAGAAGGGCCGTAATAATGGATGGAAAGCGGCCATGTTGGGGCCTGCTTTGGCCACAGTTTCCTACCGAAGACTCTGTGTCACTCTGCTCAGGGAGTACTAGGGAATCAACCGGTTGATCCCCTGGCAGGTCCTCCAGTACGCCCTCACTGGCCATGTTTGGCCTCCCTCTGGCTTCGCTCCCAGCTCCCCCTCCCACACTATCTTCTATCCCCTGTCACACACACACACACACACACTTAGATAGCAGTGCTATTCCTGCCTCCTCTAAAAATCCAGGATGTCCTTCCCGCTCAGGAATCAAAAAAAGCCAAAGTCTAAACCCGGAGCGAGTGAACGAGGCGGAGGAGAGGAAGAGAGAACAGCACAGACCGAGCCCCACCTCGCTGCTTCCTGTTCTGCTCTTTGCCAGATAGAGACTGACTGAGGCGTCATGCACTTTGTGTGCAGACACACACACACGCACGCACACGCACACACACACACACACACAATCGGTTGGTTTTGTAAGTGAGAGAGCTCACAGCCGCTCTGCTTCCTGCTACTGGGTCTCTAAAGCTGAGAGACAGGCTGTTGATGAGTTGTAGTTATGCTAAGTGGACTACCAGACCACGGATATCTTTGTGTGTGCGCACACATGAAGGCACCACCTGCATGCATGTGCAGCATTATTTCTTTTATTAATTAAGAAATATACAGAGAGCATAAGAGGCGGGGTCAAAGGACAAAACTTTTTTCACTACAACTATGAAGTTTTGTTGCAAAACATGTTAACGCCATGTGGAGGAGGGTGGAGGAGATCGGCGTTTCCGAGCCGAAGCTCGTGCAAAAAATCTGAATTCACTGGACGACAAGCTGAGTCGTCACCTCCTCCCTCTCCGAGACGTGAACGAGCAGAAATCACACACTCGGACTCGTCGCAGACCCCTCGGCCGGCTCCCGACGACGCATCTTCTGTCCGCTTCCTGTCAGCGAGGGTCATGCGTTTTTATCTGACTCAGACGCTCGGAGGTCACTGACCTCTCCGAGCTCTCTGCTGAGTGGCAGATGGCACACACACACACACACACACACACACACACACACACACACACACACACACACACACACACACACACACACACACACACACACACACACACACACACACACACACACACACACACACACACACACACACACACACACACACACACAAAAAAAGAGGCAGCAAACCACGTCTAGTTCTTCTTATTCTTCCACGCTGCTATTGGGGAATAGGAAGTGAAATAACATGAAGTTATGCCAACATATGCAAAACGCAGACAGCTCATGTTGCTCAGTATCCTTATGATAAAACACATGAACGCCCTGTGTTGCATATCAGTGAGCACGTAGGAAAATATTCCCTTACCGGGCCGCTGTGGCTCACATTGCTTCCTCTGTGGCGTGGACCGGTGGCTGCAGAGATAGCAGCCCCCATGCATCCATACTGTCTCACCTCACCGTCGAATATGGCCGAGCTGTCATCATTACCTCCACCGTAACGTAAAACTTCTAGAACAAGAGCATCCGTCACACCTGTACTGTCAAACTGTCTCACTCATCGTGCCAGTGGAAGAAATGCAGCTTGTAAAACTGTGCTGGCCACAGTATCAGGAACTAACAACACAATCGGTTTATAGATACATACAGCTCTTAAAGTTACAGGCTCGTTTTAAATCATGTTGGTGTCACACTGACTTGTAATCAGGTAACTTTGTGCTCCGGGTACGATCACCCACGATAAGTACGTAACGCTTTACGGCACTAAGTCACACAGCAGCAACTATTTCACTGATTCTGGTGAAACTGGATCATATTTTATGGAGGAAATGTTTTCTGGTTTTCTCTCTGTGATTTACAGAGTTTTACTGATGGACAGTGAAGTAAACTGCTGACAGCTGTAGCTGCTGTTAGCTCAGTTTGTTAGCCAGGCTGTGGGCTCAGAGCAACGGGGGAGTGTTGGTGTTTGTACCACAGGATCTTTGGACCACCGGTAAGAAGAGGTTTACAGGGAACCGCAGAGCTGGTGTGGTGACAGAACAGCCGGGCTCAGCAGCCCCTATGGACATATTGACGGAGCAGGGTTCCCACGGGTGCTTGAATTCCTTGAAAATGCTTGAATTTCAATTCAGTGTTTTCAAGGTTGTGAAAATTCTTGAATTCTTTGTGAAGTGCTTGAAAATGCTTAAAATTTGTGCGATGTCTATCTCAATAAACCAAGAGAAAACAAAAATGTTTCCTAAGCGGCTACGCGCTTGATCCGATGCCTTTACATGCAGAACTCAGTTATCATACTCGCTTGGTGTTCTGCAGAGAAATAACAGTAGACTACTATCCACACCTGTTGGTCACTGTTATTGCGCTATGGTAGTTACACAATACACCGCTCACAAGCTGAGAATACAAGCCAATTCACAATTAGTTAAAAATCAAAACAGTCAATCTACCACCATATGAAATAATGCTAATTAGACCCATATTATTATGCCATACAGTGGCACCGCTGCGCTTCCCATGACCATCATGACAAACACAACCAGTAGGCTACCTATTTAAAGGTGCTGGAAAAAAGGAAAAACTGGTGCTTGAAGGTGCTTGAATTTGTTCATGAAAAAGGTGTGGGAACCCTGACGGAGGTGAAAAGACCGAAGAGGACGTTGACGGAGGAAGTTTAAGAAGAGAAAATGAGAGAGTGAGCGAGCAAGAAGCCGCCGGACAAGAGTAAATGTGGGACTGACTTTTAGAGGTTGGTGAAATAAAAGGCTGAAAGACAGATGCCGAGCTGGACTGACTGCTGCGTCTTGCAAAGACATGCACCCAGGAGGATTAGTCACTCTAAACTGCCCATAGGTGTGAACGTGAGCATGAAGGGTGTCTGTCTCTATGAACCTGCAACCAATGTGTACAAAGCCACCACACAACATCGCTACATCTTTTTCCAATCTTTCTTTCTGCTACTGTACTGTGTCTGTCATGTCATTATCACCCTTTCACTCAGTGAACAGACACTCTAATAATCACTCTGAGGAACAATACTGCTGCTAAACACTCCACTGTGTGTGGTTTGGTGATGGGAAGACAGTGCATTGTTGCTTTTTAGAGCCTGAGTTCTGTATTGTTGGCCCACAGTTAAGAAAAGGTCATCGCTATTCTCATATTTGTCACAGTGTGTTTGCATGGTGCTTGGTGTGCTGCAGGTTTCCTGACAACAAAGCCAAACAAAAGCACCAGTCACGTCGTATAATCGTCGCCTCTTTACACCTGCGTCATTGTTCTTCTGTCTCTATTTCTTCTTATTGCCGATCCGTCATGCGTCGTCCTCTGTCGCACATTTTCGGGCAGCAGCCTCACGCTGCGGCGCTGCCGTGGGGTGACAGGAAGCCGTTTAATTAAGTTTTAATGGCCCGTCGGCTCATCTTGGCTCGTCCGTGTCTATAAATAGAGATTAAGTCGCTTTTTGTCGGAGCAGACGCAGTGGGGGAATTCTCCCAACCAGCTCAGCCTCTCTTACTCTGTCATTTGATTACTCATTCATTCACTTCAATTCACACGACACAATGATGATGACGGGGCTCGGGAGTGAACTTTTAACCGGATTGTTAAAAGTGCAGCGTTGCCAGAAATAGTAATCATTCAGTAAATGTGGCTTAATCTAGATAGTGCATGTTTTTGTAAAGGGGATTTCCAGGATGTTACCGGTGATGAAAATATGTTTATTAATAGGAAACGTGGATTAAACAGTGAAACACAAGGACAGGACGACGTGAGCTTAGTCGTGTGTGTGTGTGTGTGGATGTTGGAAGCTGCCGGGACAAACGTGACCGGTGGGTTGAGGTTGGTGAGAAAAGAAAAAGAGTGAAACTAAGAGGTCAGACAAACAGTGGCTTTAATGGTGTGTGTGTGTGTTAAAGAGAGTGAGAGTGAGACAGGCAGACTTTTGGGAGAAACACAACTTTAAATTCTCCTCACATCCTGATGTCTGCACACAGCCTCGTTCGGCAGGCAGGGGATGGGATTTGGGTTAAGAGGAGGAGGCGGTGGTGGTGGTGGTGGTGTTTGGAGGTTTGAGGTGGAGCAGGGAGGTGGGGGCTGAACATTGAATTAATCTTCTGAAAAAGACACACATACACACAGCAGATAAAAGCACGGGTAAGTGTTTGTATGAAGATCACGTCTACAGTGCGTCATGAGGGCATGAATTATTTGGATCATACATGTCGGCTTCTTACATAATAACAACTGTGGATGCTGTTATGCTCCCTCCAGGTTCGGAGCGAGTTGTAGTTTGAGCATCTCTGGGTCTTAGGCACGGTATTGGTTGAAGATGCAGACACCTCTACTGAGATCATTGTAATTGTACAATATGTTTGTGTTGATTTGTTCTATACACGTGACATCTATTGCACGTCTGTCTGTGGCTCTTCCCGAGGTTTCTTCCACATTTTTTCTCTGTTGCAAGTTTTTCCTCACTCGAACCGAGGGTCTAAGGACGGAGGGTGTCACTCCCTGTACAGATTGTAAAGCCCTCTGAGGCAAATGATTTATGATATAACCTGATTTGCTTTGATTTGATTTGTTCACGAGCCTGACATAGACCTGTGGGCTGACGCAGCGTCTGCAGAAATGCAGATGTTGCACCGGATTGCAGTGGGGAAAGAGGAAGCTCTTGATTTTCCAGCCTGTCTACGTTCCAACCTTCACCGATGGTCATGAGCTTCAGGTAGTGACGGAAAAAATGAGATCGCAGATACAAGCGGCCGAAATGAGCTTCCTCCACCGGGTAGCCGGGCTCAGCCTTCAGCGATAAGGTGAGGAGCTCAGAGTACGGTCTAGATCTGCTCTATATGAAAAGTGTCATTAGATGACTTCACACCTACAGGTTTCTGAAGAGCTGTTTGAGTGTGGTGGCTCGGCTTTTCCATCTTGGTGACAAATCATCGGGTGAACCAGAGGCGGACTAAGAAGCCTGGTTGCTCAAACAAACCATCTGTAACAACACCCACCTGTCAATCAAAGCGTCCACGCTCTTAATCCTGCATAACTTTAAGCCTTAATATAATGTGAACAGGTGAGTTGTATATAAATTCACCCTCAGTACAGTTGTCATGAACGGGGAAATTAGCTACAGAGACCAAAACTGTTTTTTGTACCAGGCTGTAAACATGTTTATTTCTGCTGTGAAACATGGGGACTTATGGAGACTTCTGGAGCCAGCCTCAAGTGGACGTTAGAGGAACTGCACTATCACTTGACGTTATAATTCTTTATAGTTACATCTATAATATTTCATGATTGTTGATACAGTGCATCAGAAAGCATTATGTGTTTACGAGTGTAGCCATAAAGCATCATCCTACAAAGTGATGGATGCCGAATGAACACTGTAAGTAATACACTGTGCTGGAGGAAAAGCTCGAGCGCACATTAACGCTGCAAACACACACAAACACTCACTGGAGGCTAATGTAGTGTAACTGGTTGCTAATGAATAAAACAGCGCGGTAAGGCAACGTCAGCTCGACGACGAGAGCACTGAGAGGAGGAAACGTTGCTCCTCATTATGTCAACGCAGCAGTTCAGAGGGAAGTCTGCGTACGACAGACTGCAGAGTTGACGTCAGGACACTCAGCGAGCAGAACAAGCTCGCTCTTGTGTGGGTAAGTGGGACGATCTGACTGGAGAGCAGCTGGGTTAAGAACAAAAACAGTTTAGTGTATACTGGTTGGTATTTTGAACTAAATACCACAATAGTTAAAGCTGCATTTAAAAAGAAACACACTATCCCACTCGACCCGTCCAGGACTCCTCCAGACGTCTGAAGGTGTGCTGTGGTATCTGGCACCAGGACGTCAGCAGCAGATCCTTTAAGTCCTGGAAGTTTCGAGGCGTGGCCCCCGTGGATCGGACTTGTTTGTCCAGCGCGTCGCACAGATGCTCGATTGGATCGAGATCTGGAGTCGACACCTTGACCTCGACTTTGTGTTCCTCGAACTATCACTGAAGCATTATGTGGGTGTACATGGTCTGCAACGTGCCAACCAGACTTCACTCCCCGTGTACATCAATAGATCTTGTTGCCAGTTCATTACTTTTTTCTTCCTTGGACTATTTTTGATTGAACTGACCGCTGCAGACTGCGAACACCCAAAAAGAGCTTCAGTTTTGTCTAAGTTGCTCCAATTTTCCTGCCTCTGACATCAACTTTAAAGACTAAAATGTTAACTTGCTGCCTAATATATCCCACCTACAGACAGGTAGTGTTATTCACGTCACCTGTCAGTGATCATGTTACGGCTGATCGGTGTATATGCAAAATCCAGAAACTCCTGGATGTCAGGATGAATTTTACAGACTCTGCCGGGAAGCCACAGACGCGCCTCGGTTAAAACCAAATTCTGCAGGGACTTGTCAACAAACTCTGCCAACTCCTGGAGTCTGGAGAGTAGATGAGAAATTTAAATTTCATGTTAAAATGAAATAGGATGGAGCACACCTGAGTCTCCCTCTGCCCGGCCTTCAGCACGCTCTCCCAGACCGGCCTCACCGATTACAACAACTTTTATCAAACCTTTAAATGAATCACTGTTGTGGCGTGGTAGCCACATATTCATTGTCCGTTTTTTCAGATATCCACGGGAACTATTAAAGCCTGCAACTTGGTAGAAGTTAAATCAGCGTCAGAGAGATCAGCTGCATATTTATTGAATAAACATATAAACAATACACATCTTGTTCCACTCATGGCAAGGCAGCGAATTAGTGTATTTCTCTTTGCTAAAAGATCGATCTGTTGCTTAGGAGGAACTCTTTATTAAAGGTATAAGTAGCTTAAATTAATGAGAAAGATGTGGGGAATAAGGGTCTAACAGAAAACTTGAAAGTGTAGGATCACGGTGTTAGTAACCATCGATTTTAAATAATCCTATTTTCAGAGATGTATAGTAACAAAGTGGAACTACTTAAGTACTGTACTTAAGTACTAAAATGCAGTATCTTTACTTTTTTGGAGTCTTATTTTTTCTCACCAACTTCCACTTTTACTGCACTACATATTTTTGATGAGTTTAATACTTTGACTCGGATACATTTTTCATGTGCTGAGTCGTTACTCGTTACTATCGTAGCGTCCAGCCGGACACGTGATGAATGACGAGGCGATATTGAACAAACTGCATTTATTGCTGAACGGTTTGGTTCCAGGACTCGGTGACTGTCGGCCGGAACCACGCCAAAAAAAACCAACTGAACAGTCCCGGTCTCACATCAACCTCGCTCGTGCGCCGTACGTCACACACCTGACTCACCCAGGTGCGCTCTCTCACCTGCTGCCCCGCCCCCTCGCTCTGCATTCATTCAGACGCATTCACAGACCATGGGAAATCACAGAACTCTACCATGAACATTGTAACACTGTAACATTAGAAGTTGTGCCTTAATAAATATTTGAAATTATATAAACAGCAGTACTTGTACTTTTACTTTCAGTACTTCTACTTGCAATACTTAAGTACAAAACACTTTGAATACTTTTGTACTTTTACTTAAGTACGGTGTTTAAAGAACACTTCAACTTCTACTTAAGTCAGTTTTTTGATATAGCACTTGTACTTCTACTCCACTCCTTTACTCCAGTACTTTATACATCTCTGCCTATTTTAATCTTGTCCACCAGGTTTAACCCAGTTTGATACCAAATCACCTCAGTTCCCCTTTAAGACTCAACAAAATCAAAATCAGGCTGATATCTACTCAGATATTATGATTTCAACTCCGTCCCTCAATGAATGAGTTAACAGCTTACACAATGCACCTTGGACTCAGTGTGTGTTTTCTGTTAATCCTTAAAATCCCTCATATTCTCAGCCAAAAGCATGTACGCCTGCTGCACTACCACAGGCTTTGTGCACGAGAGGAGACGAATTCTCCCGCTCTGGGTACAAACAGGAGAAAGACTGTGCAGGAGGTTAGGTGAGAAAGTGTGTCTGTGCGTTTCAGTGCACATCTGTGTGTGTGTGTTGTAGCAGTGTCCGCCACACAGCTGGGGAGGAGCAGATCAGCATGAATGGCATCTTTGTGGAGGGGTGGATCTTCTCAAGAGACTTCAGTTAAACGCTTATGTGTTTGTGTTCCCGGCTTTGTCCATTGTGAACGCCGCTGCAACAAACAGTCGCTCTGTTCGAGCCCCCTGAGGAATAAGGCGGCATAAACCCCCGATGAGGAAAGCTCTGTAGTGCACACACTTAATCTACTTCTGTCATGCATGCGACAGCTGCTCGAGAAAACCGAGACTGAAGTCAAGAAACGAGCAGTGAAGCTTGCACAGAAACAGCAGTCCGAGAAGCTCAGAGGTAAATGAAGGTCCTTGGACTTTAATCCGACAGACATAGCCCACTTTTCTATGAATGCTCCACTGAGCACCACCTGCATATAGAAAAGGCAGCAAAACAAAAATTTGTTGACCTACAACAGTCAACCTGGATAAGGGTGTTAACCCGGAGGAGAACTAATGAGGCACTTCATGGCTTCAGAGCCAGAGCTCCTCTAACCACCGCTGTCACGCTCCAGGTTTTTATCTTTCCAGACAAGGTGAGGTGGAAAAAAAGATACAAGCAGCTCTGGTGAGGACATAACAGATAAAACCTCTCCTCTGTTTGTGCAAGACATGGGCTGTTACAGTGTACAATGCTGCAGCGACTGAAAAAACGATGTTTTTCTGACCCTATCTTCATACGAACACACCTTGTTGAGCTGCTCCAAGCTAAAGCCACTTGCTGGTCACTCTCAGCGATCCTTGAAGTGACTCTACATCTCTCTGGGGTCTAAGCTTCAGTTTGGAGTTGCACACTGATTGCCTGCATGTCTAATCCCACTGCAATTCCCTCCATCATTTGATACTATATGAAGCTCAAAATAATTAAGCACACATTGCAAATTCTTTATAATTTGGCGACCTTTCATAAAATACGTAGAGGAGGAGCTAGACTCCTAATGTGGGTGTAGTTGGGGTGGCTGTGCCGGCATGTCGGGTATCCTGACAAGCAGGATAGTCTTAAATGCAATTCCTTGGATATATTAAATATATTTTCCTTTTCTTTTAACCCCATTTCCTCTCTTATTAATCAATGTATCCATTAATTTCTACAGTGAAGGTTACAATGGAGAAAGTGCACATATTATCTTGCTGTGGAGTAAATCTAAAAGCAAACCATCGTCTTGTTTAAATATTTAGTTGCGACCATAGACTCTATAAAACGTGGATGTCGTATCTGCGATGTCACCTGTAGGACCTGAGGATCCAAATAACGCCTGGTTGCTCAAAGAAGCCACCTGTAACAGCACCTACCTGTCAATCAAAGCGTCCACGCTCTTAATCCTGCATAACTTTAAAACTTAATATTACCTGAACAGGTGAGTTGTATATAAATTTCACCCTCAGTACAGTTGTCATGAACGGGGAAATTAGCTACAGAGACCAAAACTGTTTTTTGTACCAGGCTGTAAACATGTTTATTTCTGCTGTCTAACATGGGGACTTATGGAGACTGACTCACTTCTGGAGCCAGCCTCAAGTGGACGTTAGAGGAACTGCAGTTTCTGGCACTTACTGTAGGCAGCCATGAAGGTTTGCTGCTCGGTTGCTACCAGCTCCAGTGTGAAGCTTGAACAGTGCAGTGTGATGTCGGATGTACGCTTCATCCTTCTGGTGACATGAGTGAGGGGTTACAGATGGCGTCTGGCTCAGAGCTCGCGCTGCTGCTTCACTTTCTGGACTTTTTCTTACTTCTAAAGACAAAAATAAAAACCCTGCTGCATCGTGATACTTTAAACTTAGATTCGCCATAATTCAGCCCTGAAATCTCTTGAATGAGACACTCTCTCTCTGGGACAAATCCAAACTCATGACGCGAATCATGCACGGATATTTTACCAGGAAATCAAAACACTGAGAGTCAGATGGACAACAGGTCCACTGACTGTATGGCAGATGCTTTATTCGACGTGCAATATGCTCCCGAGTCGCCTACGGCGGTCAGGAGGGGACACGGGGAGCGGAAAGAGCTCCGGTATGTGATGGAACGGTTGAGCAAACATGACGGTAATGGACATGGAAAGCAGATTAAAGATGATTATGGCAGAAGGGCTGAGGGGGGATAAGAGGTCCGTTCCATAATGCAGATGATTATCCGTCTTTTCTGACGCCGTTCATTACGACGGCACGAGCAGCGAAAAATACACAAGAATGTGTGTGTTATTTAAAATGTCACAGATCGACTTATATGCACGAACCAGGAGGTCTTTAGATTTTTTATTTGGGTTTGTGCGACCTATACTCAGACTTTGGTACGTACAAAAAAGACTGTCAGGCTGTCGCAGTGTTCAGTCTGAATACTTTATGACTTCCCTTCACATGCTGGCAGACAGAAACGTTCAAGGATTCCAAATATATCCTTTAATCTTTTAGAAATATTTCAATAATTTCCTCAAACAGTAAGGCTCTGTGGTTTGTAGAACATGTTACTCAGACAGGAGTAAACTGTGCGTCTGTCGGGGGATTTCCATTAAATTACCAGATCCTCCCGCCGTCCCCGTGAATGAAAGATGGATGATCCTGTGATGTTTCATTTAGCACAATCATCAGCTCTGTGTTGTGTTTAGTGATATTTTTTTTGTGTGTGCAGATTTTAGCACGGTAAACCAACATTACATGGCTGAGGACTCACACGGTGCAGTTCTGTGAGGTCAGGGATGTTTCAGAAGAATTTTGCCCGACAGACTTTGTTAAATTTGCTCAGATTTTATTCCCTCACGGTCAGTGTGAAACGTCTCTGACACGGAGACTATCCAGGTGGATCCATGGACTAAACTGTGACACTCTACCTGTTCTGGCTTTGTTTATTTCGTGTGCCGATCTGTGTCTGGCACTGTGTCATGATCTGGTCTGAACACGACCTTAACCATTAAGAAAGAACACTGTAAAATATGTTGTTGTACTTTTACAGTAAATTTCCAGCTGATAATTATTTCACAGCAATAAAGATTTTTAAAAAAACACAGTATTGTATTATGTTTCTACAATAACCAGACAGAATATTACTATTTAAAAAAAAGTATTTCTATGAAAAATTACAGCATGATGTTGTAAAAATAATCTGTAGCTGCGTACAGTAACATCACAGCAATGTTCTGTATTTTCACATTACTTTATTGCTACATTACAGTACGGTGATGTACCCTAATCACACAAATGACTTGTAATTTTTACTCTCGGTGAATTACAGCATGTGTACTACAGTGCATTAAAATACTGTAAATTTACAACAAAACTGTATTTTTATGCTGCTTTGATTTAATATTTTAAATAATTACATATCATGCACTGCAAAAGTGTCTTTACGTTACTTTATTGTGAATTTATTGTGGAAAAAGCTGCTAATTATCAATCAGTTTCTGACATGAGTCGTGTGGAAGAAGACGGATCTACGACGACGACGCCCGTGGTGAATCACATGGCGGCAGCTGCACATGCGGCCGTTGGTAAAGTACCAAAACTACTTTCTTCAGAACTTTCTCTTTCTCTCCTGTGGACTTCCCCTGTAGACGCTGCATCCTTTTCATTAAAGACTATTTATACTCCTCCAGTTACAACTCCCATAGTCTGCTCTGCATTGTTGGCGGCGGGTGAAACTCACAATGCCTCAGTATCCCACTGTTCCCTGGATTCAGCCTCAGAGACTTTAATAACAACAATGGCTCCAGTTTGGGTTACATTTTGAAGGGGCAGGCTTGTTGTTGGGCTACCTATCTGTCTCTGCCTCTCAGAGCAGGTAATAATAGACGTTTTTCTTCCCCGTCTGTCTCACTTTTACGGCCTCTGGGCTGACAGAACAGACAGTCCACTGTTGAGGGGCGGCATCATGGCCCAGCACGCCGCGGCTCCCATGAAGCTCCGGGTCTGTACTCCCCTTAAACCCAACACCGCTCCCGCAGCACAACACACAGGCTATCACATGACCCCGGCACGGCGGCGGGATAACTCATCTCATGTGCCTCAGGTGTAACCACAACCAGGTCACACAGCGCAGGCTCCTTTCTTTCTGCTGATAGTTTTAAACTCTCCGTTACACGTCAACACTGTCGACGTGATTATTGGTCAACCGGCCAAATACGCACTGATCAAACTCTCCTGCTGATGCTACATTAGGGACAGTATCTGTTCATTAAATTATTTTATTTCATTCATTAAAAAAAAAAAAAGTTGGGACCCTGTGAAAAACATTTTTAACCAACATTCAGTTGAATACAGTAAAACATGAATATATATTTATATATATATTATATTTCCTCATTCTGGCTTTTTTCTATTTGCACCTTAAGCCAATAAAATGAATAAATTTAAATATACTTTCTCTGTGTTTATTCTACATTCATTTGATCATTTTACATAAATAAATATTCATTATAAGCTTCAGTCTCAGAAAAATGCAATTAATTCATTGATACATTAATCGCGATTAATCGCGATTAATTACAGATCTTTTTGCGATTAATTAGTTAATTTTTTTTAATCGATTGAAAGCCCTAATATATATTTAACATATATAATGTTTTATCTTGTCAACATGTTATTATAAATAGTTTTTTTAGCCAAAGACAAACAGGACCACTGGTCGGAGTCCAACCTGGGTTGCTGCAGCAAGGACTCAGCCTTTCATACATTGGACTCTAGTTTTGATCCCTTACAAGTAAACAGGTTCATTGGTAACATTGGTAAAGGATTTAGAGAACTATCTGCACGTACGGGACAAGGCCTAAAACCATCACTGGACGCCCGTGACGTTCGACCTCTCAGGCATTAAAAACCTAAGATTGGATAAAGGATGTTAGGAACACACAACACAGTTCAACGCTGAAAATCAAGACCATGCAGAGAAATCATCTCTCATCAGAGACGGACTGACGGAGAGTCCACACTTCACAGACTCATTTTACAGCTTCCCAACTTCCCACAGTTTTACTGACTAAATATCATGATGCTGGTTTAATGTCCTTAAAGGTCGCTTTACAATAAACTGATGTAAACTGAACTTCTTCAGAAAAAACCACACGGCTGCTTTTTAATACCTGAGGTTCAAGGCTCATCTTTGACTTGATTGATTGATAAAAAAATCATGTGAGATGATGGAAAGCTCCACAATAGTCAATCAGTTTTTATTTTCTTCAGCCTCTTCTTGTTTGTCCCTTTCACCTCAGACTGTCATTAACTCAGTCTGAGCTATTTCACGAGCACCGCCGAGCCTCTGCGCTCGCCGGCATTACAAAACTACTTTAACAAGCGATCGATGCTCGTTTCTCCGGAGCACACGTGGCTCCTGAACGACTCCTCTTCCTCTGTGACCTTCCTCTCTCTGAGTCACACTGAGAAGAGACAAAATGTTGTTCCCCCTCCCTCGATTCTCCACCTTGTCCTTCTCAGCGACACATTCTTCAATCGTGTAATCCCTCAAAGCTCTAAAACACTCGTACAACCAGCTTAGAAAAAGCCAAAATGAAGCTGCACACAAGAAATCAGTACGAATCTGTATTTGTATTTCCTTTTCTTTGCTTCTCCTGGCTTCGTGTCAGCGGTAACAGCTGCTGCTCAGACCGGTCAGCCTGTTGCAGGGTCAGCCGTCAGAGCGGCTTCAGCTTCAGGGGACGCTTTGCATTTTTCAGATCGGTGGCATTTAGGACATCAGCATTCCTCTCTGGCTCTAATTGCCGGGCTGCACGCTAATGAGCGAGCTTCAGGGCTACACGCACACCCATCAGGTTTTATTGATGAACGCCATTAAGAAGTCGCTGCAGCAGTTATAAGCACGTCTGCTGGTGTGTCTGGGACAGAGACAGATTTCTGCAGACACGGTGTAATCCTGGATTCAGGCAGCAGGGACTAGATGTTGGGGAGGTGGCGTGTGAGTGAGTGCATGACTGAAGGCACTAATGCTCCCCTCATAGGAGGTCAGAGACACAAGTCCACAGTCTCCTAATCCTATTATCTGTAGCAGTGGCAGCTGGAGACACACATCATGGCGAGTGTGATGCGAGACATCAGTGTGTATTATAACACAGGCTTGATGTGACTCTGAAGCTTCAGTGCTTCCTCTATTATCTCCTTTAGCGGAGGACAGGGACAGACTGGCAATCTGGCATACCGTGCATTTGCCCGGTGGGCCGACGTGCTATTTGGGCCGGCAAGTCCCGATATATATATTTACAGAGTAGATTACACACCCCAAACACACTCTTGGGCTTAGCGATGGGCAATGTGGGCCACGCCGAAGCGGGTGGGGTCCGGTTAGGGCGCACGGGGCACGGGGATGATTGTGGCCTGCTGTGGTCCAAAATGCCAGGGCCGATTTTTTTGTCCCAGTCCGTCCCTGGCAGAGGATACACCGGTCCATCCTTTACGAAAGGAAAGGAGGATACGCCGTCCTACAGTTCCCTGCAGCAGCAACAACAAAACAAAAAATAAAATAAATCAATGCACCTATTGCGGCTTTCCAAATCCTTCCAAAAGTCGCTAGAGAGGCTGAGGTTAGGTCCTGTATTTTTTGTATGAGGCACTGATGCTCAGAGAAGCACGATGAGTCCAGGTAAGTTTCAACATATTTAATGAGATGGAGATTTAGTGTACACTGTTGGCATGTATCACGACGCATTCGGAGCGGTCAACAAAAAATTACGGCTACCTAAACCTGCCTCTCTCCTTCCCTACTGCAGGTGATTCAGCCCCTAATATAACCTATGTCGATCATCTGCTGGCACCTACAGTATGTGACCCAAACCACACACATCACCGTGGCAACGAGTCCAAATAAATCAAATCCAGAATACTGATATAACAAAACAATATATGGCTCCTACAGCACCGCTCGCTCATTCACAACCAGACACTGAAACGGTGTGATGCAGACCGCAGCAGAGAGAGAGCGTGAATATGACATAAGGACTCTGATTCTGAGGGGTTCAAGTCTTTTTGTCTATCACTAGAAAGCTTATAAATTAATCTGACCATTCAAATATAATATGTAAAACATGGATATTGCATAATTCAGTGTGACGATCAAACTTATTCTGACGTCCAGCGTCCTGCAGATCATCATGGAAGTTACCGCTGATTATTAATCATCCATCTTCTGCTGCATGTCGGTTAAATGAGTTTATATCTGAGTGGACAGACACCAGCAACAGTGGGCGACTATTCTCACTATGACTTCAAGCTTTTATTTGACAGAGAGAGAGAGAGAGAGAGAGAGAGAGAGAGAGAGAGAGAGAGAGAGAGAGAGAGAGAGAGAGAGAGAGAGAGAGAGAGAGAGATGGGGAATGACATGGTTCAGGTTTCGAACCCTGGCCCACTTCGTACATGTGGTGGATGCTCTACCAACTGAACCAATTAACACCCCAAGTTTGTGACAATGTTCCTTCATTATTTTTTTGATAAAGTCATATTTTTCACCGGGTTGTCCATGTTTGTATGAAACAGCACGATAGGAACACACAGGAAGGAGTGCATCAGATGTGCGTTTTGTAGTCCGTCGTCTGAACTTTGTAGTTTTACCACGGATCACGTCGATGACATCTCGCTGTCGCATAGTGCAGTCGTCTTTTTCTAATTCCTTATCAACTCTCCGTCACATCTTTCCTCGACCTCATGACGTTTTTCATTGAGGTCAAGCAAAAGTTTATACGTCTTTATCTGCTATTAAAGAAATAGACAAGCGCTGCCTCGCTCTCTCTGGGATGATCGATAAAAAAAGTTATTTAAAACTAGAAGAGTTCGCTCTTCGTCTCTGAGTGAAGGAGCAGCAGCAGCAGCTCCTCAGACTCGGAGAACTCTCACAGATAATAACTCCGGGAAAGCAACAGAAATAAAGAATTCATGAGAGGGCGGCCGCTGAGTGTATAGCTGCTTCAAAGTGTACGTCGTGTTATCGGCTCAGCGCAGAGCTTACATCCTCAGCGGAGAGACTTGATTTACATTCCTCGGAGCCGTCTGAAGGAGGAGGAGGAGGAGGGCCGGAGAAAGAGAAACACTTTTCACTGATGGCCTCCTGTGCATATACAGATAATGTGTTTTTAACAGAGGGAGGGCAGGACGGGGTCATTTCAGTAATCGTGACCTCCAGCAGGACGAGTGTCGGCTACAGCTCGACCCTGATGAGGCATTCAGGAACGGAGACACCATACCGGCTCAATCACCGCACCGCTGTGCCTCGGTCCACTCTGACAGGTTCAGCCCGTCGTCATTAACAACGCCGACCCCCTTTGATCTCAATCAGCCGCCGCTCAGCGGCTGTCTGCCAGGCCCGCCGTAATGATGACTGAGGCCCCGTCATTGTCACGGGAGGAGGCTGAATTTATCAGGCAATCATCAAGGTGTGACACATTCAGTCACGTGGCCGTAAACATGTTGAAATGTGTCATCGGTACAGCAGGGCAGGAAGCATGTACAGTTATATGACTCATGAAATGTAATCATGACAAAAAATACATAGATATTAAATGTGCAATCCAATAAATTTAACACATTAATTTACTTCTGGTGAGGACAACTGCAGAGTCTGTGCTGCCATCTCCGAGTTTAAAGACCGAAAATTTTAAATCAGGGTTCTGTGATATGACGCTGTACTCTGAGCTCACAGCCCGGCTAACAAACTGAGCTAACAGCAGCTACAGCTGGCAGCAGTTTACTTCACTGTCCATCATAAACTCTGTAAAACAGCAGCTAACAAATATTAGCTAACAGCAGCTAACAAACTGAGCTAACAGCAGTTAACAAACTGAGCTAACATGAGCTAACATGAGCTAACAGCAGCTAACAAACTGAGCTAACATGAGCTAACAGCAGTTAACAAACTGAGCTAACATGAGCTAACAGCAGCTAACAAACTGAGCTAACAGCAGCTAACAAACTGAGCTAACAGCAGCTAACAAACTGAGCTAACAGCAGCGAACAAACTGAGCTAACATCGGCTAACAACCTGAGCTAACAGCAGTGAACAAACTGAGCTAACATCGGCTAACAACCTGAGCTAACAGCGGCTAACAAACTGAGCTAACATGAGCTAACAGCAGCTAACAAACTGAGCTAACAGCGGTTAACAAACTGAGCTAACAGCAGCTAACAGACTGAGCTAACATGAGTTAACAGCAGCTAACAAACTGAGCTAACATCAGCTAACAAACTGAGGTAACATGAGTTAACAGCAGCTAACAAACTGAGCTAACAGCGGTTAACAAACTGAGCTAACAGCAGCTAACAGACTGAGCTAACATGAGCTAACATCAGCTAACAGCAGCTAACCGACTGAGCTAACATGAGTTAACAGCAGCTAACAAACTGAGCTAAGAGCAGCTAACAAATTGAGCTAACAGCAGCTAACAAACTGAGCTAACAGCAGCTAACAAACTGAACTAACAGCAGCTAACAAACTGAGCTAACAGCAGCTAACAAACTGAACTAACAGCAGCTAACAAACTGAGCTAACATGAGCTAACAGCAGCTAACAAACTGAGCTAACATGAGCTAACAGCAGCTAACAAACTGAGCTAACAGCAGCTAACAAACTGAGCTAACATGAGCTAGTTTACTTCACTGTCCATCATAAACTCTGTAAATCACAGAGAGTTGACATCAACATGATTTAAAATCAGTTAGTTTAACAAGTTGTTTTAAACGTGCTGCCCTTATTTTCTGGAAGCTTTTTCGAGGATCCGTGTGCTGTGGAAACATTTTATCTGTTCACTGTCCACATGCCCACACACAGGCAGCGCAGCTTTCCAAGAAAACACTGGAGGAAACTTCCCCATTCAGAGAAACTACTAAATGTCAAGGAAGATGTCAGCGTTCACAACAAATGCTTCAGCAGAGTCACAGTGTCAAATATGTTACGATATGTAAGATGTAAACCAAGTAAACTTTTTTTATTTTTGTTGTTGCTTGCAGGCTTGTGTGAGACCAAACGCACAGAGGTTAACGTGTGTAGATAAGACACAGGAAATATGATCAAACCTCAATCAAAGATCTTTCTTGCGTCACGTTGTGTTTATTAAAAATGACTAAACAAACTGCATTGCAGCAGTTTAACCCCGTGACATGCCGCTGTGAGACCTGAAGCGGCATCTGAAGCCCTTTTTAATTTTTAACGTTTCCCTCTGCTGCCTCCTGGACGGGGCTGACACCAGGGTAACTGTAACACAACCCCACCAAACTAGACACCACGACGTCTTCCATGACTCAACCCGAGGGCAACTACGGTGTCACAACTGGGAAATCATTGCATTTAAATCCAGCCCGTACGAAGACAGAAAAAGAAATAGTGTTTATCTTTTCATTTGCGTGTGTGAAATAACTGTTTGTCATGGAAATATTATTCAAATTCATATTCACTTCCTGTATTTTAATGTCACCGACTCGTCATACAGAGGTCGACTCACTGCTGCTGTTCTAGCTCTTTAATAATAAACAGATGAAAGTAACTAAATACATTTACTCGTTGTGTACTAAAGTACAGTTTTGAGGTGCTCACTTACTTCCACGCCACTACAATTCAGATATAGAGTCATATGTAGTATTAAAAACATCCATCTTCCATAACCCGCTTGTCATCATCATCAGTCCTGGGGGGGATTGAACCCCATCTCTTCTTCAGAGTCACTAATGAATCTGTTAAGTGCATGTCTTTGGAGGAAGCCGGAGTACCGGACACAAGGACAACATGCAAACTCCACGCAGAGACCGAGGTTCGAACCGAGAACCTTCAGCGCCAACAGTTCCCATCCTTTCTGTCTTATGAGCCCTATTATCATGTTTCAGATTTGTATGACAGATTTGTATGATTACCTGATGTCAATCTGCTGATTTCTATTTCTAGAATCTGAATACGTCTCCACAGGTAATAAAAAAACCCAAAATCTGATCTTAAAATGAAAATGTGCGCTTTAGGTCTAGAGGCGGGCGTGGAGGCAGGATGTCAGGAAGCGATGTGACTTTTATTTTGACGTACAACCGAACAACAGAGTGCAGGGCGACGTTTACAATCTGAGCAAAGCTAATCATCCAACAGCAAATTCATCTGCCTATACTTTTTTTAAAATAACAACCTGTTCCAAAATGCTCTCAGAGTTCAGCTTCCTTTAATTTGCTTCTCTTTGTTTTTGAATGTCACTACAGTTTGAAATTTAGTCATCGACTGGTTGGAGAGAAAAACAAGCAGATAAATTAATGGTGAGTCCATTAGGGCTGCAACTCCTACATAAGTCATGAACATGGGCATCTTTATGATATGAGGAGCATAACTACTGCATCATGGGAAGTGTAGGATTTAGCTTTTTTGGGAATATTTGCACTAAAAGTCTTTATTTGAGTCTAATGGAGGTGAAACAGTCTTTGTGTTTCCACCACAGACCTCCTCCTCCTCCTCTTCCTCCTCTCACCAACACAGACATCTACAACAGATGTTCCCCACACTGGATCTTTACAAGTTTAAGCTGTGACATGCACGGTAACACAGCAGCAGCAGCAGTGCTGACAGAGTTTGTCATGCAAAAGTTGTGAAACTCACTTGTAGCTCGTTGTGCATCATGTGCAGCGAGGAGACGGCGACGCCGGGTGACTTGTGTTTGTGTCGCTCTGCAGCCAGTCAGATCATCGTTAGGAGGAACAGCTGAGGCGCTCCGGTGCTTCACCGCGCGCAGCCCGGCGCTGCATGTCCTGGGAGATATTTAAAGGAATCACTCAGTCGTCCCGGTGAAGACGCAGTTTGATGCACCGAGCAGAACCGCGGAAAACAAACAAACAAAACGTGAACATCGTGACCGTGTCCGGAGGCGCGAGAGAGGAGCAGGTGAGCCCAGAGGAGGAGGAGACAGGAGGAGGAGGAGACCATCACCTCCTGGCAGCAGGATGTCAACTCTTGGACTCCGGTCTGCATCACGCAGTGCAGTCTGTCCAGTGCACTGTAAAAAGAAAGCTGTAAAAAATAAAGGCACCAAAAAAAAAAAAAACACTGTAAAAAATAACAAACTCATGAAATACAATGTGTAGCTTTAATTTTACGGTAATTCATTAGTTATTTTTCAGCTTTTTTATGTTTAATCCAAGTAAAGTGAAGTAACCCCCCCCCCAAAAAAATAAATAAAAATATAAATAAAAAAATAAAAAAATCTGCACTTCCTCTAAGGTCCACTTGAGGCTGGCTCCAGAAGTGAGCCAGTCTCCATAAGTCCCCATGTTTCACAGCAGAAATAAACATGTTTACAGCCTGGTACAAAAAACAGTTTTGGTCTCTGTAGCTAATTTCCCCGTTCATGACAACTGTACTGAGGGTGAATTTATATACAACTCACCTGTTCACATTATATTAAGGCTTAAAGTTATGCAGTGGACGCTTTGATTGACAGGTAGGTGTTGTTAGAAATGGCTTGTTTGAGCAACCAGGCACTTCTGAAACCTGTGGGAGAGATCACAGAGACTACATCGATGTTTTATGCAGTTTATGAATTAATGCCAGATATCTACACCTGTAAAAACAACAGAAGTTTCTATAATTATAGTTGAACATTGCTATTTAATCATTATTTAATATAAGGTGGTGGAGGTCACCAGTTAACACGGTCGCTCGTTACGCCGAAACACTACCGACATACGGAAATAACACATTAGGTAACAAGTCAGCGCGTCTTCTTCCTTTTGGGGGTTTTCCTCTTTGTTGCATCACCGCCCCCTCCTGGTCTTTACTCACAGTGACATATTTTGTTTATTTTTATTTAGATAGATAGATAGATAGATAGATAGATAGATAGATAGATAGATAGATAGATAGATAGATAGATAGATAGATAGATAGATAGATAGATAGATAGATAGACGTCCAGCTGTTTCATCTGTCAAATAAAACACAACAAACAACTTCAGTCGTTTTCATATATTAGGTATAAAAGTAGCAGAATTATTAGAACTGGCATGTTCAGCCTGTTGCTGCATCTCGTCATGATGATGAATCAGGAATAAATCAGACATGAACTTCACCACTGGATGGTGCTGCTACACAAGATTTCTGATGTGTGAATTGTTATTGAACCCTGTTAACTTATTTTGTTTCTCTCAAGGATAAAATACTGAGATGCTGCTGAGAATCTGACGAGACAGCAGTTCCAGATTTTCATAAAAACTGCAGGTAGTCCTCCTTTAACAGGTGACACTAAACTACCACATGATACTTTGTCATTGCAGTGTCATTTAATGGGGCTAATATGCCAGACCATTAGTAGGCTAAGTAAGTAACTTCCTGCTAATAAACAGTGCCAGATATAAACTCTGTTAGAGTAACCACATTTTTACAGTTTGTTTTCTTTGTATAGATTGAAACAAGGATGTGTAATGTGTTCATATAATTAAGTGGACTTTCTTGTTCTTGCTGTTTCCAGTCTTCATGCAAAGCTAATCGGCTGCAGGCTTAGTCCTATAATACACACGTGAGTGAGGTTAATCTTCTCCTCTAAAGCTTAAGACAAACCTAAAGATTAGATTAAAACTGCTTTATTAAACATAATGGGTTGCAAAGATTATTTTAAAAGGTCTAATGTGTGTTATGTCAAAAAAAAAAATACATATAATGTACAAGTTTGTTTCCTCTTCTCAGAGTCCATCATGTTGAAGTTGAAGTGTTAATTAAAGCTAATTTAACATTTAGCTTCAACATTTAGATTTAGACTAAACATTTAGCGTCAACATTTAGATTTAGACTAAACATTTAGATTTACCATTTAGATTTAGATTTAACATTTAGATTTTTATTTCACATTTAGATTTAGGTTTATATTTAACATTTAGATTTAGATTTGACATTTAGATTTAGGTTTAACATTTAGATTTAACATTTAGATTTAGGTTTTTATTTAACATTTAGATTTAGATTTAACATTTAGATTTTTATTTCACATTTAGATTTAGATTTAACATTTAGATTTAGATTTAACATTTAGGTTTATATTTAACATTTAGATTTAGATTAAACATTTAGATTTAAGGACAAAATGTTCAGTTGGGGTCTAATATATCCCACTCACTGCCATAATAACAAAATAATCATTGTTATTTATTTCACTTTCAGTAGTAATAATGCCATGGCTGATCGATATATATAGTAGTTTTATATTTACTTATTGAGCTGTGTATTGTTAATTAACAACAACATGAATCCAGTTCAAAGTCCTGGTGTGATTCAGATCCTGATACAGATCCAGACTCTCTCCATATCAGGGCCACAAACCTTTATTGACTTAATGCACAAGACAGGAGTTGTGGTGCAAATCACGCGATAATACGACGCAATCATCGCGTGATTTTGTAGCAAAACAAGCACGCACACAAACTTCTTTTACACTGTCGGTGAGCAGCAGACAGCTGCTTCCCGATTCAGAGCTGAGAAAATGAAAAATAAGAGGGAAGAAATCGCAGTGAAAGCCTCCATGTGAGCACACAGCTCTTCCTTTGTTTCTGTGTGACGTGACGCCATTAGAATATTTTATATAATATCATAATTTTATGTTTTATTATGAATTGATTTGCGTTTGGACGCAGACACGCAGTGGTGCGACTTTAAACACTGACTGAACTGCCTGATAAATAAAACCGAGTGCGGAACAATAA
Organism: Collichthys lucidus; assembly: GCA_004119915.2. Taxonomy (NCBI): domain Eukaryota; kingdom Metazoa; phylum Chordata; class Actinopteri; family Sciaenidae; genus Collichthys; species Collichthys lucidus. The sequence goes on along the minus strand of CM014100.1, from coordinate 5,441,425 downwards.
ATGCTGGGTGTGTTCAGAGTGATGTGATGATGTGGAGGAAGGAAAACGAAAGTGAACACTGCTGAACAACTTCTTGTGCACACACACTCACACACACACACTCAGTGCTGATCGACTCATCCCAGCAGATTCAGGTAACAAGACTTGTACACGGAACAGGTGAGGAGGCTCACCTGAAGACCTGAGGAGAGGACAGACATGTCTGCAGCCAGGTAAAGAGTTTTAATGTTTGAGCTGCTGCTGAACAACAAGAGAGACAGAAAAGTTTGTAGCAACAACAAAGTGTTCAATGTGTTAAAATATAAATATATATATAAATATATAATATTATTTACTGATTAGAAGAGTTCTTTGAATGTCAGAAACTTCGCATGTGACGTTATTTTAGTTTAATATGTTGTATCTTCTAAACAAACTCCACGCCGAGCTCCGTTCATGTCAGTAAAAATGATTGAATAATCGCTGTAACGTCAGAATGCTGCAACATACTACATGTGAATGATATGTGGGATATATCCGGATGAACACTGAACACAATAAACTCTTTGTTTTGTTGTTTTGTTGTTTTGCTGTCGCTGTGACGGAATGTGCGCTTTGGCGGCAGCTAGTGGTCAAACAGGGTACTGCAGCAAAAAGACAAAAACTGATTAAAACCTTTTTAAACCTAAAATAAAGTTTTTTTTTTATTGCTCTTCCAGCCTGTTGATCATCTCACAACCTCTCAGATTTGTTTTATTTGAAAGATTTGTAGTTATTTTGTCTCTTTGCAGCCATTTTGTGTCTTTCTGTGTCTCTTAAGGTGGTTGAGCGTGTCTTTGTAGTTGTCCAGCGTCTCCACTATTCATTTTTTAAAACCTCTTCATGATCCTATTTTGTCTCTGTGTAGCCACCGAGTGTCTCTTTGTGGTCAGTTTGTATCTTCTAAGTCTCTTTTCTGTTCACCTTTTGTGCCTCTACAGTTGTTGTGTGACTCTTTTTATACATTTTATACAATTTGTAGGTTTTTTTGTGTCTGTTGTAGCAATTTGACATTTTATTGTGTCTCTTTCTGGTCGTTTTGTTTCTTTTTGTGTCTCTTCTCTTGCTTTGTTTCTCTTTTTGTTTGCTTGCTTTTATTTTCTGCAGTTATTTCTTGTAGTTTTGTGTCTTTTTGTTTCTCTTCTCTTGCTTTGTTTCTCTTTTTGTTTGCTTGCTTTTATTTTCTGCAGTTATTTCTTGTAGTTTTGTGTCTTTTTGATGTCGTCGATAAAACATGACTCTCACGTGCTGCTGTCTGGTCTTCCTGCCTCAGCAGATCCGCACTGACACTCCTTTGTTTTAAATACTATAATGACTTTAATTATATAATAAAGTTTGAAATTCCAGTTATACAAAGCTGTCCTGTTGTTTTAACCTGCTTCTCTGATGGTGTTGTATAGTTTAGGGTTAAAACACAATCAGGACACGCTCTGTGCAAAGTTTCATTTATCAGTAATTGGGATTGCTGCCAGATCTTTTCTCCTGCACTATAAAATAACACACCTAGGGTGGAGCTACATCAGGTGTCGCAACATGAGACTACACGTCACAACAACGGTTCGGTGCATTGTTTTAATTTCTTTAAAAACTTATATACTGGATGTTATTTTGTGTTACAGAAAGGAGCTGCAGGAGGCGTTGTGCTGCTACACCGCAGATACTCTCATCTACATCGACACAGTGAGAGGATTCTGTGAGAGGAGCTCGAAATGGATGCTCGGGAGGGAGTCAGAGTTGGACATGATGGTGGACATCAAGGAGAGGGCTAACCAAATCAACCTAAACATAGAGCATGTTACCAAGTCAGAGAGCAAAGGTGCAGCCTTGTGGGAGTATGTGAAGAGCAAGTTCACCCAGGTGACTGCAGACAGCCGGCTTGCAGAGCTGGAGAAGGAGCTGGCTGCTGTGCTGAAGGACACTCTGACAGGGCTGGAGAAGCTCGACCGCTTCCTGGATGCAGTGGAGAAACTGGCGGTCACCTCGCTTCATGTGTTCACGCAGGAGAACCAGGTGTTACATCTGCCAGAGGGGATCAGCCCTGAACAGGTTCAGGTCGTCATCGCTGCCGCACGACTGATCTGCCCTCTCCTCCTCGAGTTTAAAAGAGATGCGAGTGTCTTCTTCCTTCCCAGACTTCAGAATGTGGAAGTGCTGTCATACCAGCTGGACAAATACATTCAGACCACCCAGAAGATCTGTGACAAGCTGGAGAAAAGGTGAACTGACAATTCTTCAGACTGTTCTGCACATTGCAACATGTATTTTAGGAAGTAAACACTTACAACTTTGTGTTTCACAGCTCCTTCTGTGACTTTGGACTGAAGATGGTTATGAACGCTGTGGTAGAGCTCGATGTGAATTTGTCTGAAGATGACGTACAAAGGATGCTTTATCACATTAATCAGCTTAATGACATCAGGTAAGCACTTTTTGACTGATGGTAGCCTTGAAGGATCTGGCCTGTCAAGGCATACTGGAGAGGCCTAACATGCAGTTTCAATGCATAATAATAAACCAGTATCCTGAGAGGAGACATTTGGCAATCCGAGTGAAAACGCTTTATTTTGTATAGTTGACCTGCTAACCTTTGTATTTTCCTCTTCATCAGGATGAACCAAAACTTCCGGACGGTGTTCTTGTTCCAGGAGGAATCTGGTTCTGGCTTCATCGATGAGTTCAGTGAACGTCGACCCAGGATGCTCCAGTTTCTAACCGACCTGGAGGAGAATGCTGTTCAGCTGGACCGGATGAATAAGGGGGCCAAAATTTCCAGCGTGGCAGGCAGCTCAGTGGGGGCAGTGGGAGGCGTGCTTTCCATCGTTGGTTTGGCACTGATTCCTGTAACAGCTGGAGCGTCTCTAGCTCTGACTATGACCGGGGTGGGGATGGGAGTTACCAGTGGAGTCAACAGTCTCGTCACCACCGCCACAGAGATCGGAGTGAACCGTAAACATCAGAAGGAAGCCAGTGAAACCTTCCAGAGCTTCATGGAGGATGTGCAGATTCTCCAGGATTGTCTGGATGAGGTCACCAGAAGGGAAACAGACCACATCCATGTGGCTCTGGGAGTAGGCAAGGTGCTGTGTAAAGCTGCTGTAATTGGAAATAGTATTGATGCACTTGTTGATGGTGCTTCTGCTTTTAAGATGTTAAAAACTGAAGAGGTGGTTGCCAGTGCTGGGAAGGTGGTGGCCCAGGAAGGTAAAGCATTACGTAACGTGCCCAGGGTGGCCGCAGACATCCCAGATATCGGTCAGGCAGCAGTCAAAGGCCCTCTTGCCCTCTCCAAGTCAGCCAGAGGAGGTCTCATCGCGCTTAATGCTCTGTTCCTCGGCATGGATATCTTCTTTATCTGCAAAGACAGCATCAGTCTGTCCAAAGGCAGCGAGACTGAAGTCTCACAGTTCATCAGAGCCAGGTCTGCACTGTGGAAATCAGAGATGAAGTCATGGGAGAAGATCTGCGAATCCCTGCGAGAAGGTCGACCGACATCGGAGAAAAACATCATTATTCTGGAGACACCGTTTTATCCGGAGACGGAGATGAAGAAAGAAAAAGAAACAGAGATGGAGAAAGAAACAGAGATGGAGCCTCCCTCTGATGAAGTGGATGACAAACTGAAAAAAGGGCTTTGTGTAATACAGTAGTGCTCAGCTAACAGAAATCACTGTGTGCCTTTATGCCAACTACGACATTATTTACTGTGATTGAACCATGTATGAAAATTCAGCTCTGCTTATAGCTCAGTGTTCAGCGTCGAGAAGCATTAATTATCACTAACCCACCTTTGCTAAGCCTGTTTCAAAACATACGACGCTCCAAAATGTAATAAATGTGTGCAATGTAAATATGAGCTGGAGTGTTCTTGTATTTTTTGACCCTCACATACACGGACAGATCAGATATTTAAAAAAAAAAGTATAAGCACAGTCTTCTTCTTTTATGCTACGTGACAGATGTGATGCCATTAGATTACTTCAGGTTTTATCATTAACTTTTATTGATTAACAATATGCATTTGGACGCAGCATCAGTGTTGGAGCTACAGGACTTTAGACACTTTTTTTTGCAGTTTGAACTTGAACTTTGTTCAGTCTGGTGGTGTGAAGGAAGGAAAACGAAACTCACGACTCACTAAACGACTTTTAGTAACTGTCAGGTGTTGCTGTCGGGCGATTCAGTCAATCCAGCAGACTGAGTCACAGAAACAGGTAATACGGCGAAACAAGGATCTGAAGAGCGTATACTGAGAGGACAAACATGTCTGCAGAAAGGTAAAGAGTTTGAATGTTTGAGCTGCTGTTGAACAGCGAGAGAGACAGAGAAAAGTCTGTTGTGTCAACTTTGAATGCCAGAAACTCAAATAACTTAATAAAAATATAATAATAATAAAACAAATGGCAGGTCAAGCTGTGTTTATGTCCGGATAAAAATAAATCATTACATTCATTATGCTGCAAACTATTATGTCCAACGAATATATGGAATATCACCTGATGAACATTCAAGTCTTTGTTTTATTGTTTTGTTGTGACTGTGACAGCATGTCTTGCTTTGGCGGCATATAATGGTCAAATAGTGTAACTGCGACAAAAAGCGGGTTGATTTTCTCTGACTGTCCATTGTAGTCTGTTCCTCCAAAGTGAACAATGATCGATGAACAGAGAACAGGATCAGGCAGGTCGAGCTTCGGTTTCAAACCTTTTAGGCTTTTGGAGATTAAAAAATATCTGTAAATTATGACTTTTGTGTATTTTTATACTTTAAAATACATTTTAAAGTATTTTCTGGGTACTATTGATGAATGTAGACCATACACTGCAGGTCTTCATACACAGGCGTGGCCGTGTGGTGATATTTTAATCATCATTATATAATCTGTTTATGAAAACAGTTCATGTGACAGTTTATGGCCTTTTTATGAACTCGTATATAATTATTGCTCTGTGGAATTTACCCAGACAGTATTCTGGATTTCTTTGCAGCCATTTCGTGTCTTTCTGTCTTTTTTGCGTGGAGTCACTTATTGTGTCTCTTTGTGGTCTTTTTGTTTCTTGGAAGTCTGTTTGTGTCTCTTTGTAGTCTCATTTTATGCTTCTTCAGTCGTTCTGTTTTTCTTTTTATTAATGTTTTTTTTTTACAGGTGAAGCATAACTCTCAGGTGCTGCTGTCAGATGAAGCTACATCAGGTTTTGCAATGAGATGTTGTTTTGTGTTACAGAAAGGAGCTGCAGGAGATCTTGTGCTGCTACACGACAGATACTCTAATCTACCTCGACACAGTGAGAGGATTCTGTGAGAGGAGCTCGAAATGGATGCTCGAGAGGGAGTCAGAGTTGAACTTGCTGAGGGACATCAAGGAGAGGGCTAACAAGATCAACCTGAACATAGAGCATGTTACCAAGTCGGAGAACAAAGGTGCAGCCTTTTTGGAGTATATGAAGAGCAAGGTGACTGCAGACAGCCGGCGTGCAGAGCTGCAGAAGGAGCTGGCTGCTGTGCTGTGGTACACTCTGGCAAATCTGGAGGAGCTCGACCGCTTCCTGGATGCAGTGGAGAAGCTGGCGGTCACCTCGCTCCATGTGTTCACGCAGGAGAACCAGGTGTTACATCTGCCAGAGGGGATCAGCCCTGAACAGGTTCAGGTCGTCATCGCTGCCGCACGACTGATCTGCCCTCTCCTCCTCGAGTTTAAAAGAGATGCGAGTGTCTTCTTCCTTCCCAGACTTCAGAATGTGGAAGTGCTGTTAAATCAGCTGGACAGATACATTCAGACCACCCAGAAGATCTGTGACACGCTAAAGAAAAGGTGAACTGTTTTTTCAGACTGTTCTGCACATTGCAACATGTATTTTAGGAAGTAAACATTTACAACTTTGTCTTTCACAGCTCCTTCACTGACTTTAGCCTGAACATGAACAAAGAAACTGTGGTAAACCTCGATGTGGAATCGTCTGAAGATGACGTACAAAGGATGCTTCATCACATCAAGCAGCTTAATGACATCAGGTAAGCAGTGTTAGATTTTGATTTAATGATGAGACACTATAAAGTCAGTATAGTTCAGTATAAAACTATACAGAATTTCTGTTTATGGTGGGCTGTCGGACATTCAAAAGGAAAATGCTATTTTTCCATAGTTGTGTAAAACATGACAAAGGAGATCTGACCTGAACTGTTGAGCAGCTGAAATCCTGCATCAAGCAAGGAAACATTCAACTGACAATATTACAGCAAAGTCTCCTCAGCTCCCAGACGCTGACAGAGTGTTGTTCAAAGAAGAGGTGAACATGACCAAGCATAAATTCATAAAGCAATACATTTTCTCAGTTTCAATATTTGATGAGCTGTCTTTGGGTTTTCAATGTTTAGCACATCATCACATTTTGTTTCTGCTACTATAGAAACAGCAAAAACAGTGACCAAAAGAAAACACACAGCGGTTTGATAATCCTGCAATGCAACGCATCCTAATGTCCACTTACTTGCACAGAGATTAAATTATTTATTCAAGTAGCTCTTCTATAATCATGCAATGTTGCAAGGCTTGACAGTTTCATGTTATGCACACTATGAGGAAATACCGGCAGCTTCCCAGACGGTTTCATGTAACAAACCTTCTGGCAATCCAAGTGCATCAACCTTAAAGTGAAGATTTTATTTTGTATAGTTGACCTGCTAACCTTTGTATTTTCCTCTTCATCAGGATGAACGAAAACTTCCGGACGGTGTTCTTGTTCCAGGAGGAATCTGGTTCTGGTTTCATCGATGAGTTCAGTGAACGTCGACCCAGGATGCTGCAGTTTCTAACCGACCTGGAGGAGAATGCTGTTCAGCTGGACCGGATGAATAAAGGGGCGAAGATTTCCAGCGTGGCAGGCAGCTCAGTGGGGGCAGTGGGAGGCGTGCTTTCCATTATTGGTTTGGCACTGATTCCTGTAACAGCTGGAGCGTCTCTAGCTCTGACTATGACCGGGCTGGGGCTGGGGATCGCCAGCGGAGTGAACAGTGGTGTCACCACCGCCACAGAGATCGGCGTGAACCGTAAACATCAGAAGGAAGCCAGTGAAACCTTCCAGAGCTTCATGGAGGATGTGCAGATTCTCCAGGATTGTCTGGATGAGGTCACCAGAAGGGAAACAGACCACATCGATGTGGCTCTGGGAGTAGGCAAGGTGCTGTGTAAAGCTGCTGTAATTGGAAAGAGGATTGATAAAATTGTTGATGGTGCTTCTGCTTTTAAGATGTTAAAAACTGAAGAGGTGTTAGCCAGTGCTGGGAAGGTGGTGGCCCAGGAAGGTAAAGCATTACGTAACGTGCCCAGGGTGGCCGCAGACATCCCAGATATCGGTCAGGCAGCAGTCAAAGGCCCTCTTGCCCTCTCCAAGTCAGCCAGAGGAGGTCTCATCACACTCAATGCTCTTTTCCTCGGCATGGATATCTTCTTTATCTGCAAAGACAGCATCAGTCTGTCCAAAGGCAGCGAGACTGAAGTCTCACAGTTCATCAGAGCCAGGTCTGCACTCTGGAAATCAGAGATGGACTCATGGCAGAAGATCTGCGAATCCCTGCGAGAAGGTCAACCGACATCGGAGAACAACAAAGTTATCCTGGAGACGTCATTTTATCCGGAGAAGAAGACGAAGATAGAAAAAGAAACAGAGCTGGAAATGCCATCTGATGAAGTCGATAAAAAACAGAAAAAACGGAGAAAACGGCGTTGTGTAATTCAGTAACAGGGAGCAGAGATCATCGTTAGATCATTTACATCAAATCATGTAGGAAAACTCAACTCTACTTGACATAATCTGGAGTATTCCTGAATATTTTTGACCTGTTGGTTCTCGAGGTCCCAGCACCACCACTGCCTCTGCCTTGTCCTACAACTCCACCTCCTGATCCCACGACCTCGACCTTGCCTCACCCAGCTGGCCAACAGCCCCGTGCCACAATCACAAACCAAACATCTCTAATCTGCCTCTTTTGTCTCTGAACTCGACTCCATCCTCCGTCAAAGACGTCCCTCTGTAGCCTTTCAAAGCACAGCGTACATGTATACACAATGCTCGCCTGCTGATGTTTATAAGACGACAATCTGTAGAAAAATGTCCTAGAATTATACTGGGATCAGGTTATAAAGAAAAAAGTAGTGTAATGTAATTATCAAGCTAAACATCCACAAATAACAAGCCTGAATATTAATAATTAAATCTAATACCGTTGTTTTTATGTTAAATGTTAAATTCAACGAATGAATGAATGTTTAGAGTCATCAGTATTGTGTTAAGTGTTATGTTAATTTCTGCATTTGAAACCTGGTTGTTGGATGTTGATCTGTTTATTAACTTCTTGTCTTACAATTAAAGTATTTACCAGTTATTTTATCCATACGATTGTCAGATAGGACGGTATAAAAATTGGTCTAATGAATCCTGTAAATAACTACAACAGTTAGTTTAAATTAATGATTTAATGAATGAATGACTGAACTGATAAATTGATTTGACCATTAAAAAAAGATGAAGATGAATCATCTTGTGTCCTTTTTAATCCTCCTGTATATCTCTCTGGTGTGTCCAAGGTTTCTGAAGCATTTTACTCAGCAAGATATTTTCTTTGCAGAAATAAAGCTTTAGATTTATGATCTAAAAGTGACACTTTGTCTTTTTTTTGGCTAATCTACCAAAATGTGTCCCTCGATACTGAGTAGAAGTGTAGCATTTTGTTGAATTTCCCAATATTTCTGAAGGTATCAATGTGTTTTTAAACATAGCATATGAGTTAGACTAAAATCAGTTTTTCTTTGATGCTGAATAATTAATGTCAGGTGTCAGATTAACTCTGTCAAGTCAAAGTCAATGATGGTCTGCAGTGAAGTGTCCTCACTGAGTGTTAAAAGGTGCATCGGACCTGAATGTCACTGGTGTCTTGCACCCTAAAATATAATGTGCACAACACAGTTGGGGTATGTAAGTATATTCTATCCTAACAAGACACCACAGACAGTTAAAGGAGGCTGGTCCATAGAAGTAATCATCGTTGAACAACCTTCTTTAGAAAAATTACGTTATATTAAGTTTTGATTTTAATGCTCCAACAGTGACACCTAGAGGCGAGTGAGGGTAGTGCAGATGTTATATTAGTGTAACATTAAACTGGTTTAAAATATTTCATGTTATGATAGAAGAGTTATACAATGTTGCATATATCAGTATGTGAATTGTGTAACTCCCATCTAACAGTAACAACATTTATATTTTGTGCTGTATTTTCCTGCAGCATTTGAAGGACGTTTGAACGTTGACACAAAGATACAAAAAGATAAAAGTTATGCCTGACTTATCTGAAGTTTTCATAATGTGTAACTCATTAAGGGCATGTTTTCGAACTATGGGAGGAAGCAGAGGTTCGAACCTGCAACCTTCTTGCAGTGAGGCCACTCCATCCAACCATAACAACCATTTTACATGATCAGTCATCTGGTATTGTCATGATGCCACGAGAACAGAGAGCAGGTGAATCTTCAGATTGGTTTACAGTGATGCAGTCTGGCACATGTTGTCAAACCTATCTCAGAAGTGTGGCAGCTATCTTTTCTCAAACATATTCACACTGTGCAGGTTACAGTAACAAGCGTCTGGTTTGAAGTGGATTGTGGGATACTGAGGCCTGCAGAGGAAACATTTTGTTTTGTCCTGCAGCTTTTGCAGGAACGCTTTGAGATGCTGGAGACGTGCCAGATGACACAAAAAGACAAAAGCTGAAAGTAATGTGATCTCTCAGTGATCTCAGGTGTTCATTACGCCTGGTTAAAACCTGTTTGATTACATTTTTCTATGAGCAGTTTCTGCCCAGCCTGAACGAATGGCTTAATGTGTACTGGCGCCATCACAGTCAGTGTTCAAAGCAGCAGAGCAGGTTCAGAAAACACAAGAGATGTCTTTGAAAAGGTAAAGTACAGATAATTTTTTACAATTTGAAATCTGCCTTTCTTTTCTTTTGACGAACACTACTTGATGACAATGATTCATCTGCAGACTAAGTTGTTTTGTGTTACAGAAAGGAGCTGCAGGAGGCGTTGTGCTGCTACAGCGCAGATACTCTCATCTACATCGACACAGTGAGAGGATTCTGTGAGAGGAGCTCGAAATGGATGCTCGGGAGGAAGTCAGAGTTGGACATGATGAAGGACATCAAGGAGAGGGCTAAACAAATCAACCTAAACATAGAGCATGTTACCAAGTCGGAGCGTAAAGGTGCAGCCTTGTGGGAGTATGTGAAGAGCAAGTTCACCCAGGTGACTGCAGACAGCCGGCTTGCAGAGCTGGAGAAGGAGCTGGCTGCTGTGCTGAAGGACACTCTGACAGGGCTGGAGGAGCTCGACCGCTTCCTGGATGCAGTGGAGAAGCTGGCGGTCACTTCGCTTCATGTGTTCACGCAGGAGAACCAGGTGTTACATCTGCCAGAGGGGATCAACCCTGAACAGGTTCAGGTCGTCATCGCTGCCGCACGACTGATCTGCCCTCTCCTCCTCGAGTTTAAAAGAGATGCGAGTGTCTTCTTCCTTCCCAGACTTCAGAATGTGGAAGTGCTGTCATACCAGCTGGACAAATACATTCAGACCACCCAGAAGATCTGTGACAAGCTGGAGAAAAGGTATTAAGTTGGAACAAAGAATTAGAAGCAGAAACATTAAAGAAAATGCAGCAGTGTAACTTTTATACCATGAAATAACAGATATTAAGTCAGAAAGACAGTTGCATGGTCGTATTTAACAATAAAATCATAACAAATACACATTATGTTCATATTATGATCCTTTACACACAAGAAATATTAAGTGATTGTTCCTTTTTCAGTCAGCGGCCTCTGACAATGACTAAAGAAACTCTGGTGGACCTCGATGAGGATTCATCTGTTAATCAGCTTGATGAACTCAGGTAAGTATTATCTATGTATGTTTTGTTCTGTCCCAATCAGGTGCTTTACATACAAAATTATTATAATGTATTGTTTCCTTTTTTAAAGTCAGCTCCCCCTGATAACGTCCACAAAATCTGTGGTGGACCTCGCTTGGGATTTGTCTGAAGATGACATACAAAGGATGCTTTGTCACATTAATGTGCTCGATGAAATCAGGTAAGTATTATATTTTAAATTATAGCTTTAGGTACAGCTGATCGAATGCACTGAACTACAACATATATAATTCTCATTTTCCCTCTTTATCAGGATGGACCAGCACGTCCGGGCGGTGTTCTTGTTCCAGGAGGAATCTGGTTCTGGTTTCATCGATGAGTTCAGTGAACGTCGACCCAGGATGCTGCAGTTTCTAAACAACTTAGAGGACAGTGCTGTTCAGCTGGACCGGATGAATAAGGGGGCCAAGATTTCCAGTGTGGCAGGCAGCTCAGTGGGGGCAGTGGGAGGCGTGCTTTCCATCGTTGGTTTGGCACTGATTCCTGTAACAGCTGGAGCGTCTCTAGCTCTGACTATGACCGGGGTGGGGATGGGGATCGCCAGCGGAGTGAACAGTGGTGTCACCACCGCCACAGAGATTGGAGTGAACCGTAAACATCAGAAGGAAGCCAGTGAAACCTTCCAGAGCTTCATGGAGGATGTGCAGAGTCTCCAGGATTGTCTGGATGAAGTGACCAGTCAAGCAGTCACCAACATAGAGGCCAGTGAGATAGATGTGGCTGTGGGAGTAGGCAAGGTGCTTTGCAAAACTAGTGTTGTTGGAAGAGGCATCGATTCCCTTCTTGATGCCGCTTCTGCTGCTAAGTTGTTGAAAAGTGAGGAGTTGGTTACAAATGCTGGGAAGGTGGTGGCCCAGGAAGGTAAAGCATTACGTAACGTGCCCAGGGTGGCCGCAGACATCCCAGATATCGGTCAGGCAGCAGTCAAAGGCCCTCTTGCCCTCTCCAAGTCAGCCAGAGGAGGTCTCATCGCGCTCAATGCTCTTTTCCTCGGCATGGATATCTTCTTTATCTGCAAAGACAGCATCAGTTTGTACAAAGGCAGCAAGATCGAAGTCTCGGAGTTCATCAGAGCCAGGTCTGCACTCTGGAAATCAGAGATGGACTCATGGCAGAAGATCTGTGATTCCCTGCGAGAAGGTCGACCGACATCAGAGAAACACCAAGCTGTCCTGGACAAGCCATTTTGTCCAAGAAGGGAGTAAAAAATGAAATGTCCGTCTGATCAAGCTGATGACAAACTAAATAAAAGCGGGTCTGAGTAATTATCTGCATTTTATTGTGGAGGATGAGTACAAAATAAAACAGAATATTTCTTAATAAATTTGAATATGATCTGCTTAGAGTTGTCGTGTCATTTGGGGTTTCTTGTTTAGTGTTTCCTGTTTTATTTTGAAACTCTCTCCTTGAGTCTGTAACTCTACTTCCAGCTGCTGCGTTTCCTGCCAGTTTTGACAGTAACAAATCTACGAGTCTCACTGTGAAATCTAATTTTCCCTCCTGGATGAATGAAATGTTTTTAACCCTGTAAACTACAGGACCCATGGGTGCACCCTCACCCAGAGACCCCGTCTAATCAGGTTCAATTACTGAGGATAGAAAAGTTCAAAGTGCGACCACCTTGAAGAGAAGCTTTGTTTTTTCTCTCCCTTCTTTTACTCCAGAGGACAATTCACTGGAAGTACTCCCTGAGCTAATGCTCCAGGGCGCTCTAACAAGGCCCCGATTACGGGCTGGATTTGCTGCTTGCAGCTCAGTTAATGTCAGACTGGCATAAAGAGTCCACGTGGGATCAGTATGGGTGCGGGCCTGGGACCTGATTCGCACATGTCAGGGATAATTATTTAATGAAAGGCGAAGGGTGTCCCAAATCCTGGCAGAGAGGGAGAATCAGAGAGGTCTTTAGTCAGAGCTCAAGGTCTCTCTTCAGGGAAAAGTGCTGCTGTCTGCAGGAGAGCTCCGGCTTCAACGAGAAGCTGCAGAATGAAAACTGGTTTCATCTTGTTTCCAAGAAATGTGGCAAACTGTGTGAAATGTAAATAAAAACAAAAGGTGATGATGTGTCAGACAATGAAACCCTGTTTTAAGAATGTGGTTTGGTATTATCTTTCCTAATTTCACCAATGAATAAAAGTCAGTCCCAGATTTATTCTTGTCCAGCGGCTTCTTGTTTGCTCACTTTTCTCTTCTTAGCTTCATCAACAACACTTTCCGTCTCTTCCCCTTTGTCACAATGTCCATAGAGAGCTTGCCCAGCTCCTGTTCTGGCACAACACCAGCTCCACTCTCACATCCCGGCCCTTTCTTCTTCTTCTTCTTCTTCTTCTTCTTCTTCTTCTTCTTCTTCTTCTTCTTCTTCTTCTTCTTCTTCTTCTTCTTCTTCTTCTTCTTCTTCTTCTTCTTCTTCTTCTCCTCCCGTGGTATAAACATCAACACTCCCTCAGTGCTCTGAGCTCACAGCCCGGCTAACAAACATGAGCTAACAGCAGCTACAGCTGTCAGCAGTTTACTTCACTGTCCATCATAAACTCTGTAAATCACAGAGAGTTGAGGCGGAGCAGCCGGAGGACATCAGAGGGAAAACCAGAAAACATTTCCTCCATAAAATATGATCCAGTTTCACCAGAATCAGTGAAATAGTTGCTGCTGTGTGACTTAGTGCCGTAAAGCGTTACGTACTTCTCGTGGGTGATCGTACCCGGAGCACAGAGTTACAGTGTGACATCAACATGATTTTAAACCTTTTATTTTATTGTAGAAAAGTTACAAAATGTTGCTTTAACGGTCTTTTTATTAGTTGTGATGTGGAGCGTTGGACAGCAGGGGGCGCCAAACTCCACAGAGGGGAAGCAGAGCTGGAGGGAGCTGTTCGTTCAGCACCACAGCCTCACACACACACACACACACACACACAGACTCCTGTGTGTGTGTGTGTGTGTGTGTGTGTGTGTGTGTGTGTGTGTGTGTGTGTGTGTGTGTGTGTTTAAACACGATAAATTAATCATCCTCGTTCCCTAATTGTTATTCATGGAGAATCATCTGATCGGGAGATGACACCTTTTCTTTTCTTCCCTCCTTCTTAAAGCTGCGAGCTGCGGTCCAGTTATTAATGACAGGAGATAAGTGAAGCCGCGGAGTCGGACATTTAGTGAGATTACTTCAGGGAAGAGTGGCGGGGACGTGCGTGAGAGAGCGCCGCAACAATTGGATGGGACAAAATAATAAGACAATAAACGCATAAATCTCCAGCGTGTGTGCACAAATGCAATTCAGTCATCCTCCGTCTACCTTTCCAAGGAGAGGGAGAGAGAGAGAGGGAGAGAGAGAGAGAGAGAGAGAGAGAGAGAGAGAGAGAGAGAGAGAGAACTCCCCCTCCTTCCGCCCCCTCCACTCACAGAAACGGAATTAAAAAATCTTTAATATCTTTCCAGCAACGAGCCTCCATTGCTGCAGCACGGAGCGCACACACACACACACACACATACACGCAAACACACGCATGCACACGCACGCACACATGCACGCATGCATGCATACACTGTGGGCCTTTTAAAAAACGCCGCCAGAAAGAAAAGAAGGAGAAGAAGAAGAGGAGGAGGAAGAAGAAGAAGTCTGCAGAATTAAGAGCAGCTTCTTTACACTGATCATCCGAGAGCAGAGGGAAGAGAGAGAGGAGAGAGAGAGAGAGAGAGAGAGAGAGAGAGAGAGAGAGAGAGAGAGAGAGAGAGAGAGAGAGGCCAGCCTCCGAGGGTTGAATGTATAGCGCCGCTGACATCGTGACAACACCAGCTCTGTCTGTGGATCTGTGCAGGTCTCTCTCCTGATTGTGTAATATATTTTTCTTCCTCCTGCATCCGAGCGCGCACAGAGAGGAAGAAGCAGCAGCAGAGGAAGAGGAGGAGGAAGAGGAGGGGATTGCAACATTCATCACTATTTATTTTTCTTCCTCTTACATGGCGCAAGGGCTTTACAAACGGGACCGTCCTGGGTGTGATACTGCCACGGTGAATTTGGATATTCAAGCAGAAGAAGCAGCAGCAGCAGCAGCGGCGGCAGCATCCTCCTCCTCCTCCACCATCCACGGAAGAAGCATCCTCCTCGGCTGCGGCGGCGCCCACACCGACTCCTCATCCTCCTCCTGCCGGCTCTATGTCGAGTGATGGTCGGCTTGCCTTGCTGGATGCTCCCCGCGCTCTCACCGGATCGTCGACGACCGAGCCTCCTCTGACCGCAGACCCCCATTTTCGGCGGAAACCTCTCCAGAGCTATAGGGCTACATATGGAAACTGGGGACCAAAATTTTAGGAAAAAGGAAAATCTACGCGGTTGATTTTTTTTTATTTTAATTTAATTTTTAGGTTTTTCTATCTGTTTCATTTCTTTTTCTTTTCTTGTGTGTGTGTGTGTGTGTTTTTAAAAGCCTGCTAAATTAATTAATTAATTGCCTGAGCCTCGGTTTCCTCATTCCATCGTGTGCAGGGTTGATTTGTGAGAAGCCAGCGTGATATTTTCTTTTAACCCCCCCTCTCCTCCCTCCTCTCCTTCACAATAGGTCGTTAAATTGCTTTTTTATTCCAACTCGTCCATTTGTTTTACTCTAATATGATAGATCCCCCCAGCTGCCCTCTGTTACCCTACTCTCTTGCTTTTACCCCCTTTTGACTAACACAACCTTAGAATAATAATCTTAATAATAGTCTTTAGCTCTAGGATCTCTTACTAGTAAACGTTATAACCTCTGACTAAAGTAACTCACTGTAACAGACATATTGAACTGTTGTACTGTAAACCTGCCATTACTCTAACACCACCCTCCTCCTGTGCTCCATCTGAGCTCATGTTAATTCAGCTGTAACCTTTACAAGTCAAGAAACAGTTTCTTCCTCTGTCAGGACACACAGCTCAGTCTTAGTGCATCTGCAGGCCTTTCCAAAAAGAGGCTGACATCCCTCCTGCAAACCTTTTGAAAGCATCTTTCCTGGGTGTAAAAGTAAGAACAAGCAGAGAGGGAGAGTACGCCTCTTCCTCTCTAAACCCCCCCAAAAAAAACCTTCAGTTTTTCTCTTGTTTTGGTCCTCACCCAAACGCAACCATAAGGTTCCTACCGCATCCTCCTCCTCCTTCTTCCCTCTCCTTCCGCTCAAGCATATCCCGTTTTTTCGGTTTGGTTTGGTCCCGCAAATTTTCAAATATTTACTTCCTGTACATCAAGAGGAAAGGGGGTCCCCCTTTCATGGAATGCGGAAACATGGGTCTGTTCGACCGCGGAGTCCAGATGCTGCTGACCACGGTGGGAGCCTTCGCGGCCTTCAGCCTCATGACCATCGCGGTCGGCACGGACTACTGGCTGTACTCCCGCGGCGTCTGCAAGTCCAAGTCCATGAACGAGAACGAGACCAGCAAGAAGAACGAGGAGGTGATGACCCACTCGGGCCTGTGGAGGACGTGCTGCTTGGAAGGTAAGAGGAAAAAGACCCTCAGCAAACTGTCATCCTGGAACAACACGTGTTTTTATGTTCTTCTGCACAGGATGCATGAAAAAGCACAGCAGGGTTTGTGTTTAAAGGTCCAAATACAAGGTGTTGGTGTTGGGACGTCTGTGATGGGGTTGCAAGACAAATCTGGGGATGAATCCTAATTCTGATGCACAAATTTGTGTCTCTTGTTCTTTTTCTTCTGAAATCCTTAAACAGTTTTACGTTTTCACGTCTCTCGTGAAGCAACTAGACAAAGAAAAATCACTTTCTGCTTCGTTTTAAGGGTTCGATATAGACCAGCAAGACTAAAACTCAGTTCTAGTGCGTTCAGCTCCTGCATGAAGCCGGGTTTATGTTGTGGGACTCCTGGAGATGAAGATGAACTCCATTCATACTCATACTCAAATTACAAGAAATACAAGGTTGTTGGGACGTTCTTGAAGAGGTTGCGAGATAAATCTGAAGGGTTGTGAGGTTGAAAGGACACAAAGGAGGAAGAATCCTAATTCTGCTGCACAAATTTGTGTCTCTTGTTCTTTTTCTTGTAAAACATTGAACAGTTTTAACCTTTTATGCATCTCATGAAGAAATTTTTAGTTGAAATGATCAGATGTCGAAATGTCCAACCTGTGACGAGGTTGTTGAGTTCGATATGGATCATCAAGACTAAAACTGCTCACTTTGTTAAACCTTGTTAACCCTCGGCGTTCAGCTCCTGCAGGCCGGGGGTGACGCAGGTTATACGGGAGGTGGCAGGTTAGTTATGTTGTGGCACCTTCAATCAAAGGTTTGTAAGATAAATCTGAAGGGTGGTGGAGAGAATGTTTACTGTTCGAACTTTTCTCTACTCGATTGTTTGGCTTCGTCGTGTCTCTAATGAAACAATCTCGCCACCATTTGGTTGAAATGGCACAAACAGACAAACTTGCATATCGACCATCAGGACTGAAACTCTGAATAATAATAACACAACTCTCTTTCTGGGTGTTCAGCTCCTGCAGGCAGGGGGAAGCAGGTTTCTGGTTGCAGCCTGAAGCCGTTGCATAAAAAGCCTCCCACACCGCTCTGGAACAGTTTCTCTAGTCAGACATTAGAGTTGAAATAATGAAATAATAACATATTCAGGAGCTGTAGTGAGGGAGGAGCCGTCTTCATATATCAGCCTGATATATTGGCAAACCGATACAGTGGTCTAACCCTAATTAAAGGCACGCTGCAGGGGTTCTGTCCAGCTAAAGAGGATGTGACACCGGGCCAGCGGTTTGGACAGGGTGTTTATTTTCATAACAAAGCCGCAGAAGTGAAGTCACGGCTGCAGAGATGACGGCAGGGCTCGTCCTGTGACCTTTGACCCCGGCTGCGTTCGATACTTCCCGAGATGTCCAGCATAAGTCAGCGTCCGCCCGTCAGACCGAGGCGTTGTGTTTCCTGTCATGTTCCAGCGGAGGCGCTGGGCGCTGACGCTGTAACCTTGCGAGGGCGCAGAGCGTTACAGATCTGCCAGATCCTGAAAGGCCTCCGCAGTCTGACTTCATGCTCCTCTGGCTCTGGTGATAAGCAGCCACCTTCTGTTCGACGCTTGATAACCGGGTTTGAAGTAACACGTCCAATTTAAAGCGATATTCCTACAACAGCAGCGTATCCGTCGACAATGTGACTCTGTGATGATTCTCGTGCTGATACGAGAATTATCATCTGCAGCACGGCGCTTAAACTCATCCTTCATTTATTTATATCGCAAACATGCGCCTCAGAGTGTTTCACGGAGAAGCAGAAAGAGATAACACACAGATAAAATTCAGCAGGACCTAAAAGCTAAGAAGTATCAGAGAGGATGATCGAGGCGCCTTAAATAAAAAGTCCGGCCTCGAGGCTCAGATCTACAGGTGGAGACGAGGGCCACAGTAGCTGAAGGCGGACTCCGCCTTCGCCCAAGGTTCTAGGTACAACAAGGAGAATCTGAAAAGTAGCTACTTACATATCAAAATACATGTTATGGTGCAGAAAATGTGATATTTTTACGAATATTTCCTCTGAAATGTTGTGCAGAAGAAGCATAACGTGGTATATAATAGAAATACTCAACTTACGGGTTTGTTTGAGGATTACGTGGCATGTAGCAGCAGCCTGGGGTAAGCAGTGGGTGGTTGCAACCCTCTCACCTCACTCTCTCCTTCCTAGTGTGACCGAGAAACCAGGATGGCAAAGAACGTGCAATAAAAAGCTGGAGTGAGTAGTTTGTCCGTTCTAGGCTACTGTAGAGACACAGCAGACTCCATACAGACGACCTGCAGTGTCTGTAGATGTAAAAGTTTCAGTCTAAGGTAACAAAACATGATGAGTGTTAATTTCAGGTGATTAAACACTAATAAAAACAGAGTTATGCATCTGTTTCTTCATATTCATACGTCATATTCTGGCCCTTTAAACGAGAGAAAAAGAGTTTTAGTTGAAGTATCTATCAAAAAATCCACCTCGACTTCTCATCACAGCGTTTACACCTCAGCTGTTCCTGAGAAGCTGCTCAGGTGTCATCAACAGAAAACTGTGGCTTCACTGCTACGACTCCCGATGTCAGTGTTTCTGTGAGTTTTTTGCAAAAGGTGTCGCAGAGTTTTCGGGAAAAAGAGCTCAGACAGATCAGGTAACACTGAACGCTGATACAGAGCTCGCTGCTTCTACGACGAATAATGCACATAGGATTAATCACAGCTGGAGTGTAACTGTGACTGGCCAGGCCATTATTTAATTGGCAAACAAAACGGTGTGTGTCTTTGCTTTTGTATCGGTACGAGACACTGGCTTTGAATCCAAAGATCAAAATGGGAGGAAATAAACCCAGATTTGTCATTTGTGATTCATGAATGAACCCGGCGCGAGAAGAAGCAAAGGGAGTGGGGGGAAGAAAAAGGGGGCCAGCGCGTTTACTTAGCAGGGTCAGATTCATTTAAATTCTAATTCAAACGACTTCCTGCTCGGGAAATTGGGCCTTAAAAAGCAAGTACATTTAATTATAGGTAGTTTGCACATTTTAAACCAAAAATCAGGGAGAGGGAGAGAGCGAGGTGGTGGAAAATAGAAAAGTACAGAGCGGATGCAGCTGGAGAGAGGCAGAGATAAGCAGGCTGCAAACCCAGGCCTTGTTTCAGCGCAGATAATCGGGAGGAGTGATATCAAGTTTAACATTTCAGATGTTAATTAGGCTTCAGTTTGCAGCTCGGCGCAATTAATTCAAAGTGCCAAGATGACTAGCATCCACCCCAGCTCTTCCTAGATGAAGTCTGACCGGTGATCAGGCTGCAAACGGCTGAAGCAGTCGCTCCGTCCTTATCGCGGGAGAGAACACAGACTGTGCGTTTGGCAGCGCGGGCCCACACATCCTGCTCGCACAGTGGACACAGGTGGGCGACGGTTTGTGTTTGTATAACCAGCTACCGGAGAGAGGAGAACCTGTGGAGAAAGAAAAATGGGAATTACCCACACTGGGTGCTTCGACACCTCGACCTCTGCTTCACTCACTCAGTGAAAAATAATCTCACTGCTGGAGGAAGAAAAGGATCGTGTGGCTGGTTTGAAGAGCGTAGGTTTGGTTTCAGAAGTGTAGGGGGGCAAAATGAAGCCAAATATATGTGTGTGTGTGTGTGTGTGTGTGTGTGTGTGTGCATGTGTGTGTGTGTGTGTGATCAGCATCGGCTAAAATAAAATCCGATCAAACATTCCTCTCTTAACTCTCCAGTGTTTCGTCCACCTGAGCCTGTTAATGTTGCAGCGCTTGCTCTCCTCTCTCTCTCTCTTATTTTCTACCACCGCTCGGCTCTGCGGGTGAAAATTAGAGAGTGTGTGAATGTGAAAAATTATCCGGGGCAACACAACGGTGAGCGAGCTCAGACACAAGAGGTTGGCAAAGAGGTTCGCTGAGCTACGATGCTGATTAAAAGGAGCTGTGTGTGAGATTCGGGGTACGGCAGAAATGCAACATGTTTTAAGTTTCACTGTCATCGGAGGTTGACGCATGGAATAGGAGCTGGTGAGGCAAGAGTTATTCATTTGGTTGTAGCATTTATCACATTTAGCAGGCCTTGTGTCGAGGTCTGTTCCCCCTTCAGACAGTGTTTTGGGGTAAAGGCTTGGGTCGGGTTATGATGAGGTGTGGTTGGGGTCAAGTTCGGGGCCGTTAGGGCGTAGCACATATCGACCGTCGCTTTCATCGCTGTCATTGTCAGCTGCAGATCAAATCTGTAACTTGGCGACAGGCTAAAGTTAAACTTTTGTTTGAGTTTCTCTGTGCACGTCCATGGCTGCACTCGTCAAAGATAGATCACTAACAATATGGATTTTAGATTTAGACGGGTTTATTGTGTGTGGATGAAGGTGGACCAAGATGATGGACTGTAGGAGGGACGAGGGACGGAGGGGCAAGAGATGTGAGGAGAAATCTCCTGATGAACCGGCTGGTTGGTGCCTCGTATTTGAATAAAAGTTTGCAGCAGTTCGAGGCGTGGTCTTTGTTTCTGAATTATCGGATCGGGATCGATGTCCATGCATCATGTCACACTAACTTGGATAACAAGTTATAATCCAAGTTTTTTATTCAGGCTCTTCATGATCAGCATCTGCTTCCTTACTGCACAGTTTCTGTGGTTCCGAAAACTTCCACAGAGTGATACGTCTTCTCTCTGATAGCTGATCACGTCAATTAAGTTCAACCTTTATGCAAATCTTATGAATAATTTAAGCTGTCAAACTTGATGTTTTTTAATCGGGACCTTCGTTATACAGCTGTCAGACACACACAGAAGTATTACATCAATATTGAACAGAACTATGCCAGCAAACTTCTACCGGGATGTCCCTAATATATATATATATATATATATTTTACCACATTGTGCTCTAGTATTATCGCTTTTATGATTGTCAGCCAAAAATTTAAAGGTCAAACGTTGCAGTTTGGGATGTATTACTCTGCGGGGAGGGATCGCTTGTCCCGAGGTCCGATTGCTTCTAATGAGGTCGTGATTTTTTTATTGGAGCCCATTTTAAACAGATTTACAGATTTATTCTGTTATAAAAATTAGGATTGGGCTGCAGATGTTTTAACTCGTTTTGTCTTTTGCATATCTCGTGTACTTCCCTTATCTAGCATGCATTGTTGAAGCTGCCTGGGAAAGGAAATTTAGAAATGTTCAAGGACAAGAGAGACAGAGACTAAGGGAAGTGTCATTTTGGACAAGAAACGTAATGTTCATTACTAAGAGGAAAACCAAAAAAGGAAATCGTTAGTGGGAAGATGTTCGAGCCCATTTTGAATGGAGTACAAGAATGTACAGGAATAATAAATTCAACTTAAACTTTGATACTTTGAATCCAGTCCTCCTTATTTATTCTTAGAAAATTCTCATAACATATTCACTGTCAGGCTGTGTCATCACATCGGAGCTACAATGATGAGTCAAATAATCGATTAGTCAGACAATTAACAGGGAAACTATTTTGATGAGCGACTCAAATATTAAACAAGACATCTTTTAGCAATTGTGATGGACAGTTTCACTATTTTCTAACATCGTCTAATAACATGATGAAACGATTAATTGGAAAAAGATTAACTGAGAATGAAACTAACGATCGGTTTCACGTCTGTCCGTTTTTATTTGTCCTGTGTCAGTGTCAGTGCCGGACAGCAGCAGTCAGTAACATCTGCACGTTTTGGTTCTCTGCTGTCGTATGTTGGGAGTGCGTAATTTAGATTTACAGTCCTGAAGCGGGATTAAAAGTTGCTCGGATGCAGATGTGGCTGCAGACAGTGCAGGTGCACAGAGTACACATGTGTGTTGCTGATGAATTGGGCCCCAGAGGCCGCCGCTCCTCCTCCGTCCTATCTGGGACGTCTTTAAGAACAGTCGCTGTCCCTCCCTCCCTCCCTCCCTCCCTCGTGCTCTTAGCCAGGTGTAGTGCTCTGCGTTTGCTGCTAATCTGAGGCATTCATCTTCATTACAGCGCCGCCCTCAGGCTCCACAGTGGAGGAGAGAGAGAGAGGGAGGGAGAGAGGGAGGAGGCGTGGGAGAGAAATGGCGAATCCCACGATGAAGGAGGGCGACCATGGAGTCTGAGGTTTTGTTTTATTGCCCACAGATGTGTCTGTTAAGCTTCATAATTCAATGTGCTCGCTCGTTTTGACAAAGACCTAAACTGTAATATGTGTGCAGTGCAACTTCCTTCCATTCAGTAAGTTATGATTATTTGCTCACATCTTAGTTTAGCCTCTTAGGATGCTGACGTTTTGCAACCAGCGCTTAAAAGCGGTTTCCCTGCTCATTGGAGGTTCGTCATACACGCCTGGAGGAGAGAGTAAGGCGAGGGATACTCAGCTGCAATCTGCAACTCTACGCAAAACATTCAGGGAGCATTACTCATATTTAGCTTAAGTCTTTGACCTTGTTGTGGCATCTTAAAGTCGTCTTATATATGACTACTACTTTAAAAAGTCCCGACGAGTGCCACCAATGAGGGGCACAAACCTCAGGGCAAACGAGGTGCTGTGTGTTGCTGGATTGAAGGGAACATG
This sequence comes from Collichthys lucidus, assembly GCA_004119915.2. NCBI lineage: Eukaryota > Metazoa > Chordata > Actinopteri > Sciaenidae > Collichthys > Collichthys lucidus. The sequence goes on along the minus strand of CM014100.1, from coordinate 5,418,383 downwards.
GACGGACATATCTGCATTTTTATATCAACTGAACTGATGATCAGGCATGAAGAGGACACCTGTCAACAAATCACTGATGTCTTTAACTTCGAGTTGTAATCGATTATTTAGAAAAAAGTGTTTTTTCATATCTTAAAAAAGGGCGACCACTTCAGCACGGCCTCCTGTCCATCACCACGGATCACAGTCATGATTTTATGCATACGCACGTGGGAGTATCAATGTAGTGTACATTCATGCTTTTGGAAACACATGTGGGAGGGTGTTGCGTGCATGTGTGCGTGCCTCAAACATGTTTGTGAGTGTATTCCTGTGTGTGTGTGTGTGTGTGTGTGTGTGTGTGTGTGTGTGTGTGTGTGTGTGTGTGTGTGAGATAAAAGCAGATAGCTGAGCAGAGCTGCAGAGAAGAGCGGGATTAGTCTCATAGTCCAATCAGATAAGGATTACCCAGCTGGAGTATGCCCACCCAGGCTAATGTCCCGGCCCTAAAGTGGCATTACAGTGTATTATGACACTGATCCACCGTACATCCAGCTGCATGGGCTGGATTACGTGTATGGAAAGTGCATTCAGAGCCACTTGTTGAAGTAGGAACCGAGCCCCCTCTTCCTCCTGCTGCTCCTCCTCCTCCTCCTCTTCGTGCTGCCTCTCCCCCACAGCTGATAGCAGCTTGTGTAAAGTGACTGAGCTCTATTGCAGCTGCACTGTCACTCTGCCCCGCAGCCGGCGATGGATGGGATTCATTTTGCCCTCGCCTGCCTTTCATTGGAGCTCCGCTGAGACTGCAGACAGTCACCACCGAACACGACTGTTTTATTGGTCTCCACCTCGCCCTCTCTATTGCCCACTAAGGCCAAATTACGGGCCAGACGTTACCGGATTAGGCTGAGGCCGGAGACAGTCTGAGAACTGTGTGGGACTCTCTGGTTTGTTGCTGCTGCTGAGGTTACCGTTTGTTGTAATTCTTCGGTTACAGCGCTGTGCATCAACAGACTCTGGTAGCCGGTTATCAGTGTGGAGTTTATTGATTGTGTTCAAGTGCTGCCTCAGGTCTGTTTAGGCTTGATACCAGCGCTGTGATGGTGTTAGCACTTTGGACAAATAAACTATTTCTACAGTGCTGAAATTATGATTAATCTGTTTTATTATGTCGAATTATGGGCAGCCGTTTAAAACTATAGAAAAATTTCATTTGGTGTTAGAAACTATGATGAAATGTTTGTGTACGCTGTATGTTGTGGTGGTGGTGGGCTATCGGGCACAGTAAGGAAGAAGTAAGGGTTATTTTAGGACTGACCCATTACGAGAGCCGATCCGCACCAAAAACATCCACTGGTAAACGATCCAAAACCAACCGAACCTGCAAACCGCCAACTTCAAGCATCAAATTTGCACAGCTGTGAGGAATGAACGGTGCAGAGCTCTTTAAAAGGGGATGATCCTGCAGCTTAGAGCCGTCCAGAGCTTCTCGTTTCAGTACTGCAGTTTTTATATATTAAAAAAAAAAGAAATTAAACAGGTGAATTGTTCCAGTTGCTCCTCACTCATTAAAGAAAAACATTTTGACTAAAACTTAATGACTGGAAAAACTGGAGTTGAGTTGCTTTTGTCCAAAACTATGAAATACTATAAAATATTGCAGGTAAAATACGTTTAATAAGTACTTTTTACTCAATGCTAACGTGCTAATGCGCTCTGCAAACTGGTGAAATGATATAAGAATAATTTAAATTCCATTTTAAACACGTTACTTAACTTTAAAAACAAATTCCTGAAAGAATATTGCGTTTATATATCACATTACCACATCAGAATAAGCTGCACCCACATGCATCATGGACAATTTTATACCTGAGGATCTGATCCCTTCAAATAAAAAACATTATATCTTGAATTAAATCAAGGAGGAGGACAGTGCAGGTTTAAAGTGGACGCCGTTATGATTCCCCTCTTGTGTATGATCGTCATGTCTTGGAGAAGCATCGTTCGTCAGTCCTGACTGAGTCTGTGAGACGAGATGGACAGTAGACGTGTGTGATGGCACGGTAATTGGTTTAGCCTATGATTAATGGCTCAGATGGCTCCTGTGGTTCGTCGGGGGAGAGAGAGGCTGTAAACTTCGGTGGCACTCTTGCATAAACGCTGTCACAGTAGAAGAAACCGGCTCGGCTCTAAATCAAAAATTTAAATAAAAGGACGGGCGTTAAAGACGGGGCATGCGTCAGAGGAGGAGCAGCGTCTCAGTTACTACATCATAATTATCCCCTCTGACCCCTGACACAGCGTCATCATGACTGCGTGTGTGTGTGTGTGTGTGTGTGTGTGTGTGTGTGTGTGCTGCAGCCTTGATTTACTCGTGTTATTTGTAGCTGCTGTTGGTCCTGTTGGGTGGGGTCTATCTTTATCCTACATGACCAGAGAACAAATCAATACCAAACATACCCTGAGCCAGTCTTTGTGTAAGCATGCTGTGTGGCACCGAGTGTCGACCGCCAGCCACCACGAGCATTTCTTGTAACTCGACATATTTCGATTTGAAACAAGTATTCAGGACGGGACAACATGTCGAGCTGCACACGTGCAGAAGCTTCACGAAAAAAAGTTTTTAGTGAAGGAAATTGAACACGGCTCTGTTGTAACCAGCTGTGTATTTAGCCATGTTATTTTAAATATAAGACGTGGATCGTGAGCTGAGACAGGCTGAATGATGCCACCTACCTGTCAATCAAAGCGTCCACGCTCTTAATCCTGCATAACTTTAAGTCTTAATATAATGTGAACAGGTGAGTTGTATATAAATTCACCCTCAGTACAGTTGTCATGAACGGGGAAATTAGCTACAGAGACCAAAACTGTTTTTTGTACCAGGCTGTAAACATGTTTATTTCTGCTGTGAAACATGGGGACTTATGGAGACTGACTCACTTCTGGAGCCAGCCTCAAGTGGACGTTTGAGGAACTGCAGTTTTTTGGCTTCATACCTGTATCCCTGACTCCCTGAACATCCTTTCCGAGCTCTTGTAGTTACATCCTAAACAACAAAGTGCAAAGTGCGCAGAGAAACCGAAGAAAGGAACTAAAACGATCTCCTCAGCAGTCGGTAGAGACCAAACCAGAGCAAAAAAAACCTGATTATAAAGAGATGTTTCTCTGTATTGACGTGATGTGTTTCTGTGAGTATTTCTACCCACAGCTGGTAACAAACGCACCTCTAACCATGACATAAATATTAAAAAACAAACGCTCTTTAGCTCCGCGACAAAAAAAACTGCAACTAACTTGAAACACAGTTAAATGTGTTAAATGTCTCAAATTGTTTGTTCGTCTTTTTACAATGGAAACAACAGAGCAAAAAGCCCAACTGGCTCTTTTCCCCACAGAAGATACTTTGTCTTGTCACAGCAGCGAGAGCACAGGTGTAACTAATAACATTAATGAGCAGGCTATGCTAGTACAGCATGCTCTGTGTTACCGCGGGAACAGAGCCAACGTTGATGTTGTTAGAGACTCGTGAGCTTCTCTGACTGTAAACTGTGAAATCAGTTTCCTGTTCTTTATTTGAATTCAGAATCTGAGAGGTCTGTCAGTCAGGAGCGACAGGCCTCGCATGTTCAATCCCTGCTTTTAAAAAAAACTCAATCACGGTGACGAACGTGACGTCCACATGTCTGCAACACATATTTCACAGTCTGTGCTCGCTTCAGAATAATTTAATCAGACCGCTCCGCTAATTCTCGACGTTTTCTGGAGCCAGCCTCAAGTGGACGTTTGAGGAACTGCAGTTTTTTGCTGCTTATCCGTCATCTGTTATTTACTCCCAGCCACTGTTTACATCAAACAGACGTTGTTCACTTGAAAACGTAAAGTTTCCATGTTAAAGTGGGTTTGAACAGCCACTTGATTTTCAGTGAGACTGCACTCTGATTACATAGAATTGATCCTCTCACAATGAAAGTGTAATTACCATGCAGGCCAATCTGTGGCTCCATCGCAGCAGAGCTCCTCTCTCTCCGTTCCACTTCAGCGGCTGTATCCTTAAGCTGTGGAAACATCCCAAAGAGACCCCGTAGTAAATGATAATTAACTGCAGATACAATCCATTCATTTTAAGGAGGTGTGATTCACTCCTTTTTTCTTTTTTCTCGCCCCTCCCTGCAACGGCTCGGAGAAAGTACGACAATCTGCCCTTTGATTAATTGGTGGTGTCCGTGGTGCAGTTCATTTGCAATCTATTACAGCGTATTTGCTTTGTGTCAGAACGCAGCCCAAACACACTGCATCATCTCAGAGTTGGGCGAAGGAGCCGGAGCAGAGTTGGAGTCTGTTTGGTGGCTTTACCCCCCCGACTGAATGTGCGACTGCCGGCTGATAGAGGGGGCAAATACGACTAACAAGGAGAACAATAACTGTAATGATTGCATGAAGGATATATGCTGTGTGTGTCTTTAGGGTCAGTTCCCAAACGTTTTCTGACTTCGAGGGAAGTTTTGGGAATATTTCTTCTGTAGTGGGACATGCCAGGAGCTAGTTAGCTTAGCATAAAGACTGGAAACAGAGGGAAACAGCTAGCCTGTATCAAGAATCTACCTACAAAGCAAAATAATTAACAAGTTATATCTCGATGTTGGAGTGTAAAAATGACAGGTTGTGTTTTTATAGTATCCGACTACTTCATGGCCCGGACCTGTAACTTCTGGTTTCTGTTGGTTGCCTAGCAACGTGAACACAGTGATTACAAGACTAGAAAGTAGATTTAGTTACGTTCATGCAGCGCAGAGTTCTGGCAATATTTCTCATGGTTTTTCAGCCAAAATAAACCGTGTTGAGTTCATCCAACCTCCGCTGCAGTTCAGGGTGACAATTCAGTATTTTTTATTTCATAACTTTACAGTAAGAGTTCAATCGAGAGACGTCTGCTGCTTCCAGCTTGTCAAACATGAAGATCTGCTGCAGTTGGTCCGACACAACGAACGCTTGAAGACCATCTCTCACTGTTTTTGTGTAAAAAAAGTAAAAAAATCCCCAAATCACACCGTGATCATATGATTACATGTCATGGTTTGTTTTCATCTTGTAATTCTGCAAACGTCATGACCTATATTGATGTTAGACAAACATTGCTCTTGTAATATTGATTTCAATCTGCCTGAATACTGGAGTTGAAATGATGAGCACATAAACTGATTGAAAAATAATAAATTTATTATGTCAATTAATCGTTTTTTATGCCAAAACTGCCAAATATTTCTGGTTCCAGCTTCCTAAATGCAACATTTTCTGGTTTCTTTGATAGAAAACTGGATATATTTGGCTTTTAGGCTGCCGGTAAGACAAAAGAAGACAGCTGGAGGCGTCACGTTGAGCTCTGGGAACTTGCAACGGACGTTTCTTTGCAGTTTGACCTTCTTGACATCAAACGGTTCAAAGATTAAATCCTCGCAACGCCACGGTGCATCGGCATCGTGTAGTTTTTTTTCTTCTCATAATGTTCTACTAATAAACATGCGAGCAAACAGAGCAGGAGAGAGGCAACAGAGATGTTCCCACCTCTGCAAAGGCCTCTTAGCACCTAGTGGGAGAGCTGCTGACAGCACAGTCTTAGGCCTGGATCAAGGCTCAGCAGGGGGGCGGTGCTGAAGGCTCCTGTAGCTGAGCTGTGGGTCACCGCCCGGGCGGAGGGAGGACAGTGGAGGACGGCTGGAGGTAACGCCAGCAGGGCAGCGTCAGAGGATGACAGATGGAGAAGTGAGCACAGGGCAAAGGAAGCAGCTAGCATGATGTACTTCTACAGTAATGTCACACAGCCGGTCTTCGAGGATGAAGGTGATCCGGTCCAGATGGCTCAGCAGAGTACAGGTGTGCGTCTGTATTTGAAGTGTACATATACAGTACACGGCTTTATGCTGTATTTAGATGTCAGGTGTCTTTGGTATTTGACATCCAATATGATTGATTTGTTTGTTCTGTGCAACAATGCAGAGACACCAGACAGCGCTGTAATTTCAGACCGACAGCTGATCTGATGGGATTGATTTTTTTTCACGGTTTAGGAGTCTGCACTGCAGAGAGCGGCGGCGTTTCACTGCTCCGCACCTGTGGCCTCCAGCTTCAGCTCGACATGGATAAAAAAAAAAGTAATAATGTAAATAATTAATATTTTGATTATTGATTGATCTGCTGATTGTTTTCTTCATTAATCATTTGGTGAATTTAAAGGGGCGAGGTGTAAACCGCTGTCTCACCACGTGTGAACCGTTATCAGGTTGGTAAAATAATCGGATTTCAGGGAGATTTCACGTCCCCTCAAAGTTTTTGCCGTCTGTCTCTTCAGTCTTTTATTTGACGAACCTCTGGCCAACGACTAAAAGTCACTCCTAGATTCACTCTTGCCTGGCGGCTTGTCACCCTCTCTCCTTTTCTTGTCTTAGCTTCCTTTGTCAACGTCCTCTTCACTCTTTTCTCCTCTGTCATTATCAGAGATGTATAAAGTACTGGAGTACTGGAGTGGAGTAGTATAAGTACAAGTGCTATATCAAAAAACTGACTTGAGTAGAAGTTGAAGTGTTCTTTAAACACCATACTTAAGTAAAAGTACTAAAGTATTTAAAATGTTTTGTACTTAAGTATTGCAAGTAGAAGTATGTAAAAAAAATGCTACTCAAGTACTGAAAGTAAAAGTACAAGTACTGTTGTTTATATTATTTCAAATATTTATTAAGGCACAACTTCTAATGTTACAGTGTTACAATGTTCATGGTAGAGTTCTGTGATTTCCCATGGTCTGTGAATGCGTCTGAATGAATGCAGAGCGAGGGGGCGGGGCAGCAGGTGAGAGAGCGCACCTGGGTGAGTCGGGTGTATGACGTACGGCGCACGAGCGAGGTTGATGTGAGACCGGGACTGTTCAGTTGGTTTTTTGGCGTGGTTCCGGCCGACAGTCACCGAGTCCTGGAACCAAACCGTTCAGCAATAAATGCAGTTTGTTCAATATCGCCTCGTCATTTATCACGTGTCCGGCTGGACGCTACAATAGTAACGAGTAACGACTCAGCACATGAAAAATGTATCCGAGTAAAAGTATTAAATTCATCAAAAATATGTAGTGCAGTAAAAGTGGAAGTTGGGGAAAAAAATAATACTCCAAAAAAGTACAGATACTGCATTTTAGTACTTAAGTACAGTACTTAAGTAGTTCCACTTCGTTACTATACATCTCTGGTCATTATGTCCATAGAGGTTACTGAACCTGGTTACATTGCCCAGCTCCTGTTCTGGCACGACACCGGCTCACACACTTCTAAAACCTCTGTTATACAAACACTAACACTCTCCCCAGTGCTCTGAGCTAACAGCAGCTACAGTTGGCAGCGGTTTACTTCACTGTCCATCAGGAAACTCTGTAAATCACATATTCACAGAAAATATTGAAGTAGGTTTGACGTGGTGTGGTGTGGCTCACCGAACTGGCCTGTGTGTCTCCGAGGACGTCGGAGCCACCTGTCAGCGTGACGCTCAGATGGTCGTGTTTACCGCACTCCAGAATAACTATTTACTGCAGTCGATAGGCCTGGCAGACCCCACTGTCACAGCAAATGGTGCTGTTGGGAAAACAAACTGTTGTAATGAGATTGTATCTGTCAAACGAGACGGCTTAAATCCAAAAAAAGGAAGAGGAGGAAGAGACAAAGGGTTGTTACGTCACTGCGGTTCATCTGTGAGGTGGTTTGATATTCCAGTCGGGTTTTTAAAAAATTTCATTTTAGCGAATGTTGAATGTGACCCAGCTTTAATTGATTTAGACGCTGTTTGTTCTATCACTCACACGTCTAACCGGAGCAGCTTGATGGAGTGAGTTGGGTGTTTAACCTGAAGGATGATGATTTAATAGGCCTTCCTACAGGAAATGATGTAAACCTGGTGTCTGGGAAAGGCTGACACTCGATTATTCATGTCTGTGTGGAGGTACGTACTGTGACTCTTAACGCTTAGACAAAAGCATCCAAGCCCCAACTTGCTGACGCCGCTGCTGATTCTTTGCCGGGATAAAACAGACAATGCCGCGCTGCTGCTAATCTGCAGATCAGAGCGAATCAGGGAATTTGTCAAAATGAAGTCGCCGCCGTTATCGCCGCTACATCCTGATGTAGGCGAGGATAAGGTGTTGCTAAGTCCACTGAGGAGGATGATGTAATTTCCAGGAGAGCACGCTGCTTCTGTCCTCCACCCCCCCTCCGTGTGTGTGTGTGTGTGTGTGTGTGCGCGCAGGCATGTATGTATGTGAGCGCTCACCTTCATGTCTCTGTGTTTCTGAGAGCAGTAAGGAACAGGATGAATTTTTAATGAGGAGCAGTGAGGCTTCCCTTTGGTCCCTCAGATCGTTTTCCAGGACAGGGAGTCTCTCATGATCATAGCAGCATGCACACAGTGAGAGGACACACACACACACACACACACACACACACACACACACACACACACACACACACACACACACACACACACACACACACACACAGAGTCACCTGGAAATGACTGCAGATGTCATGCAGATGTGAACTGCACATGTCGTCTTCCCTCTATGTTGCTGTGACATTTTCCCAAAGCCTTACAGCTGTGTGTGTGTGTGTGTGTCTTTAGGATGACTGCATGAACAAGTTGTGAAAACGAATATTTTATTTACCCACAGTGTTTCTCACAAACCACTCCGTGGCTCCGGGGGCAGCTCGGCCACAAAGTCTGAAAACGCGAATCGAAGGCAGCGAGTGCGATAATTGAAATAAAGTGAATATAAGAGCCTACAGGGCTCTCTCTTCACAATCCACATGTCTGCATTGATCACTGAACACAATCTAATCATCTTTGCCCTCGATGGCGTCGTGCCAATTTGAGTCGAGACAGTAAAAAACGTCGAGAATTAGCGGAGCGGTCTGATTAAATTATTCTGAAGCGAGCACAGACTGTGAAATATGTGTTGCGGACATGTGGACGTCGCATTGAACACGCGAGGCCTGTCGCTCCTGACTGACAGACCTCTCAGATTCTGAATTCAAATAAAGAACAGGAAACTGATTTCACAGTTTACAGTCGGAGAAGCTCACGAGTCTCTAACAACATCAACGTTGGCTCTGTTCCCGCGGTAACACAGAGCATGCTGTACTAGCATAGCCTGCTCATTAATGTTATTAGTTACACCTGTGCTCTCGCTGCTGTGACAAGACAAAGTATCTTCTGTGGGGAAAAGAGCCAGTTGGGCTTTTTGCTCTGTTGTTTCCATTGTAAAAAGACGAACAAACAATTTGAGACATTTAACACATTTAACTGTGTTTCGAGTTAGTTGCAGTTTTTTTTTGTCGCGGAGCTAAAGAGCGTTTATGTCATGGTTAGAGGTGCGTTTGTTACCAGCTGTGGGTAGAAATACTCACAGAAACACATCACGTCAATACAGAGAAACATCCCTTTATAATCAGGTTTTTTTTGCTCTGGTTTGGTCTCTACCGACTGCTGAGGAGATCGTTTTAGTTCCTTTCTTCAGTTTCTCGGCGCACTTTGCACTTTGTTGTTTAGGATGTAATTACAAGAGCTCGGAAAGGATGTTCAGGGAGTCAGGGATACAGGTATGAAGCCAAAAAACTGCAGTTCCTCAAACGTCCACTTGAGGCTGGCTCCAGAAGTGAGTCAGTCTCCATAAGTCCCCATGTTTCACAGCAGAAATAAACATGTTTACAGCCTGGTACAAAAAACAGTTTTGGTCTCTGTAGCTAATTTCCCCGTTCATGACAACTGTACTGAGGGTGAATTTATATACAACTCACCTGTTCACATTATATTAAGGCTTAAAGTTATGCAGGATTAAGAGCGTGGACGCTTTGATTGACAGGTGGGTGCTGTATCAGGTGGCTTGATTGAGCTACCAGGCGACTCAGGTCCAGAACCGCCACTCTGAGCTTCACAACATCTCTTTAGATACCTGTGGGTGACGTTACGGATACTACGCCCATGTTTTAGACGATAATGAGTATGTGAGACATTAAAAGTGTCTTAATGCAGGTTTAAGGTACAAAACAACAAAACAGGTAAACTTTTACGTCCGTCACAGCCGCCAAAGACAAACTGTGAGCGCGCTTCGTGGATTTTCTACCTTTCATCAAGCGTGACCTTGTTTATCGAGACTCCTCATCTGGAACGTTTTTGCATCCCTTGATATATTTTTCTTTGTTTACGCCCCTTTGATGCTGCAGATGTATTAATTTCACCGACCGTCACCGCTGCTGTGCACGTGCCCTTGAAAGGTCACCTGACAAAATGGACATTTGCTGATCGCTTTCATTTCTCTCGTTAACTAAACGGAGTCAGACGAGCTTCCTCTGTGTGTGCATGTGTGTGATTCTCAAACAGCAAATGTGGGTCACACTCTGTCAAAAGTGTGTTTGTAGTACGCGGAGAGACGGGCTCGTCACTGCAAACGCAAACCACATACAGGCTTAATTAAAATGATTACCCAATAGAATTAAGTGCCGATCAAACGGCTTCTCATCTCCTCCAACCCGACCTCCTTTATCTCTTTTTTTTTATTCCTCTTTTATTCCAGAGGCTGTAATATTAAATTCCCTCAGCAGATACATGTGGATTTAAGTGAAGGGAACGACACAGGGAAGAGGAATCAAAAGAATTGACAACGTTTGTCTTATATCAGAGAAGAGGAGAAGAGGAGAGAGGAGGAGAGAGGAGAGAGGAGGAGAGAGGAGAAGAGAGGAGGAGAGAGGAGAGAGAGGAGAGAAGAGGAGGAGAGAGGAGAGGAGGGTGAGTCACATACATACCCAGCAGCATTTACATAGATGTAATGAAACGGGGGGGATGAATACATGCCTCCATCCATCTAGCCATCTTGCCTGCCCTCCCTTAAACTCCCCCCCTTTTTTTTCTCCTCCTCATCCTCCTCCTCCTCCTCCTCCTCCTCCCAGCATGCCGCGCTGCTCGCCGCTGCAGCAGGGCAAGAGATGACATGTGGACACTCAGTGAATTGCCAATCGCCACCGAGAGAGAGAGAGAGGGAGAGAGAGAGAGAGAGAGAGAGAGAGAGAGAGAGAGAGAGAGAGAGAGAGAGAGAGAGAGAGAGAGAGAGAAAGAGAGAGAGGGGGGAGGTGGTTTGACGCATCCAGACTGCAACCATTGGCTTTTTTTTTTCCTACATTAAAGATTAGAAAAAAAGAACTGCAGAGAAGCACTACACTGAATACTGGATGTATCCCCCACCTCACCCTCCAAACCACCCCCACACTCCTCTCTTTCTCCTCTCCCTCCTCACCCCTTCGCTTCTCTGACCCTCTCTCACGCTACCTCACCCTCTCCCTCCTCTCTCTCTCTCTCTCACACACACACACACACACACACACACATACTTTCAGCTCAGGAAGAGAAATCAATAGCCACAAATTAATCATTCTGCCTTGGGCAGTCCAAAGGAGGAAGAGGAGGAGGAGGAGGAGGAGGAGGTGGAGGAGGTGAGTGGGGGCGCCAGAGAGCGGGGCGTTTAGAGAGCTACAGAAAGGTATTAAGAGCGATTTCTCGAGATGTTAAGAATTTAGGGAATTTGGGACCACACACACACACACACACACACACACACACACACACACACACACACACACACACACACACACACACACACACACACACACACACACACACACACACACACACACACAGGCTATAAGAAGAGAAGAGTTGAAACTAAAGCAACAAAGCTGTGAATTAAAGGGTCAACAAGGATCCAACTGCAGGGAAAGTTTCCACTGTGGAAGTTTACTTTTGGAAACATAATTCGGGTTGGAGTAATGGTTGGACTAATAAGGCTCATGATCAGTTAGTTCATTTATATTTACTCACTTTAATCCAATGTGTGACAAGACGCGTCAGTGCAGCAGTAAGTACTCGTACATAGATTTATCATGTCCAGCTGTTAGAGAGGAGGTCCTCTCTGAGGAGCTGGAGGTCTGCAGGAGGTTTGTGAGGGTGTAGAGAGACGCTCATTGATCTGGGAGGAACTGGTAGGACGTTCCACCAACAAGAAAAGTTCGGATCGTCCTGAGCGTATGGGTGGCAGAGCCAGGCGAGGTAACATATGTCTGTATGAGGACGTTCAAGAACAAAACCTGAGACTACTTTGTAGACTAGCATTAGGTATTTGAATTTAATGCGAGCTGCTACAGGTAGACAGAGGAGCTCGATGAGCAGCGGGGTAACATGAGGGATTGAAGACCAGATGCACCGCGACCACCGTGTTCTGGATCATCTTACAGGGTTTCACTGCGATGATCACAACCTGTATCAAGAGTTTGGCAGCATGTTGAGTTTATTGAGTTATTTCTTCCAGTGCTGCCGGTCATTAGAGCTTCCAGTCAGTCTGTATGACTTCATGTCTCTTGAAGGAGATTCACTTCATTGATCCCTGAATAAAATTCCAGGTGAGCAATTGTGTATTCATCCGCCGTGCTCTCACACACACTTTGACAGCAAGTAGTCCCAAGATCACAAATCCGTCCTGCCTATATATAGATATGTTGTTCGCTGTGGTGTGTTTTTTAGCACGAAGCATCAATGTATCACCGAAGACTTGGCGTGAATAATTCCAACGTCTCCATGCGATCTGACAAAAAACGTTTTGCATCTCTTCAAGACATGATACATGTGAGCGTGGCTGAGGCGCGCTGACGTGAGACGAATCACATACGACGCGAGATGAAAGACGTTTGAGGTGATCGTCTTTTCTACGACGACCTCCATCAGCAGTCACTACTCATTTCTCTTTGTTCCGAAGCACTTCCTTTTTTTTTTTTTTACGACACAGCGTTTGGTATATTTTAAAAGAAGGGTTGAGACTTCATAAAATAAAAGTGAATAACTCTGTATTTTAGTGTTCAGATATATTATACTGCCTCAGACAATTCAATTTGTAACCCTGGGCATGAAGCAGCTGTCTCACAGTGCTGGAATTTGTCTCTCCTGCTGATGTGTGATGCCGGGCTGAGTTACAGTATTGCACCTCAGAGAGCTTACTGTAATTGGCAGAGATGGGTAAGGTGACTTTGACAGTGTGAGCATGCATTTTCTGATTCCTAACTGTTATCTCTAACGGAGCTCAGTTTTGATGGGAGAAAAAAAAAAATACTCGAGTATCCTTAGGGTGAGCTCACAAAGTCAGGCTGTGCCGTCGACGGAGCTGCTCCCAGGCTTTACGTTTTTTGATGACATCAGACTCTTTCGCTTCGGGTAAAAAGAGAGAGAGAGAGAGAGAGAGAGAGAGAGAGTGTGAGAGAGAGAGAGAGAGAGAGAGAGAGAGAGAGAGAGAGAGAGAGAGAGAGAGAGAGAGAGAGAGGTTCACGATCACAAATATTGATCAGCCTGTCCGAAGCCCTAGGAATCATGTGAATTTGTAAACTGAGTAATGTTTCCACTTGAGAGACATCCAATAGTATCCAAGACGGCACAAGATTTGTAATGTGGGCATGAGATATTGTGTTTACAGTAAACCAGCATTAGTCACTCTCGCAGGATTATTCCCCCTCCTCCTCCCTTCGAGCTGCCCGGACTCCTGCCGTCATCTTCATCACCACCCGAACGTAACTGCATTTACCTCGCTCGCACCTTTATTGGAAATCGCTGCTCTGAGTTTGTCTTTCATGCCTCTCGCCGTGTTTGTCTTTGCGCTAAGACTTTGTTATCTCTCCCCAATAACCTTATCTACTAAACTGCTCAAGTGTTGCTGAGGTCCGCAGTTTTCGGAGAACAAGAGGACGCTGATGGAATTATTCAGACTGAGTGAAACCTTTAACTGTTTAAATCATGACTCGAGCATGAGCAGGAGCTCAGATCACTGATTTTGGTCAAAATGATATTTTGTTTGGTGTCGCAGGGGATGCTTCATTTGTCAGGTGACCATAAATTTAAAAAAAACATCCACTTAAACAAAATAAGTGTTAAATAACATGCAAAACTTTCAACTCAGTTCAAATTAGAAAACATACAGAGCGGGCTACGTGTCATGTCTATGTGTTTTAAGATTGTTGCGTGTCATTGGACAGCGTTACACGGGACTCACACAGGAGGCGGAACGGCAGTGGAGCGAGCTGCCCGTTTTCACGCGAGATCACAAGATCATGCGAGAATCGACAAACCGTGTATAAAGACAACAACAACAAACAGCTGACTTTGCTTCTCCGACGTGGAGGAGATTATAAAAAGCATCTGTTGTGTCATAAATGATTGTGTGTTGTTCCACTTCAACAATCAGTCTCTCATCGTCCATGTTGAGACCCTTTGATCGATCTTTGATCACCTGGTGCCACCGGTCATGACGTAACGTTGATGTGAAGTTGTAAAAAGCTACATGAACTGCGTATTGTGTTTTATTTTGAAAGGGGGCGGAAGTTTATTATGTTGATTCTGTGTCGGGTTTCCTGTCTGGTGCGCAGTGCTCTGTTCAAATTTACGAGGTTCAGCAGCGGCTCGCGGTAAAAATAGAAAAGAAACGGAAAGCTCGCGCCGTGGCGCGGTGAGCCGCTTCTGAGCCGCGCCCGGTGTGAGTGCTCTCATTGACTAGACTGGCTTCTATTTGCTACGGTGACCGCGGCGGTACCGTGCCGCTTCCGCTCCGCGTCCGGTGTGAGTTGGCCTTTAGAGACGGTGGATTTCACTTGACCTTCATTAAGTGACCTTCGTCATCACGGTAACACTAAATGTTATCGAATGGTTGCTCGGTTACATAACTACATGATTAAGTCCAGGAAAAGATCACCGTTAAAAAAGGGAAGTATGTTAATCTGCCGATTATCTCTCCACTCAAAACAACAAGTACTTTGTTTGCCTGAGGAAAGGCCTCTCTCACACACACACACACACACACACACACACACACACACACACACACACACACACACACACACACACACACACACACACACACACACACACACACACACGGTGGGAGTGATCTTTTATCAGACGCTTTCAGAGGAAAAAAGAAAAAACAGAAAAGGAGATGAGGGCATTGTACAAAAGAGAGGAGAGCGAGGGTGTTAAGATTAATATCATATGCTGGGAGAAGAGGGACCAGGCAGGATAAAGCAAAGAGAGCAGAGGCACAAGGAAAACCTTACGGGCTTCCTTATGAGCTCGAGGTAATGAAACCGGACTGAGGAGAAGAGTAAATGTAATTTACTCGAGTATTGTGCTTCAGTGTATCTAATGTGAAAAGGTGAGAAGAGATGATGGACACCAGTCTGAGCCTTTACTGACCTGACGTCTGTCATGTTTCTATGACTTGTTCAGACTTAGGACGTTGATCATCCGTGACTTCACGATCACCGACAGGTGAAGAAATAACAGACGATCTCGTTATCGTGTCCTCAAAGTTAATCTTAGAAGCAGCATCAGGATTGAAGGAGTTTGAGAAGTTAGGGTTAAATTGTGACGGCTAGAGTAGACAACTGGGTCTGAATATCTCCAAAAATGCAGCTCTTGTTGTGGTCTTCACTGTCTGCGGTGGTTCAAGGAAGGAAAAGCAACAAGCTCACATATTGCCAAGGCTGGTTTGCATTGCTGCAGATCATTTACACCCTGGTCCAGGGTTCAGGGATGGTTTGAGGAACACAACAACAAGTTCAAGGTGTTGACTCGTTGACCTCCAATCCCAGCATCTGTGGGACGTGCTGGACAAACAAGTCCGATCCTTCCAGGACTTAAAAGGATCTGCTGCTAACGTCTTGGTGCCATCTTCAGAGGTCTCATGACTTGGCGGGTCAGGCGGGCCTACATAATATTCGGCAAGTGGCCAGAATGTTCTGGCTGATCCTTCCTGATGCAAACTAAACACTCACTGAGTTGAACAGAGCTCATTGGGCACTAAAATCTTTCCTACTGCGTCTCAACTTGTCGTGACTACCAGATTTGTGTACTCCTTCCACCCTTGAGCCCATAAAAAGACAGAAAGCTCATTCCTGATCTTTTAAAAACCTGCATAAGACCCTGCTGATCACACTGTTAGCGTTGATCTCTGTCGACTCTCTCTGAGTTGGCAGCGAGCGGCTGGACTTCTCCTCGAGGATGTGGTGTATCCGGATGACGATGACTTATCCGTCCATGTGTTATTAGCGAGAGGTGGAATCCAAAACATCCTGTTTTCACTGCAAAGAAAGGCAGACATATGAACCTAACCGTGAATCATAATCACTGGCCAAATGTAAAAACAAAAAACTCACTCTCAGAGAATGTGATTATGGCTCCGGATGAGCCCAGAACATTTTAAACATCTCTTCTAAACACACAAGAGGATCTTCCTGAGATTTATTTTTTTTTATTTCTTGCTGCTGTATGAAAAGTTTTATTCTTTTAAATAGCTGCAGGAGTGTGTCATCCAACTCTGACGTCGATAGAGGGGACAACAACAAACCGTGGTAATGTTGCGTGGCGATATATCAGGTGGAATGACTTGGCTCTGGATGCTCTGCAGGTATCACCCGATACTGTTGGCGCCACACTTGGCAAAGGCATTATGTACTGAGTATTACTACACAGTACTACTGTACTGCATCACTGTTGTGTATGCTTACAGTGGAGGAATGTAGCTGGAATTCACGAGAAACTTCTCTTTGTCATATAAAGATGAAGAAAACACACAACGTAGGAATCTGGTTCCAGGTTCGCCTCAACTCTCTGTGATTTACAGAGTTTTCTGATGGACAGTGAAGTAAACTGCTGCCAACTGTAGCTGCTGTTAGCTCATGTAGGCTCAGTTTGTTAGCCAGGCTGCAAGGACTGTGAGCTCAGAGCACTGAGGGAGGGCGTTTTGGACTACCGGAAGGAAGGGGTTTTACGTTTCAACCGGTGTCGTGCCAGAACCAGAGCTGGGTGAGCGGGCAATATAAGCTTAAAGCTTGAACTGCAGAAGAAAAAGAGGCTTACAGATTTTTAGATTGGAAACACAGACAGGGAGGTACAACACAAGGTTTTCAGACAGGGAGTGGAGCCAGTGTCGTGCTAGAACAGGAGCTGGGCAAACGGTCTGAGTCACCGGGCTCAGCAGATTCTATGGACATGATGGCAGAGGAGGGAAGACCATAGGGGACGTTGACAGAGGAGAGAGAAAGGAGGAGAAAAAGTGAGAGTGACATTTTTGAGAACTTGAATAGGACGAATCTTTAGCCTGCCAGCAGTGTTGCACTGTGTTTTGTAGTAAAAACACTAATATTACACTGTACACTTACTTGTACTTTACGTGCAATCAGGAAAATATAGATACCGAAGATGTTAGTGAGTAAAATTTCCTTTGTGAATGTTCTACTGTTTTCTATAAATTATATTATATAAGCAGGATTGTACTGTTAGCTAGCTCATTTGGATCTGTTTCATATAAAACTGAAACTAATGATTATTTTCATGTTGGAATTATTTTCGCCATTAAATGATCAATTGTTTGGTTTTCTGAAAATTGTGAATAAAGTTTTCACAATTACCCAGAAGCTCAAAGTGACAGCTTCACCTTTCGTCCAACCAACAGTCCAAAATGTTTTAATTAAATTATTGAAATAATGATAAATTCTGAAGCTGGAATCATGAAAAATAGTCTTATTATTTCAGTTATATTTGACATTTTCATCCGTTTGTGTGCAAAAATCAAGTAACAAGTAACTAAAGCTGTAGATAGATAAATGTAGTGAAGTAAAAAGTACCTCAAATTTGTGCACTGCATGCACATGTACTACATGATTACACTCCTTCTAGCTTCAAGTGACATTATCTCCATCATGATGATCATGATGTTATGTAACAAAAATAAGGTTTGGATTCTAATAATAATCAGCGGTTTGCAGTACATGTCTGCAGTACTTTTGCAATATTACTGTGTATGTTCGGGTACAATCGCTGCGACGCAGAGAACAAAGCGAAGAGATTTTCTTTATTAGTTTACAGCTAAAGAGAAAACTTGTGTGCATATGGTGGTTTTCATGCCAGTGTGATGTGCCTGTGTGAGATGGTGAAGGGAAGAGTAGGCGGGTGACTGAATACACAGCATGTTTGGTAGTGTGTGTGTGTGTGTGTGTGTGTGTGTGTGTGTGTGTGTGTGTGTGTGTGTGTGTGTGTTGCTGAGAGCAAGTGCATTTAAAAAGGCTGGGAGGGCGATCAGGACCCCAGCACCCTGCAAACAGCAGGGTGAGTCAGCCTGATCATCTCAGCACCGAGCGCTCAGTTAACAGATTACACAAGCCTGCAGCGTGATGATATACTCTGACAAACACGTACACACATACATTATTAAAACATCGTAGGATGGTGCTGTCCATATAAGCAGTAACCAATAAAACTGCAGTTCCTCAAACGGCCACTTGAGGCTGGCTGCAGAAGGTTTTTTATTTTTTAACCAAACTTAAAATAAAAGTTCAAAATGAACCTGGATAAACAAGTTCTCCCCGACTCACATTGACCACATTACCCAGCATGCTCTCTTGTCTTTGCTTTGTCCTCTTTGACACTCTGTACCCGTCTCTTCATTTACATTTACATTACATTTTAATTGGCGCCTCATTTAAAGTGATTTACACCGTGTGAACAGGTGGACGGTTCGGTGTCGCGCTCAAGGACACGTTGAGAGGGTGAGTGAACTCTGAGGTTTCTGTTGATCATTATTAAATTTAGTTTAATTCAGTTTAAATCAGAGTTATTGACTTCTTTCCAACAGAGATTAACCTAGAGCACAAACCTCTTACAGCTTTTTTTTACCTTTACACAACTTTAGCTGTCACCGTCCATCAACAAGAAGACGCTTTTATTTGATATATGGAACGATATAATATATTAAAGTGAACGCACACAGCCTGTAACTCTGTTTCTAGAGCATAATCCTGCAGGAATAACAAAGTAAAGGAAATGTTTTACTAAATTAAAATCAAATTCTGTCTCATGTATGAGATCATCATATCACATTTTGGTTCCTCCAACAAAAACCCCTTTTTTTTCATTTTAGCCAACAAACATTTATAAAAAACATTTTATTAGGCAAGATCTCTTCACAAATGAACACCACTTTTATGATTTTGAAGTTTAAATACAGCCGCCAGAAGAAAAAAACAAACGATAAATGAACTACGCGGCTGTATGACTTCAACTCCCCTGAACTTCTAACTTGTAAATCTTGTTATTAAAATCTAAAAGTTGGAAAGTTTGAATGAGAATTTTTTGCAAGCGCACGAGTATAAACTCAAGAGTGCAAATCACACTAGTGAATAGCTGACGAGGGATGACGAGGACTCGTTCCTGCAGCACAGATCTGAAATTATTAGTTGATTAAATGATTCATCATCACAAATCAACAGAAAATTAGTCTTCTTGACAAAACATTTTTTGTGGGCAACAAAGCTAGAAAAAATATCTAGTTTTCTTTGACTTATGACAGTTTGTGGGGCAAAATAAGTAAGTTGAAGATTACGGTGGCCGGGAACCCTCAATGCTGCAAATAAAAGTAACGCTGCAAACAAAAAGAAACAGCGCTGCAAATAAAAGAAACGCTGCAAACAAAAAGAAACAGCCCTGCAAATAAAAAAGAAACGCTGCTGCAAATAAGAGAAACAGCGTTGCAAATAAAAGAAACGCTGCAAATAAAAGAAACGCTGCAAACAAAAAGAAACAGCGCTGCAAATAAAAAAGAAATGCCGCTGCAAATAAAAAAGAAACGCCACTGCAAATAAAAAAGAAACGCCGATGCAAATAAAAGAAACGCTGCAAACAAAAAGAAACAGCGCTGCAAATAAAAGAAACGCTGCAAACAAAAAGAAACACCGCTGCAAATAAAAGAAACGCTGCAAACAAAAAGAAACCGTGCTGCATATAAAAGAAACGCTGCAAACAAAAAGAAACAGCGCTGCAAATAATAAAGAAACGGCGCTGCAAATAAAAAAGAAACACTGCTGCAAAAAATAGAAACAGCGCTGCAAATAAAAGAAACTTCACAACGAAAGTGAATTACCAGGGACTATTATTGCCGGTGTTTCTTTTTGTTTGCAGCGTTTCCTTTATTTGCAGCATTGAGGGTTCCCGGCCACCGTAGAAGACAACTCAGACTGTAAGAATGAACAAATCTTTAATTTTTAAGTTTAAAGGAACAAATTAACACACTAATTAATGATAAAATAGCCATTAGTTGCAGTATTAATTGACTTTTTTTATTGGTGGAACACAGGAAAACCTGTGAAAGACACGACAATAACAGAAAAATCAGTGATAGTATTATCTGGGAGTATCTCTCTCTCTCTCTCTCTCTCTCTCTCTCTCTGTCTCACTGCTCATACAGTAATCGTTATAATCGAGTGAAACAGCCGCATCGACTGCCTTTGATTTGTGATCTTTTATAGTCGCCAGTAAAAGTAAACCCCCGCCCGCTCCTCCTCCATAACCCTCCCCGAGATCTGTCCTCAAGTGTTCCCGCCGTTATTAATGGCGGTTGGGAATCCAGTTGATTTAAATAAGGGTGCGGCACGTTCATAAGATCAATGTGCAGCTGTTTTAAGAGGGGGGATTTATGGCACCCAGCCGCCGTCCCGCTGTGCTCACTGTGCAGATTTTTGCGCTGATACCGTGAGCTCACTTCCAGGCCGCGCCATGTAAATCATAGGAAAAGGCCGGCGGCGGGGTCAAATCATTTAGGGTTTCATCACGGTGGATGAGCATCAGCTACGACTTCATCATCACCGGCGCGGAGAGGTGAACAATCCGGCGTGCAGATAGCTCAGCGCCGCTGCCAGGTTATTAAAGTGAACTGAATTGAGTGTGATGTTTTCCAGGCTGTGGATTTAAACCCGAGGTGAGAAAGTTTAAAGGACGCTTTGTTCTGCTGCACGGATGCAAAGCACAGCTCTGAGCTTCACACACACACACACACACACACACACACACACACACACACAAAGCATTACATCACCTTTGTTTCTATGCAACGCTGAGCTGGGAGCTATCTGATTAGCTTTAACCTAAAGTGATAAAAGGGAAGAAGCTGAAGCAGACGGAGAAAAGTATCGATCGCTGTTTTTTGTTTGTGAGGAGGACGAACGGTTTGAACTCGGAGTGCACTTACGGGAGGGTTTTTCCTCGCGTGCTACATCCTGAATCGAGGATTCATGGAAACATTTATTTATTTATAACATCTCCTGTAGTCGGTGTCCTCACTGTTCCAACTCAAACAAACTCACGTCTCCACATCTAATGTGTTGAAGTGTTTAAAATAGAGTTCGGGCAGCAGAAACTCAGACTGCAGACGCTTGGTTCAGAATTTAATATCGTAACGTGGTCGACACATTTAAAGAATGTGTACTGAAGCTGGATTAGCAGCAGTCTGATGGGGGTAAGAGAGAGAGAGAGCTAAAACAAGAGCTGATCATTATTAAAAAAATAACGACCTTAATCATCATTTCAATCCTTTTTAAAGCAAAAGTTCAAATGTTGCTGCTCATCACATGAATATTTACCATTATTTTCTTCTCTTCTACAACTGTATGTAGTGCTCCCCATAATAGATATATTGCTTAAGGGAGGTCTTTTGGGTTCTTTAACAAATGTTGTTAACCCTGATTAACTCAGTTTTAATAATTATCTTGGATCTCTTTTTTTACATTAAACACTTTTTAAACTCACCTCTGATGAATTCTCCGTTTAGAGCTTTAGTTTCAATACTGATTTTAAATCAAAAGGTGGCCATGTGTTTCTTTAAATATGAAATTATTCCCCACTATCAGGTAAATGTAATAAAATCACACCACTCAGGTTGTAGAAAAACAATACTTAATTATTTACTTAGCAAAAGGATGAGTTTTGGAAACAAAAAACATGAAATAAAATTATAGGAATGTCTTTCAACACCTTAAAATTAAATTACCCTTTTTTTTCCTTTAAAGAAACCTCTTACTTTACCATATTACTGCAAGAGAATAAGTAAACTTTTACTTTTAACCTAAAGTAGATTCAGTTATAAAACCTTCATTAACCCTCTTCTAGGTAAACATATAAACACAACACTCAGGTTCAGTGGGCCCACTCACACACACCTTAACATTAATGTTCCCTAAAGCCGTTTAAAATTACTTAAAACAAAATAAAACGTTGCAGGCCTGGATCGACGCTCGTGATCGTGGCAGCCCAAAACAAAATGGCCGTTTCGCTCTCCAATGAGCAAAATAAAAACTTGGTACCTTAGCGATAACTCCTGGTTCGTCTGTGATCCACACGGCACAGGTCCAGGTTCAGCAGCAGGTCCAGGTCTCACCACAGCCACCTCAGCAGGTCCTTCCCTCCTCGGCTGTCACCAAAGCATGCACAGATGAAGTCCACGTCCAAGTCCAAGTCCAAGTCGCTCTGTTCCCGGGTATCGGGTCCGTCTTCAGGTCGAAAACAACCTTCCCACTCTTAATCAGTTAAACTGGGTTAGTTAACTATATCCGAATAAAAGCTTTACTCTCACACTTAGCCTACTTTACTACTAAGTGTAAGTATAGCTAAGCCGCAGCTAGGCTAAGTATTAGCCTAAGTAGTATTAGCCTACTAGCAACTTAGCCTTAGCCTATTAGCAAACAATCGAAGAAACAACAAGCTTCACAAAGCTTTGTGCGCTCTACAGTTACTGTTTAACTTGTT
The DNA here is from genome assembly GCA_004119915.2 of Collichthys lucidus. Classification (NCBI taxonomy): domain Eukaryota; kingdom Metazoa; phylum Chordata; class Actinopteri; family Sciaenidae; genus Collichthys; species Collichthys lucidus. Next base: position 5,395,709 of record CM014100.1, on the reverse strand, counting down.
AGCATGCTCCTCTGTTGCTTTAGCTCGTGGCTTGTCTCTCACCCAGCAAACACACACTAATTTCTCCCGTGCTGAATAACCTGAAACATAGACGCCGCATTGAGCGCTGAATCGTACGTCGACGTCGCCGCCATATTGGATGTGGCAGATCATTACACGTGAACATATATACATACATATAGTACACACACACACATATATATGTATATATATATGTATGTGCACGTTAGTGCTCTTTGTTCAGAAACCCTCATGTCACATCTACATTTCAGGATCTGGTTATTATAGACACAGATTAAATGTTAAATATAAATATCACAACATTTATCATCACAGTAACAGTGTTACACACATTAGTAGCTGTAAACACTCAGCATTATATTGGTGCTTACATAAGGAGTAAACATTTGTAATCATCACTTTAAAAGTTATATTAGTGTGTGTGTGAATGGGTGTATAAGAGACATTAACTTAAAGAACTTTGTAGAAAGGCGCTTTATGAAGTTCAGTCTATTTCTATTCTCTATTTCTATATCTCTATTAGTTTACGGGCATATCTGCCACATCCAATGTGGCGGACCCGTTGATGTATAGCGACCAACGACCAACCGGCGACATATGTATCTATGTCTATGACCTGAAAACACCTGACGCTCCTGCGGCGTGTTATTAACCCCATAACTGCTGCAAACATTGCTTTATTTAACAAATAAGCACATCATAAATTTTAAATGATTTTAACCATTTTACAACCCTTCTTAAATGTTTTTTTAACCTTTTTTAAACTAAAACATATCTAAATGATTTTAACAGTATTTATACTACTATTTATTACAAAGCGTCAACAACCTTTCTACCCACAGTTTTACCCGGGTTACATTGTGCCTGTTTGCACCTTCCTTTGTTTAAGATGTGTAACATATCCTCATGCCGTGTAAACTGTTTCTCAGCCTGTCGATTAGGTGAAGGTTTACATGGAGGTTTGTCGGAGTGCGGCTCTATGCATCCACAGAGAGGACACTTAGGTCCTACAGCGACGTGGTGTGTAAACCTGATGGTTGGTTTAGCTACATTACAAAGTATGACTCCACCTCTTCTTCCTCACCTCCCTGATATGAACTGTTCTTCCTTTCTGTGGGACAAGTTAAGGTCACAAAACCCGACACACCAGCATCAGGATTAGTTGTTTTAATTGACATTTCTCTGTGGTCCCATTATGATTTGTGATTTCCGTTGACGTCACCTTGTGGATGAGTCAGCGCGGGGCTCGATCAAAGTCTGATTTTTATTCTGACGCTGAATTTTGATCATGTCACACAATGCAGGTTTGGCAGATATGAAGCAGCGGTGAAAACAAAGCGGTTCAGTTCAGATGTTTCCCGTTTCTCAGCGCGTACGAGCTCTTACTCACTGATTGTCTTTCCCTCGACTGACTCGACCAATTTTCTCCGTCAGGACTTAAACTGGAGTCAATTCCTCTTTGACTCATTTCACTCCGCCTGCAGCAGAACTGAATCCATCTTACTGCGTTTGCATTGTTCTGTCGACTGTGCATGTATTCGTTCTGCCTCTGAGCGCGGCTTTTTGGTGGATTTGGAAATATGGTGAAATTACAAAGTCGCTGTGGAGGGTGGAAGCCGAACCTCAGGGATGAAATAAACCAAATAAACATAAGACTAAAAGTAGTTTTACTTCTGTCACGCTGCTGTTTTTAAATCGAGTTTACATGTTCTTAAAGTCTAGATGCAAACTCCCCCCGTGGAGCTGGTTTCATGATTGTGATTGGCGTAGGTGAGGTGTTGCTTTTGCAATTGCTGTTATTAGCGCGAGGTGTTTACTTGGCCTGCCTGCGATCTGGGAATGCCGCTCTCTCTCCGTGGGTGCTGCTGAGGGACTCTTCTGAGAAACCGGACAGCTCTCGCTCTGTCTGACCAGAAGGCACTGACGCACTTTGCTGTGACACCACTGACTCACTGGTTTCCTGTTCCTGGATCTGTGAAATCTCATCCTACTCTTCGTCGCGGCTCCGTGACCTTGCACGTCCCAGTGTGTCCACACGTCTCGGCTGAGACGCACAGATGGACCGAAAGGCTGGAGAAATCCCTCCCACTCCTTCTGACATCTCCTGAGCTGAGGGTGACGCTGCTCATCTCGTCTTTGTTTATAATACACTGACACCTCTCAGAGAAGCAGAGACAGGAGAGGAAGAGATCTGGACCTGAAAAAAAAGAGCATATGTCTGCATATATAAATATATATTCCGATTTTTTCCACTACAGGAACTTAGTAACCTGGTCTTGGCAGTCTTAGTTTCTCTCTGTCATCTTGGAATTGAGGATATTAGTAAAATTGCCTGTGCCGTCATTTACTTGTCTGTGTTTCCAAACTAAAAATCTGTAAACCTCTTTTTCTTCTGCAGTCCAAGCTCTAAGCTTACATTGCCCGCTTACCCAGCTCTGGTTCTGGCACGACACCGGCTCCACTCCCCTTAAACGTTCCCCCCAGAAACCCCGGACCTAAAAACCTCTTCTTCTCGGTAGTCCAAAATGTTACATATTTCTCGTGGGTGATCGTACACGAAGCTCAAAATGATTTAAAATCTGTTATTTTATTGCATAAAAGTTGCACTATGGGGCTTTAAAGTCGGATCTATCTACCCCAACTGCTCCTTTCTCTCCTCTCCTCCTCTTTCGGTTTTCCTGGAAAGACTCACAAAATCTCACGAGGTCTTACAGCAGTTGACGGTTGAAACAAAAGCAGAAGCTGTGACAATTTTAGTGCAAAAGGTCTAATAACGTATGAAAACATGGAGGCTATAAATGAAGGGTGGTTTGAAAAGAGGAGTCGAGAAAGCGGCAGGGTAAAGGGAATGTGGCGATCTCTTCCTCCCTCCCCGTTTCTCTTCCATCAACACATCATCTCAGGAGTAAACAGACCCAGCAGCTCTCAGCTCGCAGACAGACTGCAGCGCGCTCCCCGTCTCACGTCAGAAACGGCGGACATCCCGGCGTTCGGGGGCAGAGAGGAGCGCCTTTGTTGGGTAAGCGCTCCGAGCGGAGTCGTGGGAGGTCAAAAACGACTGTCTAACATCTGTCAGTCATCCTCCAACGAGCTGCAACCTGACGGCACCTCGCTGCCTCCATTAGTCTGCCTCCCACATCACCTACAGCTACAGCTGCTGCGCTGCCAGCTCCTCCACAGCCTGCAAGGCTTTTTATTATTTCATTCTCTAAAGCTGCTAATGTCGTATTCTTCTTACTCACAAATAAATACAATGAAACAAAGGCCCAGTTTGAGAGTGTGTTACCACTGTGGTAAATATGAACAGCTGTATTTGTTATAATTATATTACTCATGATCAAACTTTGCTGACAGTCAAACATCAACAAGGTCAACAAGCAGTCGGCCCAGCTCGGCGTCTGTCTTTCAGCCTTTTATTTCACCAACCACTAAAAGTCAGTCCCACATTTACTTACTAACTCTTTCATTTTCTCTTAGCTTCCTCTGTCAACATCCCCTTTGGTCTTCTTGCCTCTGTCATCATGTCTATAGAGGCTGCTGTTTACTCCTGTTTGCCCAACTCCTGTTCTGGCACGACACTGGCTCCACTCTCCACAAACCTCCTCATCCCAGTGGCACAAACACCAACACTCTCCCATTGCTCTGAGCTCACTCCCCGGCTAACAAACTGAGCTAACAGCAGCTACAGTTGGCAGACAGATGGTCAAACAGTCCTGGTGAAGCAAACTCTTAAAATACCTACAGGTGTTTGATTTTTTTTCCTGGTTGCTCGTTATTCATGAATATTTTAAGAGTATAGGAAAAAAAAATACTGAAGATTTAAAGACAAGTTTTCAGGCATGCCTCTGCTTTAATTCTTCTGTTCCCATGGAACATCACAAATACATATATTTTTTAAAATATTGATATATCTAAATCCTTCTCCCTTTCTCTTCCTGTTGAAATGTTTCTCATGACTCATCCTGCACTCGGAGGCGTATACATAAATTATGACCAATCAAATGTGATTTGGAGAAACCGGCTCACCTCTCTCGTCATACAGAGATCCGAATACCCAGAACAAAGTGAAACCAGAACTTCTTTGTTCTTCTGCTGCAGAAGTAAAAAAAGACATTTGTAACAACAGGACGTCATGTCTGCATAGCATTGTTGCTTTTGTTGAACACCTTAACGTTTAAAACAGACATCAGAATAAAAGACCTACAGCACAAAGTTACGCTCAGCTTATTTTGTGTTTGCAGTTGATAGATGACTGTGATACTTATTAGTGCCATTAAGTCATTAACGTTATTTAAATTCTTCATAAACGATCCCTAGACCAGCTGATTTCTGCTTTAGGAGATCTACATAAGTAGTTTGTTTCTGTGTCTCAGTTCACATACTTACACTATTTTGAGTACATAAACCTGACAAAAGGCAGTGTACTCATAACGGTCCAAAAGTTGGATACTTCACACCCTCATTGGTCATTTAGCAGAAGGTGATTTTGTGAAGATGGAGTCCAAGGCTGAAGCGGTTGTTGTGAATATCACAGTATACAAATGGAGGTTGTACGTGTGTTTTATGTTTATATATCGGTGCTTAAATGTCTGCAGTGATTCTCAGTAAGTGCACATTGGCTGTACTCGAAATGAGACACATCTTGGGTCATGGGAAGCTGGACTGTAATAGTGTTATAAATTCTAAATCCAATTATAAATCGAAACACTTATGTTGCAAACAAGAAGTTAAGAGACAAAATTACAGTCTGAGACAAGAGACAATCTAAAGATGCACCAAGAAGTCCAAGAAAACCATCTCCGATACATGGAAACACCCTTATAATCAACAGAAAACAGAGTTAGGCAACTTCCAATCATGACAACGAGCACGTTACTTCTGGTCAAGTAGATACTTTTATAATCACTTTTTTGGGGGGGATACCAAGACTGTAAGTAGGCGACTTTGTCCTGACAGTGTTTGAGAGGGTCTTCCGTAAAGGACAAAATAATTCAAGTACTTAATAAAAATTGTTTCGTACCATTTATTATTAGAATAAACAGATTCAGATCAGGTTCATATAAGAACAAATAAGCTAAAGTGATAAACTAGTTATTCAACTTAACGAGCAGAGGGTCAGTAAAATCCCATCTGACCTTGTTATCTTTTGATATCACGGGTAGGAGGGACGGTTCTAGTCCTAACCGAGGGAGAAACAGGCCGACTCTCCGAGTGCCAACCATTTTCAAATCCCCTGAACGATCTGATCGGATGCCTCCTGAAATTACACCCTGTCGCCATAATCCTGTTTGCCTTTGAGGCGCGTCACGTTACTTAAAGCGAAAAGATGCTCGAACTGTCATTTCGCTGTGTCTTTAAGTCCTCACCCAACAGTTGTGCTCGGGCGCTGACATGAAAACAGCATGTTTTCACAGCCCGCGATGCCTCGCTACATCTGTGTTGTGTGTGTGTGTGATGGCAGAGAGACGGCGTGTATGGGCCTCCCTGCCTTAGCGGGGTCATTACCAAGATGAATATAGTGATTATAAGGATGAATAAGGTGTGATTATGAAGATGAATAAGGCGATTAGGGCTCTTGTCACTGCTGCTAGGGCGGCTGTTCATTAGAAGGGAGAAGGTGTCAGCGTGTAACACGCGTGAACCCATTACCTTTTCATCCACAGGGGATTTGTGCTGCACATACCTCTGCAGTACATGCGTGCACACGAGAATGTGAATGTGTAACGCCCTAACACCAGACCCGGAGGAGACCATTTGTGTTCATCTGCGCGGTTAAATGACCCGTGCATGCAATATATCTCCTTCCATTGGCTGTTGGGTGCCATAATCCCGCTTATGTGTTTGACCCTGGAGGACGCGGGGACAACCTGGAGCTAACGTAAAGCTCGCAAACTCGCCACGATGCTACTGTAACAGCAGCTGACTAATGCTGCATGCTGTGTCACTGAAGTGTGTGTGTGTGTGTGTGTGTGTGTCCAGGGGTTAAAAGACACCTCACTCCTCGCGCGTCCATGTGATCCCCTCCCCTAGTAAAAAGGGGCTCCAGATAGCCGTAACCGTGGCAACCGAAGCGAACGGTTTCCGATGTCCACATGGCAACGGCTGCCGTAGGGACTGAGGATGGAGGTGGGAGGAGTAGGAGGAGGATGTAGAGGAGGGAGGGGGGCCATGACGCACTCAATGGCTGCCTGGAAAGTTTTTGAGAATGCCGCCCACTGACGAATCAGAAGTGGGCTTGAATCTCTCTCTCTCTCTCTCTCTTTAAATCGGCACCTCCTACTCAGTCAAGAGTCCCCCTGACCTCCTGCACCACCACCACCACCACCACCAACAACTCCCCCTTCAATCCACCACCCTCCCTATCCCATCATGCACCTCCTCCGTGTTTGCGTCTGATCAAACCTTTGTTCCTGTCTGCAGCGCCGTGACAGCTGTGATCATGTTTGATCACCGTTTGAGGGTTTCGTGTGTGGGCAGGTCTCTCTCTCCTCGGGCATCCGGGAAGGACTCGTCTGGTCCTTCGTGCAGATATATATATATATACAGTATGTGAATACAATGTGCAGAGGAAGGACTGTTATCCATGTCTTCTTGGTAGTATAGGATGTGCTACATTTGCCACAGACATGATTTGGGCTTGTGGAGCTCCATGTGACGAAGCAGACATGAGGGTTTCCAGTTATTCCAAATAATTCATCGGTAAGCTTGTGTTTGTTATTTTACACTTTCCCTGCATTTTATCTAAAGTTTTGACATCTTAATATAGTTTCACATCTCCTCATTGTGTCTCATTAATATTATGAGCCTCTCTGCTAGGCCGACCACAGATAACCGATTGTAGCCGTGCATTTTCTAGCCGTGATGGGAGTAAGGCTGACTGTACGGTTGTGACATCACAACCCTGCTGAAATCCTGACGGCTCGTTTAAAGCTAATAGTTTCTGATTACAGGCTGTAATGAGTGTTATGATACTTAATTTATATTGCACCTAGACCTGCTTTAGAGTAAAAAAAACACACAATATGGGACCTTTAAATGAAGTGTCTTTATTTATAAGTTATATAAAGTTCAGTGTGTTTCAGGATGTAGAGGTCATGTTGGAGGATGATGGATATTATTGAACGTGATCAGACTGTATCATGGTTTAATTATCTGTCATTCACTTATTGCTGTGCTTACATTACATTTGTTCGCTGTAAGAGAGTGATATGTAGCTTTTCTAGATGTGTGTTACGGAGAGGGGAAAGAATAGTGAGATTTTCTTGCATCATGCTAAACTCACAGTCTAAGTTGACTTTGCCGTTTGCCTTGTCCCAGCAAACAGCTGGGTTATGCTCAAAAAGAACTAGTTCATATTACGTGTCAGTCGACCACATTGGAGTCAAACGTGGAAATATTGTATTAATCCATGAGGATAACACGTCTTAAACTGAATCCAGTGTTTCTGGTCCAGGGTTCGTGGTGGCAGATATCCAAACTGCACAGTTTAAGCAGCAGTGGTTGTTGGTGAATGGTGAACAGGTGCTGAGGCGATCTGCAAACACACCTCGCAGTTCCCAATCAAAGTTGATTCTCGGGCCTGGACCCATCAGGAAAAGTCTGAGAGTCGAATGAAATACATACATATATATAAATGTATTAATAATCCATGCATCAAGCTGTTGTAGCTCCTGGCTCTGTTGTGTGGTCGCTTCTGTCATATGGTTGCAAACATAGTGAGCTGCGGGGGCGGGCCAGCAAAATGAAGATTAAGCGAGAGTCATGGGCGGCACCAGGACATCATGCTTAGGAAGGATATAAAACCGAGTGGTCGAACTTAACACACCCACCCACCCTCAACATATCTTCAGAAAATTATATTGTATTTCTGAATGGGACGCCATGACACAGCACTGAACCTGTTGTTGTGTTTTAATTCATTAAATTAAGTGAAAATAGATAAATAAAAAATGTTTTGTGATGTTGTTGTTATGATCAGAGATATTTCAAGAATAAAACAAAAGTTGGAAAGCAGTTCATGACACACGGGATTAATGAGCCCCTGTAATCTGTAATTAATGACACACAAACAAATCACATGTTGCAGAATAAAAGGCGTCAACCTCCGTGGCTGTGAAGCTCCAAAAGCTGCAGTTCCTCAAACGTCCACCTGAGGCTGGCTCCAGAAGTGAGTCAGTCTCCATAAGTCCCCATGTTTCACAGCAGAAATAAACATGTTTACAGCCTGGTACAAAAAACAGTTTTGGTCTCTGAAGCTAATTTCCCCGTTCATGACAACTGTACTGAGGGTGAATTTATATACAACTCACCTGTTCACATTATATTACGGATTAAAGTTATGCAGGATTAAGAGCGTGGACGCTTTGATTGACAGGTGGGTGTTGATACACTCAGGCTTAGTTCTGAGACATTGAATGTCTAAGATCTGATCTCCAGCATGCGCTTTTCACTGGGCACCAAAATATATCAGACAGACGTGGACAGAGGATTTAAAGCTCAGGAAAACAGACATCATGGTTCGGGATGAGTTCACCTTTGATTGAATTCAGATGTAGGCAGGTTTGTTCAAACCTTGGACAGCATCAGAACAAGACTCTACTCTACTCTCGAGCGCTGCTCATGGTTCAGATGAGCTGTAGTTACTTTAAAACTTGCAGAAAGTCTCAGGCCATAAATTTCTCTTCCTACTCTGAGAAAGATGGCAAGAGAGGAAATGAGGGTTTTCTTCTCCTGTTCCTGCCTAATAACCTGAGGTCAGGGGCCGTGCTGGTGGTATCAATAACACTAGAAGAAAAAAAACCTTCTCAGCTGCATCAGAGACCTCGTTTAACCAGTCAAAAAACCTTGGAAGGCTTCCACATTAAGCAGAGCTCTGCTTCGGCTGGACCTGCTCCAAAACCCTGCACCTATATGTGAACATCAGCCCGGGGGAAAACATCTTTTTTTAAAAAAAAAACTCGAATAAAGAGCAAGACAGCGGCGTCGCCGGCCCTGAAATAGCTTCTCCTGGTGGTTATGTGTTGGTGCCAGCGGGGTTTGAAAATGGGCCCGAGGCTGACCGGATAAACTCCGGGTCCCTCAGGAGCAAACCCAGAGCCTCGGCGTGGTGGGTGACTATAAATCTACAGCCCCCCTTTCTCTTTGCCACAACAACCCCCTTCTCTCCACTGCACTCCACTCTTGAGTGCTTCTCTGTCTCTCCAGGCTCTGTGGTAATGAAGTGCTTTATGGCTGCAGAAGACAGGAGGGGACGTAAGGGGGCATGGGGTTAGCCCATATCTCATTTACACTATAGGGGGTTGGGCAGAGTGGCCAGCGGAGACTGGACTGATTGAGTAAGTCTGGACAAGCCGCCCTCCCCCACTTCAAACCAACCTCAAACACACACTCACACATGTCACCGGACCCCGGCTCAAGGGTCTGAGAGGGTTTGAGGATGGCTCGGTCCCAGCAGGAGGTCTCAGATAACCTCCTTTAATGACGGCGCTACAAATTATTACCACTCGATCTATCCTGTTGAGTCAGGCCGAGTGGGCTACAGTTACATCTCGACACGATCTGAAAACCTTCTCGTTCTCGACGAGGGTTTGAAGTTCGGAGGGTTTCATTTCTCGTTTGTTGTTGTGTTGAATGATCTGAAGTCCCTTGAGACTGAAGCGGTGATTAAAGGCTACACAAATACGCTCGACTCGCTGCCCTCAAAGTCGGGAAAAACCTGGTTTCACCTTGTTAGTTAATTCTTCACATCGTAATGTTTGTCTTAATTAAATGCTTTTATTTTAATATCAAAACCTGACCTGTGTCTACTTCCTACTGAGATGAATTTCACCAGCTCTCCTTATTGAGGACACTCAGAAATTACACAGGCTGCAGCATCTTAACTCAAAGGGACAGAAATGTTGCAGACTGAAATATCTCAACAACTGTCTGATGGTTTGAGACGTTCATGGTCCTCAGAGGATGAATCCCGCTGACTGTAGCGATCCTGTCACCTTTCCTCTTGAGTTGGATGTTTGTGGCTTTTAGGCCCTGTTGACACGTACACGGGTATTTTTTAAAAACGGAGACATTTGTATCTTTTACATGCAAACGGTGAATTCGCCTCTGAAAACGAATCTTTCTAAAAACTCCGGCTCGAGTGGAGATTCTGGAAAACGGTTTTGTGTTTGCGTTTAAATTCAGATAAACTGAGTTTTAGGCAGCTGATGCGCCAGAAGTGCGACCAATGTTTACCTGTTGCTATGACAATGATCATGGAAGCTTTATTCTGATTGGCTTGCAGAGGATTCTCCTTCTTCCTACACTGCCGCCCAGAGGCTTGGCGTAGTTATGACGGTGCTCGATGGCGACTTGATTGAAAACGATGCTATGTGCACGATGTTATTTTGGAAAACAGAGGGAGGGAAATATTAGTTTCTCAACATACCCGGCTATGTGTAAACGTAGCCTTAGTGAAATGTCCCAACAACCACTGTACGGATTGAAGCTTAGTGAAGAAGTTGATGTTCCCTTTAATGAAGCGTTGCAGTAACTCTGGCGATCCCCATCAGGTGGAAGAGCCAGGACTACATGCTACCAGTTGCTTGTCAGCAAATGTTGGCATGATAACACACTTAACTAAGGTTGTAGACGTGGCTGTACATGTTAGCAATGTCATTGACTGTAGACTCTTTCATTGGAGCTGGGCTAGTGGGCAATGTAACCGGCAGAGATGTATAGTAACGAAGTGGAACTACTTAAGTACTGTACTTAAGTACTAAAATGCAGTATCTGTACTTTTTTGGAGTATTATTTTTTCCCCAACTTCCACTTTTACTGCACTACATATTTTTGATGAATTTAATACTTTTACTCTGATACATTTTTCATGTGCTGAGTCGTTACTCGTTACTATTGTAGCGTCCAGCCGGACACGTGATGAATGTCGAGGCGATATTGAACAAACTGCATTTATTGCTGAACGGTTTGGTTCCAGGACTCGGTGACTGTCGGCCGGAACCACGACAAAAAAAAACAACTGAACAGTCCCGGTCTCACATCAACCTCGCTCGTGCGCCGTACGTCATACACCTGACTCACCCAGGTGCGCTCTCTCACCTGCTGCCCGGCCCCCTCGCTCTGCATTCATTCAGATGCATTCACAGACCATGGGAAATCACAGAACTCTACCATGAACATTGTAACACTGTAACATTAGAAGTTGTGCTTTAATAAATATTTGAAATAATATAAACAACTGTACTTTTTTTTTACATACTTCTACTTGCAATACTTAAGTACAAAACATTTTGAATACTTTAGTACTTTTACTTAAGTATGGTGTTTAAAGAAGACTTCAACTTCTACCCAAGTCAGTTTTTTGATATAGCACTTGTACTTCTACTCCACTCCTTTACTCCAGTACTTTATACATCTCTGGTAACAGGGTCTGGTGAAATAAAAAGCTGCCCTTGCTTAATGTTTGGCTCTTAGCAAAGTTGTCAACTTGCAAATTTTTCTTCATAAGTAGCAGAATCATAACATACACGTGCACAAGTGTTCATATTAACCACAGATAGTGGATCTAGATTACAAAAATATCCCAAAAAACTTATACAAAATGTCGCTTTAACTAAACATTTGGCATCTTTAAAGAAAATCTTCCTCTCACAGTTTTCATGTGACACAGAGCGGTAATCAGTGCTCACAGTGTTGCTCTGTGAGTGATAAGTGTTTTGACCCTCTGCACACCTGTGCCTCCGGTTACACCTCTCCAATCACCTGCAGCCCCTGATGCCAAAACTCCTAATGACCAAACACCTCGGCCCTGTGCTCACACTCATATGAGGGGGGGTCTCCGAAAAATGAAAATGCCATTATAAAACATTTACCAGCCTGCTGAGTTTACATGTCTGACAGGAAAAAGGAGCGTTTGCAGCGGGTTAAGTGTCACATAAATCTTTCATCACGCTAATTGAAGTGGTTCCCCCGACAGGCCCGCTCTCCACAGCTGCTATTACAAATCGCACAACTGCGGATGGGACAGGCCAGCTGCAAACCAAACCTTACACCCACATGATAATGCTGTTAGGACACACACATGGTGCTCTGTGGATTGCTGCTGCTGCTAGTTAGCTCAGACAGCTCCGCCGGGAGTATGCAATGTATTCGTATGTAAACACGAGTCATCTCACAGCGAAACATCCTCCGAGAGGCGGCACAAGCTTCGCCTCGCCTCGGAAATGCAACTTATTTAAAGCTTATTTAAGCAGGCGAGTTGAAAAGGAACATATTGTTATTTCCAGCAGCAGCCTGGGGGAGTTAGTTGCAAGCAGGCGGCGGGGTTACACCTACAGCACTGCACCACCAGCTCACATCCGAGAGCCGTGCGTGCTGCAGCTAGAGCTTCGTGCTAGTTAACACAGATCACCTTTTGGAGCCGATTGGAACGAGCCCAGTTCAAATCTCTGAGTCTGAGAGAGAGAGAGGCTTCATGTCGTATATCAGAGCATCAAGTTCAAAACTGTGCAGGTCCGTTAAACTCTGGAGGGCTTTTTCATGGCTCAGCAATTACCGAGGCCTAAACTGTGACACTCAAACTTGATGTATTCCACCTCCCACTCCATCTTCCCTCTCCGTCCTTCAAAACCTCTCTGTTCCCCGTCCTTCCTATATTTATCTCTCCTCCTCCTTCACATTACATTGTCTTTCTCTCTGTCTTTATCTCTCCCGCTCTCTCTCTCTCTCTCTCTCTCTCTCTCTCTCTCTCTCTCTCTCTCTCTCTCTCTCTCTCTCTCTCTCTCTCTCTCTCTCTCTCTCTCTTGTCCTAATTGCCACCGAACCTGTTGATGAAAATCGATTTGTGTTTTTTGATTACGGGCCAGAGATCAGACAGGAGTGGACGCACATAGTCTGTACTGGTCTGGATTGTGTCCACTAAGGATTAGTTCCCACACTCACCCGCAATTTTTCTTTTTGTTTCCAACCACCTCTTTTTATACAGATCGTCAATTTACACAGAAAAAATGTAGAGTAGATGAAACCTCAAAGAAGAAGAGCTCGAAACACTTGGATGAGGTGGAAAAGAGATGAAAACATCTGATCTGTGTTAGAACGTCCATCCATCCATTTTACATTTTACAACCGCTTATCCTCGTCACAGTCGTGGGGGGGCTGGAGCCAATCACAACTGACACTGGGCAAGAGGCGAAGTCGCCAGCTTGTCACAGGGCCGACGCTTCATGTTCACATTCACACCTACAGACAATTAACCTGCATGTCTTTGGATTGGTGGGAGGAAGCTGGAGTACCTGCAGAGAAAATGCCGTCCATGGGGTTTCGAACCAGCAACCTTCTTTGGTTGTAACCTTTCTCACATTAATATTAATGTCATATTTCTATCATGATTCCTACATAATTTCCCATTGTTTGGATGAAGGTGTGACTGAAGCTCTTTTAATCCCGTGCATTCAACCTCAGAAAAATCGCCGGTGTTCAGAGAATAACTTCAATTTTAAAATGTGTCATTTGATATTTATGCCCTAAAAATAGTAGTTTTTTTGTTGGTAGTTTTGGTATCTAAAGGAACGTCAAACTTGTTCTGCAAGTGACAAGTCCGGTAGCCGTGCTGATTATCGTGGTCTTTGAGCACTGACAGGACACTGGCTTCACATTCAGCTCCGTGAAGAAGCAGAGCTGCTCCGTTTTTCTTGGAAAAACAGACACTGTGTCCACTTTTGTTGACAAAGACATTTTCCACTGGCTGCTCCAGCATGAACCGACACTTACTGTGTCACGTAGCCTGACTGTGAGCATGTGAGATCTTTGTATCCAGCAGCCCTCGAACAAATAATAGCATTTTATTGAAAAGTTTGAATTAATGACTTCTTTTAAAATTATTTTTGGGGCATTTTTTTTGCTTTGATTCGACAGGAAAGATACACGATACAACAACAGGATGGTATCTTGCACTGTGTTCCGTTACACCACCACAACTTTCTATCACAAAGTGTAACGCTATGAATATTTCTACTGATTCAAATTTGCTCCACATACGGATGAAAACTTGACAGATGACATTGAATCAAAACAAACACTTCCCTCATCTAAATGCATCCATCCTGTGCCGAGTCTCCGAACAGACGGCGGCGGTTGCCAGCCCGCAGGTAGTGCCGACACAAGCACCGTGCGCAGGTGTGAGAGCAGCTCTTTTTTTTCCTCCAGGTGACACTGTCTCTAATGTCTGAGCGGTCATCACCAGGGGGTCCCTCTCCCTCCGCTGCATGTGGGCCATTCACAAAGTAATAACCGCACCCTGCTGTGCCCCCATCATGCCTCGCTGCCAAAACCTCCTCAGCAACACCTGGCACCATGGTAACCAACACCTGTTCACCTAATTAGAGGGACACTGGAGGGAGAGGAGATGAAGAAGTTAATGAAACGCTAATCTGGTCCAATCAAACGCCCAGGCATCTGCCTCCTCGCCGCAGCAGCAGCAGGTCGCCGTAATGGCCGCCTTATGCGCGCCTCCCCCGCCACGCCACCTTGAGTGACCTCATCAATGCCAAACCTCCGCTGAGAGGCGGCGAATAGAGGAGAGCAGACAGGAGGAAGTGGGAGGGAGAGGGAAAGGGAAGCTGGCATGCTGCTTCCTGGACGGACAGAGTAGCTGGACGGCGGAGGTGTCGGCCAAATGAACGTGCATTAGGAGATGAGGTTCCCTGTGTGGAGCGGCTGGAGCGGCTCCAGGTCAAACCAGCTGCGCTGCTCTGGTTTACAAGCCGACACCTGCGGCCTGATGCTCGGGCCTGATTCTGGATTCTGGTCCGATCCTATGAACTGTTTTGACACTATGTTTCTGTTTTTCCCAACAGGAAACTTCAAGGGGATGTGCAAACAGATAGACCACTTTCCTGAGGAGACAGACTACGAAGCGGACCCATCTGAGTACTTCTTGCGTGAGTATAACGTCTCCATATTTAGTTTGCCCATTAGACTGATGAAGCAGGCTTTTCCTCTCCACGTTCTCTTGACATTCACTCTGAATATTTTTAAAACTTGTCCCACTTCTTCCCGCTCTTCCATCTCAGACTGGAGCGCGGTGCCAGTAGCTGCTCTGTCTTGGCCCGTGTGTGTCACCGCCGCCGTCTCTCTCTCTCTCTTTCTGCCTTCGCTTTTACGCGAGTCTGGCCAGGCTGAGTCCTGCCAAGCGGGCTCGTCTGTTTTTACTGCTTGGCTGTGTGTAACATAACGTGCAGTGTTACAGTCGGCTGTGTACCCTGTAAACACAGCCCATTGATTTCTGCTCTCTTTCCCTTTGTGCAAGCAAGACAGAGAGATGCTTGTCGAACTCATTTGCCTGCTAATCCTAAAAAATCACAACAATTACTCCGAGCTCGTGATGTACTGTTAGTGTCGTTAGCTCGATACTCTCTTCTGATTGGTCTGCGGCGTTATTTGTGACTTACTCTGCGGTCGTGAAGTTAAAATTGAAAGTTGAAATTAGAAACAATATCCGATATTGTTTTTAATATACTCACAGGCCACAGACACTTTTCATTACCAGCAAGAATGAACGGTGAAGCCGTTTCTATGGTCACCGCCAAAGTGTAGCCAGCTAAAAATGTTTCCACGGTTACAGCTCTAACTAATAATAAATATTCTCCTTATCGTAACTTCACATTTTGTTTCTTTGCACGCACTGAATCGGTAAATCTGCTTTCACTTCAGCAGACTGTGATTTAGTTTCAAACACTGGAAGATATTAAGACAATAATAATTAATGTTGCAGTTTTGCAGCTCGAGTCCAGTGAGGAGGATTTCCTCTGCAGGATTTGGACGTCGTCTCGTGAGGCAATCTGTTAGAACAGCTTTGATAAAGAAACTTTATTCTTGGAGAGCATCGCTGCATCGGAAAAGCATTAGTCGGTGGATTATATCATACTGGAACGTTTACGTGGACATGTTACTATAATTTGGATATCCTAGTCAACATGAAGAACATCTATGAACGCGTTAGAGTACTCTAATTACTTTTTTCGCCCCTCCTCTACCTCATAGCGAAAACGGCATCCACTGAGGACGAGCAGCGCTGCGTTATGCGAGCTTAGGTATGACAGCGAGACATCTGTGGCTAACGCTGAGCTGGCTGCCGATGCCACGTAATGACTCAAAAACATGCAGGCCTGTTAAACTGCTTGTTAACACACAATATGTTAAATGTGGAGGCTGTGAAGTTAGTAACAAACTTAAAAAAAACTCAAGCATCAAGATCAGGAGCTACAGGCCTTCTTTTTAAACCCAAACCCACCCGAGTGGCATCAGTTGAGGACATTTCACACAGCTCCATCTGAAGCCATTAAAGACTTTATACAACTTTTTATAGATGTGTAGCAGCAGCATCTTCAATTTAATTTCTGCACTGATTATAAACTGTGTATCTTTGGTGGTATGAAACTAGAAGTCAGAAAGTGTCCGTCTCCTCGTGTCCGTCTCCTCGTGTCCGTCTCCTCACGTCCGTCTCCTCGCGTCCATCAGCGGCGACTCTAATCGAGGCCTCTCGGAGAGCTGAGCGGTGCGTGCCAAGCGCTGAAGATTAAGCCCCGGCCAATTAGGCTGCGTTTGACTTAGCGCTCTGAGCGCTTGTTCCCGTCCATATGTGCCAGAGAGGGCGGTTATGATAACAGCTCTGGTAATGATTGTAACAAACGCCAGAGCCAGATCGGTCTTAGGATGAAGACTGCGGGACGACAGGGGTCAAAGAGGCCCTCGGACCGCCGCCGCTCGCCTACACACACGTGTGTGTGTGTGTGTGTGTGTTAACCTCTTCCCAGACTGTGATTGGAGGAGAAGGCCGCAGTTCTCCCAGTGGCTTGCCAATTAGGACACTCACATCCATAAATATTTCAGCCTCCTTCTTATATAGGTCAGGCCTCTCTCGATCGCTGTCTCTCACACTCTGCCTCTCCTCACCCTCACACCCGTAATACTTCACGTCAGGAGAAATTTTGTCATCTCTCTGACTTGAAAGAGAGCCCGGGATGATTCAGAGCATTAAAGCTGTTTCCTGGGTGCATGAAGAGGTCATGCACCCGTATTAAACCCCAGAGACGTATATTTTTCTATCTGCCCATTTTCATTTCACAGACACACACCTGATATTTCCATAATGAGGAGTTTCACGGTGCCTCTGGGTGGCCGAAGACAGAAAGAAGCTGCCTCTGCTCTCACATGCAGGAGAGGAAGACAGAGAGACAGATAGAGAGAGAGAGAAGGGGGGGATAGTTATGCAACAGAAATGATGTCACTTCAGGTGAAGGCCAGGCGGAAGTGACATCACTGAGGGGGGAGCTCGCTGG
Source organism: Collichthys lucidus (assembly GCA_004119915.2). Classification (NCBI taxonomy): domain Eukaryota; kingdom Metazoa; phylum Chordata; class Actinopteri; family Sciaenidae; genus Collichthys; species Collichthys lucidus. Next base: position 5,378,352 of record CM014100.1, on the reverse strand, counting down.
TCCAAAATCAAGGGGACACACCGGTGATGTCAACAAACGCTGGAGCGAGGAGGAGGAGGAGGAGGGAAAGATTTCTGCGGTTGCTGAGCAGAAGAAAAAAATCTGAACATGCACCCCCGCTTCATCACGCAAACACACACTGTGATCTGCTGACATCTACGCAAACACAGAAACATACAAAAACATATCACTGGCTTCTTTGTGTGTGTGTGTGTGTGTGTGTGTGTGTGTGTGTGTGTGTGTGTGTGTGTGTGTGTGTGTGTGTGTGTGTGTGTGTGTGTGTGTGTGTGTGTATGTGTGTGTGTGTGCTCGGTGAGTCCTCAGCTCTCCCAATAGCAAGGCAGTTTGCACATCCACACGGGGTTACATAAGCCAGCTGAGGCACACTAAAGCGCCAGTGGGTTTTTTAGATCATGCCGTGTCGGAGCTCCCATCATCCACTGCTCTACTGAGCGCTAAGCAGCTGAGAGAGAAGAAAGAAAGAAAGAAAGAAAGAAAGAAAGAAAGAAAGAAAGAAAGAAAGAAAGAAAGAGGGGAAGAAAACGCCCAGTTATGCAAGCTGCTGATACTGAAATGAAAGACGTCAACTCACTGTAACACAGAGACGAGGATCACATGAGGAGAGGAGGTGTGTGTCCGACTGTTAGTCAGAGTTTTTTTACTTCTATTTGGAGAGTTAGAATAGTGCATCGTGGTGAAAAATATATAATATATTAATCGTAAAGTCATTTTTTAAGTTCCAGCTGCTTTTCTCTGACTTACTCTGTGAGGATGGATGAAACATTTTAAAGTCAAAGTCAACTTTATTGTCAATGCTGCTATGTGTACAGGACATACAGAGCATCGAAATTACGTTCCTCTCTTGACCAAAGCAGCATGAACACAAGTATATTAAAAGATGTAAAAGAAAAGTATATAAAATATATATATATATATAGAATAGAAATATACAAATCTAAAAATATATACAAGCAAAAGACATCTGTGAGTCAATATGGCACAGTGATTAACATGTGAAACACACCATTTTCAGGACAGAGAGGGGCCGCTGCGTCCGTACGCGCCGCAAGCTAGTTTATATCCTATCTATATTTGAAGGTTTTGGACTCACATAATCCAGAACAGATGAATTAATATAGCAAATAGTTAGTAGCTACGGCTTATGTCTATATAATATTATATATTCAGTTTACAGTGACGTAACAGAGAACGTTTTTTCACTGTTTTTGCTTGAAGATCTTTCGATTTTCAAAATTTAAGTCAATCCACTGATGGACTTATTTTAGAGTTTCTGAAGACGCAGCAGGTCTTCTCTTCATTTTCTCTGACTCCTGTCCACCTCCTGATTTTCAGATCAGAAACTTGTTTCATGCAGTGTGTCCCACTTCCGTACTATAGACTAATAATTTCTGTTTCAGCAGTTTGTTGTTATTTTGAACAGGAGATCAGTTTGCAAATTCAGAATGCCGTCGTTGATTTGAAGCAGCTACAATCAATATTTTTACGTCAACAATGAGGGGTGCAAACTTGTCACCCTTGATGAGTTTGCACCGCTGAATCGCATGACTACTTGTACAGTGTGTCAAAGAGGACACACACTCGACTCTACAGCTCCCCTAAGCTATATGGAGCGTTTCGTCTTTCTCGGCCACAACTGCTCATGTTGTAGTTTAGCCCTGAAGAGCAGAGAGACATTGTTAGAGACGAGACAAGCAGAAATTAACCTCAAGATTTGGTGGTGGAGACCAAAAATGGAGCTAAAATGAGTGAATGTTGGACTTCTCACTCACATTTCCAAGAACATTTTATTCATATTTTTGCTTCATGACTGTGCTGCATACTCAAACATAGTCAAAGTATGTATATAGTTTTAAATTAGGGCACAGCAACATGCTCCCATTATTCATTCACCAGCGTAGTTTCAGCATGTCGAGTCAAAGCGGCAGCATCGGGTCCATTTTCAGCCCCTCAATAAACTTTCTTGTGAATTTCCCTGTTTTTTTTTTTTAAATCTCTGCCTCTGTGTTTGCATGCTGAGAGTATTCGCTGACATTGATGACAAAAGGGCAGGCCCTGTCACAGACTGAGTCACCCCGGGGCCTCGCTCCAGACTGGACGCTGGCCTGAACTGGCTTTGGCGTCGGCCGATAAAATCAATGGGTCTGGTGCAGGACACGCTGGGGCTTGTAGGGCAAAGCGGGGGGGTGGTACCAGTTTGTATACAAGAGTGTGTACGTGGGAGGGGGGACGGGAGGGATTTAATGCGATCACATAATCTGAGATGGGGTTGTCAGGAGGGTAGATGTGTTAGTGCTAGTCGAAGAAGTTGTCCTAGTCGGGCACGGTGACATTCAGCATCCTGGACTTGGAGCGGTATCCAAGGCAACAAATAAGGAACTCATTGACTGATAAAAAACACAGCACAAACACATGAGCCAATAAATTAAAAGCCAATCATTTTTTTGTCCTGGTTGACCGAGTGAGTGTTAGCACTCTAACTTTCTGTCTTATTAACGGAGGGGGAACGTAGAGACGGTGCAGCCTGTAAAACACAGAGGTGAGAGAGTGTGACCTCGTATTAAAGCCAGATTAAAACATGCAGGACGTGCCGACGGCTGCACTCTCACACACACATTCATCCATCAGCTGTGAGCTAAAAAATCACGCATATCTGCAGATATAAAGCAGGAGAGAGTCAGGTCTGACCACAGTTTTAGTGTTGGCTGATCCACATGCAGTCAAAAAGCTCCAGCTGCTACAACATAAACAATCGGTGTACGCAACATGTGGCTCAGTAGATGAAATCTGTACGAGATAAATCAAAGAAATGTGCTTTGTGTGCATATTTGTAGGTCACAGACTATAAAATAAAGCCAGTGGAAAGTTGTTTTGATGTGCAGTTGTTGTTTTAACCCTTTATGGTTGATCAACTGACTGAAATGCGTCTGTGTGCAGAAATATTGACACACACTGATACATGAGCGTGCTGTTATATGAGGATGATGCCAGTTAAAGTCAGTTTATTTAGCATAATGTGTCTCTGTGGATCATTTTGATGGGAGGAAACGGATATTGGCTTTTACAATTGATTAAATGTGACACAGTGAGTGTGTGTGTGTGTGTGTGTGTGTGTGTGTGTGTGTGTGTGTGTGTGTGTGTGTGTGTGTGTGTGTGTGTGTGTGTGTGTGTGTGTGTGTGTGTGTGCGTGTGTGTGTGCAATATCTACATATTACATTTGAAATGCGTAAATCAAATGTTCCTAAACGTAGGTCAACTGTTGAACCCGTCACAGGCCAGTTTTACTCGTGATGTGCAGGTTAACACAGGGTCACAGATCAGGATTAACAGCACGAGGTATGAAAACAGGGCTGGACATAAAAGATAAAGAAATTTAAATCAAATCAGAATTCAAGTGAAACTGGAGTGCACTGTGTAAATGTGAGAGAAGAATCACTGTATGAAATAATATATAATATATATATAATATATATATATATATATATACATATATATATATAATAGATAAATAGGATAAACTACATTATTTAGAATATATATGGACTGAGAGTAAAGTGACATGTGTAAACAGCAGCAGCAGCCTGAAGTGAAGAGGTGTCAGGTTTAATTTGAAGAAATTAGATGTAAGAAAAACTTCCACATTTAATCTTTAACTGCATAAAAGCACGTTATGTTCAGTGTTTACGACTCCTTCAACTGAAGCTTTGCCAGAGTTCAGGGATCATTTCACAGTTTTGTTCTTGTTTTTTTAGTTTTTGTTGTAATCTCTAAAAAGAAAAACAATAATTATATTTGTCTAAAGTGTCTTAAGACATTTTTCATATTCAGAAATGTAATAAAATAAAAGAAATACTTACTACAAATGTACAAATCATTAAACATGAGTGGGTGCTATATCTACATCTATATTTCCATTTGAAATCAAAGGTTCCTAATTATATGTCAACTGCTGAACCCGCCAAAGGTCTCTTGCTTAAAGATTAGTTTTAGTATATTTATAAAAACACAATAAAGACCACACTTAGAAATAAAAACAATAGTTAGATGTGCCGACAAAATGTAAATATTAAAATAATTAAATTGATCTGTTCTGTCACAGTGGTGGAAGATATTTAATATTCAAGAACATATATTAAACTTATATAACATATATTAAAATGATTCAGTTTTATTTTGAAAAATTGATTCAATGAAACAGTTATATAATACTCAAACTCATTTTATAATAACAGACACATCAGACTATGTATTAAAACAATCTTCAATGATTCAGATTATTTTTTTAGTTTGATAAACACCTTATGAATGAATATCTGCATCCATGCTCGTGCAGCCTTTGTGTGGATGTAACCAAAGCCAAACCTCCGGCAGCTCGTTCGCTTCCCTCTCATGTGTGATGTCGGCCATGCGAAGCTCTGGCGGCGGCGCTGTCACGCCGACATCCAGCCGTGATCTGTGGGGACATCGGCAGCGGAGTGGAGCGTAATTACAGTAATTGAAATGTGTTCTGCGGAGGGAACTTTAATTGTCTGAGCGCGCCTGTCATGTGAAGTGATTTCAGTGTGAGGCAGCTCTTTCACTGTGTTCCACTGACCCGTCTGTGTGTGTCTGTGATGGTAACATGACAGAGCTGGATTCAGGAGGAGGAGGAGGATGAGGAGGATGAGGAGGAGGAGGAGGAGGACCGGGCTCTGGTGGTAGCTGTGCTGCGATCATCCATGTACATGTTCACACTCTGCGTTCATACAGAGACTAAAAGTCCTGCAGCCACAAATATAAACTAAACTGATGTATCCAGAGGTGCAGGAAGTTCATTCAAAGCCTTACTTAAAGGTCCAGTCTGTAGAATTTAATGCCATCTAGTGGCGTAGTTGCTGTTGACTCCTGTATAATTCTGGACAGTGAAGTCAAACATGCATGTGGTCACTCTGTTCTGTGATGCATTTGTGATCATGTCTTTCAGTTTAAGCTTATTTGCACTGAACTTAGGCTGAGAAGGTTTTTAGAGCTGCAGCTCTGGACATGAAATCAACTTGAACGTTTTGACTGGATTGTTTTCACAGAAGAACTTCAGCATGACAACACCTGATTCTCAACTGAGACTGCTGCGACAAATTATTTAAATTATCATTTAATCTGCTCGTGCTTTTCTCAGTTAATCATTTAGTCTATAAATGTGAAAATAATAAATATCAGGCGGGCTCACAGAAGGATTCACAGTGCAGACTCTGAGAGAAAGGTGGCGGTTCAAAAAGGTGTAACCTTCTGTGTATCACTCCAGAAACACGAGATAAAGAACGAGTTTTCAGTAATGAGAGATGTGACTGCATCTTCAACCAATACCGTGCCTGACTAGGCATAACCAGTCTCTGCTTCCCGTTTGGTGCTGATTAATAGTAAACATGTTTGAACTGATATAGATAAAATCAATATCACACTTGAGGTTGTGATGTTGAGCTGAATTTCAGCATAAATTGATTTATTTATTTTTTAACATAATCACTCCCTCTCATTTGATATTGTCTTAATAACTGGGAATCGAACGTGGACACCTTTTTTTCAGGTGCTGTCTAAAATATTAAAAACTGTCAAGTATCAAAAATAGGCTTATGTTGATCAGTTCAGGTACTTAAAGACTTGAAACTTAAAGTTTTGCAGAATAAGATATCGAAAAAATATAGGATTTATCTGCAGTAATTCATATTCTTATACTGACGATTGAAATGGCAATGATAACTTTGTTTTAGCATCTCTTAGCTTGTTGTTTTGTGTAAAACTCTAAAAGTGCTCCAGTAACCAGCAATGGAGCAAAACGTAGCAGTTAAAGAGCTGGTGGAGACCATAAACGGAGCTAAAAAAGTAGAGTGATTCAACCCGACTCGCGTCTGCCGATGATTTACGTCACTGTCCATTCTTTATACAGTCAGTGCTTCGTGCTACGTCTATGAAAAGAGTCCAAATCAACAGAAACAAACACATCTATCCTCTCGATGTCTGAGCTGATGATGTGGATCATCTAAACTGGAGGGACGTGATTGAAATGACTTGGTAGTCCAACTAGAAAAACACAAATCAGTAAGGCAAAAATCATGGTCAGAAAAAACAGGCTTGAGGTCAAAGATCATCAAAGACAAGAATACTAGACAAAGAGACGCCGTACATGACGAGAGGAACTGGCGACAAACAAAGGGAGCACAGAGACTAAATAGAAGAAAAAGGAGGTGAAACAATCAGGTGAAACACGTGAGGGAGGCAGGTAATCTAGAAAACCAGCAAATACATTCAGGAAGGTGAAACTGAAGAAAAATATTTAAATTATTAAATGATTTTTTCTTTTTCTCTGGAATGACTTATCAATTCATCGAGTTGTTTCAGCTTTCTAAATCTTCTCTTGTTCTCTGTTTCTCTAGAAGCGTTTTAAATACATTGCTGGATATTTATTGGACGTTACGAGGAGACAAACGAGTTAACGGACACAGAACGTAGAAGCTGGCACACAGGGATAATCAGGCCGACGTAAATGAGTGTAAATACAAACAGAATAACTTCATGAATTCCCAGAGGTGTCTTAAACGTCAGATCCAAACATCTCGGCTCTCGCTCTCGTTCTGCTTTATAAACGCCAGCGAGTGAGACTCGCATTTATTTTCTAATCAATTCGAGTCAAATTGCATTCTGCCTGCGAGGTGTGTTGTCAAGACACATAAGCTTTCCGACGCGGGCTGAGAGCTGCGTAAGCATTCTCGCACTTTTTGAATTTAGCCACCAAAGCTAATTTTCTTTTGTTTGTGCACATTGTTTTACTTGCACGCCTGTAGATGTTTTGTTCGATGACAGGATTGATGGGTGACGGGGGGTAAAAAGGGTTAAAGTTGGGGTTGAGGGGCCTCGTGATGAGGACGAGGACGATGCAAGGGCTCAGTATCGAGGAAGAGGAAGAGGAGGAGGAGGTGTGGAGGGGATTAATAAGCGTTTGTAGTATTAAATCAATGTGCCTGGGAGCTGAGGCACCTGATTAGCATGACCCCGTCCTGCACATCAGCACATTCTGGGCTGGGAGAGGCTGATTAAGAGCCAATGCTAATTTCCTCTCAACCCTGTCAACGAAAGAGAGAGCGAGAGAGAGAGAGAGAGAGGCAAAGTAAGAAAGACAGAAAGTCAGAGGATGGAGAGACGCCTTTGTGAAGAGGACAGTTTGTGTTTGTGGACGTGTACTTAGTTTATGTTTATGCATTTCATGGATGTCAGCTGAACAGAAGGTGAGACACGAGCTGGAGTCTGAATGTGACCTTAAGAGCCCGGAGGATAAAAAAGCAAATTAGTCGCTGATTTGAATAAATAATTCGAACATTATCCAACTTAGCATAACTTATCACCTTTATGCCATTAGTTTTATCTTCCGTGCACCCTCTACACACCCATTATGGATCGTTCAGATCAAGTGGCACCAAAAACTGCAGTTCCTCAATCGTCCACTTGAGGCTGGCTCCAGAAGTGAGTCAGTCTCCATAAGTCCTCATGTTAGACAGCAGAAATAAACATGTTTACAGCCTGGTACAAAAAACAGTTTTGGTCTCTGTAGCTAATTTCCCCGTTCATGACAACTGTACTGAGGGTGAATTTATATACAACTCACCTGTTCACATTATTTTAAGACTTAAAGGTATGCAGGATTAACACAGATGAGGCACGTCTACCGATATAGTAGCAGCAGAGTCTGTGGTTCAGGCTGAATACAGTTTTACTTTAATTTTAGGCCAAGATATGTCGATAAACTTCCAGCCTAAAACATTACACTGTCACTTAAATGTATTTTACAGTATAACCGACTGTTTCGCCGTTAACGTTTTGATATAACTGTGGTGTAATAGTAAATTCAACGTCTTTGTTTCAATCACAGCCTCCCCCTCCTTAACATAAGACACCAGCTCCCTTTGTCTTTCTAAATTGTGATGCCTAGACTCAACTTTGCACCTAAAAACAAGATCCTGCAGAAAACTTCAGGTGTAAAACATCAACGGGGGGTCGGCACCAATACCTTTAACAGACAAAAGGGTGTGGAACTTCCTGAAGGGCCGTCAAGGGATGTGAAAGGAGTCGCCCCTCAGGTATAAATATCCAGGTGTCCCCAAATTTAGGGTCTTTTCTCTATCTTTGACCGCTCGCGTGTTGAACTGACCTTTTCTGCAGTGGAAATCATCGAGTTACAAAAATGTCTTTAAACCTCCAATTGAAGAAGAATTTTTAAACTGAGAACACAGATTTCTTTTTTGTTTCCGTTGTCTTTTAATTTATCAAATTCAAAAACAGTAACAGTAGTTTACATGTTTTTACATCACTGAGTTAAAGCAGATTTAATGACACTGATCGATAGAAAAAGACAAAATGCTTAAAACTGGTGCAGCCATCTGGTTTTAGAAGTCACGTAATCAGCTACTCGAACGTTGACAGTGATTGTGATGTGCAGCTGGAATAAGCCGCTTTGGAAGTTTAACTTTAAATTTAATATTTAGACTTTGATATTCAGGGATTCATGGACCGGCTTCCTTGCTTCCTTTGTGTGTTTGCTTCCTGGTGCTCCAGGAAATTAAAGCAACTGCCAGTAATATTCTGATGATTTACCATTTGGACGCAGGTTGCATGACTGAAGCCATGGTGGCACCGAGGAGGACTAGCTGCTGTAGAAACCCAGCCACGGGCCTGCATGGGTGTTGAGTCTCATTAAGTTGTTTGTCAGCCAGCGCTGAAGAGTGCCAGCGCTCGGACACCAGCCCGAGCTGCTGCAGCCGTGCCAATCAATACAGTACACACAGTATCCGCTCTCACCCTGTGTCTCTGCGAGCAGGTTGGCACGCGTGCTGGCAGGACGACAGGCCCGGGCGGGGCTAAACCAGCATACATCGCTTATTACTACTACAGATCCTGCCCCGGCGCAGCCACCATCAGGCCAAGTGGAGCGAGACTCCGCCTGTGTGTGAGCGCTGTCATGTCGTAAAGACCTGACAAAGGCTTTTTGTCAATAGTTAGATTAGACGATCAAAAACATTTAGCGTAGCTTAGCATAAAGACTGGAAACAGGGGGAAACAGCTAGCCTGGCTCTGTCCAAAGGTGACAAAATCCACCAACCTGCACGTCTAAAGCTCACTGATTAACATGTTTCATGTTGACGAGATGTTTTTACAGGCAAAGCGGACGAGCTGCTGGCTGCAGCTTTATATTTAATGTACGGACATATCGCACATTTCCCAGAAGTTTGGACTGTTCCTATAAAACAACGTTTTCGCAATTTAGCACCCCGAGATTCAATTAATGCCACTGAACAGGTGTACACGAGTCTTTTATTCCACTAAGCTCTTGACAACAACTGAGAGTCAGTCCCAGATTTATGCTTCTTGTTTGTCACTCTCTCCTTTTCTGTTCTTAGCTCCCACCAACATTGCCCATTGGCCAGCTCCTGTTCTGTCACGACACCGGCTCCGCTTCCTCGGCCCAAAACACTTCCACCTCCCGGCAGTCCAAATTTCGGTGCTCCAATCTCCATTCCTCTTGTGCAGTTGGGCAGCCTGGCTATCAAACTGAGCTAACATGAGCTTACAGCAGCTAACAGACTGAGCTAACATGAGCTAACAGCAGCTAATAGACTGAGCTAACATGAGCTAACAGCAGCTAACAGACTGAGCTAACATGAGCTAACGGCAGCTAACGAACTGAGCTAACATGAGCTAACAGCAGCTAACAAACTGAGCTAACATGAGCTAACAGCAGCTAACAAACTGAGCTAACATGAGCTAACAGCAGCTAACGAACTGAGCTAACATGAGCTAACAGCAGCTAACGGACTGAGCTAACATGAGCTAACAGCAGCTAACAGACTGAGCTAACATGAGCTAACAGCAGCTAAAAAACTGAGCTACAAGCAGCTAACAAACTGAGTTAACATGAGCTACCAGCAGCTAACAAACTGAGCTAACATGAGCTAACAGCAGCTAACAAACTGAGCTAACAGCAGCTAACAAACTGAGCTACCATGAGCTAACAGCAGCTAAAAAACTGAGCTACCAGCAGCTAACAAACTGAGCTAACATGAGCTAACAGCAGCTAACAAACTGAGCTAACATGAGCTAACAGCAGCTAACAAACTGAGCTAACATGAGCTAACAGCAGCTAAAAAACGGAGCTACCAGCAGCTAACAAACTGAGCTAACATGAGCTAACAGCAGCTACAGCTGTCAGCAGTTTACTTCACTGTCCATCATAAACTCTGTAAATCACAGAGAGTTGAGGCGGAGCAGCCGGAGGACATCAGAGGGAAAACCAGAAAACATTTCCTCCATAAAATATGATCCAGTTTCACCAGAATCAGTGAAATAGTTGCTGCTGTGTGACTTAGTGCCGTAAAGCGTTACGTACTTCTCGTGGGTGATCGTACCTGGAGCACAAAGTTTAAAATGATTTAAAATCTGATTTATTTATGGTAAATTTAGACAATGCTGCTGTGACATTCCTCATTAGTTTCCTTTTCCTCAGTCGCCTCTACCTGCATGTGTTCATGCAGGATCAGAGAAACCAAACAGGGACAATATTCAGTGTTCCTGCTCAATAAAATCAAAGTAGATGAGATTTCCTCCATCTGGGGAAAAAGTAGACTCGTGTGCCAATTCTCATTTCGGCTCCTGACAGGAAAACAACCAGCGATGGTGGCGGTAAACAGAAAAGTGCCAATCATCACGAGGCAAACAGTGTAAATAAGTAATTGTGTTTTTTCCTTCCGTCTCATTTGAATTTGAGTTTGGTGAGACTTCCTTTGATTTAAAGTAAATGTAGCTCACTGGGATGAACTCATTTTTTCTTTAGGTTAAAGACAATCAGATCATTTTGTATAATTTCCATGACAGCGCACAGTTTACGATGACAACGTAGGAAGATCTATCATCGGCGGTAATCTTTGAAACAATGTTCACAGTGAATTAAACAAAAAGCAGCCGTCTTATGTTTAAACTCTTCTATAGTGGCATGTAAACTCTCATGTCTCGGTCCTGAACAGGTGTTTTTGTAGGTGGATCCAGGTGCATCGTCCAATTTACAGTTCACAGCTGCTTTTTTCTGAATCAAACACCTTCACAACCTTTAAATACACACAACCTAATGCTCGTGGTAATAGCAAAGATATGTCTTTATGTCTTTATGACTTATAACATTATTGTTTCTTGTAACTGGATGGAAAAGTGCTGTTGCTGTTTATACGCATTTATTTCATTGGCATTTCTGACTCCGACTTATTTCCCACTTGACCTCTGACATTATGGACAGAGCCACCTGAGGTGAGAGAGGTGACAACGATCAGTAACACTTCCTGTACCTGGCTTACAATATACAAATAGATATTGATGATCATTCCTTACACATGTTCTCTTGTATCTTTATGTATTTTTTGGTTTTAGGTCGTGTCTAGTTACAGCTGTCGTGCTATTATTGAAATCGAGGGGGTCAGTCATGATGAAAATTATTTGCAATAGCTTCAGTTTGATTCCATATGAATTAAACATGTTAACACAGTGACCATCCATTAATGCTGAAGAATACAGAGCTGGTGTTTGGCCTTAACTGGATGTCACATGAATGTGGGTGTCGGGGAAAGAAACAGAAGATGCGGCACTCTCTCTCTGCGATCGTGACCTCGACCCAAATCAAATCGGCGACCTCGGTGCTAATCACAGAGCTCCCCAGAGCGTCCTTTCATGTGGGCCGAGGCGAGGGCTTCAGAAACACAAGACGCCGCGGAGGTCGCCGCTGTCATTAGCTATTAGCGCGGAGGTCAAAGCTTTCATTTTGGGCCGGGTTGTTGTTTTCCACCATCCGGAGAAGGACAGCGTTTCACCGCACAGGAGAGTTGCCACAGAGCTTTCCCCAGGACTGTCGCCGTCCCAGCAGCCATCTGTCAGAGTAATGTCACCCTGGCTGAGATAATCACCATTCACCGGGAATCTATGCACTGTCAAGTTGTAACATATGTGCAGTTAATGAGCAGCACATTTGTTTTTTGTTCAGTTTCCAAAGTCAGGAAACAATCAAGCAAGTTTTGAAAGTCTTACAGCAGCTCAACCAGACAGACCCGAACCCTGCAGAACAATAATGCATGGATGCATCAGTGTCTAATAATGTGGTCAGCACTGCAGCAAGAAGGTCGAGTCGGCTGCATGTTCTCCTCCATCATTAACCTACTGGTGACTCTTAATTGCCTGTAGGTAGTTTGTCTGTATCAGCCTCCACCTCTCGCCTAGTATCAGCTGGGATCAGCTCCAGCCCCCACGACCCTGACGATGAGGCTAAGCAGCTCTCACAGCAAGAACGTTCCTGGTTTGAAACTCGGCTTTGTGGAGTTTGCATGTTCTCCTGGCAGGTGTCGCTTCGGGTACTTGGGCTTCCTCAAACAGTCACAAGAAATGCACATAACAGGTGGCTCTCAATTGTACACCCGTAGGTGTGAATGGTTGTTGAGATGAACCGGTGACTTGTCCAGGGTATACTCCGCCTCTCGCCCTGGAAGAGGCTCCAGTCCCCCAGGAAAATGGATATATGGAAAGATATTTATCATAATACAATACATAAAACACATTTTGCCTCAAATTGAGATGCCAGTTACGTGTAATGAGTATTTTCACGCTGTTGTACCAATACAACAGCGTGAAAAAAATGGGTGCAAATATGACCTTGTATTTTTTTTTATTATTCTAACAGGGAGAAAAAGATTAAATTAAAATAATTAACGTCATTTTGGGAAACTAAAGTCATGTTTGTTCCAGGATGGTCGTCGTTGCAGCAGCCCTCAGAATAATGTCATCCCGGTTAATAGAGATAATCACCATTTGTTCAGTTGCTTTTCTTTAGCTTGAGAACATTCTGTATGTTGTGTGCTAAATATATACAAATTACCACCCACTGCCTTTTAGTCTTTGTTCAGTTTTAGCTTTTAATTGCCACTGTCTTTCATTTAAGTTGTCAGGAGCTGCTAAAATAAGTCAAACATATTCTGTGAGTTTCTGTGCATCGCTTCCATATGTCAGACTCGGCCGACATTATTAGCCAACAAATCAATATATTTGTCTCGCCCTCTGCAGCCCTGTTAAACATGGACCTGTCCTTTTGTTTCTGCACTCACCCATCCACAGCGCACACTAGTCCCTGTCTATCTGTCAACCTGTCAGTCTCTCTGTCTGTCTCCCCCCGGGGTGCTGCTGTGCTTAAACATCCCTCCAGGCGGGATCCAAAACTCTTGACAGGAGCTCAGCCGATCCTTAAAAGGCGGCAAGTGAAGATGTGAAATCACCCGAATGTGGTGAGGGAGGATTGATTTTAAATAGGTGTCCTCTCTGATAGAAGCAGCCTCATCGCCTCGGGGCATAGTTATTGTCCCGATTGTCCCGCGCTCTCTGCCGGCAACAAGCTGCTCAAAGACACGCGGCTATCTGAGCATCATGTGTGCGCTGACACACTCAGCATTACGCAGGGAGGCAGAGTGCATCCCTGACATGAGAAATCTGCAGGGACTTCGAAGCTTTTTCTTCTGAGCTAGAGCGTGGTCAGCTGAAACTCAGGGCCAGCAAACTAGAGCCCGATCCCAGAGAAGGCAGGGTGCACTGTGGGAGGTCACTGTGAAGGTCAGTGCACTTTTCAGCGTGCTGCTAGGCATAGATGCTAAAACAGTGACTGCATAGGAGAAGCACTGCAGGACAGCCGATCCTCGAAGGAATGCGAATGGAGATTAAATATTATGTATTAGAGACGAGATTACACAGACACACATTCAACTATAGGATAGAAATACAAATAAAGCCTGTGTTTCCATCTTTAATGATATTCATGTTTGGTTCCCAAAGCTTGACAAAAACCTGCCGCTTGCCCTTTGCAATGTAAGTTAGTTTTTCCAGACTGATACGATCAGAAAACGCCCAAATCCCCAATGATGGTGCGTCCAACATACTGCCCTGCTGGTTTGTGGAAGTCCGGAAGTTTTTGTCTGTTCTCGATGTCCGTCTCTCGTTTTTTAGGTTTTTAGTTTTCAGTAAATAGAGATAAAACAGGCACATGACCTACATGTTTATGTGCAGCATCCGAAACTGAAACTGTAATGCAGTCGATGTCTTTATATCTGAAGAATATAAAGATTTGTTTGTTGGAAAAGTGTCATGTTGAAGGAGAAACTCCGGCATGCATTAGACCTCCGTATAAACAAAAAGCAATAATAAGGAAATCTCACTGCAGGTTTGACATTTTATTTTCCACTCTGGCTCTTATTTATTCAGAACCGTGGCCGATCTGACTAATGGATCATAATAACTTTGCACTTGTCACCTCTGTTGTCCAGAACAGAGAAATGAAACTCCAGCAACATTTTTAAAGTATTTTTAGACAGAGTCCAAACAATACAAAGATGACAGGAAACGAGGAGGAAAGATACGACGGCTGGACTCAAACCAGCGAGTGTTGCAGTTTGTGGTCGACATCTTATCCTTTGAGTTTCAGGGTCGCCCAGTGACAAACGAGTCAAATTTTACATCCCTGTAAATTTTTTTAAACATTTTTTATCTCCAAAACACAAACAGAAAGTATCCACCAGGATCAGCTTTGTTTGTTTGATCCTTCAGCCTCCGACTTTTCTTCCAGTAGATTTTGTGAAGGTGAAACTATGGATCCTTAAATATTAAATATGAGCAATTTCTTTGAATACCGTGTACCTTAAAACCTTAAAAAAATATATGCTGAGAATAAAGTTCTTGAAATTTCACAACCTGTTTTACAACTGACAATAACAATAAATAATAAATAATAAAAAAAAGTAGCGGCACATTGGTAAAGTGGTTTAACACCAAGCGGCAAACTCTGTGGCAAAGAAATGTAGCCAATATGAAAGTGCCCAAAAAACTGCAGTTCCTCTAACGTCCACTTGAGGCTGGCTCCAGAAGTGAGTCCGTCTCCATAAGTCCCCATGTTTCACAGCAGAAATAAACATGTTTACAGCCTGGTACAAAAAACAGTTTTGGTCTCTGTAGCTAATTTCCCCGTTCATGACAACTGTACTGAGGGTGAATTTATATACAACTCACCTGTTCACATTATATTAAGACTTAAAGTTATGCAGGATTAAGAGCGTGGACCCTTTGACTGACAGGTGGCTTGTTTGAGCACCCAGGCTTCATTCAGAATTCACAATTAGATATTCAGTTGTGAAACACTAAAGCACAAACAAGCCACAGATACTTTATTCAAAATAGATCTTGTACATGAGGCGGTGGAATATTGTAAAGGCTTAGCAACAGCTTTAGGAACTAAAACATACATCTGTTAGTTTGGACCCAAATAGAACGAGTTCCCAATAAAACAGTTTTGGCTAAATGATCACAGCGAGATGAGTTTATGTGAATAAAACAGCGCACATGAATGAGAGCTGCAGTGTTCAACAGTTTTCTCTCTCCGTGACGGAGCCTCTTAAACTTTCGTGTCACCTTGAGATTAAACCGCCCCCACCGTCAACAATCAATAAATTTGGCGGGGCCCTCTATCCTTCTTTTGTCTGTGCAAATGAAGCTGATGGATGAAAAAGAGACCCGGTGCCCTCTCACAGGTAATGCGCTGTGAGCGGCCCTGTCAATAACTTCAGGGTTAACAGGATGGAGGTATGAGATGTGTGTGGTGGTGGTTGGTGGATGAGGGGTGGGGGGTTTAGGAGGAGTGATGCATTTAGAGCGGGACACAGGAGCAGGGTCAACTCTCAGGACAACTTAATATTTAATCAAGCCACCTCGAGAGTAACCCAAAACCCCACAATCCCCTGTGGTCGCACAAGGAGACAAGTGGGAGAGAGAGAGAGAGAAAGACGAGGGGAGGGCGAGACGACACTTTATCTTTCAAATGGTCTTTGACTGAGTGCGAATTAAATGAGAGAGAGATGGAAAAGAGAGAAAGAAAAGATGAGACGTGGCGGGGACAAAGACGGCGAGATGACTGTGTGCAGCAGACAGGGACAGACAGACGAGAAGAAAAATGGAGGATGGTGAATAACAGCGTTAAAGTCTTCTTCATCACACGGACTGGAGCTCAGACGCCGGGGCTCTTTCAGGCAAGGTTAAAAGAAAAGCGATAAAAAGCACATCATGATGTTGAATGATAATGTGATGAATGCAGGCGGGACAGGGAGCAGAGACATTACACCGGCGGGGTCACAGACACATTCATAAAAGTCCTCGCAAACTGACGCAAACACGCTCTGAAGCTACCGTCCAAATGAAGATTTACATTAATAAATACAATATTTATTTAAACACATTAGAAGTTCATTTTAATTAAAAAAGCTGCACATGTACGGAGGACCACAAGTGCAAAAAACAGGAATTAACAAAATAATTAACTGTTCCTTTATATAGGTCAAAAAGAGTTTGATTTAAAAACATAAAACAATCAATAAATGCATCATTTAAAAATAGAATTACGATTGATAAATAAATTAAAAATCAATTGTCTTAATAGAGATATGAATACGATTTATTGCCGTGCATGACTCTTAAATTTACATTTTACATTTAGAGGCAGTCTGTCCTGTGTGAATCATGAATGTGCCCTGTAGATTTTATTTATTTATTTATTTCTCCTGCATTAGTAAACGGTTTTTGGTCCGATGGTGGCCGAAGCTGAAAAGGTCATCGGGTCACTTAAAATCATTAGTCGTCCTCCTGTGGAGACCACAAATAACCAGATGAGGTTTCACATCAATCCGGCCAGTCGTTGTTGAAAAACCAAATGTTGCACAAATATCCCTGCCCCCCCAAAAACAAACTGTGGTTATTATTTTTTATTCA
This sequence comes from Collichthys lucidus, assembly GCA_004119915.2. Classification (NCBI taxonomy): domain Eukaryota; kingdom Metazoa; phylum Chordata; class Actinopteri; family Sciaenidae; genus Collichthys; species Collichthys lucidus. The sequence goes on along the minus strand of CM014100.1, from coordinate 5,361,480 downwards.
TGTTTCTTCATTTACAGGAAATAAGCCAATCGGTGCAGTGGAGTTGTGCTATTGTTTTGTTAATGAACCTTTCACTGTAAATATTTTTTATGTATGACTGCAGCATCAGCACCCAGAGCCTCGTCATCAGGCTGTAGTTACAGTTGAGAGCCCAGTGGAGGGTGAGCGATCAGCCGTGGCCACCGCTCGGTGCTCTCCCCTCCACTGCAGCTGTTGACTGCTGCCTATCAGCTCGCCCGTCCTGCAGGTTAAAGGGGTTAAACACCTCAGGGTGTTGAGGGAGGGTTAGAGGATAAGTGAATCTTGGGGAGCGATGAATGGCAGCAGGTATGCAGGCAGATGCACCGTGGGGAGGCCCAGCAGGGGTGGGGTGGGGGGGGCTCAGCTGGCCTAGAAGCCGGGAAAGTGCTGAGTGGGGAGATGAGGTGAAGTGGTGAAAATTTAACCAGCCTGATGAAAGTTTAAGTGTGCACGAGAGGGCGGAGGTGAACGGGGAAGTTTGCATGACTCAAACAACATTTGTCTGCTTCTCTAATTCAGACCACTGCTCTTCTTTGACCCTCAAACGCAACATCACATCTTTCCTGCAGTTTTCCGCTTCTTGATAATTAACCGCAAGGACGCCGTTTGGTTTCAAGGACGCGGGGCTTGCATCCCTCTCTGCTGATACACATGCCAGAGCCCCCGTAGCACTTTTTGTTGACTGCCATTCACATGATGCTACATAAAGCAGTTAGGTCTGTGGTCTGCGGATGAGAGTGCACAGAGAGAGAGAGAGAGTCAAGCGGTGTGATTACATAAGGTTGGGTAACAGGCTCACTGTGGGGATACACACTCACTAACAGTGTTGATGGAGTCTTTCACAGGCCTGATGGGGTGTTGATTGGGATGTGCTCACACACGAGGAGCAGATGCTGAAATGGAGTCTAATGTGCGTTTCTCTCTTTTGTTCCTCGCTCCTTCTGCTTTGTCCTCATCGCTGCCGTTCGCCCTCTTTCTTTGTGCGAACACCAAATCACATCCCATTCTCTCTCTCTCTCTCTCTCTTCGTTCTGTCCTCCGCTGATTTCCAGGTGCGGTGCGAGCCTCCAGCATCTTCCCCATCCTCAGTGTCATCCTGCTGTTCATGGGAGGCCTCTGTATAGCTGCCAGTGAGTTCTACAAGTCACGCCACAACATCATCCTCAGCGCGGGAATCTTCTTTGTGTCTGCAGGTGAGTTTTTTTTACTGAACAGTGGTTTGGGCACGGTGGCTAACCTCCATGAACGCTTCCTGCAGGGGCTTCACAATAAAAGCCTTTCAGTGGTTCATGAATACTAGTTTACAAAATCGCCACAAAAATGTGTTAAGCTTATACTGTAACCTTGGTTTTATTATATTTATTGGAATTTCAGCCTTTATATTTCTCTACATAAAAACTGAACATTGAATCCTAGTAATAACACTTTTTTTATATATATACTGTATATATATATGTTTTTTATTGATAGTACAGCTGAAGATAGACAGGAAGCAGAGAGAGGGGGAGTGACACACAGTAAATTAGCCGTCCGATGCGGGATTCGAACCGGGGCCAGCTGCAGCGAGGACTATACCCTCCACACACGGGGCGGACGCTTAACCCACTACTCTACCGACCACCCCGTAATAACACTTTTTAAAACAATTACTAGCCCCGGTTTTGCTCCTATGTATTATTATAACATTCTAGTTATTAGGTATTTTCTATATCCTGCAAGAACAGCAAGAAGCTGAAGATTACTCATCTACACTCTGTTTCTTTGCTTGTTTGGTACCATACAAGAGTAATTTAGTTTTTTATTTGAAAATATAATACAATAAAAATGATAAGATGATGAAAAAATATATTAAAACGTATATATAAACATCAATATAGACAAAAATAGAAACTTTATAGCTTTATATTTACTATACAGACATGAGAGCGGTATCTTTAAAAAGTTGTCATTACTCACATTATACCACCGCATATATTTAAAAACCCACATACTCACCACTCTGTCTCGGGCTGTTGGTCGTCTCTTGTACTGCAGCTACAAGTCACTTCTTCTATTCTTCCGTCTTTTGTCCTCTTTTCTTTTCTCTTGATCCTGTTGCTGGGCTAAACGCCACCCATTGGGACTCATCTCTAAAAATACGGTGTCCCTGACACACTTTCCCTACGATCCATCTTCCCAGATACACCATGTCAAACATTTCTCAGCGTATGACCAAACTAGACAAAGTATATATACATTTGGATATATGATGAGTGCTAACGCAGAAGTGGATTATGTTAATATACTCTGTCCCAAATGATCTGCGTCAAGGCCTGCAGCATCCTTGTTTCTTGCTGCAAGGGCAAAGATTAGAAGCCTAAGATCAGCTGGACTGGATTAGTACACTGAGTACAGTGCATGAATCAGCGCTCTAAACACATTTGGTATGATACTGCATATTGAGTTAAGCGTGCACTAAGAATAACTTGGCCAATGAGCTCATCCTGACTGATACTTTGTGTCTTCTTTTCTCCTTTTCCCCATGAACTCCTTACCCATAATCCACCCCTCTCTGGGTTATTCCTGCAACTCCCGTCCCTTCAGGCCTGAGCAACATCATCGGGATCATCGTGTACATATCAGCCAACGCGGGGGACCCTTCAAAAAGCGACTCGAAGAAGAACAGCTACTCTTACGGCTGGTCCTTCTATTTCGGCGCCCTCTCCTTCATCATGGCTGAGATGGTGGGTGTCTTGGCCGTGCACATGTTCATCGACCGCCATCGACAGCTTCGAATAGGGGCGCGCGCCGCCGACTACCTCCAAGGCTCGGCCATAACACGAATCCCCAGCTATCGCTACCGCTACAGACGCCGCTCGCGCTCCTCTTCCCGCTCTACAGACCCGTCACACTCCCGCGACACCTCGCCGGTGGGCCTCAAGGGCTTCAGCGCGCTGCCATCCACAGAGATCTCCATGTACACGCTGCCCCGGGATACCCTCAAGTCCTCCGGCACGCCCACCGCCACCTACAACTCTGAGAGGGACCACAACTTCCTGCAAGTCCACAACTGCATCCAGAAGGACCTGAAAGACTCGAGCCACACCAACACAGCGAACCGTCGCACCACGCCGGTATGAAGGAGTCGACACAGGCCAGGCCAGCCCGGGCAGAGAGCGGGGAGGACCAGGAGACACGGGAACCCCTGTGGGTGTAGTACGCCCCAGGAGAAGATGGATTTCCATGTTTATAGACATTTGTTCTTTTTGTTCGGCTGCATGACTTTTCCATTAACATTGTTGAGAGAGTTTCAACAAGTCTGCTGTGTTCCTGGATTGAATGGCAGAGCAGTGAGCATGGGTCAGGTTGTCCCAAGGGAGTGAGATCTGTCGTTTTATGCGCAGAGGTTTTGGGGCACTGAGAGGGACAGTGGGAGGGGGTGGGCGTTTATGAGATAAATAATTGATTTCATGATTTCATAGCCCCTTTGGTTTTACAGTTTTGCCCCACATGTTTGGTTGGAGCAACGGGTCAAGCTCCCCCCTCAGCTCAGATATACACCTCTTTTATTTATTGACTCATTTGTTCATTTTTTGCATTAAAACTGTGAATTGTTACAGCTTGGGATTCAGTAAGAATTAGCCCAATCTGTAATCTCTAACAAAGGTACTATATATATGTATTACTTTTATAAATAAATTATTACGTTAATAATCAAGAGTTACAGACTTTACCGAAGCAAAAAAGAACAAAAAAAAACAACAAGTTAACTAAACCAAGTGCTGTTGGTAAGAAAAGACTCTTTTAGTATCTGTTCATTTGAAGGTTGAGAACAAGAGACGAGTCCTCTTTAGGTAGCAGCGACTGATGCCACCAGAGGCAGATGCAGACAGTCAACAGTAGAATAATATCTATTCTTTTAATAGAACCTTCTCGTCTTTTTCTCAGTCCCTGTTCGCTTTCTTTTTTTGGAGGGGGGTCGTAAAATGGGAGAGTTGAACCCCGTCTGAACAGAAAGAGCCAAGAAAAAAAGGGGGGTTACAAAGTTCACAAAGCAAAGACTCCAAACACGACTTCTACAAAATAAAAACAAAAAAAGGAAGGAGCAGAGGGGAAGGAAAAGAAGAGGACGCCAAAAACAAACACACAAAAACAAAAACAAGTTAAATATGAAATAGTACAAGAGAAGCTAAGTGACTCACAATTTCAGAAATTAAATGCATGCTATAAAATTACAGCAGATCTGCTCTTGAGAAACTTAAGTTTTAAAGGTTAATAATTATAAGGGGGAAAAAAAAGCAAAGATGCTAAAGTTTAAAGTATTAATGTTTTCATGTGTGTTTTTCTTTTTTTATTATTTATGTTGTTCATTTTATCTTATTGCTTTTGTGAGACAAACCAAACAACCTGAACATTGAACAAAAACTGCTTTTTTAAAATGGTTTGGTTGATTTCTTTATATAAATATATAAATATATGTATGTATGTATTTTATTTTTTAAAACTCACAAAGCCTTAGTCATTTTTTTTTTTGTTTCTTTCGATTTTTAATGTGTTGTTCAAATTGAAAAATGAAATCTTTAAAGGTGCCAAAACCGAATGATCCTATACTTGGATGCATCAAGTCCTGATGAATAAAATACGAACCCTAGGGGGAACAAATTACCACGTTTCACTGCGTGTCTCTAACACACTTTAACTTTGTGACACCTTCCTTTTTTTAGTTTTCAGCACTAACACAAACTGTCTGTCGCGTCTGCATATCTGCAATTGTTTTTAAGCACAGAAAAAAAGCTAAATTAGGCCCAAAAGTTTAATATTTGTCTTCGTGGTGAGTTGTAGATGTTATTCAGATGTTGAAAACCTTTTTACCAGGAAGTTTCACACCTAGATCTAAGTCTGCTGATGAAGACCATGAGATGCGACTAACAGCTCCAGGAAAAAAAAAGCTAGTAAGTTGGTGTTGGGTTTAGAGCTTTGTGCCTTTAAATCACAAAACATAAATGTTTCTAATAAAATGTTTTGCATTCTTAATCGTGCCTTAACCCCGAGGTTAGGAAACATATGGGATTATATGTATGTGTGTACTTGTATTAACGACGTTGTGGGGACTTGCTTAAAAAAATAAGGTCCTCACAACCATTTAGATTTAGTTTTAGGATTATAAATGATAATAGATGCATGTTAATGCTGTGTACTCTCATGTGAAGGGTTAGGGTTAGCAGGTGTTTGTTAGTGGGTGTGTTCTTGCTTATCTGTCAATATGAGGACTCAGTTTATTTTCAGGTTTTAACAGTGGGGACGTTTTCGCAAATGAGGACATTTTAACTGGTTGTCACTAATTTGAATAGCAGGTGATGGTTAAAACTTGATTTTAAGGTGAGGTTAGGATCCGTGTTGGGGTTCGGCATGAAGGGATGCTTAAGGTGCCAGTCTAGCCACACAAGCCTGTCAGGTGGTCGAACAACGATGGAAATCTGATGATATCTGTAACTCCAAAACACAGGGGTTAGCCAGGTGTGTGGAGGTGGTAAAGGAAGAAGGGTTTCTTTCTCAAGCTCTTGTTTCAGTCTTTAACTCTTCGTATCACCTTTCGTGTGTATAAATGAGTGCAACACTTGAATGCCTTCCAAGAGAGACTGAAAGTGTGTGTGCTGTGATTTGCATATTTTAATGATTCACTCACTTTTCTGTATCACGGCTGGTTTATAATCCCACCTCCTGCAGAACAGTTTAACAGAGACGAGACGTGAACTTGCGTCACTGTTGTGATGACTTGCAACTTGACAGAAAAGAGACTCAACTTGGACACAATTAGACACTCGACTTGACGCACGATGGCTCAAATGACTCGACTGTGTTCATTTTATGTCTTTAGTTTAAATATTAATGTAGAATATTTTAAACGTTCAACAGCGTCCATGTTGACATCATGCTTGTGCACGCAGGGAATGTCGTTGTCATGATTAAATGACTAACCGTGTCAGTCAAGCTCCTTGCAAAGCCTGATGGTCTGTCGATCAGCTCAGATCATCGTCACTCTGCCTGAAACTGGAAAATAATATCACTGTTAGGTGCTGAGCATGCAGGGCGTGCATGACAATAACTGGTTTGTACAAGGTGTCGTTTATACATGTTACAAATGGGGATAACAGACAGTCTGTTCTCGTGGTGTTGCACTCAGTTGTACACAGATGTAGCTGTGTGAAGAATAAAAGAAGAGAGCCATGGGATACAGTTTCAAATCCTGCCTGCTTCCTCACCTCCAGCCATTTTCCGTGCCTGTCAGATTGTCGATTTCAAGTTACATAAATTGTTGAGACACTGCTGAAAGCTTTGACAATCGCTCTGTTTGAAGCACATCCACACTTTTAAGGCTGTGGATAGGGAGAGCATTATGTCAGTAACAAGAATATCAGTGCAAACGTGTATCTGTGTGTGCTCTTGTTACTTCTTCGATTTGACAAAGACCAGAAATGAAGAAATGCTTTTTCAGACACTGAATATAGACACAGAATATTGGCACCAGCCTTCATACTTCAGCCTTTACACAGCCATAAAAATAAAAGCTGAGTTGTCAGACATAAAACCCTGTGTGCTCGGCTAAAACCACGGCCTCTGCCTGCCGTTGTAAAATGATGATAACATGCTGTAATCGACCACTGGGAGTCGCAATCCAAAAATATCAATGCCGGCCCTCGAATGCTTTGAAAAAACCCCCAATGTCGACACGAGTGTGAGTGCCTGTAAGTGGATTAATACTCGTATTTACCTGCCAATTATAAGACCAGGTTTAACGAACGTAAGCAGTCCAAACTGCACAGATACAGCAGCAAGTATATTTATTTTTCTCTCTCCGTCTCTTTGAGGAAAAACAAAAGAGCCTCAAAGAAGACAGTCGCGGCATCTTTCTAGGACATTTCCGAGAAAGAAACACAGCTTTTCAATATTTATTCTACCTGCAAAGAGAACACCCAACACCTTTTTACACATTGGCCTAAAAGCATTGCTTTCAGAGCCAAACATGCCGCTGTGAGTGTGTATATGTGTGCTCACAGGCAGGTATACAAAGCAAAACTATTTGTGAGACAAAAGGCAGGTTCATGCTTCAGGACCAGGGCGTGTTTTATGTTTTTGTGGGTGAAGGAGAGCTAAGTGCAGAAAGGGATCCTTCCCTAAGAGAGGCTAAATAAATAAAATAAAATAAAGGGACTCAAAGCACAAGTACTGTTTGATGGTATGTAGGACGTGCTTTCCCGAGTTTAGCGAGTAAAGCAGATTCATCAACTAAAGGAGGAAAAAAAGTTTCTATTAGAAAAAGTGCTGAGATCCTGATTTGCCATTATCTGAGTTCACTGACACAAGCCGCTCTCCATAAATTTGACGGTAAAATATGTCAACGTAGCAGTCTAAATGAATAGGGCTCTCTCTCTCTCTTTTTTATGTATAGCTTTCTTTATTCAGAATTCATAAGCAGAAGTCATTTTACAAGCCCGGATTACATTAAAGAGAAAGTGTGTGTGTGTGTGTGTGTGTGTTGGGGAAGAGGCTCACTCGTAAAGCAGCACCTGGCTTCGGTGTCTGAATGTCACATTTTTAATATGTTTTAGGAATGAATGAGTCGGTCTCTCCTCGCCTCCTCTTGTCTCTCCGACTTCTCTCTCATAACTTTTTCAACACGTCTTGTCACTGTGAGTCGGACGTGCAAGCTCAAATATTCTCCCACTGACAGGAAGACTCAATTGTTGATTTGAGTTTAGTTCAAACTGATTTTTAGTTAGATTTTAGTAGACGATGGAAATGCTGGCAGATTTATCACTTAAAATTCACAGTAATTCGGCTATTAATGAGTCTTTGATTTGAAATAGAATTAAACAAAAGAAGGCTGCCTCGTCCTCCTCCTGGCTAATCTGAGTATCTGCAAAGATGATGAACCTAAGGTGGGCCAAATGACAGCTCACCTGTCAATCAAAGCGTCCACGCTCTTAATCCTGCATAGCTTTAAGCCTTAATATAATGTGAACAGGTGAGTTGTATATAAATTCACCCTCAGTACAGTTGTCATGAACGGGGAAATTAGCTACAGAGACCAAAACTGTTTTTTGTACCAGGCTGTAAACATGTTTATTTCTGCTGTGAAACATGGGGACTTATGGAGACTGACTCACTTCTGGAGCCAGCCTCAAGTGGCTACTTGTGGATTTTTGTTGAAATCGTTAAAATGTCAGAATGGGACACGGTAACATTTGCACCTCACGTTACCTCACTGCTTAATCCATTCCTTACATTACATCTTGTATTCTTGTTTTTTGTAAAGTGCTTGAAGAGATATTCAATCCAAAGCTTGACAGTGTTGTGGAGACATTTCTAAAGTCAAAGGTCAAAGGTCAATGTTGAGGTCAGGAAGGAAGAAAGTGTTCAGGAGCCTCTGATGTCTTATGCTGTATTATTTATTGACGCTTGATCAAGGAGAATTAGAGACACTCTCAAAGTTGATCAGAAGTGCCTGAGTCGGTCTCACATTATGCCGAACTCGTGCTGGTGGATCGACTTTAAACCCCAAGATAACAGCACAAATACTACACGCCCAGAATGAGTCACAGAGAATGTCTTTACCCATGGAGGTGTTACTGTCAGCATGTTCTAGTCTGGAGACACAGATGTCCGTCAACGGCAAACTATCTATTATGTCTATGAAGGCAGCAACAGGTCTCTGTGACCCTGGACACCACCGTGTTGAGATAGACTGGCACCTACTGTTCCCAACCAAAGCCAAACAATTAATACTGCTGAAGACCTCAAGGCTACATGTGACCTCGTGTACCTTAAGGATAGAAAATTCAGACAGGACTGCGAGTGCAAAGTTGTGATTGGACAATCAGTCTTCATGGGCGACGTTTAGCGACCTTAGGTCACGTAAAACTGGACCCCAGTTTAAGACCGACTGGTTCAGAGAGTGACAGCTGTGAAATACTGCGTGAATATATCTGAAAACGTGGAACAATCACTAAAAGGTGCCAGTGACATTAATCTGTGTTAGGCTCCATGCAGCTCCTGACAGCTTGATTCACTGTGCAGGTGTTGGATGAAGAAAAACACCCTCCTCCTCCTCCTCCTCCTCCTCTTCCTCCTCTGGCTCCTCGCAGAGGGAGTTGGAATCCAGAGGAAGCGAGACGTGCCCTTGAAGAGTCAAAGCCATTTTTTTTTTTTTTTTTTGGCAGGCTAACAGTGTTGGACACAGCATCGGGATGTCAGGGAGGGTCAGGGCAAGTACTCCAGTGCTAATACTAATGATATTAGTGCCGGAGCTCTCTGAACTAATGACAGCTCCACCTACAGCTGCACCATGCAGCCGGAGCAGGGCCCCACAATGCCCAGAGGCCAGATTTCCATGCTCTGTTTGCCCGGAGGGCACAAAAGTGTCATTCAATGGAAATAGGACACAAGGAAATTGTGTGTGTCACTCACATAATTATCCTTCCTTCAAATCTGGGCCTTGAAAAAGGCATTTTGAGAGAGTATGAAACAGGGTTTTGAAATATAGTTAAACGGCCCCTTTCTATCTTTTATGATAATGCTGCTGTTACATGATCGCCGCTGAGACACGGGAACACAGTGACATTGCAAAAAGAAGAAGAAGTGTGATGGGGAAGAGATGAAACACTCGGGCCACTTGAAGGCAGCAAGAACAAACTGTAAACACTGTAAACAGCCGAATGCGAACTGTTTCTGTCAGTGCTGTTCTGCAAATATTAGGATTCGGTTCACGAAATAAACAGTAGGTGGCACCAACACTGACGTTTTTCACAGCAGCTATTTTTTAAATAAAATAGCTGCTGTGAAAAAATGACATTTCTATTTGTGTTATGTATTAATGTGAGGAAGCTTATGATGTATATTGGACATTGATGTATTTTAGAGCCGTAGGAGCGATAAAGAGTGGAAATAACCGAGCAGCCTTGTGAAATGTTTCCCCAGAGCATCATCAAACTTTTATACTTCAAAACGTGAATCAAACACTGTTATAGAAACATGGCAATTGATATGTCATCATCTTTTAAATTAATGGTGTTTGAGCTCAGTGTTCGCTCTCTTTTAGCTCCTTTTTTGGTCTCCACCATCTCCAGACGGAAATATCCAGCTTTTTTATGTTTTCTATGTTCTCCAGCTCGTCTCTAACTGTGTCTGTCCGCTGTTTGATGCTGACCAGGTAGAGTACAGTGCGTAATTAGAGCTTTATCTATGAAAGTAGCTGCTGCCCGCTGGGGCTAAAAATAAAGAGCAGCGAGAGAGAAACAGACAGTAACGGAGTTCATAAAACCAAAAATAATGAGCTGAAAGATGCTAAAAATGTATCACAGTTTACAAATTTAGTTGTACTTTGCACATAGTATGCAATCCAGGAGTTGGTTTTACTTCCAAATAAAGGGATTAATAAAGAAGATGCAAGACCATCAGACTTTGTTGTGGTGTTCTCTCCAAGCTCAGGAATTGGTGGTGTCCTCAAAATGATCAAAACTAATAGAAATGATGACTAGAGCTACAAAAATAAAGCAGTAAATTAATGATTTTTAGACTTGGCCAGATCATAAACAAAACAAAAAGTGATGCCTCTCTGACTTGACTGTCCAAACATTCCCATTTTGAGCCATTAAAACTGCAAACGTGGCAATGAAAGCTGTTAAATCTGAAGTTTTGGAGACCTCGAGCTCTGCAAGAAGACGGGAGGAATTAGCCTTCATCTCCAGGTCTCTCCTCTGACCTCCCATTCTTCTCCCCCTCCTTTCTTTGACTCGCTCTTTTCTTCCCTCCCTTCTTTTTTATTCCTGCTGTGCTGATCAAAGTGTCTCTGCAGTGCCGTGCGATCAGAGAGGCAAGAGAACAGCCTGATGGTGGTGGTGGATGTTGGGGTGGGGTCAGTGGAGCAAGGACGGGGTTGATGGCAGGGTGAAGACACTTTGTCTCCTCCTGGCTGGAGAATATCAAGAGCAAACACACTGACTCTCTCGGCCCGAGCCTCGCTCTGTGTGTCTCTGGCAGCCTGCGAGGTTACATAACCTCCCATCAGACCAGCTAGTGACCTTTCTCTGACTTTACCGGACAGCGTTCTGGGACAGAGAAGTAAGCACCCATGGGAGCTGTGAGGGGGGCACGTCACCTGAAGCCTCCGAGGCTTACCGCCAACTTTAAGTCACTGAGAGGAAAAGCTGCATTCATTCCCTGTGAGTTACTGCAACCTGAAATATGTGTGTGGATTCTCGACGGAGGGGTGTTCATCTTTTTACCTGTGCGTGCAAATACTGAATCTGCATATGCAATCCTGTTGTTTGTGCTGACCAGAAAACAGTTGCTGAGTGTGCTCACCCCGGGTTATTTTTGGGTCATGCAGAGTTGAGTGGCAACAGAGAGAAAATGACACATTCACATCACCCCCCTGTTTGCTGATACAGGCAGTATGAAGCTTCACTGTACCCTGAATTTTAAAAAACATGGAGCAAAGAGGAGCGTGAGCTGTGTCACTGCTATTTTACAAACCATCTGAAGCTTTTAAATCCAGCTCTGAATAGAGGGCAGTTTATAGAGGAGGATCAGAAGTAGGCTACAGCACACACAAAGTGCTCTGGGATGCGTGAAGGAAAAAAAGGGAGCGCTGTGCTCTGCCCTCTGGTGGTGTGACGGGAGACAGAAAGGAAAAGGTGCAGGGCTGCCTCCGTCAGCTCAGGGAACGCTGTGTCCACGAACGGGCCTGGAATACTGATGCCACAGTGCAGGGGTGCAGGAGCTGCAGTCTGCCAGGCCCAAGAGGAACACACACACACACTGTCCTTTGCACACACACACACACACACACAGTGAAGAGGACTTTAGTCCAGTTTATGATACGCATGGAAAATCTGTGTTCCATAAAACACACGCGTGCATCTTTCAATCGCCTCTTTGCAACGTGATTTGTGACAAGGCTCGATCAGGTCCGGTCCAAAAAATATGACATGTAAATATTTTGTTATGGCAAAAGAAAACACGTCGTCATGTTAAATATATAAACAAAGCATCATCTGCAGCTCCTCCACCCTGCAGCAACCTGTGGTGCATTGATATCACCTTGTAAAAATAAAAGACCGCATGCTTTATTGCATCTGAAGATCACATGTTTGATTAATCGACTAATCGATTTAGTTTTTTCAGAAGACAAAACTGAAAATATGTGCTGTTTTGATTTGGGTTCGACCGAACAACAATAATAAAAAAAATAAATATTAAATTTACACCGATGTAAAACAAACAAAAGAACTTTTCAAATTCATCTGTAATCTTAAATATAAATAACTTCAGTTTGATAAAGAACATTTTCTTTGTCTCACTTAAAACCAGCAAGAAAGGCACAAACATAAAAACAACTATAGAAATCTCTCGTGATCGAGACGGTCGGTTTTCTTGGCCGTTAAAGGTCCAGTCTGTCAGATATAGAGGGCTCTAACAGATCCTCCTCCGTGCTGCGTCGTAATGTTTCTACAGTAGTCCAGAGCTCTAGATCGGACCTTTCACAAAAGGAGCAACGACTTTACATGCTCTGAGCTCCTCTATTTCTCTAATGCTGAGCTCAGACTCCAATCCTGTGGGGGGGCATTAGGGGAGTGTGGGGTATCGGAGTCATTGTTACGAGCCATCCGGTCCTTGTAGTACCAAAGTGAAGGCCGTGTCTATATTCTTGGCACAAAGTCAAATATGATTTTAGTGAGTGTTGGGCTCTGCCAAGGTTGCCCCGTTCTGTTCGTGATATTAATGGACAAGATCTCAAGGCCTTGAATGTCCGGTTTGGGAGCCTCTTTGCAGATGACATGGTTCTGTTGGCTTCGTTACAGACTGTGACCTTCAGCGTGCATTTGGCCGGGATGACAATCAGCACCTCTGAATCTAAAGCCACGCTGCTCTGGCTAGGAAGACGGTGCAATACTGGGTTGGGAGTGAGTTGCTGCCCCGAGCGAAGGAGTTTAAGCATCTTAGGGTTCACGAGTGATGGGAAGATGTAGCACGAGATGGACCTGGTGGATTGGTGCAGTGTCGGCAGCAATGCAGGGAATACTGGACCGCTGTGGGGAAGGCAAAGCTCTCGATATTCCAGTCTATCTACGTTCCAGCCCTCAGCTACGTAGATGCTGCTACATCCTACACACTGATCCTTTTAATGGCGTTACTGTCGGCTCATTTCAGCCCAGTCCGTGTAGAAAAACAGTCGTCAAGCAGTCAGATAGTCACCATTAGACCGGCAGCAGTCGAGCATGCGGCCTCCGTCATGTGTAATAATGGTCCTAAGTGTGTGGTCGTCCCCTCCGACAGGCTGTCCTCCTGTCAGACACCTCGCTGCAGCAACACGCAGTCACTTCCCCCGCGCTGCAGGACGGCCCGCCGCTGACTCCGTGCCAGCCGGGCCAACGTCAGTGCCAGAACACACACCAACACACACACAGATGCACACACACCACTTACATGCATGCAAAGCAACTGCGCACGCTCTCACACTCTCACACAAATCAAATGCTTGGCCCTCCTTCTCTGCTGTCCCAGCATGCACCCTGGTTACCTGGCTGCCGTCCCACTAGCAACAGCTGCTACCTCAGGACCGGACTGGAGGTTCCACTGCAGGATAGCACAGACACACTCGCACACAGAGACACACACACACACACACACAGAAATGCAGTCACGTACAGTAGCAGCACAGGCGATACTGGCTTCATTCTTCAGTCTCTGGCTCGGAGGAGGCTCATTGGAGATGATGGAGAACTGAACTAATGAGGCCAGAGGGGTGGACAGGAATGGTATGCACCCCCTGGAATCTGACTGACCCCCCTCCAGAGTCAGAAAGTGAAAGGTATTTGGCTTGTTAGTATTTTGGATGGATTACTGGACCGGCCTACTCGGTGCCTGGAGGGACTGTTAACATTTCTCGTTAGAAAGTTAATCAAACGACTGCAAAGAGCTGTGAAATAACTAAAAACAACTAGAAATGAACGCAGATTTAGCTCAGTGTGATGCGTAACGATGCCTGACTTATGGAAAGATACCCAAAAATTACCAGAGAGATTCAAAATGGTGCAAAAACAAACACAATGTGACGCGAAATGACCCCGAATCTATGCCAAATGTCTACAGAGATGCAAAACGACTAGAAATTACCAAAAAAGTGATCGCCATACTGCGACAGAAAATTGATTACCATAAAACGACCATAGAGCCACACAATAAAAAAATGACCACAAAATGATGCGAAAAACAACCACGGTCTGAAAAAATGACCCCAAATTGATGTAAAATACCAACAACCAACTACAAAATAACACAAGGAGACAGAAAACGACCGCGATGTGATGCCAAATGATCACAGAGATGCAAAACGACAACAAAATAATGCAAAGTAATCACAAAGAGAAAAAAAATAATGCAAAAACAACCAGAATATGATGCAAAATCTATGCGAAATGACACAAAACAGCCACAAAATAACTAACAATGACCACAGAGACACAAAATGACTCCAAATTGATGCAAAATTATTGAAAAAAAATCTTTAAACAAGACTTTAAACCCACCTCTCCCTCTGAGGAGAGCTCATTCATGGACGGATGGATGGATGGATGGATGGATGGATTGATGGAGATGATGGAGGACTGAGCTAATAGGGTGGAGTGGTGCGGACAGGCCTCTGTGAAAAGTGCACAGTGTTGCTGTTTGAGCAGATGCACAGGGTCATAAAGGGAGCGCCTGCTGGGACACCGAACCCTCACCTGGACGGGACGGTGGGAGCAATTACCGGCGTCACTCTTGGACCGTTAACTGTCACATTCAGCGGAGAGGCCGTTATGTAAAGCAGAGCTGTGTGGCAGCTTTGGACTGCTGCTCTGCCTGTGCTGCAGCAGGGCAGGGGTCAGCGCCTCTGGAGGTTATTATGTAACAGCAGGGCCGTCTCCATGACTGCCCCACCCGGCCACAGTGACAGAGGGCTTCACCCCGGCTTCTTCCTCCCGCTGCTCCAACACGGACAGCAGGGCTTCATTTCAGGGCTTATCATAAGTGTCCTTTGGAGGATAGTTTTCTTCGCCGTAGAAGTGCTTTGGTAAGAGGAAAATGTCAAATTCTTGAAATGCTGCTCAACAGAGAACAATTGTCCTTCAACTCCCTCGACTGCAGGTTAATGGGAAGTAGGTGGGACCTTGAAAATCCTTACAGGAAATCCACATTTCTGCAAAGAGTGCTGAATATTATGCAGAGGTGTCTCAGAGAGGAGGTCTGAACGCCCTGCAGAGCCCTCTCAGGGGCTTCCTCATTACCTGCTGAAGCGGAGCTTTTAGTTTTGGCAGTGATGAGTCAGAATGGATGATGTCGGGGCTTAATTACCGCGCTGTGACTGCTGGAGTTCTGATGTCAGCCCCACGCCAGTCTTACACCTCAAGGACACATATAGCCGGCTGAAACATGCAATGCTGGCTGAACTCCATCAGTTCTGCAGAGGTGGCTGTTCTCAGCTGCAGCACATGAGGCTGGACTCAGACGCCTTCACTGGACTTAAGTAGAAACTTGAAGTACTTGTACTCTCTGGAGTGTTTTCAAGCTACAGTGACTTTACCTGCAAAATATATAAAGACTATTAAGTGTAAAACAGATTAAACAAACCAAGAGTGAGTGAAATCTGAGATGAGGCGATCAGTAGAAAAGTTAAAGCTTTGCTGCGTCTGCTCGTCTTAAAATACAGAAAAACAAATCACGTGCACTCAGCATTTCCACAAAATCCTCACACAGCTCGCCATAACCAGGCCCCCTGCCTACCTCACCGACTTGCTCCATAGCCACAATCCATCCATCCTGCAGCCTCTTCTGTTCATCCTGACTACACCACCACCCAGGACCAAGCACTGAACCTTAACCTTCTTCTGCAACTCTGACCTTTCAACCTTAAAATCATCCACCCTGATGCCAAATAAAAATCCAATTAATTCCTGACAAGTGTTACAGCTCTAAATAAATGAAATATAATCAAAGAAAATTGAGTCCTTTCACTTAGTGTATCCCCTCTGTGGTTCTTCAGGACCAGAATCTCTGATACACTAAACAGTCCTCTGCAAGATATAACAAAACGTTCAACCACATACTTGAACAAAACTGTTCAGCTCTCAAACACCAAATTTGTGATTTTTTGTACTTTAACGTGCAAAAAAAAAAAAAAAAGACCAAGCTGAAGTGAAATCCTGTTTTGCAATAATAGACTTTCACTTTTGGAAATTAAAGAATCTCACTTAATTTAAATTTGAGTCTTAACACCAAGAACATTTCAGGGCAAGCTGCTTTACAGACAGAGGCAAGAGACTTGATTGTTTTAAGTCAACATTTCAATTTGCAAAAAACTTTCAAGGCCTTATTTTCCCCCCTTGAAATTCAAACTAAAGGGAAACATTGACTTCACTGTAGTGTGCTAGCCTGAGCTCAGACAGTCGAGATTTTAATCTAGTGACAAACTTCAGACATTAACCAGGTCGAGCTCCGTGTAACCAGATTCCCACATTTGAGAGTCCTTTGCAAGATATTTTAACTAAATGTCGACGATAGTTGCACAAGACTGTTCAGCTCTAAAACACTGTAAATGTAATTTTTAGTACTTTAACGTGCCAAAAACTTAAAGCTGATGTGAAATCCTGCTTTGCAAAAATACTTCCAATGTTAGAAATTAAAGAACCGTCACTTAAAGTTTGAGAGTCTTAACACCAAGAACATTTCAGAACCAGCAGCTTCACAGACGTCGAGTCAAGAGGCTCGATTGTTTTAAGTCAACATTTTCAATTTGCAAAAACTTTCAAGGCCTCATTTTCCCCCCCTTGAAATTCAAGGGACAAACTTCAGACATTATCCAGGTCGAGCTCTGTGTAACCAGACAAAGACGTCAGACACGAACAGGTTTGGGTTTTTTCGTTTTTATTAAACAACTCTGCACGACAGCGACAATGGTGACGGTCAACGCAGCAGAGACTCTGGTCCTGGACAGCGACTTCAAGCGGTCTCCTCCTTGGTGACACGGTCCTTCTTGAGTGGTCCCTGTGGAGCGACAAACAGAAAGGATCAGATGTGTAGCGACTCTGAGCTGGATGTAGAGTGACGGCTCAGAGCAGCCGATGTTCCCAGAGAGTGAACAGGGAGCGAGCACAAACAGGCACTGCTCCCCTGCCTCACTGGGGCTCACTATGGCACTGGAATGGAACCAGAGTTCACACTGAAGACTGAACCAGGTTACGAACAGTGCGAACAACATGAACATTAAAGTCTCCTCGATGAGCCAGGAAGACAAACAGCTTTTCAGACTCACCATGAACGCCTTCTTCTCCTCCACGGTCTGGAAACGGCCGTGACCGAACTTGGAGGTGGTGTCGATGAACTTGAGGTCGATCTTCTCCAAAGCACGACGGCTGGTCTGCACCAGCAGAGACTGAAGAGTAACGAGGAAATAATGAGTTTAAGTTTTGGGGACACACCAGCTTCAGGTGCAAAGTTCATTTACAAGACTTTGTCCTCACCTTGCGCAGTGTCAGCACCCTCTTCTTGGTTCCAATGACGCAGCCCTTCACCATGACGAAGTCGTTGTGCACCTCGCCGTAGTGGACGAACCCACCCTGTAACAAAGAAACATCACGAAAGTCACATCTTCTGCTTCCAGGCTGGACGGTTCAACAAAGAGACCGGCTGCACGAGCGTCACTCACCAGGGGGTTGATGCTCTTGTTGGACAGATCGTACTCAGTGGAGGCGTTGTTCTTCACCAGCTTGCCATCCTTGGTGTGGTAGCCCTGGCCGATCTTGTAGATCTTCTTGTTGATCTCTGTGCGGTGGTGGTAACCCTTCTGACCGGCACGGGCCACGGAGAAGGCCACGCGGGCGGGATGCCAGGCACCGATACAGGCCACCTTACGCAGACCACGATGGGTCTTGCGGGGAAGCTTCTTTGTGTGCCAACGGCTGGTGACACCTGTGAAGAGCGAGGATTTATTAGATTAGGTTTGTAAGTCAAAGGAACTTCCACATATCAAGGCATAGACTGCGCTCAGTACTCGACATTCAGCAAGGGGAATAAAACCCATTATGTCCGCCCGTCGAGGGGATCATCACAGCAAAACTCATTTAATACAGATACAAAAGATCCGGTTCTTGTTTTATCGTTCCTAAACTAAAAATGTTCTTCCTTGAAGATCAAGGTTCACCAGTTCAATCACAGCTAATGGAAACTTGAACTTCGTCCTCACCCTTGTATCCGTGTCCCTTGGTGACTCCAATGACGTCGATCATCTCGTCCTGGGTGAACACGCTGCTGATGGGCACGGCCTGTTCCAGCTTCTCGCGGGCCCAGTCCACCTTGTCGGAGATGGTGCCTCCGTTCAGCTGCACCTCCATCAGGTGAGACTTCTTCTGCCTCAGGGGCAGCAGACGCATCTGCACGGAGAAAACACGAGCGGGTCAGAACCGAGACCACGTCCACAGTCTGTTTCAATTATTAGCTGTGTAGTCTCAGAAGGAAGGCAGCATGGAAGGTATCCTCATGTGTGTCGGGCGCCGTGCCTGACGCAAGATCCGTGGTCTCATCACTGACAGACAACCAAGAACTTAAACCTCATAACGGAGCGAGTAAACATACTAACCTGTGTGTGGGCGATGATGCGGATGACCTGGCAGTACTTCTTCATGGAAGCAAAGTCCTTCTCCAGCTGCTTCTTGCCCTCATCGTCCTGCCATTTCTTGCAGTATTTGGTGAAAGCCTTCTTCTTGGACTTGTACCTGAGGACGCAGCGTGGCAGGAGAGAAGACAGGTTGGCACAGGTCCTTCATAACCCCGCAGGGTCAGCGGAAGAACGCAGTGCATAGCTGCTCGCCCACCCCTCCGTGTGGATGAGGGGGGCTCCGTCAGCTAGTAAAGGGTTTCGGCTCATGGCACAGTTTCTAAGAAGCACTTTCCACTGGCCAGAGGAGCCCGGAGCTCATCAGGGCACGTGGCACCTGAGCGGAGCTGCCACAGAGGCCACCGTCACGTTAGACTCACTCAGTGAAAACACAAGATGTTTTTTATTTCCACTGGGCAACTAACTGCTTCAAGCTAATTTAAAATCATCTTATGTAGCATCTCACCAGTTCTTGTAGAACCGACGCTTGCACTCGTCGCTGACGTGCTCGGCGAAGATGGTCTTGAAGGAACGCAGGCCACGGGGGGTGTTGACGTAACCCACGACGCCAACGACAATCATGGGAGGAGTCTCCACGATGGTGACGGCCTCGACCACTTCTTTCTTGTTCACCTCTGCAGAGGAGAGAAACAGGCAAGTGTCAATGTGACAATAACTTCTACATTAGACTGCACCTTATGGCACAGGCTGCGCTCAGTACTCGACATTCAGCAAGGGGTATAAAACCCATTATGTCCGCCCGTCGAGGGGATCATCACAGGCAGAACACCAAACCAAAGTATTATTTCCAACAACATCCCAAAAACACATCTTTAAATATTATGGATGCACCAATTGTATAAAAACTTACTTGAGCCAGGTCTGTCGACCTCACGGACGATGTGTGTCATGCCGGCCTTGTAGCCCAGGAAGGCAGTCAGGTGCACGGGCTTGCTGGGGTCATCCTTAGGGAAGCTCTTGGCCTTACCACGGTGACGACGACTCCTCTTGCGGGGCAGGAACCCCAGGGATCCGTGGCGCGGGGCCGAAAACTTACGGTGGGACTGTGGAGGGAGGAAACCGTTAGCTGGGCCAAACTCAATAACATTCAGCCAAACGGTTATAGAACATAAACACCATGCGTGACAAGTCATGCATGTTCCTCGGATTAGTGATGGGTCTGTGGTGAACGAGTTGGTTCGGTAGACCAATGCAATGAACACAGACAAATTACAGACCAACAGTTGCAAACCGATTTACACTGTACAGCCAACTATTTTTTCTGTATACAATTTCAATTTGATAGACCTCAGCATATATAATGTAAATTCAGTTTATACTGACGGATTTAGACTGTTAATACTGTTGTGTCTGTATTGTTCATACCACCTTATTTATCTTAAAGATTTGCCACTGTCTTTTAGCTTGAATATATTTTTAAAAATGTTATTTCGTGTTTATTGTTGACTTGACTATTGGCTACAGCAATTTATTGACATGAGTCAAATGAACCGACTCCCTAAAATAAAACGAACTTCCCATCGCTAGTTTAACGTGTACCCTGTGACGTCACTGACAGCGCGTGGTTAGCTTAGCCACTCCGGTATAAAGGGAGGCCTGAAAATAGCCCTTCAAAAATAAGTTAAGTGGTTTGTAGCAGCCATAATGTGCATAAATAGAAAAACTGATTAAAATACATGTGTTTAAAGACGAGAAAATTATAAAGTAGAGGCCTATGTTAAGCTGCCATTTTGGATCCTCAGTTGCCGGTATGGTTGGTAGGTGCGTCATGAAAAACCTTAAATAATCACATAAATATATCCAACACATCACTGTAACTTCATATAAAAGCAAGCCGAGTGTTTAAAAGATGTTAAACATGAAGGATGCCGCAGATGAGAGACAGATTCAAAGTAAGAGTTTCAGCTGGAGCAGAGCGGACTCACCATTTTGTCTCCAATCCGATTCAAAGAGGCCTGACGAAGGGAAGCCGGCCGTATATATACACAGCAGAAGATATCGCGAGATTCGGCCTAGAAGACCCGCCCCCGTGATTTCACCACAGATGTAATACACTCAGTGGCCACCGGGTGTCGCTGTTTGGCACGTTACAGTTAACAAGAGGTACTAAATCTATCTATCTTTGTCTATTTCACTGTACAATACATCTTGCTGCTACATTCTGTTTCTTTTCATATTTTATATACTTTATATTTATACTGTTGTTACTTTTTAATTATTTTTTATTTATTTTTTTGGCCTTATCAAGCTTTGCTTTTGATTGAGACAGCTGAGGAGTGACAGGAAGAGGGGAGAGAGAGAGAGAGAGAGACAGAGAGAGAGAGAGATGGGGAACGACATGCAGCAAAGGGTCAGAGGTCGGATTTGAACCCCTCAGCCGCTCAGCTGCTTCCTTGTCTCCTGTTTTTATTCTGAGCCAATGCAATGAAATGTACACTGTGACTGTGGATACAACTGAATGACAACAAAGTCTGCCTAAGACTTAGACAAAATAAATGTCTTCATACAATATTATTTCAGGAATATTTGTCCTTATTCAACAGTACACAACCTAACTGCAGTGCCAGTCAAAGGACACATTCTCACTGAATTTTTAATTTTAATAGTTTTCTAAAGTGAAGACATTGAAACTTATATAACACACTCATGTCTTTAAAGCAGCTACTTCTTGCTTTGATGACAGTTCTGCACACGCTCAGTACTCTCTCTCCATCTTGAAGGAGTTCCCACCTATCCTGATTTTTATTATATATTCTTCCACAGTATGAAGGTAGATTAGTGCCATATATCTGAAGAAGAGCAGACTAAGATTTGCACTTTTAAAACCCGTAATTCGCAACTTGTAAACGCGCATCTCAGAGTTTGTAAGTGTAACTTCAGATCCACACATCTGCAAAAAGCAAACTGCAAGCATATTTCACAACTTGTGAAAGCGCGTCTTCGAATTTGCACTTGTAACTTCAGATCTGCAAAGCTGCACAACATGATTTGCATTCGCAGGTTCCCATTTGCTCGCTCAGTTGCGTCATCCTTCTCTCGTGAATTTTGGCACGATTCTCTCGGATGGATTTGAAGGAAACGATTTGCGAGCAGAGACCAGGAATGCCTGTTTTACCACTCTTGTCCAAGAGGTGGCAGTGTGGTTATTGGATAATATATCAATAAACGGCTCCGTTTTTTATTTATTTTTTATTTTATTATTGCAATAAGACAGAGTATTACAATGACACGTGACAGGTAGAACAGAAATTGCTGATCATTACATCAAGATAAAGTCAGTAAAAAAAAAAACAAGAGATAAAAAACATACATAGACATACAAGGGGAATATATCTTAAAGAACATTTAGAAGCTTTGTGTTTTTCTTATTATGTACAAGTTTAAAAGATTTGAGAAGAGAGGAAATTTCTAAAATAAAAATATCAAAGAGAGGTTGATTCTCTTGCCATTTCTGTTTATGAATGAAAAATTTGGCTTGTAGAACATAAAAGTTAACTAAAAATTCAAATGATGAATCTGTAGAGTTCTCATAATAAAAGAAGATGTCTTTGAGAGTGAAGACATAATGGCCCTGTTGTGCAAAAAGGTGAAAACTAAGGTCTATTAGAAATTTCTTAACAGTATTGCACTCAAAAAATAAATGTACAACTGTTTCATCTTCCTTATTACAAAAAGAGCAATGTAAATCTAGGTCTATGTCAGTATATTTTGAAATATTAACATTTGTAGGGTAAATCTTGTGGAGAATCTTAAAATGGACTTAATAAACGGCTCAGTGGTGGTGGTGGGTGGCTGGCCATGACTCTTGGTCTACGACACGGCGCCATGAGAACATGGAGAGAAGTGTTCAACAACGTGTAAGTAACATTATGGTTTACACGTTGTTGAACACTTCTCTCCATGTTCTCGTGGCGCCGTGTGTCGCAGACCATGATTCATGGACAGCCGTTTATTGAGATAATCCCTGACTTTTGCATGGCCAATAACCACACTGCCACCTCTTGGACAAGAGTGGTAAAACAGGCATTCCTGGTCTCTGCTCGCAAATCGTTTCCTTCAAATCCATCCGAGAGAATCGTGCCAAAATTCACGAGAGAAGGATGACGCAACTGAGCGAGCAAATAGGAACCTGCGAATGCAAATCATGTTGTGCAGCTTTGCAGATCTGAAGTTACAAGTGCAAATTCGAAGACGCGCTTTCACAAGTTGTGAAATATGCTTGCAGTTTGCTTTTTGCAGATGTGTGGATCTGAAGTTACACTTACAAACTCTGAGATGCGCGTTTACAAGTTGCGAATTACGGGTTTTACAAGTGCAAATCATAGTCTGCTCTTCTTCAGATATATGGCACTAATCTACCTTCATATCCACAGGGTTAGGCTGGTTGACTGTGAAGAGCAGGTCATCTTACACAGCACCTCATCACTCTCTTTTTAGATCCATTTGGACTCATCAGACCAAAGTCAACATACACTTTTATTGAACTTTGTGTATTTAAGAAAACGTAAATCTTTGTGTGTTCACATCCTACATTTAACGCCCCTTCTAAATGACAGTAAATAAAAAAAATCAAGCTGTCTTAACATTTATTATCATTTCATTCATAAAAATAAAGGCTGCACATTTACAACCTTTCAGGTTAAGGCAGCAACATTTTGTTTTATGATCCAGTGATGTAACTTTTTATTGTCGTGTTTATTGTAGGAAAGAAATTATTATTATCACCAGAATGCCACCAGAGGAAAGTTTGGACACGTTTGTGTTTTCATGTTTGTGTCTTGAAGTATAATCACAGAATAAAATGCTACACATCATGCACCGATGTAAACATGTTTACATTCGACAAAAATAAAATCCTGCAGCTAGTTTTGTGCTTTCACAGCGTTTGTCTTGCAAATTTAAAAGTGCTACAAATGATCAAATCTAACATTTCTCAGACTTCATGCTTTGCTGCTTCTGGACAAGCAGCTTCTGCGTTTGAATTCTCGGGATCCTGCGTTGAATGAAGCTGTACACGCCGTGCACGTGATGCAGAATGAGAACATTTATTTCTCCGACTCATGCGACAGTAGTGATGCAGATGCAGTCCTGAAGACGGTTTGAATAAACTGACTCTCACTCCAAAAATGTTCATGGAGGTGTGATCAGTCCCAAGAAAAACAAATAATAAGAGCTGAGAGCGTCTCAGTATTTAGACTTGTTCAAGTTTAAGAATGTAGGTTTGTCTCAGGTCTGTTTCAGGAGACTTGGTCCGATGGTCCGGATAACGATGTCTGCATACACGGACAAACACCGGCCACTGCCGGTCACTCTCGATCAAGGTTCATCTTTTGGAAGAAGGCTTTTCCAAACTCGTATGTGCTTATCATGACAGCGCAGGCTGGGGCCACTTTGATCACCCTCGGCATGAAACCTGAGGAAGAAACAAATGTTTAATAAAATAATCGCTGTGTTTTTACTGAACCTGAAGACAGAAGAAGAAGCGGGTACCTGCAAAAAGGCCCCTGTAGCCCAACTCGGCCCAGATTTCCTTCATGATGTGCCATGTGGACGAGGTTCTCTTTAAGGTAACTGCGAGAAAAGGGAAGAAGTCACTACTACAGGATTCTCTCCTCGTATACGTTCATATATTTCATCTCAGTGGAAGCACAGACCTCCCAGAGTGTCCATTTCTCCCAGCTGGATCTGTCTCCGTGTCTTCACCACGTCAAAAGGCAACGTCAGGATTGCAGCAATCTACACGACACACACAGACAGACAGACATGTATTACATAAACCAGGTGCAGCCATGTGGTTACAGTTAGATATTATCTCAGCGTTCATATCAGGAGGGCGGCGGCTTCATTGTTGCACAACAAAACGCTGAATGTGGGTCGGTCACCGGCCTGATTCTCTGAACATGAACCTGACAATAGATCCACCTGAAACCTCAGGAAAGTTACAGTACACTGAAGTAAACAGACAGTTTACTGGTTACATGAAGTCATGCATTAGGAGGATTTTAGACAGTTATCAGCTGATAAATGTTGATGAAACATAATGCTACAGTCTGTTTCTTGCGTGGCCCAAGTTTTTACAAGTAAAAATGATGTTGGATCACTTCTGTAACTTCACTTCTGTAAGAGTGAAACCAGCAGGAGCATTTCAAAAGTTTGTTTACTTGCTCAGATTTGTTGATCTTTGCACTCTGTGTTTTATTTTGAAAATCCACCAGCTCCTCTGTGCTGTTTCTGCATCAGGATAAATTCAGTGAATTCATGTTTTTGTTCACAGCTACGACAGCTAAGTGTTCTGAACACTCTACATACCAGCGGCTGAGATAATATTTAGATCCACTTTCCAAACTGACAGAAATAAAAGCTGCCAAAATCTAAATAATTATAATGTGAGGTCAGAAACGCCGGACTGCTGCAGTGGAGCAGGAGGACTCACAGCTCCGGAGACGGCTCCTGCAGTGAAGCTGATGGAGACGCTGGCCTGAGTCGTTTGGTGCTGTTCACATAACCGGGCCTTCACCAGCTCGTAGTTGAACCAGTACAAAGCTGCAAACACACACGGACAGGGACAGGTTACTGCTTAATTTCAGTTTCCTACACACTGACTGAAGGTTCGAGCTGATTTTCAGGAACGCAGATATAGTACGACTGTTTGGATCATCTGAAGATGAAAACAGAGGCTGCAGGAGCGGTTCTTTAAGAGGATGAGTTACCTTCCCACATGTTTTTTGTTTGTAAGTATTATTAGGTTTCATTCTGTGTTGCTGCTCTCACCAGAGAAGGGCACGTCTCTGAGCACGGTGGGTCCCCATCCCCTCCACAGGGACAGCAAACCGTCCTGCGCCACCGCAGAGCGGATGCACGCCCGCAGCTCGCTGTAGGGCAGCCGGCGGGACTGCATCTTGGTCCTGACCAGCTCCAGAGGACTGATCACGGTCACAGCACCCACTGCGACACACACACACACACACACACACACACACACACACACACACACACACACACACACACACACACACACACACACACACACACACACACACACACACACACACACACACACACACACACACACACACACACAGGGCGTCAGAGACACAGTGACATGTTACAGTCGGCATGTCTACATGTGTGTTCATAGACTTACATCTGGCCAGACCTCCAGCAACAAGCGGGATGTGGTTGCCTTGGAAACCCAGACCGTATCTCAGGAAGTCCCGCAGCTGGTCGTAGCAGGTGAAGTAGATGACGGTGGCTGGTACAGCCATAACCCTGCACACACACAGGTTCCATATTCAAATATATGTTATATCTTTTTTTTTTTACATTTACAGAAGAAACACTCACAGTGTCGGCGGTAAGCCGCTCCACAGAGACCGGAGTCCTTCGTGTCGGCTGATTTTCACGAAAGCGTCCTGCGGCACAAACAAACACGTCAGACACATCCGGATCGTTTCCGTGGTGAAAGCTGCTCGTGTGCTCGGCGTACTCACGAGTGTCCCGCTGAAATGTGTCGGCGTCTTGTACCAGCTGCTGCAGCTGGTTCCGTTCTGACACACGTAGATGTGATCCATCAGTCCGTTACAGTACAGGAAACACTTCCCTGTAAAACACGGAGCGGTCGTGAGTTTGAATCCTTCTTGGGGGGCAGATGTGATGGCAATGACCACAGAGTCAGGGCGATGATAACATCTGTCCTCGTCCCTGCTTACTCTCCCTGTTTGTTCAAACCAACTCTAAAAACAAAAACATTTCACAACCTTTTCCTGGAGCCGCGTTACCTTCATACTGTCCATCAACAAACAGACGGAGGCCAAACGTCTAAGCTGACAGAAAACACGTGAAGCACTATTCGGTTGTTTTGTTTGTGTGTTCGGTCGAGCGTGCGCCCTCACACGGAAAGTTGAAAGTGTTAGCGTGCGGCGGCGGCGGGGCTGGGTCAGATACTCACACTTTGAAGGGCGGATGACGCCGCCCCACGGAGCGGCTTCGGCGGCTGAAGCTACGGGACAAAGCAAAAGAGGCGAGAAGGCGTGAAGGAGGTAACCATGGTAACCACCAGCGGCTGTTAAAAAGCAGAGTCTGTGTTTCAGAAGACAAACTTCAAACTTCTTGTCCTACCTTGGTGGAACGGCGTTTGCTGAGCCTGCAGCCTGATCTTCACAACGTCCAGCGGTGTGACTGTGACACACACACACACACACACACACACACACACACACACACACACACACACACACACACACACACACACACACACACACACACACACACACACCAGTTTATTAGGCACAGCAGCTTAAAGTAATAAACAGTCCTGCCTTCATGAAGGTCATGAAAGTTTTTGTTGGACTGGGGCTCATTCTGGACGCTGCAGTATCAAACTGGATCGCACAATAACACATCTTTTATTTTTATATCATTGAATAAAAACAAACTACATGAAACAAAGTTCAACAGAACCATAAACTACATCCTCCAAAGTGAATAGACTCCTCACTAACAGCCGTCAAAGCGGGGCGGCAGCGTTGCCAACATGGCGACTTTCTTGCTAAATTTATTGACAGTAGAGAGTCTGTGATAATTTGTCTAAATAATAATAATAATCATGATAATATGCTAAGTGTGTGTCCTGTTTTTAGTGATACAGGAATAAATAATACAACAATACAGGATTTTATACAATAAAAATGATAAAGGACAAATGATTCCCTCTGAGATTATTAAAGTGTTTCTGATTCTGAAAAAACAAGAAATATGAAGTCTGAAACAATAATAAAAACTGACACCTCAGAGCTTCCATGGTGGAGCAGAGTGAGTCAATGAAGTGATGCAAGTTACTGAAACAAAGTTATTAAACTACATTTATTATGTAGAATAAAAAAACAGAACTTTAACCTGCGACAATAAAGACTGGGACAGCTGCATCCGACTGCAAGTGGCTGAGAAATAAACACAAAGTGCTAAAAACTGCAGTTCCTCAAACGTCCACTTGAGGCTGGCTCCAGAAGTGAGTCAGTCTCCATAAGTCCCCATGTTCAAATGTCCAACTTCACAGCAGAAATAAACATGTTTACAGCCTGGTACATCTAAGACCAGACGGTGAGGAAAACAGGAATCACAGCCACAGACGTACGGACGTGAATCGCTTCCATGAACTCACCAAAAATCGATGTAAGGAGGGCTCCGGTGCCAGAAGCCAGCATCTGCTGCACCGGAGAGATCGCAGCCACGGAGCTGCTGTTCACGGCCCGCTCCCCCATCCTTCCCGCCTGTCAGACCAAAAAAACATGCCAAGTCATGATGAGAACACAATGTTCTGGAGCTCCCGCAGAGGTGTTTCCTGACCCTGTTCCACCTCCTGTAGACGTCTTTGTTTCGCCGTTATTATGAGGAGTCCTGATTGTGCACGTGAGGTAACACCAGACATTACATTAGAAAACTCAAAAGCAGAAGTGCAAGAAAACAGCAACGTTTGCTACATCGATGTGAGCTGGGGACGTCCAGGCGCGGCTGGTGAAACATTATGATAACTTATCTACAATGTGCATGTCAACAGGCGGCTAGAGACACCCACTGCTGACCGAGAGAGAGAAGGCAGTGACAGATAAACACACAGTCCATCAGCCAACAGTAAAATAAGACAAAAACTAATGTCCTGAAAGACTCATGGTCTCAACTGAAGATGTTCTGACTGAATATTCTCTAAAAGAAATGAAGCATTATGGAGTGACGCTCACGTTTAAGCTGCCTGCTGTCTGAGCTGTGTGGTTCACTTTTGTCCTGTTTCTTGACTTAATTACAATTTAATTTAGACAGTTTCAGCCGCTTTGCCCTCGAGGTTTGTCCAGACAATGAGCTGCTCTGGCAAACAAATGTTCCTCTAAAACAAACGTGTGGTTTCCTGTCGGCTGTATTTAACTTACATCAGAATCAAAATGACTTTTATTGGTCAGGTGTGCGTACATAAAACAAAGAATTAGACTCCAGTAAATGCAGTATGTAGAATATCAGTAGATTGAATCAAAAGTGATGATATTTAACAGAAATTAAATGTTAGCAATAAGAATAAATGATTTTGAGTTTGCAGGTGTTGCACAGGTAACGTTCCTGACATACTGTGTCTGTTTTTACCTGAGGGTCACGTCTCATGGTGACACATTACAATTGTTTACAATACTGTTTACCCTGTACACATCTTTCATCATTGATACATCTCCGCTGAATCCTTCTATATTTGCCATATTTATACTGTTTATCTTTTTAGATTTGCCATAATTTTCTTAGATATCTTTTTAACTTGTGTATATATTTTTTCATATTTCATGTATATTGCTGTTTGCACCTGGCAAATGAGGGAAACAGTTCTCTGTATGTTCCTGTACATGTGGCAGCATTGACAATAAGGTACCTACCTTTCCTACCTTCAAATGAAGCAGATTAATCAAAGATCCAGGTAAAATTATTGAGAAAGGACACTCTGTCACCATAAACGTATATACGTACGTATATATATATATATATATGTACAGATGTGTGTGTATATATATATGTATATATATGTGTATATATATATATACATACATACATACATAATTCTACCATACTGCTTTATTTATATCTATATCATACTGCGATACTTATATTTAAATTCATAATTCTGCTTATACGGTTCATACTATTTATATCTCCAGACTGTCTTTTAGTTTGTATATCTTGTACACACACACACATATATATATATATTTATTTTTTTCGTATTTTATTGTATATATATTTTTACATCTTCACTTATATTTATTTAGTATTTTATATTTCATGTTTAGTGCTGTTTGGGCAGAGAGAAACGTAATTTCAATTCTCTGTATGTCTTGTACATATTGCAGTATTGACAATAAAGCCGACTTGAACTTGAACTTCAGTCAAACATTCACATGTAACTGTCAGCAGTTGGATGCTAAGCTAAGCTAAGCTAAGCTAAGCTAACGGTTACTCACCTCTGCTTTAGCTGCTAGCTGGGTTGTTGTTGTGAAATGCAGTCGCGCCTTTCGCCCATTTCCGTCAAACCGACGTGACGCTGCCACATTTAAGAGCTAACGTTAGGTCGCTTATTCTTCTCCGTTGTCGGTGATAATCCGTAAACATGTTGTCTTTTGTTGTTTTTTGTTGTTTTTTTGGTCGAGCTACAAAGCTCGCAGCCTCGCAGCCTGAGCAGCGGGGCACGTTGTCAGGACATGTCATGTAAAGCGTACGTGTTGACGTCACAGATCTATAGAAGGTCCCAGCAGAGCGATAGTGCTCAGTGTTGATAGAGGCGAGGCCAGTGCGCATGTTCTAGAGATCAGCGCTGCCCCACCCCCTTCCTCTGCCGCTGTTGTAGCTCTGGCGCCCCCTGGTGGACAGGACGTACGGCGCGCTGCAGCCGCCGCATGTAAACAAGTTTGTCTGGCTACAGCTGAACAGGAGCGAGTTCATTGGATGATACCAACCAAATTTAATAAAAGAAATGAATGCAATAGACCAGGAGAGGCGCTGCAGAGTCTCTCTCTCTCTCTCTCTCTCTCTCTCTCTCTCTCTCTCTCTCTCTCTCTCTCTCTCTCTCTCTCTCTCTCTCTCAGGGGCGTGTTCAGTTACACAGAGCAGGTTTATCATTTGTTTTATTGTGAGTTGAGACACTTGTGAAACATCTGCCGGCTCGTTCACAGCAGCCCTTCAAGTCTTTTCACCAAGGTGAGAACCAAATAAACTTAAAGTTTTTATTTTAGCGCTCAGAATCTGACATGCTTAAAAAAAGATGCCTTATACTGATTTACACACGTTTAAAGAAGATTATTTGCAATATGTTTTATTGTTTAGATTGTTTTTTATATTTTAGGTGTTGTAAATAATCCCAGTGTGTTTAATTTCTGTTTATTCTGACAAGCTGAGATTTGTTAGATTGAAGGCGTTTCCTTTTCAATGCGCAAGACGAACGAAACCGAAAGTGTCTTTATTTAATGTTTTATATCAAACTATATTGATTGGCTTTTCTGTTATGAATTATTAAACACGAAAAAGCTTCTAAGGGACCTGCTACACTTGAGGAAACAAATCAACACGTGAAATAAATGAAGATAAAGCTGACTCTCAGACTTTTGTATTTTTGTTTTTTATGTGAGCATGCCTCTTAGACTTTCTGCTACATGTCTTGATCAATAGTTTCTGAAGAATTAAATGCAAAAATCTTGTTTCTGATGTTTTTTTGGGGGGTAGGGGGATTCATGCACACCTTTCACTTTTCCTTTCCCCTGTGTAGATGCAGAGGTGGGTTGTGATCTGTTGGGCTCTCTTGGCCCTGGTTGGTGCAGATGAGTGTCCAGATGGAGGAAGATGTGAAGAGGGTCAAACCTGCTGCAACAACCCGGACAGTGGCTACGAATGCTGCCCGTTTGACAAGGTAGATCTGGCTGCTGCATCATAATTTGCATCTGCTGTCAGCTGACTCGCTTCTGTAGTAATCTAACTTTTTGTCATTGCACCAAATGTTGGAAACTTTACACCTAAATTTCAACATTAAGTTACAAAAAAACACCATATGTCACAGATTCTTACATTGTTTACAAGTACTTCGTTTATTTGTGTACACTGTGCATGTCAAAGTGCAGTAACATCATATTTAACTAACATTTAGTTAGGACTACAGTCTTTCTGTCATAATAATGAGGGTATAAAATAAAGGAACTGTCCAAATCAGTCTCCTTTTCTCTACTTCTGCTTTTATGCAGTTCCTCAACATGTAATCTAGTGGTCATTAGTTTAATGCCTTAAATAAATGTATAATTTCATTCAAACATCTAACAACTAAACCAAACAGACCACTGCACGGTTAGCCTTGACTTACTCGTGTATTTTATTGATGCTGTGTTTTTAGATGTTCTCTGAAGGTAAAATTAAGGATTCGCAACCTGAAAACTTTAAACCTTTCTTCAGCTGCTATTACCGTTATCTGCTGCACAGTTAACTTCATTCATTCATTCACTCCTCAGACATAGTACTTCCATTTAAGTGAAATACTCTGCCCCTTTGTTCATCACATAGTAAAACGTATATTAGATAACCATTCCTCTGTGCTGCTATTCATTCTCAGTGCTGTTTTACTACCTTATGGGCCTGATAAAAGGTCTGTCTTTATTTAGCAAGTGTGATATCAGTTTTAAAACTTTGGTAGTCAAAGTGTCACTGCTGCTGCTCTCCCTCGTAGGCTGAGTGCTGTGAGGATCACATGCATTGCTGCCCCGCGGAAACAATCTGCGACGTGGCCACATCCAGCTGTGTGAACGCTACCGTGTCCATCCCCTGGGTTGATAGAGCTTCTGCTGACAAACCGACGCTCTCTAAAGTGAGAATAACAGACTATCTGTAGCTTCTATGATAAAATACTGAGTAAGAAGAATATGAGGTAGATTTGTTCTCATCTCCCACCCTGTCCCCGCAGTCCTTCAGGATGATCAGGGCGTACAAGGGGGAGGACGAGGAGAACGTCTGTCCTGATAACTCTCGATGCCCACCTGAGTACTCCTGTCTGAAGGCCTTGACAAAATACGGCTGCTGTCCCCTAGCTCAGGTAATTGAACCATGTCCAACACGGACACACATGCAACATCCAAGTGGCAAACTGGACACATGACAGGCACAATAAAAAAGAGGATATTAAGCTCAAGAGTTGAAGAGTTCGAATATGTTCAAAATGAAAGTTTATCATCTAGAAACTTCCTGTCACAAAGAGGATCTTTGCTTGTTAGTTTACACAGTGAGACGTTTCACTTCATTGAAAGCGATAAATGTCAAGTGTATTTATATAAATATCTTGTGCAACGCACTGCAGAGTCGAATAAAAGCTGAGTATATAGCTACATATAGAGATGTATATAGACTATGGCACCTATTTGGAGAAATGCATTTACTAAGTGAGTGATGTCTCCTGACAGGGAGTCTCCTGCTCTGATGGGAAACACTGCTGTCCTGAAAGCCACCAGTGCAGTGAAGACAGCCGCTCCTGCATCAAGAAAGGTAAAAGATCTACTTTGTGTTAATGATTAATTACAAATCTTAGTCAACAAAAATAATCTGGAGTTCCCCAAGGCTCCGTTCTTGGTACCTTTCCTGTTTAACCTTTCCACCTATCCTGTGCGTTCAAGTTATGGAAAACAACAATACATTTTACTGTAATTAACTGACTATAGCCGTAAGAATATATCAATAATTAAAAGGACTTTGTGTGTCAGCAGGAGTTCATAAGAATCAGCTACTGTCTTTTCCGGTTGTCTTCAAAAAGTCAATCAGCTGCAGCCGATTCAAAGAACTGGCTGTAAAATAAAAGTGTTAGCAGCCACACAGGATGGCCTCGGTTCGGGTCTGATTACCATCCCCAGAGACAAAACTAAACACGTAGAAGCAGTTTCTCTGCACCACTGGGTGTGTTTCAGCTCTTGGTTAAACTAAATTTTAGATGGGTTTTTCTGTTTGCCTCAATTTTTCATCTTAAGCACTTTGAATTGAACCTACCTGACCTTGGCTTACCTTCATGAGAACTCATTAGTACTTTTATCTCTAACTAGTCATGGACACATTTTTATAACTCGATATCGTATTATTATCTCCCTGCAGAGTTTGTGACTTCAATCCTGTGCAGTGACGGAGTGTCAGAGTGTCCTGAGGGAACCACCTGCTGCGAAGACGCAGAAGGAAAGTGGGGATGCTGTCCCATGCCAAAGGTACAAACTGGCTGACCTTTTCACTATAGACACACACACAGTGTACTCCATACCATAAGTGAGTATGAATGAAAAAAAGTCAAACGATGGATTTTGCATGTCCAGCTATCGTGACTTTACGGCATCTTATCTATGGAGACGTGTCTTTATTGTCTAAACAGGCCGTGTGCTGCGAGGATAAGACACACTGCTGCCCTGAAGGGACCACATGCGACACCGAACACTCCAAATGTATTTCCACAACCACCAGAAAAGAGATGCCGATGTGGGCGAAACTGCCGGCTAGAATAAGAGCCGAGTGGGAGGATCACAAATGTAACTTCACTTCCTCATTCTAGTTTAATCATTGTCTAAATCTGAGTGTGTGTGCGTGTGTTCGTAAACCTGTTCTCTGTGTGTGTTTCCACTTTTAGTGGCCGAACAAGTGACTGCCAAAACAGCTAATGAGGGCGATGAAAAAACCCCTGAAGTGACTACAGTAAATTCGGTTCCTCCTACTGAGAAGGAAGTAACAGTGTCATCTGTTGCTAGGGCAGCTGCAGGTGAGATCCATCAGATTATATCGAACAAACACAAAAATAAAGTTTAAGACTATCATTAAAAAAAAACAACATATGAAATCAGATGCAGATTTTTTTAACTTTAACAATGGCTGCATTTCATTTAATTTAAGCATGTCAGTTTGTGTGCATGACTATTAATATTACAGTTAGAAGTTGCACTTAGAACATTTCCTAGTCAGTAATAGTACCAATTATATTTTGGTAATCTGATGCAAGAAGTTTTAAAAAGTTTTGGAAAGTTTTGTCCAGATTGCAGTTCTTCCTGTGTCCAGCTCTGTTTTAACATTTAATGTAGAATCAAAGATGCCCCTGTCAAACAAACACGCCATGTGTCCATAAACCTTGACAGACAGTATAAGGGACACATCAGAAAAGTTTGTTGTAATCAGCGAAATTCAAAAATAACTTCCTCAATTCCTCAAGATCACTTGAAGTGTTTTTTTTTGTCTTTTTGTAAAGAGAGTTAATTCTATTAAAACAACTTGAAATTGAGCAATTCAATGCCCCCAGTTTCAGAGTTTTGGTAAATATGGTCAGCTGCACACGTGTATTTGTTGTGATTATATTATCTAATAATCAAAATCGAGCAAGTTGACAGCTTTGCTAACGGCCAAACATCCAGCAAGGTCAACAACACAAAGACATACGCTCTCCTCTGTCAGCTTACTTGCTTAGCTCCTGTTCTGGCACGACACTGACTCCACTCACTCAAGCATTCGCTTGAAAACCTCCTCTTCTTCTTCTTCTTGTTCACGGTGGTTTTAAAACACCTATAGTACAAACACTGACACTCCCCTGGAGCTCTGAGCTAACAGCAGCTACAGTTGGCAGCAGTTTACTTCACTGTTGATGTTTTCCTCCAGGCGACGTCCCCTGCAATGATACATCTGCCTGTCCAGATAACACCACATGCTGTAAAACTGACAAGGGCGAGTGGTCTTGCTGTCCCCTACCAGAGGTATGATTCCAACAAGACAACCCTAACATCGATTGTCACTAATGCATAAATGCTTTCAAAACATCTTTCCGGTCGTGTAATTCCCAGGCTACATGTTGTGAAGATCATATTCACTGCTGCCCACACGGTAAGAAATGCAATCTGGCTGCCCAGACCTGCGACGACGAGAAATGCTCCGTGCCATGGGTTGCAAAGATACCGGTAATGCTCAGGGTGAGCGTAAAGGTGGAGGACGTTCCATGTGACTCCACCGCCAGTTGTCCTGATGGCACCACCTGCTGCAAGAACAAATCAGGACTATGGGCCTGCTGTCCTCTTCCTAAGGTAGACAAACCAGTTTTTAGACTGCACTTCCCAAAATCACTGTGATGGTAGCTGTCACATGCATATATGAGCGGCTGGCTGTTTGGAGCAGCGAAATATTGGCTAACACAATGCTATCACACATTTCTTTAAAGATGAAGTCGACGTTCTTTACCTAAGCTGAAGTAGAGACACCTGTTTAAAAGAAGACTGACTCTGACATGAGACAATGCTTTTGTGTGGGTAGAAAAAATACCCATGCATGTCGCAAACCCACTCAACAGTGTCGCCCGGTTCTACATACAACAAATGAATCGCACCAGTTTCTCAAGTACCGATTCGACATCTTTACTCAAGTGAAAGTGAACAAGTAGAAATGTATTTAAATTATAAAAGTCAAACTTCCTGTCCAGACTTCCTCTCTTGATTTGTCTTGTCACGTCTTTTCCATTTGACAAGTCTCAAGTGTTTTTCATGATTCATTCATGAACTGTCACGCGTTTGTGAATAAAAGTATTCTTGCTGTTTTGTTTGATAGGCGGTCTGTTGTGACGACCATGAGCACTGCTGCCCGTCCGGCACCACCTGTGACCCCACCTCCACCTCCTGTGAAGGCAGCTCGGGCTCAGTGCCAATGCTACGGAAGATACCTGCATTTACAACTGTGGCGACCACCACGCAGGCGACCTCAACCCAGACTACAAAAGCTGCGAGCACAGAGCAAACCGAGGATGCGGATGAGGACGAGGCGATGCCGGATGAGGACGAGGCGATGCCGGATGAGGACGAGGTGATGACGGTTGAGGAGGAGAGTAAAGAGGTGGAGGGAAAGATTGAGTGCGACCACCACACCAGCTGCCCGCGTTCCTCCACCTGCTGCTTCATGAGCTCGTCTCAGAAGTGGGGATGTTGCCCGCTGCCAAAGGTGAGCGCTGCTTGTTCAACACCTCCGTTAACACCCATACTGATGGATACTGGGGGGGGTTGAAGTAAAGTGTTACTTGGCTGCTTTGGATAGAAATCCTGTCACCTCATTGTGTCAGTTGGTTCTGCAAACAAATTAATTGCATAGCTTTCACCATTTTTTTGTTATTATTTAAAAGGAGAACTGGAAAACAGATTGATGATGTGAAAGTCGCTCTTCCTCTCTCACTTCTCCCCAGGCCGTGTGCTGTGCTGATGGAAACCACTGCTGTCCCAGCGACTACCGATGCGACGAGTCCAAGACCTCGTGCACCAAAGGAGAAGTGGTGATCCCGTGGTACACGAAGCTTCCAGCCACCACCGGCGTCCAGGCTGAACCCAACTCCATGCTGTGCGACGGTCAGACTCAATGCCCTGATCACACCACCTGCTGCAAGCTGGTCACGGGCCAGTGGGGCTGCTGCCCGCTGGAAAATGTGAGCACACTGTGCAGCTGCTTTGACATGAAAATATAAGACGCACTATCAGTGCATATTAGCGCTGTCAGGGTTTGCTTATGTAAAATAAAGGCTGTGGCGTTCACTAACCTCCACGCTGCATCTGCAGGCTGTGTGCTGCCCAGATAAGGAGCACTGCTGTCCTCAGGGTTACACCTGTAACATCGCCTCCAACTCCTGTCAGAAGGTCATCATGCTGCAGCTGGAGAGTCTCCCACTGACACCGGTGTTTCTGCCTGAGCATCATCCAGAGCCCAGTGTCAGCGAAGTCAAGTGTGACGATCAGACCAGCTGCGAAGATGGAGAGACCTGCTGCAGGACATCGGCAACTACATGGGGCTGCTGTCCATACCCTAACGTATGATATGCAGTCATGACATAACTGTTTTTCCTGTTGCTTCATATTTACTGTACAGACACGTCTAGGTCTGAACAAAAAAAGAGAATTTGTTATTTCTTTATCCACCAGGCAGCACTAAAGTCACCTTAAGACAGTCATAAGGAGGCTGTTTAAGATCTTTAATGAAGAGTTTGTGTCACACGTAAACTGTCAGCTTTAATATTGAGCTACTAGATCACAAACATCCACTGTATTACACTACTGAATGGTCAAAGCACAAATAAAGATCCGTTTTAACAGTGCAAGGCTGGCACATAGAGATCGGTGTTATGTAATAGCACAAAAACAGGTTCCACAAAATACAATGAGTCTGTTAGAATGAGCCAGTCTCAAATAACACACAGTGTTTTTCAAATCGGTGTTTAATTCTGCATGCCTGATCCACAACAGGCTCTTATTTTGGCGAGAAATATTCATGCAGGGAGCTTTAGTTTAATTTAAACTGCTAATATTTTATATTTTAAACGTTTGGTCAACACTACAGAAACATTAGGTAACTGTTAAATGGGATATAACGCTGACCGCTGTTGAGTTATTGATTTGATTAATGGTTGTGTATTGATTGGATGTTTTTAGGCTACTTGTAGAAATATGTTTATCTTTACAGTAAAAAAGTTTGTTATGCTGTAAGAAAGATGAAGAATATTAAAGTTACGGTAACGTAACGGCTCCTTAAAACACCTGTGATACACGTAGTTTCAGTGTCAGTTATGCTCTATATAAGCACATATTTATAAAACTAACCGAGTGAATAATAATACAACACTCTTTTACATGAGACTTAACAACTGTTTTAACAGCACCACCCGTGTCATCCTCTGTCCTCCTCCACAGGCGGTGTGCTGCAGCGACATGCTGCACTGCTGTCCCACCGGCTACACCTGCACAGGTGCTGGAGACTGCACCCAGGACCCCAGGCTTCACTGGCTCAACTGGCGCATTTTCTACGCCAACAAGAAGAGAGCTCTAATAGTGTGAAAACATCTCTCCTGCACATCATGTCATTTGTTTCTGCGCGCTATGCACTAATGGGAAAATAACGTAAAAGGATTCTATGATAATTGTTTAAATGCTTTATTGTTAGAGGACAGTAGCAGAGGGTTGCACTCGGGGTTATGATGTTCACTTCTGACATGTTGTTCATTACACTCTTTGTTATTCCAAGCACACTGTTTGCCACTTGAAACTCTACTCCATCCATAAAACACTCCACATTTTATTTAATTCACTGTCTGATTCGGTATGATCTGCTTCAGCTGCTGCAAAGTGCACTCTTCAATCCATCAATAGTCATAAATACAGGGCATAATTTAAAATGCTATCAAACATATACTCCTGCGTGATGAATAAGTCTGCTGTGGTGCCGTTTTCTGGTCAGTACTTGTGTTTAGTGTTTAGATGTGAAGCAAACATGGATAAATACATGATTGGTGCAGCTTTTTCTCTCGGGGAGTCAGAGATATTGGATAAAACTAATAAACAAGATCTGATGTAACAACATTTACAACTTGTCATTTCTTGTCTGTCAACAAAAATACCTGTTACATGAAACAGGTGTACTAAAATGTTATGTAACTGATGATAAACTGGTGTCTGCCTGTTGGTTGTAATCCCACTTTTTAGGATGACGTAGTGTTTGAGCCTGTTTCCAGTGATTTCGGATTATTATTCGGGTTTATAGAGCAGGAGTGAAGCAGGTACACGTAGAAATCGCAACTTCCCATTGTGTAATTCAAAATAAAAGCCTCAAATACTCCAAAAAATTTTTAAATATAAAATATTCATCTTGCAAAGATGTTGATACCACAGGGGAAATTCTCACGGTACAAAAGCACAACATGCTTAGAGGTGAATAGAATAGAAGTACTCCTTGAATTAAATTAATTAAAATAAACATAGAACTATTTAAGCATAAGAAATCCAGCAACTCAACTCACGCTGCCAAATATCCAACATGTATAAATACAGGCAAAATGGGTATAGGTATGAAAAATACTAATACATAAAACATATTTTATGTATGTGTGTATATGTATACACACCATACAATAAATTATTTATTGTAATTTTGTGTAGCTTAATTGACTATAATTTTTATAAACTTTGA
Source organism: Collichthys lucidus (assembly GCA_004119915.2). NCBI lineage: Eukaryota > Metazoa > Chordata > Actinopteri > Sciaenidae > Collichthys > Collichthys lucidus. The sequence goes on along the minus strand of CM014100.1, from coordinate 5,322,263 downwards.
ACATTATTTTAAATACATGTGAAAATAAATACAATACAAAGAAAGATAGGTAAGACAGGCTTGGGGGGCCCCTGGTGGACACAGAGCCCTATGCAAGTATACAGTCTGTATATAGCGAGAAACGGCCCTGGACTTATCTACTGTCACTCCCATTTATTTTTAATTGTGGTGCCGACATTTTTACTTAGATAAGGGTCTGTCAGCATTGTAGCCAACTCCCGAAAACTTGTGTTTCGCTATTTTCTGACTTTTTACACCCAGAAATAATCAAAGCTTTGAAAATGATAGCTGTCAGATTAACACACAGACTAATCTGTATGCGCTCAAAATATCAAAATACAAGTGTATAGATCTATACATGTGCAAAATACGCTTTCTTATTAAAGCTGATTAAAGTGCAGTTATTCTGGTTTTCTGTGGTCAAACGTGCCTAACATCCCCAACTGACAGCCTCTAAAGAGATAATCTGCAAGTGTCATTTAGGGATTTATAAAATTGTGTCACTATTCACTATTAAATAATCAATGATTTGAGAGGACAGCTGTCAGATTTACACTATACTAGAAACATGCACAAATCTGCAGCTAACAACTAATCTGGACACTCTGTTCTCACTGAAATTATATATATATACACACACACACACACACACACACACACACACACACACACATATATATATATAATAGATGTAGACACATTGTGTTAAACCTTCCCCTCAGTGGCTCTGAGAATTGGGTTTCACTATTTTCTGACTTTTTAAAATCAGAAATATTTAAAGATTTGAGAGGACAGCTGTCAGATTTACACTATACTAGAATCATGCACTAATCTGGACACTCTGTACTCACTGAAATTATAAATATATATAAACATGTATATATAATAGGTATAGATGCGGGGCCCTATGCACTTGCATAGTCTGTATATAGCAATAAACGGCCCTGGACTGATTTTTTTTTTTTTTTAATTGTGATGCTGATATTTTGACTTAGATAAGGGTCTGTCTGCATTGTAGCCACCTCAAGAGGTTATATTTCCAATAAAACATGGATACTTTTATTCTGAAAGCCACCGTGCCAGACTTCCGGTGTCTTCCCGCAGTTTGACGTTTCTTTGACGTATGAATCATTCTTACCAAGATGGCGCCGCTACACCTGTCTCCTCGGCGCTGATCCGTGTTGTTGTTGTTTTCTGCGCAGCACAAGAAACCGAGCGACAAGAAACCGGAGACGTTAAACAACCGGAGAGACTTCCGTCAAGCTGAACATGTCCACGGAGGAGCTGTCAGCCTCGGACAGCGAGGCTGTCCTGGCCGGCGCTGGGGAGCGTTGGGCACCGGTGGGCGCTGTGGCCAGCCCGGAGGAGGATGAGAGCGGCGGCGGCGGAGGAGGCAGCGGGAGCGGGAGCTCCGGCCAGCCGACACAGAGAGGCTTCTCCGGGGACAGCGAGGAGGAGATGGCGGCCAGGCTGGAGAAGCTGGAGGAGGAGCAGGACCTGCTGAACTCCTCTCTGCTCGCCCTCACCTCGCACTTCGCTCAGGTCCAGTTCAGACTGAAGCAGATCGTCCACGCACAGAGCGAGGAGAAGGAGAGGATGCTGGCCGAGCTGGAGGAGTTCGCCTTCAGGGGCTGCCCGCATGTGGTGGGCTGCAGGGCGCAGGATGCCAAGCAGCTGGAGAACTCGGTGAGGTTTGATGAGCCCACACACACAATGCATGAAACAGAGCTTTACTGACTTATTCACTGCTTTTCTATTCCCATCCATGCCACAGATGTTAGATCTGTGTGCAAGTGCAATTATTCTGATAATCCATTAAGTTATTTTTGGGTGTATTTAGTGTTTACACAGATTATTTGGTGATTTAGTTTGTCTGAAGAGAGACGGACAAAAGAAAACTTCACTGTTTCACTATTTTCTGACTTTTTACACCCAGAAATAATCAAAGATTTAAAGAAAACAGCTGTCAGACTAATCTGTACTCGCTCAAATATGAATATACAAGTGTATAGATCTATACACATGCAAAATACTCTTATTAAAGCTGATTAAAGTGCATTTATTCTGACTGACAGCCTCTTAACTGAGGGGATTTAGTGATTTTCTTTGGCTTATGTAGCTTCCTATACAAACAGATAATCTGCAAGTGTCATTTAGAGATTTATAAAATGGTGTTTCACTATAAAAATGAGAAATAATTAAAGATTTGAGAGGACAGCTGTCAGATTTACACTATACAAGAAACATGCACTAATCTGGACACTCTGTTCTCACTGAAATTACAAATATACATATATATATATATATATATATATATATATATATAATAGACACAGTGTTACACCTTCCCCTCAGTGGCTCTGAGGTTTCCTATGAAAGCTGATTAAAGTCCGTCCGTTGCGTCACGCTCGAGGCGGCTGCGCCCTCCTCTTGTTTCTCTTATCTCCGCTGGAAAACGTCGCTTTCCTCCTCTACGAGTGTGTGTGAGTCACTCGTGCGTCCGCAGGTTGAATGAAAACGCCTCCAGCAGATCACTATCTGTTTAATAAAGGCTTCTGTGTGCACAGCGGTGTCGAAATGACCCGCCATTGTTTACTCCCTCTGCCTCTTTGCATTGAACTGAAACAAAGCTCTCTGCCCTCACGTAATGATTGTTTGCCGGTTGTTGCACGCCGCGCTCCACCCTAAAGGTCTTCCTGTGTCGTTTCTCTCCTGCTGCATGCTTTGCTTGCAGGGGGATCTGGTGAGTATGACACTCGACGTCTCTCTGAGAGTTTGGTTTGTGTGTTTTGTGTCAGTGTTGTGTTGATACTGGTATCGTGTTGTGGTGTTCACTGTGTTATTGTGCCTGCTTTCTGTCTGTGTACATTAAAATCATTGTGTGTGTGTGTGTCTCCTGTTAGACTGAGAGGGAGAAGAGGGAGCGCCTCGAGGCTCAGAGGGAGAAACAGAAGGATCTCATCTTCCAACTGAAGACGCAGCTGGACGATCTGGAGCGCTTCGCGTATCAGGAGGGCAGCTACGACTCGCTGCCGCAGTCTGTCGTCATGGAGAGGCAGAAGGTGGGAATGAGGAAATGTAAAGCTCAACCACCAGGAAACGGGTTCAGTCGTGTCACACCTGCACGGCTACAGGTTGTCTGATCGGCTGTGAATCCTCTGACGTGCCAAACAAGCAGCCCAGCAGAGATGATCTGCATGGTGGTGTTAAATCCACAGACCTCCTCGTTGAGCACATAATGTTCAGATCAGGTGTAACGAGTCTTAAAATGGCTTCAGGCTTTAGTCTTTGCACATTGTTGTATTTCTCACGTGAAGGGGTTTGCTTGGAAAGCTTATCCAAATACATGCAGCCCATCCGAAACCTGCTTTTTTATTTTCTAGTTACACATTAAAGATTGACTGAGAAGTCATGCCTGAGGCTATACTTCATGTTCAAAACACAAAGTACAGCTGATGATGATGAGGAATGTCAGTATTTTTGCTACAAACCAAATGCACTGAAAGGTCCTGAGATCAAAGTTCACAATTCATCCTCTGGAGACCTCGAATATGTGCCAAATTATATGATAATCCATCATATAATTGCTGAGATATTTTACCTACAAACAAAAATGTCACCCTCACTGTGGTGCTAAAGTATAAGTCAGATGACCACCAGCAAGGTTCATCCTCTGGAGAACACTGACGTAACCATCTGTCCCACCAGCACAAAAATCTACCAGCACAAACACATTCTCCACCTTTTTCCAGGTCATCATCGACGAGTTGATCAAAAAGTTGGACGTGAACCTGAACGAGGACATCGGCAACTTGTCGCCCGAGGAGCTGAGGCAGAGAGTGGACGCTGCCATCGCTCAGATCGTGAACCCAGCCCGGGTCAAAGAGCAGCTGGTGGATCAGCTCAAAACTCAGATCAGAGACCTGGAGATGTTCATCAACTTCATCCAGGGTACACAAGTCTCATATCGAGTGGATGACAACTTCCTGTTTCATTGTGTTTTCGTTTCACAGTTGCTCTTTATATTTCTTTAATGACCTTTCTTTTCCCTCCAAAAGACGAGGTTGGAAACCCGCTCTTATCGGATGGTGCACACAGCCAGCAGCCGCAAGCATCAGGGACCAACGCCAGAGCTCCAGGAGTGAAGAAGAAAGGTCAGTGGATTCAGGTTGTTGAAAGATTCAGACAATACGCTGTCTGTTCTGCAGCAACGCTCGGTTTTATATCACAGCAGTCTCAGTCAAGGCTTCAGTTTTAGCTACAACATGTAAAATACTACAGCAACAGATTGTTGGAAGTCTGAACGACTCCTCAGATGAAATCCTTGTTCAGACCTCGTGATGACAAATGTGTGTTCTCCACCTCTCACTACAGTTGACCCAGAGCAGGCCCAGAAGATGCGAGACACCGGCCTGCAGCTGATCCAGAAGGCCCTCGCCGTGCTGCAGATCTTCGCTGCGAGCCAGTTCGGCTGCGCGCCGGGCCACGTTCCTCAGAGCATGTGGCCTCAGGAGTCGACAGGCCGGGATTACGGGCCCCTGCTGCAGCGACTGGAGGCCGCTGTCGAGAAGGTGCGAGTGCTGGGCTCCTGCAGGCAGCCCTCGCTCGAACACGTCGTCAACTACACCAGCAACGCGGCGCTGGGACCTCGAGACGAGCTGACGACGTTCGTGAGGAAGGAGCTGGCGTTCGCTCTGAAAGACTTGTTGTCGCACGGCCTCTTCTCGCCCTCCCAGACCGTGAGTCTGGTGCTGGCACCCATCTCCTGCCTGCTGCCTTACAGACCCTCCCCACAGACCATGCACCCGTGGGAACTCTTTGTTAAGTACTACCAATCCAAAAACGGGAAGGCCTTTGTGGAATCACCGGCCCGCCAGCTTTCGCAGTCCTTCAGCTTGCCTGTAGGGGGCGGCCCGGTCACCGTCACCCCTAAACAGTCTCTGCTGTGGGCCATTCACACTGTGCTGAAGGAGCACGGACGCTACAAACGAGGACCGGACACAGAGTTCAAAGCGCTGGTGTGCATGGCTCTGAACGAGCAGCGTCTGGTGTCGTGGCTCAACCTGCTGTGCAAGTCCGGGACCCTGATACACCCGCACTACCAATCCTGGAGCTACATGGCTCAGACCGGCTTCGAAGGAGCCCTGCGAATCCTCGGGCGCATCAGCCACCTCAAATTCAACCTCCCAGTGGACCTGGCTGTCCGGCAGCTGAAGAACATTAAAGACGCTTTCTGAGGAACCCGCGAAGAGTCGAGAAACATCGAGTGTTCTATCAGCTAAACGACACTGTTCTTACCTGGCATTCAGGACACCGAGCATGACTTTGTGCTTCAAGTATTTAACCTTATTAAAGGTTATTAAAGTAGCCACCCATCTAAAGTAAAGTGCAAGTGTGTGACGTCTTACAGTACATGCATGGACGATTATGTCATTCACCATAATCCTGCGTATCCCACGATGTTTCAGATGCCAAAATGTCACGATGACGACGCTCCTTGTACTGTAAACACGCCTTAGATTGAGATTACCTCATCTTTAGTGAAGCCTTCCTGACCTTTGCGACCTGTGCCCCCCTCCTCTCCCTCCATGTACGTGATAGTGGCCTAACCTATGCAGCAAAGAGAGGCTGGACTCGTACAGTAATCAGTACTGTAACCTCGCCGCGAGCTTCTCTTCTTCTACCGTGGCTCCGACACGGTAACCGAGAGCTCGCGGTGTCATCGGCGGTCCTCGTTGGTGCTTGTCGACTCCCATCGTAGCAGGGTCGGTTGATCAGCAGCACTCAGGTCAACTCTGACGGTTTCCATCGTGATGCACGGAGCCAAAGCTAAAGTGTTGTGTGACATCGTTACATGCTCGCGACTCCATTCCAAGCTGTTATCCTGCATGTTTCTCTTCAGGTGTGCGAAGAATCAGACCCTGTATGAACTGCTGCTTTCTCTCTTATCCCAGGTGTAGTCACACTGATATCGTATGATAGAGATTTATTTAAGGATCTCATGTGTAACACTAAAGTTTGTTTTTATCTTCCCGAGGCAGACGAGTTGCACGTGTGATGAATGTCCAAACCATAGTTGCTATTAAACGGAGGTCACTTTCTATCCTGTAGCTGTTTGTCTGCTCAGTGTTCAGCGTCGCGTGGACGCGTCAAACCTCTGCGAGGCGGCGAGCTCATGAGCGATAGATCTGAGATGATTCCACGACGGTGCACTTTGTGACACGAGCGCACATTTTATCGTTTGTTTTACGTGCACTGTTCACGTGACGTGTCGTAATTATGATGCTGTATCTTGCTTTTTTCCTCATTTTATGTTCTGTCCGGCTGTTACGTTGTGATTTACGTGAAGAGACTTTTATTTATTGGACGGCATGTTTTAGCTGCTGAACTGTAGTTTTGTTCACTCCGGGAACAATCGACACACTGAATCATTTAAATTGTGCTATTTATGTTATTTTTATTTCATTGCTTTAAATCAAATAATATATTGGGAGATGTGAAGTGTGTTTATTCTTTTGTTTTTAATCATGTTTAATGCATTCCTACAGCTGTAAAGAAATTAAACAGAGTAAATGAACCGCTGTGCTGCCCGTGAGTCTTTATTCTTCATCATTTTAAAGTTTCTAACTTTACCTGAACGCATCTCACATAGAACAGAAAAGACAAAATCCTGAAGACATTTTTTTAAAATGTGATAAATAAAAGTGCCAAAGGCATCGTCGATTGCTAAAAACTTTTAAAGACTTTTTAAAGACTTTTAAATTCATTGACAGTTAATTGTTTTGTAGCCTTTTAAGTAATTTGATTTGATTTGTGTAATGAGTGAAATAATCCTCCAAAATGCTGATGAACAGTCTCGTGTTTTTTTCATCTTTACAGACATCATAAATGACAATTTGTTGGTGACATCTACAAATTATTTATATTTTTTACCTGATGTTTATTCTGCGCCAGCTACACCAAGTCAAATTCCTTGTAAGTGCAAACCTACCTGGCAATAAACTTGATTCTGAGCTTTTACCTGTAGTCTTACCTTGACATACTGCAGTTTTTAACTCACTATTTTACCTGCAACTGTTGGCAAATTATTCCGCAAGTAATTATTTTTATTGTATTTTTTTTTATGTTTTAGCATCTAATCGGTCTGTGATGTGATTTTCTGTTAAAAAAAATAAATAAATAAAAATACCAGATCTCTCCACTTTTTTCCCCCCAAACTGTTTTTAAAGAACTGACAAATAAAGAATTCAGTCATACTAGTTCACATAGTAACATAGAAGCAGCATAGTTACATGATAGTATAATAAGGATCATAAGGGAAAAGCATGAAAACAGAAAAGCAAAAATAAAACTTTTGAAATATGTGACAGACTTGTAATCTTACATAATCTCACATATAAATAAAGTTCTAGTTATAACTACTAAATAACTGGTTATTTTTTAAAATAATAATTAATTTAAGAGACTTAAAATAATAATCAACTTCAATCAAAAATAGCTTAAATGGTGGTGATGAATCTGGAAATTTACATTTATCGATGTGAAAGTTCCTTTATAAAATTTCTTTTTATAAAGTTTCTTTTATTTGTATTCAAAATAAGAATGTTTTTTTCCCTCGATGCTGATTTTCTGTTTTGTTTTACACAGTATATAGTTCTCAAGTTCTTTCCAAAATGTGCGACTATACAGACAACCATAAAATAAATAAGTTACATTTACAAAAGGTACATTTGTTATTGATGTCAAGCAATTTTGATAAAAAATGCTGATAAAAATGGGTGTTTGTTATGTTATGTAGTATTTTTAAATGTAATTCTCTGATTTTATTTGTGACACAGAATTTAAAAGGAAATATTATAAAAAAATATTCCGCAAGTATTTTTTATTATTAATATTTTTAAGATGTGATTTTAAAATAAATAAAAAAAAAATAAATAAAAATACCACGAGCAAAAAACTACACCCGGACGTGACGTAAGCGGCCCGGCGGGGTCAAAGGTGACTAAAACCCTCTCGGCTTCCTTTCCTGTCAGCGGCGGCCGTAGAGCAGCATCAGTGAGTGAAACTTCCCTCCAGACAATCCTCAAACATCGGCCCGAATCTGGGCTAATCTATCGTTTTTATCACATCACGTCTAAGATGAACTTCCCTTTAGTCGCTGCCTGTCTGTTATTTCCGTGTGTTTGTACTTTAAAAGGAGGATAAATGGATGTTTGTGACGGCGTCAGGGCTCATTTCCAACATGGCAGCTTCCTTCACGTAGCCCGTTAAACGGCTGTTTTTGTGTCCGTGCAGGCCGCGTGGAAAGATTTTAAGTTTAATTTAAAGTTAGACGCACATATCAGCGTCTTCTGTGTTTAAAATCAACAATAATATACAATTAATGTTAAAAGTGACGTCTGAAATCCGGCTAATGCTAACTTAGCTGAGCTCGCGCCTACTTAACGTCTCTTAAAGTTTAAATATTTGAGTTTTATTTGTTGACCGTGTGTTTTTTTTTTCTCTGTGTGGCAGAAATGGGCAAGTTCATGAAGCCTGGGAAGGTGGTGATGGTCCTAGCTGGACGCTACGCCGGGCGCAAGGCGGTTATCGTGAAGGTGAGGTTACCTGAGTATGTACGTGCACGAGCTCAGTCCAGAGAGAGACACCTGGTTGCTTGGGAACCAGAAGATGGACGGTTCAGGTCCAAAAGTTTGGGGAGGGACCTGATTCAGAACATCAGCTTCACATCTGCACAGAACATGCACTGGTTCATTCACTCTGTGCAGCCGTGTCACCTGATTTCTTTATCCAAAACGTGTAAAAGTCAGAGCGAAACAGCTGTTTCTTTTTATTTCAGTCATTTTCCTGAAGCTTTTCATCCAAAGTGACTTATACGGAGAAATTTAGGGTTCAGTGTCTCGCCCAAAGTCACTCGACATGCAGACTAGAGGAGCTGGGGATCGAACCACCGATCATCTGATTAGCAGATGTTGTGGAAATTTTCTGTTGCTGGTGAATGAAATAGAGATTTATACCGATATTTATATCTGAGGGGCGACTCCTTTCACATCCCTTTGTCTGCTCAAGGAGACACCCACCCCCCGTTGATGTTTTACACCTGAAGTTTTCTGCAGGATCTCGTATTTAGGTGCAAAGTTGAGTCTAGGCGTCACGAGTAACAAAGACAAAAGGAGCTGGTGTCTTATGTTAAGGGAGGGGATGTTGTGTGTCTCAGTCTCCACTGATTTGAAACAAAGATGTTGAATTTATTACACCACAACGACCCGCTCTACCTCCACAGCTGTCCCATCGTCTATGGTCTAACAGTGTTTTTTTTTTAATCTGTCTCTTTGCAGAACATCGATGATGGCACAACCGACCGTCCTTACAGCCACGCTCTGGTCGCAGGCATCGACCGTTATCCCCGTAAGGTGACCACAACCATGGGCAAGAAGAAGATCGCCAAGAGGTCCAAGATCAAGGCCTTCGTCAAGGTGTTCAACTACAACCACCTCATGCCCACCAGGTCAGTGTCCTGTTTTCTGTGTGACTTGCGTCCTGGTGGCACGGTTGATGTTTCACTCGTGTGGTAGCATAGCACAGCGTCTGCCAGACATGTTTTAGATGTTTTCCTGCTCCATCACCCCTGATTTAAGACATCAGCTTCCTCGGTGTCTAAAACATGCAGCGCATCGAGTCTCCAGGATCAGGGACGAGGAAACGCACTCGGAAGATACAGATGCATGAGTGTTGGAAAATGATTAAAGTCAGAACAGAAATAACAGCTCTTAAGGTGTGACGATGTTGGAAACATCCAGATGCTGACTGAGCTTCAAGGTTTTGTGAATTCTGTAACAGTGGATCAACGTTTTGTTTCTAACGGCCATGACGGCATCCTCAGTGATTCACAGTGAGAGCGGTCACCATAAAGAACAGTCTGTTATTCTGCTGTATTAAACAGGAGAAGTCTTCACGTCAGGGTTTCATGAACATAATATGAACTCTGCTGTTGATAGTGAGGATAGTACGTACACGGTATTTCCTCATCAAACCACCTCGCCTTACAAACTTGGTGTCAGTGATTTCACTTGACGGCTCTACAGAGCTGGATTCAGATTCAGTGCGCTATGTAAGAAGCTGTTCCTGCTCTTCCTGTAGAAGCTCGGCTGCAGGAATCAGTTTGATTGTCATTATTTATAGATGTTACACAGCCGGTATGTCATGTTTGAATTTTGGTTTTGCTGAGACTGGATGTCAGTCTTGTAATGTTTGAACACCCTGTAGGACAGAGCTCATGGACATGAGTAAGGAAAGTGATTGGCTGCCTGTTGAAGTTCCTCAGGTGATCATCAGGTAGCGTCCAGCTGCTTGTGTCTGAATCTGTTTGGTTGTAAATCAGGCTGAAAGTTAAATTTTGTTCTTCAGATACTCTGTGGATATTCCTCTGGACAAAACTGTTGTCAACAAGGACGTCTTCAGGGATCCCGCCCTCAAGCGCAAAGCCAGGCGAGAGGCCAAGGTCAAGTTTGAGGAGAGGTGAGTCCGCGTCAGTGTGTACAGACACAAACCTTCACATCCACTGTGGCCAGAAAAGAATCATGTGACTTCTGGTGGATTATTGTCCTGATGGTGACGCGTAGAAACAAAATGACGGATGATGTTTCTAGTTTTTTATTCTGTTGACCTCAATCACACGTTTGATCATAACAGGTTTGTTTGTTTCTGTTCCAGGTACAAGACGGGCAAAAACAAGTGGTTCTTCCAGAAGCTCCGATTCTAACTTCACCCAGTTTCACAAATAAAAGTTTAAAAATGGATTTTCACTGTCGACTCTTTCTTGATGATTTCTGAAATGTGGCAGAGGAAAACTTCCTGTTTTATTAAACATGCAGAATATGTAAAAAACACTGGTGTATAATGAGCAAACATAACATATTTTCCCCATCAGGGGAACAAACTCTGAAGGTTTCAATTTGGATTCACAATGAAAATATTCAGTTTCAGTTTTATAGAAAATATTTCAAAATGAGCTCAGAACAGTGAAATCCTGCCATAACTTGAATTACTCGTCATAGTGGATCAATATTAAACTTTCCAAAATAAAAGTTCACTAAAGTGTTACTTTTGACAAGAAAACACAAAATTATGCACAAAAATAAATCACAAAATGAAATGTAATGACACTGTAAAGGTCCAGAGTGTGAGATTTACAGGCTCTATTTACAGAATATTTCAGAAAATTAAATGTATGCATAACTTTTTATTCATGTATAATGACTGTTAAATAGAAATCATGTCTTTGACTATATGACTTCATAACCACCATAATTTAATGTTTGCAAAGAGAAGGCTGAGATGAAGAAGCTGTACGCTCTGCAGTCTATATATATATATATATATATATATATATATATATATATATATATATATATATATATATATATAATGAAATGGCTTAATATTTTAATGTAGAATTTGTCACTTTATAAACTTCTTTAACAGAAACTGACTTGAAATGAATCTAATTTTAATTTTCATCTCAACAGTGAACTATCAATTCGCTCATTAATTAAAACGCAAACATAAGAGGCTGCATTTCCGACAGCATCTGAACGCAGCACGGCACACAGCGCCCCCTGGTGGAGGGAAGAGGCGTTCAGGGCTGCTGGGAAAAAGAAACTGAAAGAATAAATGTGACTTCAGACCTGCGAGAACAAGTAAGTGCAAACCCGCGAGCTCGTTAATGAAAAACTAAAATACTGAGTTTAATTATGATTATTAGCACGTGACCACAGGGTCGCTGTAACATTAAAGAAATCAGCTGACGGAAGTTTGGTTGGATTTGACGTGTGTCAAGTTTCTGTGACGTTTTTAAAGATTTAAGGAGTCACTGTTTGTTTCTGTGCGCTCAGGGCCTGTCACAGCTTAACACAGTTTAAATCACTGACACACTGTCTTTGATCACCACGTCTTAATTATCACATTTAATTCACTGACGTCATTAATAAATTTTAATATTTTCGGTATTTTTCCAGATTACTTTACCATGTCTTCAGAAGAGGTGAGCCGTCATTTTCCTTCTTCCTGTTGTCACACACAACAATGCATCTGTAATATTATGATGATATTTAACTACTAACGATTATCGATGAATTCATTAACTAATCACTTGTTTAAATTGTTAAAACCCTTTATATAGCCCATGATAATGTAAAATATTTAGATTATCATGATGTAAAAAAGAGCAAACCTCCATATTTTAGAGGTGGGAAGCATTTTCTGTAATTTTATGTGTAAATTTACCTTTAATTATTAATTAATTTGTTGTTTTTGCTTATAAAATGTCAGAAAATGGTGAAAAATGTCCAAAGTTTTGTTCACAGCCCCAAAAATATTCAGTTTAATATGATATAAAACAGAGAAATTCTCCATATCTGAGAGGCTGAAAATATTTTTGTTTGTAAAAATTACCTTTTTATAATTAACTGATTGTTTTGGTCCATAAAATGTCAGAAAATGGTGATGTTGGAGTCCTCAAATGTCCTTTTTTGTTCACAATCCCAAAAATATTCCGTATAATATGATATAAAACGGAGAAATCAGGAAATTATCCATATTTGAGAGGCTGAAATCATCATTTTCTGACATTTGTGTGTAAATTTACCTTTAATAATTAATAGATACGTTGTTTTGGTCCATGAAATGGTGAAAAATATCCAAGGACGTCGTCAAATTTGCCAGAAATTTTTAGATCACATCACAGAGGATAAAAGAAACAAGGAAATATTCACACTGTAAAACTTAATTTCATAGTTGACAACTAACAGATTGATCAACTCGTCGTTGCAGCTCTAAACTATTGTTCTCAGCATCACTCGATGGATCATTAACACGATATAAAAAGCATTTCTTAATCATCCTCTTTGTGTTTCAGGATTTCTCTCTGGTGACGGAGCCGTCCATGCAGAGCCTGGAGCGAGTGAAGGCATCAATCACCAACTACAAGGTGCTGTAAGAGACCGTTGTGCTGCTGCAGTGTATACGTGAGTGATTCTTTATTAGAATTTATGTGAATTGTAATAAAGTCATTGTGCGTCCGCAGAAAAGACACGAGCAGCTCCTCCAGGAGCAGAAGGAGCTGGCGACCTGCAGGGACGAGACGCGTGAACTGGCTCGGGAGTTCAGGCTGCGCACCGAGAAACTGAGCCAGGGTCTGCAGAAGGACGAGCTCTCCCACAAGGACGCGATTGGACAGGAAAAGGTTTGAGTATTTTATTTAAAAGTTTCCTTCACTTGGATGTCGGAGCTTCACTGTGCAGCACTGGTGAGGCGAGGGGTACTCAGCTGGTTGCAGTCTGGATTGCAGGCTTAATCATTTGCATCACGGTTAAAACAGTAAAAACTGTCCCGCAGGCTAAACTGAACCTGCTCATGGAGGAAGAGTTGGATCTGCTCAGGGAGATCGAGAAGGTGGAGAAAGCCTTGAAGGAAGAAGACGCTCACAACTCGTGTCTGAAAGAGCAGACTGACGTACGTTCATCCGCACCGAACGCACCGCCGCCTGTGTTCACCCGAGACAAGTCCGGTAAACCTTTAACCTTTTGTTTTCAGGTGTTCACTGCCGTACCAGAGAGGAAGTTTTTCTTCAAGGGTGCGACGGAAAAAGCCGTCAAAGCAGAAACGTTTGAAATGGAACCACGGGTAGAATATCCCATGGAGGGGGGGACGGCGCTGGTTACGTTTGAGGAAGAAGTGGGTGAGTTTATCAGCGAGAGTTTGAATGTTTTCAACGAATGATGCAGAAGATTTCCCAAAATGAGACGTCAGAGGTGAAGTGGGATTCTCTTTGGCATTGCTTGTAGTATTGTAACTTGAACTTTAAATTTTAAGTGTCCTTCACTGTGACTCGTCCAGATCACTGATCCACAGACGTCCACAGATCCAAACTTAACTGGGCCTAACTCACTTTTGTCTCAGTCCAGCCAGTAAAGTCAACAGGTAAAATAAGGTGCAATAAGGTGTGCCTGTTACCGGAAATGATAGTGAACCAGAGAAGGTGTGAACTAAAAACAGAAACAACACAAGCTGCAGTAACCTTGACATAAAATGCAGAGCTCTCTTTGTCCGAGACAAAACCTTTAAAACGCGGTCTAGAATAAGAGCGATATCAAGTACAGCAACACTGATCAGGAAAGTATAATAATAAAAACAGAAATAACAAAAAAAAAACTGAACTAAACCTCAAACTTTTTTTATTTATGTGGCACCTTTCATGCAGACATGCAGCCCAAAGTGCTTCACAGAGCAAGAATCAAACTGAAATAATAAAAAATAGAGAGTCCAGCAAACTAAGATAACAGTAGATATACAATATACAGATACAGTGGTTTGTGCAACTCGAGCATTTATATATGGCTTCATTGGAGTTACAGATTTGGAATAACTATACAATAATTCTATATGTAGCCACAGTTCTGTTCAGGTGCGTCATAAACAAGAAGGAACAGAACAGAGATCCATAAATCAGTTTGAAGTTTGTCTAGTTTCACTGACACAGAAGGACTTTGGTTCTGGTCCAGAGTTAATAATACAAAATGAGTTAGTTTAAAATCAAGTTAAAACATTTTGTTACTTGACGAACAGACACAGATAATAAATGTGTGAATGTTGCTCTGCCTGCATGGCCAGATTTCAGCCACTAGGGGGAAGCAAAGACGAGCTACGATCTGTTACACTGTGTCTGAATAACTCCCTCTGTCATCAGTGGCCAAGAAGATCCTGGAGATGAAGAGTCACCAGGTGAATCTGGGAGAGAGCGAGTGCAGCATCACCGTGGAGGCCAGGCCGGTTCAGCTGATGGTGCCCAGGCTGGTGGAGGTACAACTAAATGATCTAAAATGTTCTCCGCTCCTTGAGTCTGAGCCGTATCGGTAATCATTTCCAGTGAGTGATCTGTGCCCGTCCGTCCTGCAGATAGACACAGAGGTGTGTCCACGCCGCATATTAATCTCAGACCTGCCAAGGATGGACACCGAGAACCTGCTGAACAAGCTGGAGATTCACTTCTCCAAGAGGAAACACGGAGGCGGAGAGGTGGACGAGTGTGAAATGATGCCTGACTCTTGGACTGTGGTCCTCACCTTTGTGGACAATGACAGTGAGCAGACTCTGTTCCTTATATTTAATACTAATAAGTTGATGGCCTACAGTTAGAGATGATGTTTTGTCTTTGTGCCATCAGTCGCCAAACGCTTGACAGACATCGAGTACCATGACGTAAAGCTCCAAAATAAGAAGCAGAGAGTGAGGGTGACTCCTTTTCTCAACGGGAATATCACAAACCTCCAGGTAAGCATTTGTTAGGAGGCCTCCGATTGGCTGTGATGTGTTCAGATAAATCCACAGACCCTTCTTCACAGACCAAGATGTCGGTGTGTCCCCGGACGGTGCTGCTGACGAGAATCCCCGTGGTCACGGACCGAGACACCCTGCAGGATCTTCTGGAAATCCACTTCCAGCAGACGAAGAATGGCGGAGGAGAGATCGAAGCGTTCCTCTACAACCCGCTGGATGAGCAAACCACGGCGCTGTTTCAGGGCGTCTCCCAGAACAAAGACGAGTAGATTTATTCCCGTAGCTCAGCAGAAAAACATCTCAGAGACTGGATCCAGCACAGACACAAAAATCTGTTTCATGTCGTTATTTTTTTCTGATACAGCAGCATCATTTGGCACAAAAATGGGATGAGGGATGTAAACTTTTCTAGAATAAAATCTCTGTCACTATTGTTGATCTACGTTCTAAGACTTTTAAATATAAGCTGTGGATGTTAACGGATGAAGGAAGTGTACCTGGGTGTTTTATATAATGACAAATACAGTGTACGCAAAACCTCATTAGTCTGTACTTTAATCATGTAAATCACAAACAGGTTTTATTATATAAAAGATGTAAATGTAACATGTCTGATTTTCCTCTGTGCAAATAAATTGGTGTGTGAAACGGTTGTTTTCTTTTATTAAACAAATATCAGTATTAGCTACTTATATTATTTACATATCGCTTTCTGGAGGATGGAGACACTGTAAGGCTGAAATTAGCAGCCGGGTTAACTTAACTTACAACATTTAGTTTTGTTTA
Organism: Collichthys lucidus; assembly: GCA_004119915.2. Classification (NCBI taxonomy): domain Eukaryota; kingdom Metazoa; phylum Chordata; class Actinopteri; family Sciaenidae; genus Collichthys; species Collichthys lucidus. Next base: position 5,306,141 of record CM014100.1, on the reverse strand, counting down.
CTGGGGAAGAAAAATAAAAATCACCAACAATTAGCCATTTTTTCTTGTTTCTATGTTGGGTGTTGTTAAAATTCTGACTTTTTTTCCTTAAAATATGACTTTTCTTTTTTAAAATTCAGATTTTTCTTCCTCAAATTTCTGACTTTTTTCCTTAAAATTCAGACCTTCTTTTTCTTGAAATTCTTTTGGGATTCGAACCCTCAGCCGCTTACTATTTTCCCTCAAAATTGTGACTTTTTTTTCACGAAATTCTAAATGTTTTTTTGGGATTCGAACCCTTGGCCGCTGCGGCAAGCACCGAGCCTTGCCCTGAGCCCGACATGTGGCAGATGCTTGCTAAGTTTTTTTCTTTCGAATTCTGACTTTTAAGCTGAAAATTCAGACTTTCATTCCCCTTAAAATTCAGACTTTTTTTTTACATTCAGATTTTTTTCCTCAAATTTCTGATGTGGGGATTCAAACCCTTGGCTGCTGCGGCAAGTACCGAGCCTTTGTACGTGGGATGGATGATCTACCCAATGAGCTTTTTTAAAAAAAAATTCTTACTATTTTTTCCTCAAAATTGTGACTTTTTTTCCCCAAAATTCAAAATGTTTTTTTGGGATTCGAACCCTCGGCCACTGCGGCAAGCACCGAGCCTTGCCCTGAGCTTTTGTACATGTGGCAGATGCTTGCTAAGTTTTTTTCTTTCGAATTCTGACTTTTAAGCTGAAAATTCAGACTTTTATTTCTTAAAATTCTGACTTTTATTCCCCCCAAATTCCTATTATTTTTCCTCAAAATTGTGACTTTTTTTTCCGAAATTCAAAATGTTTTTTTGGGATTCGAACTTTCGGCCGCTGCATGGGGCAGATGCGCTACCATTGAGCTAAGTTTTTTTTTTCTTTAGAATTCTGACTTAAGCTGAAAATTCAGACCTTTTTCCACTCAAAATTCTGATTTTTCATGGGATTCGAACCCTGGTACTAAGATAACTGGTTTCTGTAATATGTATTCTCCAAAATATTTCTTTACGTGGAGGCTTGAAATATTTTAATCTGGAGGTAACAGACTTAACCATAAAAGTTTAAAGACATTTTCTTGTGATGCAAATGTTCAATTTGTGAATAAATATACAGAATATTTGCATTAAAGTGGCTCAACAGTGAGACGACAAGTGGAAACTGAGCTCAGTTCAGGTTTATTGTAAAAACATAACAGCAGCGTAAAAGTAACAGCACATTTACAAAGAAAAAACAGAATCCAGCTAAATCCCCTAGTGCACACAGTGGAAAAAAACCAAAGAGCAGCTGAAGATCCACAGAAGAACGAGCGAACAGACTGAGGTCAGGCACTTCGACAGAGAGACGGGACAGCACGTATGAGTGTAAAAATAAAAATACATTCAAAGGAACACACTTTGGAAGACAGTCGGCCTAATACCACATCAAAAATAACACAATCTATCTGTTACCATGTTGTTCTCATGACGATAAAACAAACTAGTGCAGGAGGAACCGCCGGCGTCTCCACGTTCTGTTACAGCGTGCAGGTAAAAGTTCACGTCGACCTCGCCTTTAATCATTTTTTAAAAATCTCAATCTTTAGTTTTTGTGCAGTCGAAACATTAAAAACCTGCTCAAGTTTCCCGCTCTTAAAAATCTCCGATGCGTATCCGACATTTAAAAACTTCAGGTCAGTGCAAACTCTGGAGTCAAAGTGACACGAAGACTGCAGCAGTGCAACAAAACATTTCCTATGATGCGTTCACAGCTCACACGTAACAGTTAAAACGTTTTTGGAGGAGAAACAACATTGCAAGTAAGTACAGATTATTGTTAATCTAAGGTTTTCCTGTGAGAAACGGTACAGTACATAATGCCAAGAGGATCACTGTCTAATGTTAATTCCTACACACACACACAGACAGAATATAGAACCACTTTAGTATTGCAAATATTTCCCCTCCTACGTCTGTTTTTGTGCCTTTTCGTGTTAATACCAGAATGCAGTGTTAATCAAAATGCATATTTGTGCTATTACCTATGAGCAGTCACTTGGATAAAGTGCAGCCTTAAAGCAAATCGACCTAATTAAAGAGATATGGATGCACTCGTGCTATTCTAATAAACATCACGGCCCGGCACGACGTTCATCATCCGGCTGTCTGCAGTTTTTTTTTTTCACGTCAAGTCAAAACGTTGCATATCGTTACTAATGTTGCTTTCCAAAGCAAAACCGTTAAATTCCAACCACCAACAGTTTTTCCTATGAGAGTCCCGGAAAAGTTGCCCAAGAAGACCGACAGACAGAGAGAGGGAGAGGTGAGGAGGAGGAGGAGGAGTGCATCAGTGTGTTGAGAGGAGAGGAGGAGAGGAGGGAGGAGCTGCTGGTCGTCCAAACTGGAATAATGAGATTAACTGTTGATACAACTGGCGTGTGCAATACGGCCGATTAAACGACCAGCGGCGCCCATTCGCTCGGTTTGCGTCCGTACTGCGTGAAGCAAGAAGAGAAGAAGAGCGAGAAGGAAAAACGAGTTAATGACCAAGAAATCACAACCAGTGCGTTTTCATATACAAAGGATCCGCTTTGGTGTTTCTGTGCATAAAGAGCATAAAGTAAATATATGAGGGAGGCGAGCATGAAGCACGAGAACAGTGCAGAGGATTCGTTAAAATATACATTTAAAAATATATATAAAAATAACTTTTATATCACTGAAATCTAATTTAAAATATGTTTCATGTTTCCAGTATTTCAGTTTGAGCATGCTACGTGGTCGCACACGTCATCCGTGATTAGTAACTGTGATGGCGAAACATTTAACCCTACATGCGTTAAATTCTCTCTTCGGTCATTATCAAAAATAAATAATGAACAAACGAAAAATACAAGAAAATACAAAAGACAAACAAACAAACAATTGAACTAAATTAAATTTGAAAAATACAAACTAAATAAATAAAAGAAAAATAATTTTAAAAACAATCTCATTTCAGTTCAAGATTTGCTGTTTTATAATTATAATAATAATTATTATTATTATTATAATTATAATAATAATAACAATAACAACAATGACAAATACAAACTAAATAAATAAAAGAAAAAAAAAGAATTATGAAAAAATAATCTCGTTTCAGTTCAAGATTTGCTGTTTTATAATAATAATAATAATAATAATAATAATAATAAACTGATTTATAGAATATGTTGTATGTAAATGTTTTTCCCTCTTCACGGCGTCACCGACCTTCACGTTGTTCCTGCACTGAACTCACCTGAATATCAGTCAGATCTTTGTGGAACCTCTTGGCCAGGTCCGGACCGTTCTGCATCGTCGGGATTTCGTACGTCTAACAGAGAGAGAAACATGAGTTCAGTTTTACAAAGTCTTGTCACGTTCTTGTCATGATTTTCACAGACTCGTTAAAGAGGTGAACTCCTCCTCACCTTTCCTCTGTAGAGGAGGCTGCCGACTGGACAGACCACGCAGGCCGTCCCTGCTCCAAACACCTCCTGGATCCTCCCGGCATCCAGAGCTCCCAGCAGCTCCTTCATGCCCATCGTGCGCTCCGTCACCTTAAACTCACCCTGACACAGACACAGGAATCACAGGAAGAACTTGCACACGTCATAACTGACGCTGCATTAACTCTCTGCTCGTCTCACCCATTCTCTGGCCAGGTCGAGCAGAGACTGTCTGGTGACTCCCGGGAGGATGATGCCGTCCAGAGGAGGAGTCAGCAGCTCTTTCTCTGCAGACACAAACACTCGTTAAAAGAACGAAAAGGTGGACGGAAAACAAGAGAACAGAGTGTATTTCAAAGAGCCTGACCTCCTTTCTCATTGGTCCAGTAGATGAAGAGGTTCATGGTGCCGACCTCGGTGATCTCCTCCTGCTCGCCGTACAGCCAGAGCACCTGCTGACAGCCGCGCTTCACCGCCTCGTTCTGGACCGCTATCGTAGGGCCGTAATTACTGGAGAGAGGAGAGAGAGACACATTTTTATTTTATTTTAAAGATTTAAAATCCAAGATATGCCAGAAAGTTTAGATCTGAGAGTCATTCAAGGAAACGAATGACTCCAAACAAACAAACACGCAGACAGGAAGAAGGAAGGACACTTAATCAAATATCAAATATCAAATAAAAAACCTGGGAACATGCAGCACTGCCGTGGCTTTCTGTTTCCTTACAGCGATGGCATTGTTCAATAAACAAAGGACAATGAAAACCAGTCAGGACTCAAGTGATGAGTCATACTGTGGTGTCACAATGTTTAAGTTGCACAAATCGATTTGGTCGCAGGAGATAAGAAGCAGGCGGACACGCAGCGCTGACGTGACGTCGGCTGTTCGATCAGTCGATAATTAACAGAAAATCAAAGCGGCGTGCCCGAGTGTTTGTGAATATTTATCAACAGTAAAAAGTCGCCGGAGAGCAGCGACACGTTCGTCTTTCAACTGTAAAACCAAACCACCCTGTGCACGTCTCCTGATTTCATATCGTCAATAAGCACAGAGCAGATCGAGCTGGCAGGAAGTCACACACGGCATCGGTTTTCAAAATAAAAGCAACAGACAAAAGGGGAAACTGTTTAACTAAATCAGTGAAAAATGACCAAATCTGAGCAAGTTAACAAAGTCTGGCGTGCAAAATCAATCAAACCGGAGATATCCTGTAAAATAAAGCATGGAACTGAAAATGTTTGTTTGTTTGAGAGATGTTATAAAAATTAGGGTTACACAGCTAGTTGGATGTTTTAACTTATACGATGTTTGTTCTTTTATTACATGTCCTTTATTGCTGTTTTCCTGAAGACTGGCAGGGTAAGGTAAAGTTCAGGTTAATGTATAAATAGAGGGATTTTAGAGAGGAGACGTCTAGATTGGGGACATACTGGTTACTCATTAGTTGATATGTTGAAGAAAGATGTTTAAATGCTTTATATGCACATTGACTGTTAACAATTCACAGCCCATCTTCAGGAAAATGTATAAGAACCAACTGTCAGAGCTCCTCATGGAGCCTTTTCCTCTGTAACCTCTTTGCTGTGTTGCACTGTGAAATGCTGCTTCTTGTACAAGATTAATAAATTAAACTTAAACTTTGATGCTTTGAATCCGATCCTCCTTATTTAAGGGTTTCTCTTTAAAATTCCCGTAACAAGTGTAACAGGCTTTCGTTCAGTCCGACGCCTCCCTGCTGCTGCTGCTGCTGAATCAGGTTTGATGAAGTGTAACCTCCGTCACACACAGTCGAGCCGCGTTACGTAACCGCGCTGTAGCCGAGCAGGTTTTTCTTTAGGAGACCAGACTCGTGTGGCAGCAGGCCTGCGATTAGAGGCCTGTGAGATAACAGCAGCGCTCACAGAGAGCAGCAGGGACTCACGCTGTAATCAGCTTCAGTCTGTGTTTCATACGGGAGGAGCGTGTCTCCCTCTGCTCGTGTTGTTGTCTAACCCGATTCCTCTGATTCGTTTGGATCTGCAGCGTTTAACAAGTCAAACTGGTCCCAGTGATCCTGAACGTCTCCCATCACAGTGACCTCTTACACTTCCTGCTATGACAGGACAAAACGTCTGCGTGTCTGTCTTTGGCACTGATCTGACAGCAGCCAATGAGCTTTCTTTACAGGCTTCAGAACCAAAATAGTTGTGCTCTGTCCAGAACAAAAACACAGCTGTGGTGTAACTGAGGCGTGACAGTGTGTAAAGCACGACGAACGCTTCCTCGCGGATTCATGACGGCGTTTTAATTAATCATGCGGAAAATAAAACAAACAGCAATATTATGTTTTTCTTTTTTTAGATTTCAAAACGCAGTTACTCGAAATTCTCAAACTGAATAAGAATCAACCAACTTTTCGTAAAACTCAAGAGATCTTCTCATATTTAGTCATTTCCCGCTGAGCTGTCAAACAAGAGCGAGAATTCCTAGAAGGCGAAGAACACGAGCCGGCAGGTTTTAGTCGGGGAAATAATTCACACGTCCCAGCCGCTCTGAAGTCAAGATGAGCGATTTATTCACCTCACATCACGTCTAACTTTAGTATTTTAAATCATGGTGGGTATGGAATTAATCTGCAGATGTGAAGAGGTTCAAGAGGAGACCAAACTTTGCTTTGAATATCAATCTATGAAGTGCAAAATGTGACAAACATACTCGACAGGCTTTGTTTTTATAACTCAGAATAGAAAGTGAGGCGGCGTTGGTGGAATCAGGATATACCGGTATGGACCACACCTGTGAAACCGGAAATAAAATACAGATGTGGTATTATCGTGTAAATACTTGACTTTCTTTTGTACATTTAAGGTTACAGTCTCTCTCTCTCCTCCCTGCTCTTGTATTTTTAGTGCGGTATGTGAGATAAGCTGCAGACAGACACACACGTCGCCTCCAGGCTTCGTCATTTTCATAGTTTCAACTTCCTCTGATCTAATATCTGACCCTCATGGATGTTTATCCCCTTCCGGCTTGTGTTTCGACCTGGTACGACTCCTGAAGAAGAGGGGTCGGTACATCTGACTTGGAAAAATCAGACCATACTTCACCCAATATGCCGCTCAGCTCCTGATACAGGCTACAGTCACCTCTCGCCTCGATTACTGCAACTCGCTCCTGTCCGGTCTACCTGCTTGTGCAATCAAACCTTTGCAAATGGTCCAGAATGCTGCAGCGCGACTGGTTTTCAACCAACCCAAAAGGTCACACGTCACCCCACTCTTCAGCGACCTGCACTGGCTGCCTGTAGCTGCCAGAATTAAAACACAAAGCTCTGACACAAAACCATCTCAGGATCTGCCCCTGCCTATCTCAGCGTCTTACTAAAGGCTCACGTCCCGACCAGGGCGTTACGCTCCGCTCACATCTCTTTCTACCTTTAAAAAAAACCTCTCTCTCTTTCAAGAATGGATCCTTGCCTAAAACTAACAAAACTAACAACTACTCTGTGTCAGCTTATGTCCTCCTCTGTAAGTCGCTTTGGATAAAAGCGTCTGCTAAATGTAATGTAATGTAATAGAAAAACCTCAGACAGGTTCTGTACCCGTGCTGGACTCCACACTCACCCTCCCATCTTGTAGGCCCCGACGCCTCCTTGCCAAGCCCTGACGAACGACGGGTCTGCCAGCAGAGAAACCGGGTTGAAGGATCCCGTGGCAAAGTAAGGTCCAACTGGGCCGACGATGACGAAGATCATCGCCTTTCCTGTCCGGGACACGCCGAGCGACGGCTGGAGGAGGGTGAGGAGGGTGAGGAGAGGTAAGGAGGGTTAGGAGGGTGAGGAGCTGCTGTTGAACTCTGACTGTTTCTTTGTTTATTGATGCTGCCGCTCACCTCGGTTCCTATAAATGTGGGTCTGATGTAGAGGCTGGCGTCCTGAGAGTAAGGCACCCACTCCTGGTCGACCTCCACCAGCTTCCTGATGCACTCCAGCAGTTCACCTTTATCGAACAGCTACAAGAAGAGAAAAACTGTCAACTCCTCACCGTCTTCAAAAAATCCAAACTGTTTATTACGAATCAAACAGATGCAGGCGGAGCTGTTGGACATGAGACTTTATATTAAGACGGTACAGACTGAGATGTTTCTGAAGCTGTGTGGGTGTTATAAATAAGTAATAAGAATTAAAAAGGAAATAAAAGAACTGTGTCTGTTTCCATAAAATGTGCCTGTGTCGCCTCTTACGGAAGAAATGTTATTCTAGATTTTAATCATTCTTCACTTTGTGTGAATGTTTAAACTTTAGACACTTACTTAATAAATTATGACCCATTTTAATCTAATTTACTTTAATCAATCAATCGATTAATATCTAAAAATCTTCCCTTTAAAGAAAGCGGCCTTGTGGGTAACCTTTGTTTGTCATGTTCGCTGTCACGCGAGAGAAACGAAAACTCTGACGTGGTGACAAATGGTGACGATGGAATTTTGGACCATGCTTTTGAAATATTAAAACTTTTCGGCACAGGCTGTGTTCAGAACTGGAGTCCGTCACGTGACGTACAGAGCTCAGAGTTTCCATGACGTCCTGTTAACTCCTGATGGAGTATTAACTTCTACATCAGGACGGGGCGGACGAGCCGGGCATGTGGCCAAGCAGCTGTAACGTCGCAGAGGGTGGAAAGATTTAGGACGCAGCCTGAAACGTAACACGAGAATTTAAGACACATTCACACACACGTGAGTTTGGACGTGTTGCTGCAGGGTGCAGAAGATGAAACAGTTTGAAGAGAACTCTGAGAAGTTCAGCTGGCCCGAGCTTTGCTACGTGAGGTATCAGTGACACAGTGAAATGCAATCCAGGAAGTTTTAAGTTTAACGAGATTCAGGATTTTACAACTCATCATCTTTTATCTCAAGTGTCCTGAGCGCTCGCACGCATCGGATTGGCGGATATCGTTTCCAGCACGAGTCGAGCGAGCAAAGTTCACCAGCATCCTTCTGTGGGAGGATGAGTCAGGGTACAAACTCACAGGGAGGCAGCTTCTGTCGGCGCTCCGGTGCATCCTCTCCATGTTCAGCATGGGTCTGAACAGACGAATGTGGTTGTCGACTCCGCGGAACGCCTTCATGCCTTCAAACAGCTGCAAACAGAAGATTTCTACGTGATCATGACTTCTGTTCCACGTGTGGTCGGTTACCGACTCCACACACATTCAATTAGAAGTAATGCTGCTTCGGGAAGTGTGTGATTATGAGGAGAAGCATGACAGTAATAATACGATGCCTCGTGTGTCCTCCACTCACCTCTATGGAGTAGTGCAGGGCCGAGCTGGCAGGGTGCAGCGACAGGTTCTGGAAAGGTTTGATCTGAGGAGCCTCCCAGCCCTCCTTCTCTGACCAGTTGATGGTCAACATGTGGTCGGAGAACTGTTTGCCGAACACCAGCGTGGAGGGGTCGGGCTTCGGCTTGCATGCCGGGTTGCGTTCGATGGCGAGATCCGCCGCCTGCGATGGAGAGGGACGAGAGAGCCGACGGCGGGGAGAGAAGAAGAAGGAGGAGGAGGAGAAGCGGGCGACGGATACAGTGATTGTTTTTAAATCGTCGTTATTGGCAGAGCGTGCTTTAAAAATTAGTCTGGGAGTTATACAGAGGCACAGAGTGCAATTAAACTGAATTACAACAGGCAGACAGAGAGGAGAAGGACAAGAGGAGGTGAGAGAAACTTTAAATTCAAAGTCGTCCCTTCCTTCCTTCCAGGCTGGATGGAGGCGTCACCTGGTGGGAAACAAAACGTCAACGTTGTCCTCGTTACCTTGAAGGAGCTGGCGGACCGCAGAGAGCCGAAGCAGAAGGGGGGGGCCTGAAGGAGTCGTCCATAGAGTGCCTGGAAGGAAACACAACAAAGCTCTCAGCAAGATGACGGGCAGTCACAACCTGCTGCAACTGTCCGTCAAGCCGCGGGAGTCGGTCTGTGGGTGTGTGACTCGGCACCAATCACTGTGGCTGCAGTTCGTAACACATGCGTGTCAAGAGACAGCTGCTGCTGCTGTGTCAGCTGAACGAGGCAAGGAGACAAAAGGCAACAGAAGAGCTGCCGATCAGGGGAAAACATACCTGCTCTCACCTTACACCAACAACAACAACAACAACAACAACAACAACAAGCACGTTCTGCTCACTCCTGCTGTAAACCGAGCTGTGCTTCTGCTAACCCAATAATTAATCTGATAATCTGCAATTATGGTCTTTCTCAAACCAGATTAAATGGGATACGGTGCCGCCTCCTGCTGAGTTCAGGTTTCCTGTCGTGCTCACAGGTGTTAAAGGAGCCGCATGTCAGGGCAGGACAGTGTTTCACGAAGCAGTAGTTTGTCGGAAAGCAGAACTGATCTGATTTTAACTTCTAATCCTGATTTTAACTTCCAATCCTGATTTTAACTTCCAATCCTGATTTTTCAAGCCGCATCAGGAGCCACGATCTCCTTATTTCATCATCTCTCTGTCACGTCTGAACGTGGCTGATACTGAAATCAAGCATTTTTTAAGAAATGCAGCGAGCCCATCGTTTATTTTCATTAGAAACTTTGCAGTATTTCGATAATTAGGATAATTACTTCACTATAAAAACTGCCACACAATGACATAAAATATGAAGTATGACTGTGTTTTACATGTATTTACACACATATACACAGAATAATATTTTATATTACAGAATGTTAATTATACATATTTTACCGTCTTTTGCTGTCATGGCAGTTTTTCACCTACAGACATTTTAAAATACAAAATAAAACGCCGACCTCACATGTGAAACTGACAGTACTAATCTCCTTTTAACAGAATATTAGAAAAGGTCATACTGTATTTATTACGGGACAATCCTGGCGACCAAATCTGAGTTTTTACCACAAAACTTTTGTTACTTTGTTACTTTTTTTACAGGAGCCAAGGTTGAGTTTTTGAATCGTTCATTTTACATTCACATACAGTATTTTAATAGTTTTAATATGTTTTAAGTTAGTTATTTCAGAGTACCACTACAGGGAGGCCCTGTACCACCAGTGGGACCCGTACCACAGTTTGAGAAAAGCTGCACAGCATTGCAGTTGCAGCCCAGGTGTGCACTTTATTGAATGGATGATGCAAGTTGAGCCGGTGTTGCATTAAACATGAACACTGTTGTAAACATGAACACTGTTGTAAACATGAACCCTGTTGTAAACATGAACACTGTTGTAAACATGTGTTTAAAACCTGTTGCATGAATTTCATCTTTGTTCATTTGCATGCACAGTCTGCAGCTTTGCCTCAAACTGAACCAGCACATGTTAAGTTAGCACTTAAGCAGCTTTGGTAATTACACATGCAGAGCTCGTGAGCATAATGAGGTCATAACGTACATATTTACATTTGGTTCAAGGCTCGCACCAAACTCCATTTAAAAAACCGACGATTTAAGGAAAACGCGCTTATATCACCGCGTGGGAGCTGAATAAAAACATTTAAATGACTAATTAAGTAAAAGTGGGATGTGTTTTTTAATTCGGCGTATTATTAATGTGCAAATCTTTAATAAAAAGGCCGCAAAACCGAGAAATGTGCTGAGATAGGAGGAATTTAAAAGGTGTTTTTTGTCAGAATTAAGTCAAATCAGTTGATTTAATGTGAGCCGAATTCATTATTGGACGTTGAATGTGCTAATTTGAGTTTAACGAGTTGTTATTGTTGTTTTAGCTCAGAGTTTGGTGGAATGACCTTTTTTTTTCTCCTCGCCGTGTTGTCGTGCTGCTGCAGGCGGGATCAGAGGACGCATCAGCCGGGTGCAAACAGCCGCTGATAACGGTTATCTGCGCTGGAGCTCGTTAAAGTTAAATCATTTACAGAGACGGTCAATGTAAACAGATAACACACACACACACACTCACATTAACACACACACACACATTAACACACTCACCGATCTGAGAGCTGCCATCTCCAACACGTAACCGACGATGAATGAAGATTATCCGGCCGTGTGGAAACAAACACTCGAGCTCAAAGTCAACTTGAGTTCCGCTTTGAATGAAACGTGACACGCTGATCAGCTGAGGTGAAACTCGGAAACCTCCCACATGTAATAAAAAAATAAAAACAACTGCAGTGTGTTAACAGAAACAGCTGATCGGATTAATTTATTATAACCCTCCAAAAGGTTTATTGTTATTTTATTTTTTAATAATTAAAGCAAAACATGAGCCGCTCTGTAAGAAGACAATGTAAAAGTTATATAGGTGTGAAAAAAAGAAAAGAAAATCTTGTTAGCTATAAATTAACCAGTAAAAGTCTCGATCCAAGGAAACCATCAGAGGTGTGACAAAAACGTAACATCTGATTGGTGGAGGCTGGTGATGGGAAGTTAGTTTCTCTTTAGGGAGTTGGATCATTTGACTCAGCTCACCAAAAACCTCCCACATATAATAAAAAACAAAAACAAAAAACAACTGCAGTAAGTTAACAGAAACAGCTGATCTGACTCATTTATAACCCTCCAAAAGGTTTATTTTTATTTATTTTTTTAATAATTAAAGCAAAACATGAGCTGCTCTGTAAGAAGACCATGTGAAAGTTATATAAGTGTAAAAAAAAGAAAAAGAAATCTTGTTAGCTATAAATTAACCAGTAAAAGTCTCAATCCAAGGAAACCATCAGAGGCGTGACAAAAACGTAACATCTAATTGGTGGAGGCTCGTGACGGGAAGTTCGTTCATTTTAGGGAGTCGGATCATTTGACTCAGATCACCAAAAACCTCCCACATATAATAATAATAATAAAACAAAACAACTGCAGTGTGTTAACAGAAACAGCTGATCTGACTCATTTATAACCCTCCAAAAATACTAGGTTTATTTTCATTTTTTAAAAATAATTAAAGGTTTGTAAGGAGACCATGTGAAAGTTTTATAGGTGTAAGAAAAAAAAGAAAGAAAAGAAAATCACGTTAGCTTTAAATTAACCAGTAAAAGTCTCGATCCAAGGAAACCATCAGAGGTGTGACAAAAACGTAACATCTGATTGGTGGAGGCTCGTGACGGGAAGTTCGTTCATTTTAGGGAGTCGGATCATTTGACTCAGATCACCAAAAACCTCCCACATATAATAATAATAAAACAAAACAACTGCAGTGTGTTAACAGAATTAGCTGATCTGACTCATTTATAACCCTTCAAAAATACTAGGTTTATTTTCATTTTTTAAATAATTAAAGGTTTGTAAGGAGACCATGTGAAAGTTTTATAGGTGTAAGAAAAAAAAAGAAAGAAAAGAAAATCACGTTAGCTATAAATTAACCAGTAAAAGTCTCGATCCAAGGAAACCATCAGAGGCGTGACAAAAACGTAACATCTGATTGGTGGAAGCTGGTGATGGGAAGTTCGTTTCTTTTTAGGGACTCGGATCATTTGACTCAGATCACCAAGAAAAGGCGGCTCTTCGTGTTACCACTTATACATCTTTCATAATTATATGCATCATAATGCACGTGCTTGTAGAACCACTCTGCTACACGAAGCAGATAGAAACACCTATAAAAACTTTTTTTTTTAAAGGACAGCTATTGACTGTTGGATGCACAGTTGTTTGTGGACCCTGCTTGATACGACAGCTTGGCTTTTACTAAATTCTGCTTCCCACGTTTGTGTTTTCAAAATTTTTAGAAATGGATTTAAATGCTGCTTTTCTACCATCACATACCAGAGCCGGCTCCCAATGTTCACTTAAAAGAGCCGGCTCTTTGAACCAGCTCGTTCATGACCGACACATCACGAGTGGAGGCCGACAGGAGGTTATTTAAGGTCAAGGAGGTTGAAGCTGATTGGTCAAAAGGTGGGGAGTGGTGCAGGTCTTGTTACAAACCAAAACTGTGAGCTGACTTCAATAAATCTGTCTCAGTGAAGTGAATCAAAAGTTTATTTTATGTAAAGTGTGAAGAAACATGTGTGTATGTAATCAGCAGGACATTTTGAATCATCTGTTGTCAGGACAGCAGGACACAGGTCAGGATGGGATCTGACTCTTGAAGCCATAGTTGAGTTCAGCTCCCCCGCTAAGCAGCAGGTCAATCCCGGTGCAGAAAGTAGCATCAGCAGCGAGATACAAGGCGGCCAGTCCAGACTCGGCCTCCGTCCCCATACGACCCAGCAGCTGTTTGAGAGGGAGAAACATCAGTTTCTTCATTCTTGATCAGTTTCCAACAGCACCACTTCCCTGTGTTTATGTGTTTTACGGCCGTGCAGCTGCTCCCACAGTAGCTGCTGAGCTGTTATTGCACTGTAAAAGACGTCCTGACTTGTATTTGTCAAGTCAAAAGAGGATTTTACACTAGACCGTGCCAAAAAAATACAGATTCACTCATGCTACGTAGGGTAGCATGAGTGAATCTCCTCTATTAACACTGCACTCGGTTACTAGAAACATTTTTACTACTTCATTACAACTTTCCTCCTAGGTGACACCATGATATTTATTAATATTTCATATCCGTCTGCTTCCGCTTTTCCACTCAATGAATAATGAAGAGCAAGCTGAGACTCGTCAGGCAGCTTCTGTCCTCTTTGCTGTATCTGTCTCTTCAGACCCAGATGAAAAACACACTGTAATTTGCATGTCTATTGCAGAAACTCTGTGGGAGTTTAAATTTACAACCCTATGTTGGATCATTAACACAAGAGTGGTGCAGAAACTGTAACATTCTTGTGTTAATGTACCAAGCCGTAGGCTGTTTTTAGTGAAACCAAGTCTTTCAGGCTTTATTCTAATCAGTGCTGCTGAAAGATTTCTGACATTTTTTAGGATTGAACTAAACGCCCTCACTCCTCAAATAAAAAACAGGTATCCACGTTGAACATGTTCTTTCCAGCCCTGCAGGGGAAACCTTCGCTTTTCACTGTACCTGACAATTTTCTCCCAGTTTTATGGCGGCTACAGCGTCTGGAGTCTGTCCTGCCAGCTCTTCCCACAGAGGTGTCATCACGTTACCAGGAGAGATGCTGCAACACACGGAAGACTTTATTATTACCATCATATATATATATTATAATCTTTATAAATATGTTGGTTACAGCCTCTTAATATAGAGATGATGTCTCAGTTTGTCACATAAAATCAGAGGCGTTCAGACTTCTTCCTTTACTGTCAGACTTTGTTAACATCGACATGAATAAACAACAATGGAAAGTAACTGAGTACAATTTGATAACTGACTTGAGAATGTCCATCAATGCTGTACTCCACATTTAAAGAGAAATAGTGTACCTTTACTCCTCTGATTGAGATTTGACATCAAAACATACGACGCATTACTCATGATGAAACTTCCAAATGCTTTCTGCCGTGAGATCTACACAGAATTAGTGACGATATTTGCGATAAAGAAAAATGTATGAGTGTAGCTGCTAGAAAACCATCTACAGAGAAATGAGATGGTCTGATTTTATTTATGAAATCTTTGTAAATTAAACTAATCAGCTTCTTTGTGAGACAACAGGAAAGGTGAAAAATGTAAAACACTCCTCAAACTCTTCATCTTCTTTTTGTTTGATGTCTTAACTTGTCTTATTTATATTAAATGGAAACATGTTCTGTTTTGATCTGTTTGATTTATATTAAAACTTTAATGATCACACAGCAGGGAGATGAAAACTGTGTGATGTGATTCCAAATTAAAAAAATCATTTTAGATTCATTAAAATAACTTTTTGATGCTCTTTGTTTTGTTTTTACTGGCATATTTCAAATAATAAATCCAAACTTGAGTCTTTTTCTTGAGTCAGAACTTTGTCTTTTCTTGACAAAGTATGCACAGCAGCACAATGCTGCTCTTACGTTGATGCACCAGTATTAAAAAACCTCAAATATCACGTCTTGTATATTTACTGCAGGGCAAATACTTTCATTTTTACATTTTGTCACTAAAGATTTTTTGTTTTTTTTACTTTACTTTTTGATTTTTTACCTATAATTAAGTGTTTTTACAGTGTTACACTGGTAGTTAAGTAAATAATGTGAATATAAGTGATTAATAAAGTTACAGCCTGATACCTATGAGCTCACCTAAAGTCTTTACATATTTAAATACGCAGGTACTGTGAATCAAACTGTGTCTCACCAGTTGACTCGAACATTGTAGCGACTCTCATCCACAGCCATCGCCTTAGTCATGGAGATTATCGCCCCCTTGTGGAGAACAGATCACATTACAACACTCTGCATTTATTTATTTTTGTTTGGAGCTTTTGAGGAATAATGAAAGTTTTCCTGGAGGATGAACTCACCTTGGTGGCCACATACGGAGCAGCATCTTTCTGGCCGATGGTTGCCACCAGACTGGAAACATTGATGATGTTTCCCTGACGCTGTCGAATGTACGGCAACGCATACTGAGGAGAGAGAGGGAGAGTCCAGTGAGTTCAATGGAATCAATGGAAGCAGAGAAAGGCTCAAATTATTCAAATTTCACGTGGAACTGATGTGTCACCAGTGAATAATGAATGTTGGAACTGAAAATATCACTTAAATCTGAAATATTTGAATTTAATGAGATTTCAATCCAAATATTTTAAGTTTAATTTTCAAAACTTTTGTGGGTGTATGTTTAAATGTTACCAACTTGAGCAGCTGATGTTTTGAGGTAAACTGAGTCTGAGAAATCACGTGACAAATCAAAACTGAAACTTGAGCTGGAATGCCGACCAGCATAAAACGAGTAAAAGAGGAAGAGGAGTTCAGATCAGCTGACTTCAGAAAGAAGACAACACGTTTCATATTTACTATAAATTTAGTGTTAGTTACATGTCAACATCAACTTTATGATGTGACCTCGAATCAGACCAGAAGATTCACTGTTCATGCGTTTCCTGTCTAATAAAGAAAATAATAAAAGCGTCTTCATAGCCTTTCTTCGTTTTCCTGTCAGCATTTAATGTGTGAAAGTTGTGGAATGTAACTAATAGATATCACCCACATTAGTTTCTGAAATATTGTGTTTAAATATGCAAATGCTGCATCATCAAATTAAAACTGCACTAATGTGCAAACATCATTATACTCATCGAGTTTAGTGCACCACCACACACACTTATCACTCCATAAATAAGAAAATACTGCCAAGACACCATAAAAAAATTAGTTTCTTGATGTTTTTAAGGAATAAAATGTTGTATAAATAAGTCTCTGAATGATATATGATGTATTTCATATATATTATTATTATTTTGGCTTCTGCAGCAACGATTGAGCTGAGTCACACAGCAGGTGAGCTCCCTGACACCTGTTCTGTTTAAATATTCAAATCTAATGCAAACTTTGTTTTTGTTTTCTTGAACATTCACAAACAGACAAAGTGAAGTAAAACACGTTTTCTGCCTGTGTTGGAAACTTTTACCTTAGAGGCCAGGAAGTAGCTGACGAGGTTCAGGTTGAGCAGGTCCCTGAACTCCTCGGCTGTCGTGTCGTCGGTGGGTTTGTGAGGCGGGTCTGAACAGGACAAAGATAAAGAGATGAACCACACCTGTGATCAAACTTCCTCACTCATGATGGAAGGAAATAAAAAGAAAGACTCACGCCACCCTGCGTTGTTCACCAGGCAGTCAATGTGCTCGTAATGCTCCACCGTGACAGCGATCAGTCTCTGTGGAGGAGAAGAACAAGTTAACCAACGTTAATCCATCCCTGAGCAGAACAAGTTCTACCAGCTCAAGATTAAACACAAGCTGGGCCGTGTAAAGTGAAACACTTCCAAAATAAATCAGATTTCAAGTGAGTCAGCTGATCAACAGAACACAAGTCTTGTGATCACGACTACACGAGTGAACCATAAATGTCCAGTAGATCAATAACTCAAACTTTTCTCACCTTGATGTCGTCCTCTCTGGACACATCACATGTGACGAATTTGCATGAGCCCGGTCCTGCTTTGTTCAGCTCTGCTTCCAGAGCCTCGCCTGCAGAACCTGAAACCACATATGAATATATTCAAATATATATATCACATGTCAGGATGAAATATCTTCAAGTATAATTACTGTACTTTAGTTATAAGTTAATACATAATTATATATATAAAATCAATGCACCTTCGCCTAGTAGATGATAAAGCAATGTGTTTTGGAATTTATATTGAATTCAATGGGCAAAAAAAAGCAGATTAAAATGATTAATTAAAGTATCACAGACCTCCTCTTGCACAGAACACCACTCTGGCTCCATTCTCCACTGCAAAGCAAAGACATGCGAGTTCTCTTCCTGCTCTGATCACACACTTCTACATTCAGATCAAATGATGCATGACGTTAAAGATCATACCAAACACTTTGACAATCCCTCTGCCAATGCCTTTGGATCCTCCAGTGACTATCACAACCTTGTTGTGGTAGCGCAGAGACATGTTGACACACACCGGACTCGTAAAACAGCCGCAAAGCTGCGCAGCTGTTTTTGCACTTTGCTCAGATTTTTTTTTTTTTTTTTTTTTTTGCGTCTCTCCCACTTTGTCAGAGCTCGAGCAGAGATGAGCTCGTGTCTGATAGTGAAGTTTGTTTTGTGGCTTTTTAACATAAGATCATGGGGGTTGCTCTGCTGCGTTCAGGTGCCGTTGAAAGTATTGGAAATCACAGAATTCCACTCATTAAAATGGGAAGTGAAGTAAAGTCCCCATGTCCAAATGTCCCACTTCACAGCAGAAATAAACATGTTTACAGCCTGGTACAAAAAACAGTTTTGGTCTCTGTAGCTAATTTCCCCGTTCATGACAACTGTACTGAGGGTGAATTTATATACAACTCACCTGTTCAGGTTATATTAAGGCTTAAAGTTATGCAGGATTAAGAGCGTGGACGCTTTGATTGACAGGTGGATGTCATGGCAGATGACTTGTTTAAGCAAAAAGGCGTCATTCAAAGACTCTTACAACAATACAATATTCATTCTTTATGGGGTAACTGTAAGTTAGATTAGATTAGATTTACTTTATTCATCCCACCACGTGGAAATTTACTTGTTACAGCAGCAGAGGAAAGAAGGAAATTAGAAAAAAGTAGAAAAGGCCAAAAACAACAACAACAACACAATAAACAGACATAAATTAAACAGAAATATCTATAACCTACAATAAACACGAAAAAACAATCAACCTGCAAACAGACAAGTACTGAGGATAAAAGTGGCATGACATATAAAAAGAGTATTGTAATAAAAAGTGACCATAGTGTGAGAAATATTGCAAAGAAAGTGACCATGATACAAATAATAATATTATTGCAAGAGTAGTGACCATAATATAAATAATATTACAAAAGTGAGCATGATATAAATAATAACTGCAAGTTATAAATTAAATTAAATAGAAAAAGATTTAGTTACCATATTGTGAACTTCAATAATAAAGAATATTAAATACAATAGCAATAGCATAAATCTATGCATGAACATTCATGGTCCATACGTCTTATAGAAAATTTCAGTTTCCTGGGCTGAACGACGCCATATCTGTGAAAAAGTCAGATACTGAAATTTACACAGAGTATTTGAAGGCAACATTCACAAAGCGTCCTGTCATAGCATCCTGTCATGGGATTTGTAGTTTTACCACACAGACCTCATGATGAGGCTAAAATAAACACACTTTGACACACTTTGTGTTTTTATGAGCACAGCTCTGCACAAACCACAGTCACACAGTGAAGTGCAATTTAAAACAGACGGTGACAGCAGAGCATGAAAGCATTAAAACAAACATGTTTGTGGTCTCATCATGCAAAATGTAAATTATAACTTTTCCTCTTTGGTTTTGGCCTGTGAGAGTTCACATGCACCCATGCGTGCAAACATGCACAGTGTGTTTAAGAGAGACCGAGAGGTGAAGAGGTTGACATGTCCGGGGGAGGAAAGCTCTGAAGATTGAATTTCTGCCCGACAGCAGTGAGAGAGAACCTCAGGCGAGTAAGTGAAGACAGTGAGAAGTATGTTCACTTCACCCGCGCTGCGTATTAACGCCTCCCACCTCGCCTCACCCCCAAAACATGACACATGAAAGGTGGGAGGGCTCGTCTGGACATCACCACGAGGGGACGGATACACAAACTGTCTCAGAAGGAGGGAAGGTGGAAGCCACACGGCCCCCCTGTGGGTGTGGAGGTACAGTAAGAGAGTCACTCTGAGGAGGAGGAGGTGTGATTAGTTTGAATCAGAAGCTCTGAGAGGAGGTTTGGTTTCCACTGGCTGCACTGGACATGGTAAAGTGGTGATGAGATGCATGTGTGGAGCTTTTTGCATGAGGCGTCGTTGATACAAATTCTGCTTTGATTTTAATGAAACAATCAAGATTTAATATTTTTTTCTAATGTAGCACGTTAATGCTCACTCCTTCATAGCATATTCATGCTAATTTCTATATAATATATTGTAATAACTGTAATTTAAACAACTAAATGAGTCTTTGGATTTACAAAAGAAGCTGAGATAACTTTGATTTATTGGTGCAAAGAAGAATTTATAATGTATTTTATTAAAAGAACAGAGTTTTATGGTTAAAAAGTAAATATTCAAAAGTAAATATCAGCCTATTTATTTTCTTTTTGCTTTTATCTACCAGTGTTTTCCTGTTCCTCCATTTATTTCCTTCAGAGAGAAGCGACAATAAAGTAGGACAGCGAAGATAGAGAAGGTTAAAGGATGGATAATCTAGACAAAGGAGGAGGTATAGGAGGAAAAGAAGGAGAAGGAGAAGGAGGAGGGCAGTCAGAAGAAAAACAGAAAGCTGAGGAGGTCAGCGATGAAGACAAGCGGACCAAAGACAAGCACAATAAGCTGGAGAAGGAGAGCTGCGAGAAGGAGCCGAGCACAGGGTCCAAGAGGGGGAACCGTCGCGGTCAATGCCGGAGCGGTTGGGCTCTGACCGAACGCCTCGCCATCAACGTGTCTGGGATGCGCTACGAGACCCAGCTCCGGACCCTCGCCCAGTTCCCAGACTCCCTCCTGGGTGACCCCCGGCGTCGCCTTCGCTACTTCGATCCCCTGCGGAATGAAGTCTTCCTGGACCGGAGCCGTGTCTGCTTCGATGCCATCCTGTACTTCTACCAGTCAGGCGGGAGGCTGCGGAGGCCTGCCAACGTCCCTCTGGACATGTTCCTGGAGGAGCTGCGCTTCTACGAACTCGGAGAGGAGACAATCGACCGCTACAAGGCGGATGAAGGCTTCGCCAAGGAGGAGGAAAGGCCCTTGCCCACCAATGACTTGCAGCGTCGCCTCTGGATGCTGTTTGAGTATCCAGAGTCGTCCAGCGGAGCTCGGATCGTCGCCATCATCAGCGTCATGGTCATCGTGATCTCCATCCTCATCTTCTGCTTGGAGACTTTGCCCGAGTTCAGGCTGGAGAAGGAACAGAGGGAGGTGAGGATGGCTTGCATGGCGCTGACACACACAAGAGCCCTTTAGGAGTGATAGCGAGGAACGGACTCGGAGCTGATGGGGTGCAAAGAGAACAGAGGTTAACACTGGTGAGGAAGTAATGAGGTGAACATCAGGTGCTGACAGCTGTCAACTTGCTAACTCTTGCAGCCCACAGCTGAAAACATCTTTAAGTCCTCTATCAACACTTGAAGCGGAGAGTAAAAAGTTAGGAATCGTGCTCGAGGAAAGGGAAAGGCGGTAGATGGAGAAGAGAAAGCAAGGCCGAGGGTTTTCTGTGAGATTATTTTGGACTTGTCGTTAAATCTGATCCACTCAGATTTAGGGAAAGGCATGAAGGGCAGTTAAACCGCTGGTGGAAAAACGAGAATAAGAAAAGGAAAGGGCAGGCTGGATGGAGGTTTGTTGTCAGGAAAGGGATACGATGCACAGATGATATGCCTCCCCGGGCCACTCAGGGATGTCTGCCAGAGCCAACAAGTACATTCAGGTGGAGTGGATATGTCAAAAGTACCGGGAAGAGCAAGAGAGTGGAAAAACTAAGAGGTAAAGAGACAAGTGTGAAGGAAAGGGAAGGAGATGAGCTTGTCTCACGTTACCCCTCTGGAGATCTAAAGGGCTATATATAGAGGAAGGACAACCCTGAGAGCACATCAACACATAAACGAACGTCTGTATTAATAAACGCTGTGACTCATAGGCTACACACTGAAAACAGCCTGGAAAAGAGGCTCGACAGATCAACTTTTCTGATGACCGGCGCGAAATGAAATTAGCCTCGCAGCACCGTCCGGTAGCCTGGAGACGAGAGGCGGGAGGTTCAGGGCAGCAGCGCTCGTTTGGATTTATGTCGCCCGTCACCACCAACGCTGCCATATAGATAACTGCGCTCATGTGATCGGAGCATTTGACACTGTTTGAATACACAAACCTACATGCACAGCCGTCCCCACGCAATTACTCACTCGCCAAATGGCGGGAAGAAAAATCTAACCGACAAAAATTTGTCCGATTCGGATGCATTCGGATGCATTCGCGTTGTTCTGTGTGACAGGGATAATGAAGCAGGGCGTCTAACCCTGCAGATATTCGACTTCTGTGGGCCCTGAATGTGACACGTCTTATTTTAGTGTGTTAACATGCTAACATTTGCCAATTAGCAGTAAACAAAAAGCCGAGGCTGATGGGAAACACATGTGTCGACCTCGATGGAAAGGTCATCAGGACTCATTCTCTGGGGACTATAAATGTCTTTACAAAGTTTCAGGGCAATCCATCCAATGAGATATTTCAGTCTGGACCAACCAACAGACAGACAGACAAACATCTTTTACTGTATCGCTACAGACTTACAGCAGCGTAACTCTGGACTCTGTCTCAGATTCAATGACAGCTACTGTACGTATCACAAAACAAATCAAAGAAAATCAAACTATTAAAGATCCGGTATGTAGGTTTTTGTGACATCTAGTGATGAAGGTGCAGATTGCAACCAGTTGAATACAGCTCGGCTTCCAAGCATGAAGCAGAAACGAAATGAAAGACACAATCTAGAGGCAGAGTTATGTTTCATTCTGGCAATAAATCTGAGACCCTGGACCTTTAAGAGATCTCTAGATCTCAATACTGTTTTCAAATGCAGTCTGGTTGGGACGGAGAGACACAAGGACATGAGACGGATAGAGAAACATATAAAAACATATTAATATATAGCGTTGGCCACTATAATATGTGCTGCAAGGCCCGCCAGAAGCTCAAGCGTAACTCTATCTAACTTGTTAAAAGACACGAATGCCCAGTCATTTCAACCCCGCACCTCGTTCCCAGAAAAAAACAAGCGTCCGGTTTAAATTAAGTGTCAAATGCCTCGTCGTCTCGAGCCGCCGTCTGAGGTGTAACGCAAACCCAGAGTCACATGAACTTTCGTGTTTTTTTGCGTGCATTTAAATATAGAGAAACTGATTTATATAAAAGTGACGGCAAGGAAAAATAAAGCCGGCGGAGTGAAAATGGAGAGGAGAGAAAAGTTAGCACAGTATCAGAGATCCCTGCAGGCTCGATCACATCCCGATGACAGATGTCATACTTTAAATGTGCTGAGGGCAAACTTTCATAATAATTGCGTCTCCGCTGTCCATCTCCTGTTGACTCTGTCCTTGTTTTCCCTCTGGTAAACATCGTCTCCATGCAGCCGCTCATTAAAGTCTTTCCCATTTATTCCCACAGTTCTCTGATGATAAATCAGATGTCGTATCTGTTCAGAGAGAAGCTCATGTGCTTTGAGTGTAACCACTTTTCCTTCATCCTTTGTTTCACAGCAATTCACCGTCATGCCTCACCCCACCATAGCGAACGAAACCATCTTGGTCCCGCCTGGCTTCACCCCCTTCCACGACCCCTTCTTCATCGTGGAGACGATCTGCATCTGCTGGTTCTCCTTCGAGCTCATCGTGCGCTTCACGTGCGCCCCGAGCAAGATGCACTTCTTCAAAGACGTCATGAACACCATCGACTTCTTCGCCATCATTCCCTATTTCGTCACCCTGGGCACGGAGCTTGCAAAGGACAAAGGTGCGCAGCCGTCCGTGTCCCTCGCTCTCATCAGGGTCATCAGGCTGGTGAGGGTCTTCAGGATCTTCAAACTCTCTCGTCACTCGAAGGGACTACAGATCCTGGGCCAGACGCTGAAGGCCAGCCTCAGGGAGCTCGCCTTGCTCATCTTCTTCCTCTTCATCGGGGTCATACTCTTTTCCAGTGCGGCCTACTTTGCCGAGGTGGACAGTCCCGACACAGCGTTCACCAGTATTCCTGAGGCTTTTTGGTGGGCTGTGGTATCCATGACGACGGTCGGCTACGGGGACATGTACCCGGAGACGGTCGGGGGGAAGTTGGTGGGCTCCATGTGCGCCATCGCCGGCGTCCTCACCATCTCTTTGCCGGTGCCGGTCATCGTGTCCAACTTCAGTTACTTCTACCACCGCGAGATGGAGTGTGAGGACACGACCCAGTACAACCACGTCGCCACGTCGCTCTGGGAGAAAGACGGAGAGGAGGACGAAGACGAGGAGGACGAGGAAGGAGTGGAGGAGGCGCCGGAATACATGGGAGACTTTGCACCGCTGTACAGGCAGAACGGCACCGACATCTGCCCGCCGCTCAGCGGGACTCTCCTGGCAGGGCTTTGTGCCGGACAGGTCGCCGGCGATCGCAAAGGGATGAACTTCTACCTCAAAGAACCGCTGGTCACTCAGGTTTGAGGGTTTTCAGCCTCAACGTAAAGACGCTATTTAACTGGATGGCGGAGTGATACGGGAGAAACAGAATGACACAAAGACCTAAACCCTTATTGTGCCTCTCCTGTGCTCCTGGTTTTTTGTATTTGGGGCTTTTGCATGTTTATATTTGACATCTGTTTTTCTCAATAAATAAATAAAAGCTAATCCTCGAGGAACCCTGCAGGTCCACGCTGCTGTATGAAAAGCATCCTCACTATCCAGACTAAAAGAATCGTCTGTCCATGTCGTTGCAACTCTGTTTCTTAAAGTTCCAGGGTACAAGATTTACAGAACATGTTAGAGATTTAATATAATACACATAACTATGTTGTCATCACCTGAAAATAAGAATCATAATATTTTTGTTACCTTAAAATCAAACCCTGTATCTACAGACGCAGCACAGTGTCTGCCATGTTGCTACAGATATGTCCAGTTGCGTTTTTGATGAGTTTCACGAGGAAGGAGAGGTTGACGCGAGGAGGTCGCAATGAACAACTTCACCGCACACACCGGTCCTTTAAACCGAACAAACACGGCATTCAGAAGCCACATTATGCGCCTTCTTCTTCTTCTTCGGTTTGAATTGTTGGCATGTTAATGTCACCATGTTTGTTCGGTTGAATCAAAGAGTTGCAACTTGTAAAGTTGATTAAAAAAATCTCCCGTACTGTGCAGCGGTGGATGGAGGAATAATTCAGGAATATGCGAATGTCTTTAAAACAGAGAAGAGTGTTTGAAGTTTTTCAGATTTTAAGTGTAATTACTGAGCTGCTAAAACTCAACGTGACGAATGAAACTGGTGTAATCTCTGCGGTGACTTTGCTGTAATGTGACAGTGATAATGACCGAGGCTGAATGCACAGCGAGCGTCGCGGGCGTTGATTCCCCGTACTCGTCGCAGCTATGGCAGCAATGCGCTGCTGTAATCTCGCGCTGACGCGGACAACAAAGATCGCTCATCATGTGACGGGTGGTGCCGACAGAGTTCATGTAGTTGCAGTTTGCATGTTACATAGTGTAACAGCGAGATGTATGGGGAAAGCTGATATGAGGTCAGGGATGGTATAGCTCAGGGCGGGCTGACATTTATGTCCCAGCGGTGGATGAACAGCTAACGAACTGTTCCCACATCAACGAGGACAACTTTGTCTTAATCAACTTGTCAGTCTTACACCTCAGGTTGTCTTAACTAAAGACAGAATGTACATTTAATATATGATTGAAATAAAATTGACTAGATGTGTTCATTAAAGTGAAAAAAAAAGCTGTTATCTGTTTTGCAGTTTCCTTCTTAATGTGGTCGGCTTGAATTCACATCACTACGGAAGCCCTAAGCGGTCGTACATTCATACATTTTATTAGTTATTTATCTTGAAATAACAAATGTTTTTTCTCGAGGTCTCAAGTTATTGAAACGCTGATTTCCCGAGATAACAACATAATTATTTGTTATTAAAGTATGTTAAATCATTCGAGATCTTGAATCAATCATGTTGTTATTTCAGGAAAGTAAAGTTTTATCTTGATATCTCTAATTAAATTAAAATGTATGAATGTATGACTGCTCAGGGCTTCCGTATGTCACATCTCAAATCACCCGATTCATAATCAGTGGCTCATTTATTGACTTGCTTCTGCAGCTCCATCCTTGGTCTTATAATAAACGCTCATGTATGTGTTTGTTAGGGGGGTTCAGTTCTTCCTTCAGTCTTTGTTGCTGCTCTGAGTTTTCTGTCAGATCTGGATTTGCTATAAACGGTCATTTCTTGTGTGTGTGTGTTTGTCTTTGTACGTATTCATACTTCTCGGATCAGCTCTGTAAAATAATCCTACTACACGCCGTCCATCTGTAACACAGTACACACCACAGTATATAACATGGTTTCCATTGGGACATCCTTTATGATCTGCAGACAAAGTCGTAAATCAGAGCCAGACTGCTTCATGGTCATATCACGACTGCAGAGGAAGAAGATGTATCTACATTTTTTATGCAGGTGTTTTATGCACTATGAGAAATAGTTCCCCAGCCCTAGATAGTAATAAATCATGTGCTGTGCTGTAAACTGTAATCTAAATGTTACATATCACGCATAAGATTGACGTTTTGTCAAAGCTGTTTGTTATGAATATGGATAAGCTGCAAAAAAATTGTTTTTTTTGTGAGATTTTTATACTTTTTTTGTCCTTGTGACACAATTTCAAGCTGACGGCAGCCGTGAAGAAGCTTAAAGTTTACTGAATGTTTAATTCTTAAAGATTTTGTATTGAGGTTAAACACTTTTAAACTTTTATAAGTCGTGTGATGTAGGGCATCCTGCCTGAGAAAACAGATGTATTTGTATATATATATATATCTCACTTTATTTAATAAAGATCATATTTAATCAGTCGTGTCACGGATCTCTGAATTCCTTCCACATGACTCTCCGTGTGCGGCGACCCGGGGAGAATGTGATGATGAGCACTCAGATCTAAACAACTTTTTAAAAGCATCATGAGGCGAGTACGCGGCGTTATTGGAGGGTGGTCCGCGGCGGACAGTGCAGTGTCAGTGTCTGCAGAGAGCTCGTGCTCGGCCTCGTGTGATGAGTGATCCCGCCTCTAGATGTCAGACTGTGTTTTTAAAAAACACCCCTGCACAAACATCTGCGTCAGTCCTGCTGTCAGTGGGTTTGATTTACACTAATGTGACATAAAAGACCCGAGCGTGACCACACGCAACATTCACATCTTGGAATGATCGGGTTCATTTTTGCCATATGATCCAGATGACTTACATTATTGTATTTTCATTCCACGATATCCAAAGACATAGTTTAGCTTCTGGGCCGGGGAGGAAAAATTAGATTTCTGAATATTTTAAGTCTTAAGTTATTTTAGATTTAATTTAAATATATTTCTCTGATAAAATGATCCCATGGCTACTTTATCCTGTAATTTCCCTCAAAAAGAAAAAGCACATTACGTCCATTATTGTCTCTGCTGCCTGTCGAGCACAGCACTGACTTTAAATTCCTGAAATTTGTTCTTGAAGTCTTGTCTCAGTCTTGTCTCAGTCTTGTTTTCCGAGAGATCTGGCCAAAGACTTCTGTCTCTGTGCGACGGTTTACTTTGACTGTCATCGTTATTTTCACTGCACTGAAGTTTGTTTCCTCCTGTCCTGACTGAGGAGTGCGACATAAATCAAGTGGACTTTAGTTCAGTTCATGAGTGAAACGTTAGTCATCAGTCTCAGTTGTACCTTAAATCAATAACATGATTCATTTAGAGCTCGTCTGTTGATTGATTGGTGAAGATTCACTGCCAACTATTTTGGTCTGTGAAGTGAAGCCAATGCAGAAATGCCACAAACTGCAGTTCCTCAAACGTCCACTTGAGGCTGGCTCCAGAAGTGAGTCAGTCTCCATAAGTCCCCATGTTTCACAGCAGAAATAAACATGTTTACAGCCTGGTACAAAAAACAGTTTTGGTCTCTGTAGCTAATTTCCCCGTTCATGACAACTGTACTGAGGGTGAATTTATATACAACTCACCTGTTCACATTATATTAAGGCTTAAAGTTATGCAGAAAGCTTTAAATCGTAAAAAATAATAATTAGGAAACAGCATATTTTTTGACAAAACAAACAAATGATTTGCCCAGAAAAATGAATAAATTGTGAGCCCTTGATCAGTTACATTATAAAGTTGTTGCTTGACAATGAAAAAATATCAGAAACATTAATTTAAGATATATTTCAGTTGCGTTTTTAAAGCGTATCAGTGTCATTAGCTGTCAGACAATTAAAAAAAATATAATAAACCTGTTTTACAGCAAATTACAAAATGTTACCGTCATTAAAATTAGACAGTTTCATCGTTTGATGACGATAATAACCAAAGAGTGATTAATATGTTTGAGCTGAACTGATAAAAAAACGAGTTTAGGAGCAGATGATGCTCCTCAACACACACACACACACACACACACACACACACACACACACACACACACACACACACACACACACACACACACACACACACACACGTCTCAATGACTGCAGTGATTAAATTGCTGACCCCCTCCCTGATGCTGTGATATCCTCATGTCATGTGTTGGAGGGGCATCTCTCTCTCTCTCTCTCTCTCTCTCTCTCTCTCTCTCTCTCTCTCTCTCTCTCTCTCTCTCTCTCTCTCTCTCTCTCTCTCTCTCTCTCTCTCTCTCTCTCTCTCTCTCTTTCTCTCTCTCTTCTCTCTCTCTCTCTCTCTCTCTCTCTCTCTCTCATGATGCTACAGGACAGATTAGTGTTTCAAAAAAATTTAAATTTCACGTTGCATTTTCAAACAAAGCTCGACCCCAACGGCAGATTTTCAGATTCCAGCTGAGCGCTGACCCTTTTCTCTTTTCTTACCTAACCCGACTCTCCCCTCTCTGACGTGCTAACGTCAGTCCTGCTTGCAATTACCCACAGCGCCCTTATGCTGTCTGGGAAGAATGAAGCGGATTGACGTCTTTCTGGCCATCTGCCGCTCTCCCATTCCTCTCCCATCCCTCACTCTCTCCTGCCTTTGCCCATCTCTAACTCTTCTTTGAGAGGATTAAGTGTGTTGATATCTCTGATGATAATGTGTGCGTTTTGTCTGTGTGTCTGTTGCAACTTTTCCAACCAGTAATATCTTTGTCTGCAGGATTTTTCTTTAGTTACCAAACACTGACGCGTGTCCCTCTTTCAACTGCAAATCCCTCGGCGGATTGTGCAAGTCACTAAATCGGCAGAGAAGAAAACACAAAAGAAGTTATTTTAAATAAATCTCTAAGATTTTTTTATTGCATACAATTTACACACGACCTGGACCTGTGAATCTGAGTGAAGACTCGAGGACATAGGGAGGCAGTTGATGAAGTTATTTTACAGCAAAATGTGAAATAACAAATACATTTTTAAACATACAACAACATGAAAACAGCATCTTGCCTATTGCTCATCGTTTCAGACACCAGACCACAACGAGAAGATACAAAACATAGATAATATAGATACGATATCAACGTCAAGAGTGACCGCTGATGGAGAGAGATGAAATGACGTGCAAAGAAGAAGAAGAGCACAGAGAGCTGCAAGAAGGTGGAGAAATATAAAAATAATATCTGCTGGTTGCATTTTGTCATTTAAAGGTCCGGTGTGTAAAACTGTAGAAACATGTTGGGTCATCTGCAGATAGAAAAGACTCATTTAAACTAACAAAAACATAATAACTCTTACTTTCAGGTGATTATACACTGATGGAAACGATGAGAGTTATAGAGATCTTTAAATCTGACACACCGGACCTTTAAAAGACATTTTTAGGAAATACAGTGTGATAAATATGAAGCTCAGCTCAGCACACTGACTCTCACACTGTTGTTATGCAAAGGAAATATTTAATGTTTAATTTAATTAATTAACAAAATACTGCAACATTTTGAAAGAAAATGTTTAAAGAGTCTTCAACCTTTTTAACCCTTTTTATATTTAATTTATTCGACTTTTATTTCAAGTTTTTAACCTATTTATATACTCTGTTATTAGCCTGTATGTGTTTATAAGTTCATGCATAATTATTATTGGTTGGAGGACCTCTAAGGACCCCCTAGAGGTCATGGACCCCTGGTTGAAGTCTTCTGGTTCGAACTATAAGATCACAGGAGTGTAACTTAAAATCTGTTTTCCTGTCATACATCCACGATCAGCTAAAGTGTGACGTGGTGGTTGCAATCGTTGCTGCAAACAGGAAATATATGAATAAACCCGCCTGTGACTGAATAAGTACGACTGTTTTTTAATCGGAGAACTGAATATTTAAGTTTCACTTGGCATGTAAATCCTCCTCTCAGCACTTATTAGCTGACGTGGTGTATTTAGTTTGTTTAACTCGTACAGACGCTGAAGCCTAAAAACAAGTTGTGTTGTTGTTAAGTGCTGGACTGTCTGTCAGCGGACACCAGTTGGCAGGTAACCAGCGCAGAGTTCAGGAATCTTCCGCTCTCGGCCAAGAAAGAGTCGCTTGGATAAGAGACGCGACTGTCGATGAGCGAGTTTTTCTTCTCGCTGGAGAAAAGGTGGATTTCTAAATGTGGAACTGCTCCTTTAAGTTGAATAATTTTCACTTCTTGCCAGGAGAATCAATGTAGAAGAGGAAGGATCTGAGGTTATGTTGACTGATGACTCCTACAGTTGTGCGTTAAGAGGCTGGTAAAGAGGCGGCCTCGACACCGTCAAGAGCAAACTCACATTTTCTCTCCTATCGGGCGGATGTGACGAGGTTCACAAGACAACCAAGACAGTTATAAAAAGGAAAATGAGTAAACTAGGGGGAACAGATCTCCATATTAAGCTCTCTTTGTGCAGAAAAGATCGAAAGTCTCAGGCCTGATTTTTAAGGGACTCTTCTAAGGAATAATACACGGTGTTGCCATGGCAACATATTGATATTTATGCACATTAAGCTCAAATTAAGCTTTAACGGATCTGCTTAATCGAAACTCAAACTAGGTCAGAATGAAAGCAGCCTGTGAACCTCCACCTCCACCTGAATCTGGTGGAGCTGCTGTGAAATGGAAAACTAATTGACGGAGGAGGAGGAGGAGGGAGACTTTGAAAAATTTCAATCCAATCACGGGAAGTCGCCCAGCGGGATGACGTGCCTCCGGTCGTAGGCGGTGTCATCGCTCTCCTCGCCGTCGCTCACTTCGCCCGGGGCCCTCTCTCTCTCCTCCTCCTCCTCCGTCTCACTCTCCCGCCTCAGCCGGTCCCGCTCGCGGTCTCGCTCTCTGTAGCTGGAGCGATGCATCGTGGGAATCTGAGGCACAAAACAAGAACATGTGTTTTATACTCAATGACTAAAAAAGAAGGTGAATTTTACACATGCAATACAAGTTGAAGAGAACTAAAACTTAACATACATGCACGCTGAGTATACTACTATCTATTATTATCTTCTTGAGATATATTAAGAATATCTTTCTATCTACATCATCCAATCCACACACACCGTCCCAATCCGGCGGTCTATAGCTGCTAATGCCATTTCTGGCTGCAGGCTCCAGAGGGAGGTTTAGGATATTTGCTCATCACTCTTTAATATCTATGTTTACATATCTGTGAGTGATGTGGTCGGAGCCGAGACGCCAAACTCTAAATGTATGCTGCTGCTGCTGCTGCTGCAATAAAACATTCTAGTCATGAGCGGTCCGACTGAAATATCTTAATGGTTACTGCACATGCTGCATGACTGAGGCCGAGCATGTCATGTTCCCATTTCTGTCCACCAAGTTTCCTGTCTGCTTCTAAGGTATCAAACTGTCCAACAGCACAGGATGCAAGAATATGCAACAACCTATCCGATGTTTTGGTGGTTTCATAAAGTTTTCATAAGTCTTCTTTTACTGTATCACTGCATCTTAAAGCACTTGCACTCAATGCAGTCATTAATTGAATGCCGTGAGCATATGTTGATGATTTACGTGTTTTAAATACATAAAGGTTCAATATGTAAGATTCTGATGTTCATTTAATGTTTATTCCTAATGCTAACTTAAGAAATGAGACCTTCCTTGTGCATCCACCACAACACAAAAACCAGAGTCTGAAGTAAAAACTAATATCACAGCAAAGAGTGTGGGATCTGTTGTAATATTGTGGTTTTAACTGACATTTCCTTGCTTGCTAATAAAGGTGAACTGCTCTGACTCCCGGGGCCTGGCCTGGCCTGGCCTGGCCTGGCTTGGCTTGGCTCGGCCTTTTGCAGGTTACTTTGTTGGCTGGGTGAATGCATGCAGTGTTGCTGGGTTGGTTAACATGCTTGTTAGTTGCAGTTGTCTGCCATTGGTTGCTTCCATGGTGTTGGCTGATTTGTAAAGTATCATGGAGCCAATCGTCCACACAGAATGTTACGGATAGTAAAGTTCTACGAGCAAGTCAAAGGTTTTTATGAATGTTTCCTAGAGAACCTTTAACTGACCATCTCTTCAAAGCTTAGTCGTATCGTAAAGGGACATCAGCAGCATTGGGTACATACCTGGTTATCGTGGCTGGGCAAGGCGCAGTAGCCCGGCTCCGTCCTGTGGAGGAGGCGTGGGGAATGAGTACGGAAAGGCCGAGGGGAATGAGAACGGGAGCAGACGGAACGCGGAGAGGGAGAGCGGATTGAGCGTGGCGATGGAGACCGGATAGAACGGGACGGTGAGTAGGTGATGGAGTGGGACTGGGAGAGGACGTGACCGTGGTGGTTGAGCTTGGGCGGGCGGGGGGAGCGAGGCGGCAGCTCGGGCGGCTTGAAAGGGTCGACCAGGTCCATCTCCGTGAGGATGGGGGGCGGCGGGATGAAATCGAGCTCCTCCTCTGGCGGGAGGATTTGCATTTCTGCCGCGTCAAGTTCGGCGAGCTCCGCCTTGGACAAGTGGTCCACGATGCCGGCGCCGAACGAGTCGCCCACCACATTGATGGAGGTACGCATTCTGTCACTGGGTGGACAAACAGTATCAGTGTCGGCTGGTGAAATAACCACACACACCCCTCACACATACACTCTGCGACTCTCAGACACCTGACTCACAGCAGCCAGTCGACGGCGATGAGCAGACTGATGTCCTGAGTGGGCAGCCCCACGGCGGTCAGGATCAGCAGCATGGTAACCAGTCCAGCACTGGGGATACTGGCAGCTCCAACGCTGGCCAGGGTGGCAGTCATACTGCGGAGGAAAACACATGCTGCACTTGAACACACCACGAAGAATGCAGAAGTGAAAGAAAGCAGACGCCCGTATGTTCTGTGCATGCGTGAGAGGAAGTCATTTGTCAGCGGTTTGAGTTTTTAATCCAGATAAGACGACGATAAGCAAAGCAGACAAACATTTTCACAGCAGCGCGAAGCTGCCGAACACGTGTCAGTTTATATTTTTGGAATGTAAACTAAGAATAAGCTGCAACTGGCGCCGTGAAACTTTCACTTTCCGCCGCCAGACAAAAGAGAAAACACACTTAAGGGTGGATAATCACTGATTCACCAACTGCTGCTCTCGCTGCTGATTCAACATTCTCAGTCACCCAATAAACCAAACAGGGCAAATTAACTCGGCGTGCCAGATCCTTGAAAGCGATCGCACGAGTTTCTGTGACAAATCTGCCGGTTCAAGTGTTTTGCTCTCTGTCCTCTCAGCATGAACGCACAGATATTTGAGCTTTACATTTTCTGCCCGACCTCTACATATATCTTATTAAAGTTTTACACATTAATTAGAGACGACCCAGCCCAGCTCGCAGCAGCTCGACTGATCCGCACGCTGCGTGCACACGCCTGTCTTTGGCGGTTTTTAGTCTTTCCATTTTTGCCGTGCTGCTTGAAATACAAATGTGAGGATTTAAGGAATGAGTGAGATGAAGTGAAATTCATTTAATGAAGCATTGTGGACTTTTCTTCAGCTTGTGAGTGAAAAGACGTCTAAACTCGACCACGCTTTGTTTTAGATTATAATCTTGATCTTAACGCGATTCCCATGATCAGATTTTGACATTGTGACAGGCTCATCCTGATGATATCTCTTGGCAAAGGGAGTTGAAAAGTATAATCCTTTAATTACAGCGTTATTAAACAGGATGCTACGCACATTCAAGAGAGTGTGAAGAGGTGGCACTTCAGTATGGGGTGCCGTTTGTAAAGCGTCTTGCTCTGAAAATAACAGCAACGTTTTGTCACATTTAGCTAAAAACAATGTTTAAAAAACTGGTTTGAATTTTTGAGAGTCACTTTTTTGCACATTTAGAACAATATTTGTGAACTAAATCTAAATGTTAAATCTAAATGTTAAATCTAAATGTTAAATCTTAATGTTAAATCTAAATCTAAATGTTAAATCTTAATGTTAATTCTAAATCTAAATGTTAAATCTTAATGTTAAATCTAAATCTAAATGTTAAATATAAATGTTAAATATAAATATAAATCTAAATGTTGAAGCTAAATGTTAAATCTAAATGTTGAAGCTAAATGTTAAATCTAAATCTAAATGTTGAAGCTAAATGTTAAATCTAAATCTAAATGTTGAAGCTAAATGTTAAATCTAAATCTAAATCTAAATGTTGAAGCTAAATGTTAAATCTAAATCTAAATGTTGAAGCTAAATGTGAAATCTAAATCTAAATGTGAAATCTAAATCTAAATGTTAAATCTAAATCTAAATGTTAAATCTAAATGTTGAAGCTAAATGTTAAATCTAAATCTAAATCTAAATGTTGAAGCTAAATGTGAAATCTAAATCTAAATGTGAAATCTAAATCTAAATGTTAAATCTAAATCTAAATGTTGAAGCTAAATGTTAAATCTAAATCTAAATGTTAAATATAAATATAAATGTTGAAGATAAATGTTTCGGGTGAAACTAAATATTTAGCTAAAATTCAAATTGAAATGCCGGTAGCGTCTAAGCGTCTCACTCTGTTATTTTCAGAGCGTGACGCTTTACAAACGGCACCCCATACTTCAGCATTACGTCAGAGATGTATATTTAAATGAGCGTGCTTGTATCTTCTAACCCACCTCCGTGGCCTCAAACGTCCACTTGAGGCTGGCTCCAGAAGTGAGTCAGTCTCAATAGGTCCCATAATAAACATGTTTAAAGCCTGGTACAAAAAGTTTGTTCTACATTTTTGAGTGTCTGACTCTAAAAAATCTCCAACAGTGTCGTCTCATCGAGGTTGGGACGAGCTGAAATGAAGCCAGAAATTAGACATTGCACCTTTAAAGGATCAACATAGATTTAATACAGGTTTCGTTTGACGTTACAGAAACACGCAGATGAAAATAAAACCCTACTCGGCCTGAAGCTTTCGCCGTTTATGGGAGCTGACAACCGTGTTTAGAGCACGGATTTGTGGAGTACACAGATGTGGTAAAACTTTTGTGGTTTACGGTTGCAGAACCGGGCCACACAGCAAACAATCTGGTATTTACATGTGTTAATCTGACCACATCATGCAAACTTTGTATAAAAAAAAAGCGGAAGGGAAATGTTTATTCCACGTTCTTATGGCCGCAACATAACAAAATCCCTGACTTCTTCTCAGACTTAAATCTTTAATACTCCGAAGAATGTTGCTTGCCATGACATGTCTGAAATTAGAGGAACTATCGGTTCGTGTTGGTCCCAGGCCAGTTTGGACACCGTGATGTTTTGTGATCGTCTTCGACAAACTGCAGCGCTAATTATCACCCCCACTGTGTGTGTGGGAGATTAAGTGAAACATTCAAGAGGTTCACACACAACACATGGGTCTGATTTGGACGTCGCACAGTCGTATAGAAACATTTTCGAAAATTAGATTTCGGAATTTGGGTGGAAAACAGCCCGCTGATGAAAGACACACAATAAACAACCATCAAAGAGCCGAGCATCATTTGTAACCCGCGGCAACAAGAGGGAGAGTCGGATCCAAGTGGACTGTTTCCAATCAGACAGGAACGTTTTGCCAAAACCTCAGAAATGAGAGACGAATATCTGGTAACATCCTAAGTGCATTCACACAGAGGTTTAAGCTGCCGCTCATCGCCGCCTCCAGCTGATAAAAACGTTTTCTGAGTTTATTTTCTTGCTTTGGCTGCATAAATACACACACGAGGAATCTCTTAATGGATTTTAAAGCGCTGTGTGGTCCTTGCATCAAGTGTATCATGTGACGCCTCCTGTCAACCTGCTACAATCAGCTGATGCTGTAAACAACAGTTATGAACAACAAATAGCTGGTGACATGGACATTTCATGTCTCAAACACACAATGTTTAAAAGTATTCCGCCTGTTTCAGATCAACAAATCCCTGCAGAGCAAAGTTAATGGAGCTGTTGTTGTGCGAGCTAAATTAGATTTGTGGGTGATTAAATAATCCACAATGAGAACGGATGAATTAAAAACAGGTTTTTTCTTATTGGTCCTTCAACTCGGATGTTTGAGCTTCACTCTGTTCTGCTTCCGAAGTGTTAAAGCGTCTCTTAGCTCACATCAAATCTCACATTAATCATCATGGTGTCCACTAGTTATATATATTTTTTTAAATGAATGCATGCTCAGGGATTATGGACATATTAGGCCTCTTATCTCTTCTATAGAAACACATAAGCAGCAAAATATTACATGGATAAGTACTGGTCTGCAACCTGGCGGTTGGTAAGCACTAATTTAAAGGCACAGCATATAATTTCTGCAGAGACAGCAGAGAGAATGCACAGCTTATATGTGATGTCACCCAAAAGCATTTTTGAAACTCAAAATATCCGGCGCTCGCAAAGACGTGGATCATCTGCAGACCTGAGGCATCCCAAATGAAGCCTGGCTGCTCAAACAAGCCACCTGTAACCACACCCACCTGTCAATCAAAGCGTCCACGCTCTTAATCCTGCATAACTTTAAGCCTTAATATAACCTGAACAGGTGAGTTGTATATAAATTCACCCTCAGTACAGTTGTCATGAACGGGGAAATTAGCTACAGAGACCAAAACTGTTTTTTGTACCAGGCTGTTTATTTCTGCTGTGAAACATGGGGACTTATGGAGACGGACTCACTTCTGGAGCCAGCCTCAAGTGGACGTTTGAGGAACTGCAGTTTCTGGCACTTCAGCTTCACTTCCTTTGGTTTTCTCAAATTAAATCAATATATAATATGATCCTTTGTGGTATTTTAACTTTCTTAACGTTATATTTAGTTGCGTTTCGCCGACTTCCTTCCTCGCTCTTGGATGCATACCGTGTTTTAGCAACAGGAGGGGGTAAAGGAGATGTGACAAACAAAAACCTTTCCCTTGAATAAACTTATGGATTTGTTTGGGTTTGAATAATGTTAGAAACTTTGGAATCATGCCTAACACAATGAAATATAGAACATATGTTGAGTTGTTTTTAGACCTTTAAGGTGTGAAACTTCAGAACACAACACGACTCACCTGACGGTGACGATCTGCCCGCCGTCCAGCGTGATGTCATTCATCTGCGCGATGAAGATGGCCGCCACGGCCTCGTACAGCGCGGTGCCGTCCATGTTGATGGTGGCGCCGATGGGCAGCACGAAGCGAGTCACCCGCTTGTCGATCTTCAGGTTTTCCTCCAGGCAGCGGAAGGTGACAGGTAACGTCCCCGCGCTGAGAGAGAGAGACAAAAAAAGAGGTGTAGATGTGCACAGAGCCGGAGCACAAGTGTCTGCTGAAAGACATCAGATAGGTGGACAGGTGGTGAGAGACTGAAGTGCAGAGGTGAGGAGGTGGAGGAGGTGATGGGGTGAAGAGAAAGAGGAAATTTGAGCCCCGGCCGAGCAGCTGGTGCGGGCCACTGTTGCAATCCTCCGACATGTGAATTAAAGGAATTTGATTCCCGGCTCTGCTGAGCTCGGGTCATAATATAATTAGAGGAAACGTTGATGGGATTATCCATATTCACTAAAGCCTCGGTAATGTGCCAAAATGACAGCAGCAGCACTGGCTGAGCCGAGCCGAGCCGAGGCAGGATACAGCAGGGCCGGTTTGGCTGGTGACCACTAATCCCAAGGCTTAGACGTTTACAACACAGGATCCGTCTGACATGGACTTTGTCTATGATAGCCTGCGCTTGCACACATTTGGCTCCGCTGTCCTGATGTGTCGGTTCATTGGCGTAAATAAGAAGAATTTCGCCTCCATCCTTCCTCAGATTTAACCCAAATAGCTAAAGGCAGGGAGCAGGCCACGCCGATCAGTCATAGTAACGACGGCAGCTGCTCAGAGGAATAGATGTTGTAAAAGAAACATGTGACACACATGTGTTAACACATGGCCGAGCAGGGAAACACACACACATCCTGCAGGCTGTCCTACCTGCTGGCCGTGCCCAAAGCCGTGATCCAAGCCTGGAAGATTCCAGTGTAGAAAGTGAGGGGGCTTTTTCTGGTGATGACGAAGAATATAGCAGGTAGGATCAAGCCGCCGTGGATCACCAGGCCCACCATGACGGTCACCATGTACATACCCAGCTGCCGGGCCACCACCTCCAGGTCTCCGATGGCCGCGATCTTCCCCGCGATGAGAGAGGCGATGCCCACAGGAGAGTACCTGAACACATGAGAGAGATGTATTATCCTTCATGACCTTTTATTTATTATTTAAAAGCCTCTATTATATATTTTTCTTTATTTTATGGCCAGAATATAACTTCATCTTTATTTTTTGGCTTTCAATAATTAATAATTTCTTGAAAACTTTAAAACTGCTGATGTAAAAATTCACTTGATGCTTCTTAAAGAAATAAAAACAAGTATTTTAGGCAACTATTTATTATTTTTTATATATTATAGATTAATGTGCAGTTTATTTTCTTTTTTTATTCATTGATTCATTGTTTTGTTTTGTTTTTTAGAATATTTTTTGTCTCGATTCAACTTCTCAAGCTAATTTTAACCCACAGCAGATAAAAAGGAAGTTAATAAAAAACATAATGATTTGTTTTATAAGGGGGTTTTATGTTTATGAAAATACAGTCATACATATTAAATTCCATTTCTGCCAATAAATCAAGTTACACAATGAACCTTTAATAAATATTTCCTTTTGTTTATAAAACTGAAACCATTAAATATTTGTTATTTTTACTTTTTTAAGAGAAAAGCAAAATTTCCTTAAAAAAAATGAATTAATATATTAATTAAAAATATTAAATAAAAATATTGGCAGATATATTTTCTGTTGATCAATTAATTTATTGAAAGATTCATTTCAAAAATACAAAATTGAAAGTGGAGGGCTTCATGTTGTTCATGCTGACGACATCATGATTTCACCTGCTGCTTAATTTCTTGTTTTCATATTTTCATCTGAGATGGTAAAAATCATAATTTGTATCTGTGTAAAAGTTGAATTTAGAGGTGAAAGTCAATTAAACGATCAGTCAATCAAAAGAAACTGTTTTTTATGACTGTGAATTAAATATATTTTGGGTTTTTGAGGCGTTACCTCGAACTCAAAACTATTTTCCCTGAGGAAAAGAATGAATCAAAACTGGCAGATTAAACTGAAAAATCGAACATTGAAAGCATTATCCGGCATATCGGTGTTTCACTTTAGGATTATTTTTGCGAAAACAACGATTTGCTGTTTCCAAAGTCTGTGAAACGTCAAACCAAACACCTAATCAATCTTCATTGACTGTCAAAGGAGGCGGTTTTCAGCACCAGAGTGCACGACACATTCTTGGATCTCTGGTTTCCAGCTTTGGATCGCAGTTGTTCCCGCTGATGAATACAGGCCGCTGTGGGACGTTATGAATTAAAGCCGTGTTTCGGTACGAGTCAAAGCAGGTCTCATCCCGACAGCGGGCCGCGATCCCGGGTCAGCTGCGAGCTGAACCCTGGAGCCTGGCATTCAGTGACAGTTGTTTGGTGGAATATGCCTTGTA
This sequence comes from Collichthys lucidus, assembly GCA_004119915.2. Lineage (NCBI taxonomy): Eukaryota > Metazoa > Chordata > Actinopteri > Sciaenidae > Collichthys > Collichthys lucidus. The sequence goes on along the minus strand of CM014100.1, from coordinate 5,266,547 downwards.
TATGATTTGATGGATGTGTTCTCTGTATGATACGTGTTTTTGTATACACTGGACTCTGTGTTTGGCCGGCTCCATAGGCCCGTGAGTAATCTGTTTATACTGTGTGAGTGATGCGAGCAAGGACACAATTCCTTTGGTGTCCAGCTGCACATGTAGATGGCCTAGGAGAGCTGCGAGACACAAGCATCCTGCTGTTTCTCTTCCAGCTCCCTCCCCTCCACGTCTCCGCTCTGAGTGCCACTACACTCTGTTTCTGTGCGCGACGAGCCGGGGTCCTGCGAAGCCTCAAGGCGTGCACTGCTCTCTGAAGACATGCTCTTACACGCATCTTTCCACGTCCTGCTGTCCCTCCCACCCGCATCTGCTTTCTGCTCTGTTGCCAAGTGGCTCCTCTGCCTGTCTGTGGATCCATTACATTTTGGAGATCTTCCACCCCGGCTCCCCTGGGACCCCACAACATTGTTCCGGGCCCCGGCTCCTGCTACTCCCCAACATACCACAGACTCCAGCATGTGCCAGGGAAGCCCTCTCTCTCTCTCTCTCTTTCTCTTTCCATCTGTCCGTGTCCTTCACAAACACCCTTTCTCCCTTTTCCTTATCCCCTCTCTCCTACTCAGTCTTCCACGTCCGACGCTGCGTTGCTCATTCCCACAATTCGCCTCACGTACGCACGCCACGCCTGATCCATCACTGTCGCTGACCCCCTGTGTGTGGTATGACCGAAAACAGAAGACACATGTTGCGCGGGTACACAAACAAAAAGACACTGACCACATGATCAGAGAAACCATCGTCATGATAATCTCGTTGAGGATGTTGAAGAAGTCGCACATGACCTTCCCCCGCTCGCCCATCCTGCTCATGCAGATGCCGAAGGCGATGAAGAAGCCGATCAAGCCTTTGAGGAGGACACAGAGCAAAGTGTCACCGAGCAAAGTTCACGATGCAAAGCAGCAAATATCCCCTCCGTCTGCAACTCACCGAGGACGTTCATGCCCCATTTGTACTCCAGCGACTTCCTGCTCACCACGATGGGCTCAGTTTGGTTCGGTGCCGCGACCGGAACCTTTCTCAGCACCGTCTGAACCTGGAGGAAACAAAACAACATTCAGGCTGATGTACAATGGAGCTGACGTGAATCCAGCTCACACAAAAACACGCCAAGCTTGACGGCGACACAATAAACTCAGACCTGTGTTTGAAGAAAAGGCAAAACAAGAGACCAAGAGATTCTCACGTAAAGACAACAAAGAGAGACAAGAAGGTTGAAAGGGGAAGGACGAGTCCTTCCTGTAAAAGCAATTACGCCTTTTATGACTATAATGAATCCCCGATGAGTGCAAACAAAAGAAGCTGTAAAACAGAGAAGAAGAAGAAGATAAAGGGGAAAACAGAGAATACCGCAGGGAGAAGAAGAAGAGTCTATAAGCTGGTGCATCGCTGTGGTAAATAAGATGTAGAGAGATTAGCAGTAGCAGAAGGTCTGACCCTCGCCCCGTTCAACACAGACGAACTCCTTCTAATCATTCAGACACACGCATGACAGAGGGAGGAAGAGGAAGAAGAGGGAAACTGTGGCATCGTGATTGAGACCCGGATTATCGTTACAAATGATCAGCTGGGATCAACAGCAGCCGTCTACCGACTCGAGCTGACCGCGACTCAAACGAGTATCTACATGTGCTCCTCGTGTTCGGCAGCATCGCCACTCAGTTTATTTCATTTCCATTCGAGAAAGGTTTCAAATGTAGAAATTATTTATTAACATAGAAATTAACAGCTTGATTTTTATGCCAACAAATATTTGGTTTTGTTTCATGTTGCGCTCGATATGTGAAGAGTCTCCAGTCTCTTCTAGGACTGCATGAACTGTAGAGCGCAACATGTTCTCTGGGTCATTTTCATTTCCAGTAACCGGCACAGGGAGTGTGGTTTCAATGGGTGTATGCTCCTTTTAGCGTATTTAGTATTTATTTTGATTTTAGCATATGTTTAATTTGATTTATTTTAGTACATTTTAATGTCTCAGGTATTTTTATTCTTATTTATTCTAGTTATTTTAACACTCACTAGTCACTTTAATGCTCAGATTTTATTGCACTTCCAATCTTGTGGTACCTGTGACAATGACAATAAAGATCTATTCTATTCTATTCTTATTTCACCTGTTCACCTGGTGGCAGCATTCAAACAAAGAGGCCGAGTTAGGCCTGAATATTTTCTGTCTTGTCTAGTTTTTGTTGTTTATTCTCTATAAGCAGCATCCGGCGTGATCACCTTGGACTGAACTGAGCCGGCTTAGCCCCTTTCTAAGTGACAGTGGTCGCTGCATGAGCAGGAGGCAGCCTTGAACTTTTGGTCCTGTGAGTTTGACACATGTAGAAAACATCGTGGTTTGGAGGACGAGCAGATCCTCGAGAGAGCCACATCAGCTGTTAACAACTCTCTGCAGCTCATTCATTCTGTCGGGCTGCTCACTTAATACTTTGTACAGACGAACGATTCAACTTTGGCCTTTTCAGGTTGACGTAAAGTCTTTACAGCCTCTCCAAGACATGAGGGGTTGAATCAAAACGTGACTTAAAGGTTGAAGACACTTCAGTATTTCACTAAAACTGCAGTATTCATCTCTCATCCCTTTAGATTAATCTCTCGACTCCCTGCGGGTGTCCCGACCCCTTTATAGGTTTGGAGCTTCAGATGATATCACGTCGTCGTGCAGCTGCTCCGATCTCATTTTTATTCCTGGGCACAAGACGGACTTCTCATCCATGTCGGATTAAAAACCCGAGCTCCAAAGTTCATTCTCGATCTTAGGAAGCATAACGTAATCTGCTGATTAAGATCGAGTGATATCGTAGGAAGCTCCAGAACAGATACTGAACATACTCTGTGGCTAAATCAACTTCGAAGCTCAGCTGGATAATGCTTATTAATGTTACGTTAAACAGCTGATTTGTATTTTGATGTTACAACCCTATAGTGTGCAGGAAAGATGTTACCTGTTGGAAGCAGGCCCGCACCAGGTTCTCCGGGAAGAGGTTTCTCATGAGGTCGAGGAAGGCGTCCAGACTGCTGACCTCCTGGTTCTTCTGGATCGTGCTCGACGACCCAGTACCTCTCCTCAGTTTGGGGTTCCCCGGGTGGATGCTTAACACCAGGATGACTCCGAGGGTGGCGGCGATTACAGTCGTGGACATGTAGTACACCATGGCTCTACTGCCCATCCTGCCGCTGGAGCGGGCATCTAGACCAGCCAGGCCTGAACAAGACAGATGACCATCAGCGTTTGCACTATCTAGATTTGAAGTTTAATATGCTTCATATACGGCTGAGCACACCTGTGATAAGGCTGGAGATGATCAGAGGCAGGATGAGCATCTTCAGCATCCTCATGAGGATTTCTCCAGGGAAGGAAATCATAACGAGCACGGAGCTGTCCTTCATCTTCATGTACCGCAGCAGCATCCCGAACACAGTGCCCATGACGACACCTGAAGAAACGAGAGGAGAAGTTAATATTCTGTGTAACTTGTAGAGGGTTGATTGATGAATTTGAACCAAAAATAACAAAAAACTGGCACGTTCCCTCAAAGAGCGGCTCGTTATCTTGGGTTTCAGCAGAGTTTTAGATTCCCATGATGGTATGAATAGCTGCAGATTCTTAAGAAGTCGAAAATCGTGGATAACCGCCAACGTGCGTACTCGGTTAGATCGGTAACTGTCCTTCAGAAACCATATGCTGACATGTTGAACTCACTGGCCTTCTTTTCTTGTTGTTGTACATCTGACATGTAAGAGACCCCTGACTAATGAGAACCGTGTACTGTAATGTAAACAGGTTTAAATGGGGGTTTGAATCTGAAAGTGACAAATGACAGACAAAAATAACACACGTCTTTTTTTTTTTTTCTGGACAAAGAGCACAGCTATGCAGAGACATACCAAAGTGTTTACAGAGGCAGGCTAAAGACAACAAGCCTGAGATGTCTCACGGGAAAATGATCACACGGTCTCATGTGCATGTTAATATTTATAATATTTTCTGAACAATAAAACTTTAAACCTTGTGCGGGTTTGGAATATTAATCAGAAACTGATTTTTCAAATTATTCTTGGAGTCAACATTTTTTATTCTATTTTAATACTGGCAGTTTCCCAGCCCATGCGTACCCATGACAGTGAGTCCCAGCAGCAGATTGTGGGTGTTGCGGCTGCAGTGTCCCGCGTCTTTATACGCGACGTCCGTGTTGTCATCTCGCTGGTTTTCCTCTTTCTCCTTCACCTTGTTTGTGTTGGACGGGTTGGCTGTCGACTGGTTTGTCATCCTGCCTGTGGAGACGTTCGGAGAGACGGATTCACTGCTGGGAAAACACTCTCGTGTTGATTAACGATGAACTCTCAGCTCTTAAACTGATTAATCAAAAGTGAAGACACTGGGTTGTTTATAGGCTATCCTAACAAAGCGTGAACTCACATTGTTGCCATTCTGGGTGGCTGATTCTGTTCTTAAAGGAGGAGTTCACAGAGGGATACCTACCACTCATTTACACAACAGAAATGTCCTGAGTATTTGGTCTGGGTTCCTAAAGGAAGTAAGGAAACACACGACCTCGGGCAACCCAGGCGATGTCTAAACATCTCAAGAGATGTGATCTGTAATCATCCTCGAAATGAAAATCTAAATACAACACGACATGGATGAGTGACTGATAAAAGAAGAGATACAGCTGATGGAGTCTGACCACCTGTTCATATGTTACACGTTAACATTTGTTATTTATCCCTTAACTCAAAGTACAGCTGAGGCTGATAGAAATGTCTTTTGCTTGCATGTATTTGGTCAAAACGTGTAAATCAAGTTTAAATTCTGATCTGACGATGGCGTGAAAAGAAGTCATTACAATTCATCCTGAGGCGAACATGAATGTTTGCACCAAATTCCATCGCAACGCACAAAATTTTCTTCCAATAGTTGCTGAGATATTCCACTCAAAACTACAAACATCAACCGTACCAACAACCCAAAGCTGTGAGATTGCCAAACGGTTGCAGGGAGGCGAGCAACACGGAACGAGAGACAGGAAGCAGCTCTCAGTGATGTCAACACAAGAGATAAGGCTACAGACTCTGTTTTTATACATGTTAACAGTTATCAGTAATCGGAGAATGTATGGCGAAGCAATGGTCTCCCCGTGTGAGTTTGTTTTTACACATGGCTGTAGGAGGTTGTGAAATATAAATATAAATATATGTCATGTTTCAAATCTGTGGCAACCCAGCTTATAGATGTTGGGACGCTTCACTGGATAAGTTAGACTTTTAACCTGGTGGTGGTGGAAAGTCACTCATCCTCTTGGCAACATGGATATGTATACTCAGTTTCAAAGCAACACATCCAACAGTTGTCGAGATATTTTACTAAAAAATTAAAGATTCAACCTTGAATCGGTGCGATTAAAAGTTATAAGATTCATCCTCTGGGGATCATGACCAAGACGATCCATCAAGCAGGAGTTGAAATATACTTCAGTCTGGAGCAAAGTGGCGACCTGAACAAGCAACAGTGCTAAAAATGGTAAAGATTAAATTATGCATGAAATATGTTGTCCATGCAAACGTTATTCAGCATCATGAATAACTCGCTAAATGCAGAAAAATGTATACAACATGTGGTTTAGAAAGAAAACGTCCACATCCGTTAAACATTTGTTTATCATTCAGATCCATCACCCTACAGAAATTCCTCAGGCCAACAACTTTCCAATAAACCTGTCAACTGATTATAATTATCGCCCCCAAAGTCTATTTTAGCTCCTGTGTGTCAACACAAGATTCAAATTTTCCTCCGAGGCAGGATCATCACCTCCAACAAGAAGAAAGAGTCAACGAGAAGGAATGCGTCCACTGTCCAATAACACTACACATTTCTGCTGCACGGAGGAGACCCCACCGCCACCGCCACCGTGTCTAAACATTAATCATATATAAACACATCTGGAGAGCAGCGCGGCGGCCATGCCAAATCCTCGTCTATGTATGTATGAATGTCAGATTTACAAACAGTCCGACTGTGTGAAACAGTTGCAATCAGACATGATTATAATCCATCAGCTGAGTGGATGGCATAGTTGCACACATTCCCCAAAGTACAATAGAAAAGATAGAAAGAAATCACCTACTAATCAGTCTGCTCTCACGCTTTTACCTCAGCCATATCTCTGCCCCCCTTTCTAGTCTCCAGTCCAGACACAATGTCGGATTGTCAACGTGATCTAAAATTGTACATTTTTGGGGGGGCGGAGTGTTTCCCGCTAAGTTTCAATCGCAAAGATATAATCCTCAGCGAACAGAGTACCGTGGACATAAAGGGGGAGGGTGTTAGAGTCTTTACAAATCCTCTTTTCAATCCTTATGCCAGTCTCAGCATGGACATTGTTCGGAAACGTCAGACGACCAAATACATCCCGGTTATGTGGCAGCGTAATCACCCTCCCAGCTTTTAAACGAACAATGATCTGATAGACAAGATGCGTTTTTTAAAATTTGATGTTGAGGTCATCAAGCTTGGATAAAGGCTGGTTTGCTTGATTTGGAACAAAACCACTGTAGGTGCAGGTTATCCAATAATGACAAGTGCTTTAGAAAGCTCATGAACTTCTCTCTATACATGTATTTAATTCACAGAATGACTGTCATCCTCTCCGGCAGTGAAAGCTGGATCTTAAACCTTTGTTCCCTGAGCAGGTCAGACCCTGAAATAATGAAGCAACAGCATGTGTCCTCTGTGAGGAGGGAGTATAAGCTGTAAGGACATACTCAAGGACCTGAAACTGCTCTGTAAATCTGTAAATCTGTCTCCCTTCCCCAACAGACAAACTATTTTCCTGCTCCAGGAAATGTCAGAACTGCCTTGAGACGACGCATAAGCTGGAAGTAGCAGCTTCTACTGGGCCGTCCTGATGGATCCCTTCAACTGAGGCAAACAGAAACTATTTACAGCTCTGCTGGAGTTTCTGATGTCTTGCCTGAAAAGTACTTAACGCACTTTCAGTTTATAGGAGCATGAGAAACAAGAGTATCAGAGCAACAACAGCCAGGAGGACCGGCCTTGGACTCGCCTGTTACATCACATCGCAGCTTAATAAAACACAGCAAACACGGTTCACGCTGGTCATGCAGCTTATAGTAAATCCTGGATTTCTTAGCAATATGACACAGGTGTTACGACTGTGCCAGGTAGGCTGCGGACCAGGAGGTATTCCCCTCTTTGAAGGGAAGCACAGTCTAACACATGTTAGTGATGAGAGCTTCAAAGTGGGTCAAGAAACAAGGAAGGATCTCCCGCTTGGTTGGTGGTGATGGCGTGGTTGTTTACGCGCCCTCACGGGCCAAACACAGAGAGTCTCCCACAGTAAGTGGTACGATGGATAAACATCAGGGTCTTCAATGTAAATACTCTTGTAGTCCATTGGATGTGTGATGGTGACCTACGCAGTGCACGATAACCATCACAATCAGTCACCACATGCAGCCATGTACTTACGGCACATCTTCTTAATCGTCATGATTTCCAGGACGACGGGCCCGCGATGACAGAACGCGTTAATCTCCCAGCGGAGCAGGCTTTGATTACTGTAAATGAGCCCGAGCTGCTGCAGATAAAGGTGCACATACCATCAGAGCAGGACACCACAGAATACCTCCGTACTCACGGGCTCGCCCTCCCTCACCTTCCTCCCATGCACTTATAGTCTTCCACATTAATGATCCGAGCAGGTCTGCAGCCAATCACAGATGTTGGTTTAAGAGATGAAACAGATGAACGTTGGCTATAAAGTCATAACTCCCCCCCCCCATCCCTCCCTCCCTCGCAATCTGTCCGCCTGCCTCTGATCTCAACAGCGCAGTAAGTCTCAATCACTGCGCTACAAATCAACATGATAATATGAATGACTGTATTTATCCAGCCTTTGTAGCTACTACAAGTAGAGACGACAGTGATTAATATACGTGGTCTGTTGTTTCCATATGTGCTTGAACTAACATGTGTGTATCACGTGTCAGGACTTGCAGTGTAATTTTTTAAGCAATAGTGAAAAAGTGTCAAAAACTTTGTTTCCAGCTGATGTTTGTCTTTGTCATGTGTTGATTTACAGCAGATCTTTGGGTTTCAGACCAAAACCAGACACGTGAAGATGATACATTGTACTCTGGAGAGTCGTCGTAGGTATTTATCACTATTTTTTAAAATGTTTTCTACACTAAATTTGGTTATGAGCAGATAAATCGATGGAAATCATAGTTAAATGCAGTATTTTTATGATTTCAGCCTGTTAGAGAACATAAAATCAGTAGTTGGTTGAAGAAAACAGAAGATTTAAAGACGTCACATTGGGCTCTGGGGATTTTTTTCACAGTTTTCTAATGTTTCATGCAATAAATTTGGTTATCAGCAGATAAATCGATGTAAATAATAGTTAGTCGCTGCCCTAAATGTAGTATTTTTATGATTTCAGCCTGTTAGAGAACATGAAATCAGTAGTTGGTTGAAGAAAACAGAACATTTAAAGACGTCATATTGGGATCTGTTTTTTTTTTTTTTTACAGTTTTTTTAATGTTTCATGCAATAAATTTGCTTCTAAGCAGATAAATCGATGAAAATAATTGTTAGTCGCTGCTCTAAATGTCTAAATGTAACGTTTATATCAGTTTAGCCTGTTAGAAAACATAAAATTCTCGTTCTTTTACATCCAAAAGTACCAAACAATAAAAAAAACTTCGCTTTATTGCTTCTATCTTGAAGTTATTACAGATCATAAAGGTATCTGCATGTGTGTGTGTGTGTGTGTGTGTGTGTGTGTGTGGGTGTGTGTGTGTGTGTGTGTGTGTGTGTGTAAGTGTGTGTGTGTGTGTGTGTGTAAGTGTGTGTGTGTGTGTGAGTGTGTGTGTGTGTGTGTGTGTGTGTGTGTGTGTGTGTGTGTGTGTGTGTGTGTGTGTGTGTGTGTGTGTGTGTGTGTGTGTGTGTGTAAGTGTGTGGGTGTCTGTGTGTCTCAGAGGATTATTCCCAGTCGCTGATTGTTTGGTGTGAGCTTTGCAAAGGGATCGAGATATAATCCGCACCCCGCTGCTCCATCCTCCCCTCGTTCAGCAGAGATGAGGGTGGCCACCGAAGCAGTTACAACACACACACACACACACACACACACACACACACACACACACACACACACACACACACACACACACACTTATACACAAACATAACGGCTCAGCATGCATACGAGAATCTAAGTGTGTGGTTATCTTGACTATATCAGGCAAATGCAATATCATGAAATTAATGTAGTGTAGCATTCTGCAATGAGAGCAAATGAGGCGTGCGCTGACAGACGCCGACTCCGAAACGTTTTCCCAAAGACTTTTATTTTGCTTTCCAAGCTGTCACCAGAGCTCGGACGATGGGAAGTCTACGAGTAAGCGAGTTATTGTAGCATTCATCCAGGCATTTTTAAGTACGCTTCATTTTGTAATCTTTATGTGCCACATACCCAAACACGGTTACACTCGGTAGATGCAATCTGGCATCAGGAACTACTTTCTCCATCTTTTCTCCATGATTGTTGTTCTGCTACCTCCAGTTCACAGTGTGCTGTCAGGCTCCTGAATATGTAAATATCTTTTAGAAAATCTGCTTATTGTGCCGTTTTTTAAATGTCATTTAAATTTGATAAAACTCAATTTGAAAGGATTTATTTAATACTGATTTCAGATCCAGTAAAAATGCTTCAAACCCCAAACCTGGTGTTGGAGGACAGGCAGGAGCTTGTGTATGTTGTGGGATTATGGCAGTACCTAACAGTGTAAGCACATAAAGTTATAGTTTACAAGTTGTATCAGATATAATCCCACCCTGCTTTCACACAGACCCCTGAGTATCCGTGCGCTTCAAAGCCGAGTGTCTAACTAATTCCTTCAACATATGCACTCAGCTGCCGTCGAACACGTGTGTGGCTCATGGCTTTACCAGATCGCTACAGCGCGAGGGTTAACTGGTGTGTGTTAACAGATGTGTTAACGGTGTCAGTCAGATGTGGACCGCACTCAGTACGTCAGAGGTGGGATGCGTCCTCACATGTTTTAATGTCTCACAGATCACATGACTTCGATCATAGTGTCACTGCACCAGCTGTTTTTGGATTACTGGAACTATTTTATTGTTTTTTATTTAAAGGGACAGCACGAATACTCAAACTATTAAATATTAAGTTGTTTTTACAACTTTGGTCAGAGGAATTGGTGAAAGCTAAAACTAAATATCACAAAAGGAGATTTAATATTAAATTTTGATAAATACAATCAAGCTTGTCACTTCACTTGTGTTTGTTTTGGGGATTTCTTTCAGTTAATCGTAATTTATACAATGTTAAAAATCTCTTTACCAGTCAAAAACCCAAAAGACAGAAGAAGTTATTTTACTTGAAATTCTTTAAATTCTATCTTGACCAATGGAGTTAACGTTTGGCATTACAGAGATGTTTGGTCAGTATTTAGTGGACATGAAGTTCGAGTAAGATTAATCGTTTGACCGTTATTCGGGTTGATCGTATGGATCAGGGGTCGACAACCTGCGGCTCTGGATTTCTACTTGTTGCAGATAATTTCCATTCATCATTGTTGCAGGACTGAATTGATTTTCACGTTCTCCAGCTGTGAAGATGTTCAGCCATCACACACTGAATTTCATCAACTTAAATGTGCTGTCCTGACTTGACGCCCTTTCCTCTATATTTTGTCTCTGTAGTCTCGGATAGCGACGTCTCCAAAGACAGAGAATTCATTAGTGCATGGACAGTTTAGTTTAATGCTGCTGGTACCAGTATGCCTGATACGACTTTGGGGTGGTGGAGGGAATGAAATGTTTTGGGTTTTTTTGATAGTAAAGATTGCAGCACAACGTCCATGACCTCATGGTAACAACTTGGTGGTGCAAAGTCCAAGAAAAAGAAATGAAATAAATCAAATCATCACGTTTGAGAAGCTGGAACCATCTGATTTTGATTTGGATAAAACATTTTAGCAATAAATGGATGTCTGGCAGGAAACAGAGAGGAAGCTTCAGGCGGGACACGTGTGTGTGTGATTGTGAGTATTTTTAAATACTATTATTGAGACTGAGAGTGTCAATATGAGTCAGCGAGTGAGATTAATGTTTCGTGTGACTTCCGAGAGCTCTGTGACGTCCAAAACTCACAGATATTTAAACTATGAAGCAAAAAACAGAGAAACAGCAGCTGGATCCATCGACTGAATTTTTCATTTTGATTAATCTTTTGATTGATTAATTGACTGAAGTAAATAATGCAACCTTCAGGGAAGAGATTTGTGTGTGTGACTGTCAGTATTTGAGTGTGTGTGTGTGTGTGTGTCCACACATGTCATGCACGCACCCTCCCTCCCCTCCCCTCCCCTCCTCTCTCTCTCTCTCTCTCTCTCGGCCGATAATCTGAGCGTATTAATCTGTTGTTTGAAATCCTTAAGCACAGACTGTCTATCACATCTGCTCTCTTCGCCCTCGTAAAGCTCTGCTATTTATAAACTTTCCTCTTTTTCTCCTTTTTGATCTGTCATTGCAAATTTTTTCCTCAACTCCAGCAGCGCTGGATTTCACACAGCTCATTCCCTCCGTACAGCAAATCCATCTTCTCGTTTGGCCGGCAGCAGACGTCTTGGGACCTCTGTATTTCTCTGATCCTGTCCTCTCTGACAACAATGCTGAGAACTGATCACAGGTCCCACATGCTCAAACAGCAGATTAAAAAAAACTACGTCATTAGTCGTGATACACCAGAGGAATAAATACACATTGGGCCAATAATCACAGATGATCGAGCCCCTCAGAGTCAACCCCAAAACAAATCAAGTGACCCCCGAGCGTGCTCGTGCACGTGTCGGCGAGGAGGAGGTGAGCGGGCTTACCTGCTGCGTGTCGCTGCCGTCTCCCATCCGACAAGAGCGAGGCATCGGGGGACAGAGAGCCGCGAGGAGAGAGAGGAGGGACGTGGAGATGAAAAGGGGGGAGAGAGCGGGGAGGACGGGAGGCAAAGTCAGAGTCTTTGCGTCATCTGAGAAAATTTGCAGATTAATACAACAGCTTGGGTGCTCACCCTCCCTCCCTCCCTCCCTCCATCCATCCATCCCTCCTCTCTTCCTCCCCCAACCTCGTACACTCACTTTCTCTCCATCACTTGTTTAAAGTGTCATCACGACTCAAGGAAGATGGAAAAAATTTAAAAAAGACAGACATTAGGTCGGATGCAGAAAGTGTCCTCTCGGATGGGAGGGAGTCAGCAGACACAGTGGGGGGGGGGGTCATGATTACCCTCCCCTCCACAGGAGGGTGCTATGACTCTGCACTGAGCGGATCTAATCTGTGCAGTATCTTCCCTCCGAGGGATCCTTTGACAGATATCAGTGTCAAGTCAGTGAGGCCTTAAAGTGCACGGGGGCCCATGGGGTGGAGCTGCTACATACTGTACATACAAGGGGCCTGGCTTTTTCCATGAACCACGACACCTTATCGATACACGGAATTAGAAATAAACGGATAAACCAGTTGTGGCGTTTCGGGTTTGTCATGCCAGAGAGTGGATGAGCCGCGGCGGGAGGAATGCGGGGCCTATGATTGAGCTTTATGAGGAGGCCACGATTGATTTATGAGCCGAGCTTCTCAGCTATCAAACCCAACGTTGTGTAACGACGTTACGACCGGGGGCCCTTTAAATCAAAACTTCCAAACTCATATTTCCAGCTTGATTATTATTTTTTGTACCTGTTCATTAATATTGCACAGTCTCTAATCGATCTGTTAAACCGAGTATTTAAAGTCTGTGTTCGTCCTGCCAGTGAGAAGACTGAAGTGAGCCCTCGTTCCAGATGTTTTGGATCTGGATCGACTCGGCCTCTCGTCTTGTCTCTGTTTATTTTCTCTCTTCTGTCTTTTTTCTAATGGCGAGCTTGAGCTTTGGAGTCTGTCTCTGTTTCCAGGTCACATGTTAAAAAACTATAATTTTGTCATCCTGAGTGTCGGCTCGTCCTGAATCGAGGGTGCAAGGACGGGTCAGATTTTAAAGATTTATGATTAAAACTTGCCTTGACACTAATAACACTCCTGTGAAACCTGCACAGACTCCTCCTCACTGGCATGACAGACACAAACTCGGCCTGGATGATAAACTGTCACATTGCTAACACTTAGCGACATATTTTTAATAGATAAGCGAGCGATATTAACTTTCTCGTGCACCACTGACCTGGATTCTGCTGATTGGCCCACTCGACTTCTGGTCAGACGTGACTGGCTGCTGAGTCTCTTCTAAATTTAGTTACACGGGATACAATGCATTTAAGAAATATTTAGGTCAGACGACAATCATAATGGAGGTAATCTGATCATTTACGAACACTTTAATCCTTCTAATTAGCATTCGTGAGCTCTCATATCGTGATAAACAGTTTATAACACATTCTAATGAAGTTATAGGAACATTTTAACATTCAATATTATATTTTCATACAGCAGCTTTCACTTATGGGAGCGAATAAACATTTATATCTGCGTATAACTACATTAAAGTGTGTTATGAACCTTTTTTAAGGTTTAAATATTGCCTATAAATTCTAATTCTAAACATACGTCCACACAAAAACATACACCTTCATGCACACGTAGCACCACACACACACACACACACACACACACACACACACACACACACACACACACACACACACACACACACACACACACACACACACACACACACACCGACAGTCCCACAGGAGTGACAGATGGAAAGGGGGCAGGACACGAACAGGGTCTTGTACAACTGGGCCGGTGCCTCCATTGTGCAGTAGGTGCGCTGTAAGTCTATCCTCTACTAATTGCCAGAGCAGTTCAAACACAAAGTCTGCCTCTGAAATCTAATCCTGCGGGGTGTTGTACAGTGAGTAAAGTTTACAATGTGTAACATTTTTCCTCTGGCAAGAAGAAAAAAAAAAAGGACAAAACGTGGCTTATGGACGGTGAAGAGGAGGAGAGGACGGTGAGGTGGATAAGTGCAAAAAAAACTAAAAATAAAAAACAGAAGGAGGTGTGGATTGTGTTTGGCCAGAATGGAAGACGTAACTGTAAATAGATCATTCACTATTTAGGCTGCATGTCTAATCCGGCAGCATCCAGAGACTGCAACGAAATCTGTGGCAAGTGAATGAAAGTGTAGCCGCTGTAGGTGGATTGAGTCCCGTAAGGAGACACTGAGGACGGACAGATAAGGAGGCGAGGAGGAGTGATTGAGAGGTGATCTGGGGAGAGGAGAGGAGGAGGAGGAGGAGGAGAGAGAGCGGGGCGCTGTAAGAGGAGAGGGATCGGCAGTGCAGACGATGTAAACAAGACGAGCAGAGTGTGTGTGTGTGTGTGTGTGTGTGCGTGCGCGGCGTCGACGGCTGTGTGGCGGCGTCTGAAGTCGTTTCATGAGCTGACAACTGCCCGAGCTTCTACGCCGACGTCACACGTCATGCAAAATGTGAACCGGCAGACTTTGGGGCGAAGGAAGAGAGGGAGGTGGGAGATCAGGGTGGGAGGTGGGAGGTGGGGGATCACAGGTAACGCCAGTCTGCATTTTGCACCCAGTCCAACCTGTTTCTCATTAAGTATTAAACTGAATTGCCAAACTAAGTCCTCCGCTCCCCTAACGAAGGCTCCGCAGCTCCGGCGCTCTCATATTCCCGCTCCCTCCCAGTCCGTTTTCCCGAAGGTGAACATTCCATGCGCTCATTTCAGTTCCACGCAGGAAAGACTTGTAGGCGCATGTGTTGTTTGTTTGTCAGAGCGGACATGTGTGTGTGTGTGTGTGTGTGCATACTTTCCTCAGTGTGCATGCGTGTTGTTTGTGTGTTTACATGTGGTCTGGCTCCAGACCCTGTCACTCATCCCTCCTTGACCTTTAGTAAGCTGTGAAATGTAATTTCAAGCTTGGGTTGCCCCTTTTTTTTTTTTCCCCTGCACAAACCTCCACCTGTGCCAGATACATCCTGAGAGGGAAGTCGGACAAGCAGCAGCTAAAGCGAGACAGACAGTCAGACAGACAGTCAGACAGGAGGTGACACATTCATCAGACTATGACCCCCCCCCTCGCTGTGAGTGACCTCACCTTTGACCCTTTACCTCTCCACCACCGTGCATGGCGACTGGGGCATTTCCAGGAGGCTTCGGCTAATTGGCTCAGATTGCGGAGGAGAGGAGCATTACGCCTGAAATTGGAAACACATGCAGCCAAACCTCGGCTTATATATGTGCGTGTGTGTGTGTGTGTGTGTGTGTGGTATTAGCGACGAGAGAGGTATGAATTTATGGGAAATGTGGGTCGAGTTTAGTAGGACTGAAAACGTAAGGACGTCGAAGAGATGATGGAGTGACACCGGGCACCTCGGGGGCCGAGAATCCGTAAATTGAGGTCTGAAGTCTGACTCGGTTGTTGGACAGACAGTCTGTTGGCCTCGCCCTGACAGCTCAGCTCAGCTCAGCTATTTGCAATAATTGGCCATAATAGCTACCTTCCAATTACACTCAGATATGAGTTTCAAAAAAACGAAGGAGGACGTGCAATGAGTCTGACGACGCTGCGTGTGGGAGAGATGTCGTCAGGAGGAGTCGGAGGCAGTGGAAGCGACATCTGGAAACTTCAGTGCGTTTGTGTTTGAAATAGAAAAATGAGACGGGGTCGAGGTCGTCGGAGTTCACGAGCCGAGAAAATGATTCTTGCGAGTTTGATTTCAGACGGCGTGTTTTATTTTTACGGGGATTTAAAAACCCGTCAGTGGGCTGTGAAACTATTTGTCGAAAAACACAAATTCTCAGAGAGAAGCTGCTTTAAACGACTGTTGGCGACTTTTAATGTGACACGTTAGTGTGACACGATGAAGGAAAACTCGTCGTGTGAGAAAATCAACCTCCACATCCTCCGACGTGGTGACATATCTGCGTGTCTGGATGTGCGTGAACACAAGGAGCACGAGGGCAAGTGCTTCAGTCCCCCCCTCCGTCTTTTCAATCATCATCTTTGTTTGACCGTCCGCGCTCGGCTAACAACTTTCCCTCCGTCTCTCTCTCTCTCTGACTCTCACTGATGCACCCTGAGGTGGAAATATCTAAGTGCACGCAGGGCAAGTTCAGACAAAGAGGCAGATAGAGAGAATGGTGGGAGGGTTGCGAGGATTTCAAGTGACTGACACTAAACGCTGAGAGGGAGGACACCGGGCGGTGTGTAGGTGTGTGTTTAAGTTAATGGTAAAGATCTGGTGGAGGTTTCACCAGAACTTGAGCAGCTGCTGCTGCTGCGGTCGGGTTCGGTTATAGGAACCAGGCTGCAAGAGTGCATGTGTGTGTGTGTGTGTTTGCGCAATCAGTCAACGGGTGCAAGTACATCAACGCTCGCTTCCATCTGAGGGTATTGACAGTGTTAAATGTCTCCGTCCCTGAGTGAGGACTGCACTTTAGTCTGCCTCTCTATACAGAAGTGACCCGTTTTAGCGGCTTTCAGTTTGAAAAACCTCTTTTCATGATCCCCCCCTTCTTCTCTCCGGTCCCTATCTCTCCCATCCCCAAACTCTTTCATGAGCAGTCTCTCAGGGGCAGGGTTGTAACACAAACCCTCCCCTCTTTTGTCTCCATTCTTCTTCCTTATCCTTTCATCTTTTTAAACATTCAGGGGGAAAAGGGGTTTGGTGAGATGGAAACCACGACTTGGTAAAGGAAAAAGAAAGAGATAGCATGTGAGAGAGCAAGAGGGAGGGAGGAGGCGCCCCCAGCCCTCCTAACCCACCCCTCTCTCTGCTCATCCGCCAATTTATGGCTCTCCTTTTCAACAAGGCCATTCAAGGTGGGGAGGCTCAGTGGACGCGCTGTTCCTGCGGGTCAATAGCAGTGAACCCTCGTCTGGTCTGTGTGGGGACGACTTATCTGCTCTGAAGGACCCGTTGAACTGTCTGTCGGCCTGTGTGTCCTCAATAGACCTCCATTGTGTCTCTTCTCCTTTAGGGGCCTTCGCCGACTTTTTTTCCCCAAAGACCTGCGAGTGGACAGAGCAAAGCCAGTCAACAGCTCCCGTTTCCAATGCTTTCAACTTTACAGGAGTAAAGAGGAGAGAAAAAACACGACCGGCGTAAAAAACGGACAAATAAGTGTTTACGTGTCACGATGCATTAAACGCTCACGGAGGGTTTCGTGTAAGAATTATCCGAGCGCGTGAAACAACCATGACACGAGACGATATTTCATGCAGATCACACGTTCATGTGCTCATCTTACACAGTCATCTTGTGTTATTGGTGTAATAAAACATAAAAAGTCATTCAGAGAAATAAACAATACTATGAGATAATTCAACAGATCTCTGATTGTGGCGAAGCTCCAAAGACAAACAAGTTGCTTCTTTTCCTGCGGCACAAGTAGCTTACAGTTTATTTCCAATAATAAGAAAATCACAGAGCAACACTAATGTTGTCTAATGTTTAAATATTTGTTTTTCTGTGTGCAGCATGGAGAGGGCAGGGTATGGTGGTATACTGATGTATGGGCTCATTTGATTACGTACACTTATTTTTACTACACCGTTATCGCGGGCAAGAGAATTCACGATAACAATACGATCGCGATAGCTATTAAAAATTATAGAGAATTAGAAAAGTAAAATTCATTTGAACTATTATTGTAAATTTTGTTTTTTTCCCTAATTTAACAGGCTCTAAAATACATGAATCATTATCATGTGTGTAATATTAACACAGTATACGATTATCATCAATATTGGTACATCGAGAAATAAATAAATATATGAAATTATAGGAAAATATACGACATATAAGGAAATGATAAAAATAAGTTTAAAAACTTTATCCATTCCCTTAAGCGTCATAAAAACTGATGAGAATAATAAAAATCGTATGAAACCTAAGCGGCAAACTCAACAAGCTAATGCAGAAGTGCTAAAAAAAACTGCAGTTCCTCTAACGTCCACCTGAGGCTGGCTCCAGAAGTGAGTCAGTCTCCATAAGTCCCCATGTTTCACAGCAGAAATAAACATGTTTACAGCCTGGTACAAAAAACAGTTTTGGTCTCTGTAGCTAATTTCCCCGTTCATGACAACTGTACTGAGGGTGAATTTATATACAACTCACCTGTTCACATTATATTAAGGCTTAAAGTTATGCAGGTTTGGGAGCGTAATCATTTCTGATGATGATTCATAGAAGACGGTGTCGGGCCTGTGGTAGTTTCAAATTAAAAGTTATTCTTGGATGCAGTATTTAGAAATAACAGCTGGTTGGTATAACAGGGGACATGGTTGAGACTCAGGGGACCCCCATACGTGCTCTGGGGGCCTTCAAAACAGCAAGACCACCCCTGTTAAAAAGTGTCTGCTGATTTCAGAATATATACACAGATAGTTTCTATTCGATGTTTTTGTCGCCATATTTTGGATCCACATTCCCAGAGAATTACGTCAAGATTCAAATTATTCCACAAACAGCAACTTGCGTAAGACACCTCAACAAGCAGCCAGGCGCATACCACCACTGACCCAACCTCTCTCACCACCACCCCTCCAAAATAAAATCTGGCAGGGGCAAACAGGAAGCAATCTGAAAGCAGACTCGCATTTGGCATTAAAACCCTGAGGTTACATCCTCAGAGTTTGATTGTGCCAAACGGGGATTATGTTGCACCTCTTTGCACTTTGCATGCAGACCTTGACTGAATTACGCCATCCATCCGGAGCGAAGCAGCAGCAGCAGCAGCAGCTTGTTTGTAATAATTTGCACGGTCTGTAATGAACTCACGTTGACGTGGAGCGCTGCCAGAGACGCTGCAGTGCTGGTAATTCATCAAATTGTTTTCTTGAGAAATGTGGGGCGGGGATAAGAGGTGGCGGTGGTGGAGACTAAGGAGGGGGGTAAAGGTAAAAGAATATCCCAGTCACGCACTTTCACCGCATCACATCACGCTCCCTGAATTCCTGTTTTATTTTATATATTATATCATATTATCATATGCGCATCTGCTCTGACACGTGTTACTTATTGCATGTTTATTTGTATTTATTTTTTTATTTATTTACTAACCTCATGAGGAGCAAAAAAAAAAAAAAAACCCGTCGACTTGTCTTTGCGCTTCCCAGGAGAAACCGGAGTCGTCGTCAGATGCGTCAAGTCAGCGGCGAGAAGAGAGGAACCACGCCGGATGTTGGTGTTTTCTCTCTGTGGAATAAAAGCACGAAATAAAAAAACTATGCACAGTCCTGAACTTTTTATTTTTAATCCTTTCAATCATTTTACAGAACGGATACACTTCCTGATATAACATAGGACTTTATGTAATAAATGGAAGCCATGTATATTTACAATAATAATAAACAACAACAACAACACACACACAAAGAGAGAAAAAAAAAGAAAACAAAAGTATATAGAATTAATACATAAAAAGTACAAGGAATAGATTAAATAACATAAAAATAATTATGAAATAAAATAATAAAATAAAAATAAATAGCTAAAAATTAATATATGGGGGGTTTGTTTTATTTTTTTGAACTTTTTATTTAACCATTATTTTATTTCCTGACATAGGATTTCATGTAATAAATGGAAGCCATGTATATTTACAATAATAAACAACAACAACAACACACACACACAAAGATAAAAGAAAACAGTATATAGTTTAGAATTAATACATTAAAGGGGTACAAGGAATAGGTTAAATACATAAAAAATAATTATGAAATAAAAAAGTGTGTGTGTGTGTGTGTGTGGGGGGGGGGTTGTTTTATTTAACCATTAAATTATTTCACATAACATTTTCTGACTAAGGCTACACACACACACACACACATACACAAAAGTAAAAATAAATACATAAAATAATCAAATAAAAATAAAATCAAAGACAAGCATATAGAATGAATACATAAAAAAATTACATAAATAAATAAGTAATTACAAAATAAAACAGTTAAATAGTAATGAAAAATAAATACACTGTGGTGGTTTTATTTTGAAAATCCCAGCCGGAGCTCGTCTCCTCCAGCCGTGCCAGCTTGACCGCGCAGTCCAAACTTTCAGCGTTTCAGGCGGAGTTCAGATCTTAAAACATTTGGCCAACTTCTTCACCTCTCCACTTCTTCGTCCACATATTTGAACCGAGCTCCCTCTGCCCCCCTGCGTGCGGCGCGCCTCGGAGGAGATCCAGCTCCTGGGATATCTTAATATATTCATGGCCACTTTCCATTTTTGACACTTTTTATGGGCTTTATTATGTGTCAGTATCAGTAGACGCGCTACCAGGACAGGACACTTTTTTTTGTTTTGTTTCTTTCCTCGTCGGATTTTTTTTTTTTTAGGGGGGTCACACACACATGCGATGTCACGGACTATTAAAAGAAGAAAGAAATGTTTGTGTTCAGCTCGGTTGTCACCGTATGAAAGAGTTTTATGAGTTCATTTTTTTTGTTTTAAAAAAAAAACAGTTGAGCGACTGGCAACAGGACTCTATAATCAATGTGGTGTCAGCTGGAAGGACGCGGGGTCCGGATCTCACCTAAACGGTATGGCTCCAAATCACGCACGTAGGCCTCCAAGAGTCCACTGTGGACACAGTTTTAATATGCAGACATTAATATTATTTACATATTGGTGTATTGGTGCCTTCAGTTCTTTAATTAGGTCAAGTTTTTAATTAATTTGTCTTTATTTACTCACATGTTTTGCATGCAAACACACCCGGCACGCTGCTTTTTATTCTATTTATTATTATTATTATTATTATTTATTCTGTTGTTTGCACTGTCATTAAACGTGTTGCCCCTCTCCTTGCACAACATGTTTAACAGCTCAAGCTGTCCTATACATTATTTTCCTTGGCAGTCAGTCAGGTGAGGTGAGAACTACAATGTAAACCCGCAGGTAGATCACACAGGGCCTAGCTGCACATGATGTCTGCATCTGATACTGTCCAAAGATCAGTGGACATGACAGCAGTAATGTTCTGTGGGTGGTGAAAATCATTTTGCAACCCAGAATTGGTCGAATCGCTCTAATAAAAATGTCAGTCGTCATATTTTACTGCACCGATCCTGCTCAGAGGTGTGTGTTGTCATTTTGTTTGAGTGTGTGTGAGAGAGAGAAAGATCTGATGTCATAGTTCATATGCAGCTAAAGTCAGAGAGGAAGGAGGAGGAAGGAGGAGGGAGGCTGGATCGTGCAGGCTGAGCGTGGTATGAAACAATCACAGACCTGGAATTAATGGGCTGTTTGCACAGTGGGACAGCCAGGCACTGTAAATGAGCACATGTGAGGCCGAGGCTTTTACTTCACCCTCGCAGTGAGAGGGAGGACAAACATTTACCTGCATGTGTTTTTTTTCCACCCACTCCTGTTGTCACTGTTTTTTCTGGTCACACACTCACACAGATTTCAGTCAAAATCATCCACCGAGCGAGCCCGGCCTGCAGACGTCTTCCACAAACCCCCAATGTCGCTTTTTTACTTCACACACAAGAGGCAGGATTAGGAACACGGACGGGGGCCTGCTCTTAACACTAACACACCGAATGCATTATCTGTCTGTCAGATGGACACGTCTGACATTAGACACACACACAAGGAAAAGAGAGGAGGAGGGATTAGTTTGTTAACAGGGTAATAGCACAGTAGCCGCAGCCAGGTGTGGAGCTACTTTATGGCATCTGTTTCCTGGGGAGGGTCTCGCAGCCCGAGGCCTCTCTGTACCATAATTCCTCCTGATTCCTCTTTCGCTCGTGCTGTCTCGTGTGGATTAAACCCCCGTGGTTCACACCGGCAGCACTCAAAACAGAAGTCAGGCCCAATTTGCCAGGTGCCAGGAGATCTGCTGAAGATTTTATGTCAGTGAGAGAAAAAGTCCTGCAGGTCAACAAAGGTGGTTTGATTCATGAAAGAAGGACGATAATCTCTGAGCAATATTTGGTTGAAACATCTCAAATATGAGCATTTGTTTCTTGTCTTAGATTGTAGTTCGTGGAGTATCTTTTGTTGGTTGGAAAAAACAAGAATTTTAAAGAAACCTTTTGGGTATTTTCACACTTTTCTAATGTTTTCTAGACTAAACAGCTGATACGTTCATCAAGAAAAGTCTCTGTAAATAATCTGAAAATGAAAACAGCCGTAATGATTCTTTATCCCAAAATTCAGCTTTACAATAAGGGAGAAAAACAAAAACAAAAAAGGTCAAATGCAAACAAGTTCAATCAGTAATACCACCTAAATAATAAATAAATAAAAACCCTCAGTGCTGGTTCAGACCAGAGCAGGACCGGTTGAAAGCGAAGTGAAATGGATCTGTCTCAAGCTGTCACTTAAAAATGTTCTCTGAGGTCGTCTCCCTGATATCCGTTGGGAATGTTTCAGTATTGCACAGTTTGTAAGCAGCAGAAAGAAAAAAGGCTCCATCTTCAGGTTTCTCGGACTCTCGATCCGAGTGACCGAGAAAGAGTCCACGCCGGCCGCTTCTCTGCATAATTAATGCTAAATAATACGCCGCCGTCGGTTCCTGGAGGAGCCTGGCGGGTCGTGTCATGGTTTAGTCTGTTTGGACTGTTTATTCATGGAGTTTTGCATGATGACGTGGTGGCTTTCTGCTTTCAGGGTGTTCTTCCTGCGACTTCTCAGGACACCGACATTAGGATTAACACAAGTGTCCAGCGTTGAGTGGGATTTATTTTATTTACTGAGTTTATAGAGAGAGTGTGTGTCTGTGTTCAGAGTGCTTGGGTCCGGTCCAGAGGGCGGAAGAACGTCGTGGTCCTGGTCTTAGCCTTGCACGGAGCTCAAATGATGCGTGTCATTGTAGATAATGGAGCGTGGTGATGAAGTGCTGCTGCTGCTGCTTTACAAAGAAACCACTTAGAGAGTCTGCCCGGCAGCAGCAGCAGGCCTGCCGGCCGTCTGTGTGCGTCCAAGAAAGCCCTTAAGAGGCATATAGCTACCTTTAAAACACACTCACACACTCACATGATACAAATCCTCCAGGTCCGTCCTGGATATTCACCCTGCACCTTGAAACCGTTCCTACACACTTTGTTTTCCGGCGTCTCCATGCTGGCGGGGCGTGTTCGGCCCTGGTTTACTTTGACTTCATCACACAAACACCTGGGTTTATTTTGGCAGGGCCGACGTGCTGATCGGTAGCTGGAGAAAACAGGAAGCTCAGACACTCTTTTTGATCGTCACGCAGGCACTTTGAGCGCCCGGGGTGACAGCGTGAGTGATGTGTCGAACCAAACCTTGCTGCTCCTTGGCAGCTGCATTGTGTCCAGGGTGTGGCCCCTTGCGTCGAGCCACTGAAAAGGGTTTTTGTTTGTCACTCACTCGCATGTTCGCACACACTCACCGGGTGGTCACCGATGATGCATCCGTTCAGCCACCCTCTCACACCAGAAGCAAACATCCGTCCTTCACACTTACAGTGGTTTCTCTTGCCCTGTTGCATGTTTCCCCCCCCCCCGTCTCTTCGTTGCCTGCAGTAAAGCTGCATCTCTGACATTCTGATCATTCCACCTATTTTAACTCTTTCCAAGTGACCTCCTCCCTGCTTTTTAAAACAAATGACTAAACTCACCTTCTGCCGCGTGGGCTTCTGCGTACCGTGCAAGCCCTCGTGGACGGGTGACTGGAATATTTTTCCGGTTAGTCACAGGTGAGCCTCGTTTGGAAAACACGAATGAATCACTTTGTCCTGAGTCATGCTTTTTGTTTCGCGTAAGTAGCGAGCTAATGCGACCTGAAAAGTCTCGTCGCAAAGTGTTTACTTTGAGCTTACACGAGGAAGTTTGTACAGATTTGTTGTATGTTGGATTATTATAATGACTTCTAAATTTATGACTCGTTAAGAGGAAATAATGTATCAATAAGTTATAAATAAGAAAAAAAATTTCTGCTTTAAAACAACTTATTTAAATATAGAAATATAGTTAAAAGCACAAATTTAATTCTATTAATTCAAATCAACAAAACACAGCAGGTCCGGTGTGTCATTTATTTAATCCATTGATGAATTTCTTGATTATTTTCGACATTAATTAAACGTTTGATCCATAAAACATGAGAAAACAGTGAAGACGGCGCCTGCATATGATTACAAACAGCCCAAAACACCAAGATATTTCATTTATTTTAATAAAAGACAAGAAAAAAACAGCAAATATTTAAATTTGAGGAGCCGGAGGTGTTAGATGTTCAACATTTCTGCTTGAAAATGGACTTAGACAATAAATTCTTGAGTTGTTGAAGCTCTAAAAAAAACTTTTGTGTGTTGTAAACATCACCTGCTGCGTTACTCCGCCCTTAAAGCGTCTTTCTTTGAAAATTCAGCAGTTTTTTTTTTTGTTTCATATTGTTGCCGCACAAAATCATCGACTAATCCTTTTTGCACAAAGTGTGCGATGCAGGTCATGGCAGGCAGGAGAGCCTTTGTACAAAAGTGATGATTGCACATCATCCTATAAGTAAACTCTTCCAATTCAAAGCAGCAGATGTATTGAATCACGCTGTTTGACGTCGCCCAGGTGTGATCGGGAAGAATACCTCAGCGATACTGAAGGAAGTAGACTCGAGGTTTGTTCCCGCAAATTTAAAAGATTCTTACATCCAAGCAAAGAAGGCTCCAACAAAAAAAAGAGAAGAATCATGCCCTTAAAAGCTGGACGGGGGGGAGGCTGTTTTCTCGGGTCGCAGATGTCTTTTTAATCCACTTCCTTTGGCTGTGAAGTTTCTGACTCGCGTACATACCAGGTTGTCAGTGTCTCCGTTTGAAGGTCAGCCCTCTTCAGAATCTATGGCGTCCGTGGCCGAATCCGTCTCGAAGAAGAACGAGGGAGACCTTGCTGTATTTGGTCCTATTTTTTTCCACGAGTTCTGCCAAGATTTTAAAGCCATACCTCAGCGGTTAAAGCTCCACGGCCATAAAGCTGCAGGCCGCCAGTAAAACCTCTCGTTTTACTTTTTTAATTGAGGTGCTTAGGTGAACGGTAGGAGCCACAGTTTGTATTGTATAAAATAACATGGTCTGTCTCTGTCTTTTATCCATCAGCTGATACGTCTTGGGAGTGATGCACTGGCTTCCCCTGGTTGCCATGGTGATTGCCTCGGCCCTGCCCTTCCCTCACAACCCCGTGTCCAGGATCGCCGCCGCGACGACAGAGCCTGGCTTCGACGAGCGCAGAGAGCACCGACGTGAACCGGCTGCTCGCCTCGCGGCTCCCCCAGCGGACTACAACTTTCACGGAAATGCCTCGCAAACGGACTACAACATGGCTGCTGCTCTTAGCCAAACACGCACCAACAGACGAAACCTCCGCGACCGCAAGGATTACTTGAAATCCTCCGTAGATGAAGAGACTACCAGCTACCAATCAAATAGCAACTCAGGCAGCGATGACAGCGTCAGGTTGGATGTTCCCACAGAAGGAGGAACGCTCAGGACCCGGGATATTTCCAAGGATAATTCTCTACCAAAGGACTACAACGCTGACAGCAGCAGCAGGCAAGATCACTCAAGTGTTGTGGACTTTTCCAAGGACACTATTCAGGACTCTACGGAAAGACTGTTGCAGGTTTCCACAACGGAAACCCTTAATGCTGTCAGTCCTGCTGCTAATCTAAGAGGTCAAAGAGGACCAGAACCAACTGTTCCCTCGGACAAGCTCAGAGGTGCGCCTACAACGACGACGGGAAGCAAGTCGACACCGGCGGCTGGAAGAGGTCTTGCTGAGGAGAGCTTGAACCTGGAGGCAGCATTGGGGACTGGGCTGGACAGTATCTTAGAAGGAGACGATATGTTTTTGGACGCACATCCACGGGTCCTGTTCTCGCCGTCCCCGTCGCCTCCGGAACACCCGCCTCTCCTGCTCATGTTGGAGACCGGCCTGCTGGAGGAGGACGGGGACAGAGAAGATCAGGAGGACATGGACGCACACATCGAGGGTCACGGGGACCGGGCGATCGACCGGAGCGCGGCTCAGAGTTCGTCCAAAGTTACTGCTGATGTCGTCCACGCTGTTAAACGGGATAAACGCTCACACTTGATCGACAGAAGGAGAGGGGAGAAGTCGGTGTGCGAGTCGGAAAGCGTTTGGGTCACCGACAAGACGACCGCCATCGACTCCCACGGTCAGACGGTCACCATCTTGCAGGAGATCCAAACTCAGACAGGACCACTCAAACAGTACTTCTACGAGACTCGCTGCCGCCAGGCCGAGCAGCGGAGCAGCAACACCAGCAGGTCGAAGGGCGCCGCGCTGAAATCAATCGGAACGGGCGTAGCCGGCGCCGGCTGCCTGGGCGTGGATAAGAAACAGTGGGTGAGCGAGTGCAAGGCCAAGCAGTCGTTCGTCCGCGCGCTCACCAGAGACGCGAACAACAGAACCGGATGGAGGTGGATCCGGATCGACTCGTCCTGCGTCTGCGTGCTGCTGTCCAGAGCCAATCAGGCTCTTGTCGGGAGGGAGGTCTTGACGAGGCAGGGGAGAGGCTGAGACGGACAGAGGAGGAGGAGGAGGAGGAGGAAGGAGGGAGAGAAGTAGAAGGTGACACAGAGCAGAGCGGCTGTGACTTCCCTCTGTGTGCACCGTGGATTCGCTTATTTCTACCTTCATCTCTCTTTTTTCCGTCACCTCCGCGACGACTTCAAACGACTTTTGAAAAAAACAAGAAGACCTCAACACTAGATCTTAGGGAAAATTGTCATATATATAGAGAGAGTACTGTTTTTGTATGATTCATCTTTCATAATCTAAGTTATTTTTGATTAGTACGTAAGCATGTGTATGTGTCTTTGATATTAATATATTCCTTTATATATATGTGTACAATATGACACCCGTATACCTTTATGTATGAAGCTATGTATATCTGTGTGTATTTATAGAAGAAGTCTCTCCAGTGTCTGATGATAATTCCAGCCTCCGGGTTTGCTCGGGTTGTGAGAGGAAGGAGCGCCACCTACTGAGGCTCCGTTTCACTGCTCCACGCTGTTCAGATGGAGAAATATTGTATAACAGTGCTTTTTTTTTTTTTTTTTAAGCGACTGAGTCTGATGGAGTATTTAAAAAAAGAAAAAAAAAAGTACTGGATAATCTACATCATGGGCGGGCACGGACAGGTCGACATCTTGTTTTTGTGTGTTTCATGAATGTGGTAATTTGTTAATTAATACAACACCAAAACAAGCAGAATGTTACCATCAGCTGGTTTGTTCAGTTTGCCTGCCAAACGTGGTAATAAAGCATCTTTGTACTCGGCAAATTATTGGTACCGTGCACAACACGCGGAGCGGAAGGAAGCGTGGTTAGTAACTGTGATTGTGTTAACGGATTAACTATAATCCAACCGTGTTTGTTAGATTATAGCTGCATTGTCAAGGATTATGTCTTTGGTGGAGCGTGCACACCGTCCTTGCCACAGCGGCCCGGGTTCGATACCGACCTGCTGCATGTCGCCTCCTTCTCTCTTCCCTTTCTATCTGCTTCAAACTCTCGGTTAAAAACAGTGTGAAAAAAACAGTGTGAAAGACGCTGTGGTTTCTTAGACACGTGCTTCACTTTGTGGCGCAATAAAAAATCAAAATAAAACAGTCTTAAGAAAGAAAGAATATTTACGCACTCAAATATTTGCGGCTGCGTCCGTTTTTGTAGAATACAGTCACACAAAAGCAGATCAGAGTGCTCTTATTTTGTAATCTGATGGATTACGTTACTAATTAACATGTAGATTGTATTCTGTAACTGACTCCCGTTTCAGAATTATCTGATCCAACCCTGGTAGCACGTTACACCTCAAAGCTTCAAGCTTCATAAAACAAAATATCCAACACCACAATTTAAATTTAAATGCTCCAGCTCCAGCATGAATTCCTGCATGTTTTGTGTGCGAGTTCATAATTTGCAAAGTAATTAGTGGTCAGAGAAATGTGGCGGAGTAAAAACCAAAGCAGCCGGAGAATAAAGAAGCCTCAAAATGTGTTTTTGAGTTGTAATCACACAGAAATACTCGAGTAAACGCACGTGCAGAATAAAAGAAATCAAAGCTGGGAATAAAAATGGAGAGAGTTTGCGATGATCAGCAGATCCGCCAGGATCGCTTTATTATTTTTTTTTATTTTTTTGTTCTTTTACATCACCATTTTTCATTTATTATCACCACCACCATCATCATCATCATCATCATCATCATTATTGTTTATTTTTCCAGATGATATTTTTCTCAGTTTGTATTACTATCACTTTTAATCATGGAAATCTGTTAAATCATTGCACAATTTGTTTTTTTTCAAAATGTACACATACAGTAGCGTAATTTTCTGAATGACCATTTTTCAATGTTTCATATTTACTTTTTAAAACTAGTTCAAATGAAGCCAAGAAGGAACGGAACATGTACATACATTTATCCAATACATACCTAAAGAAAATAAATAGATATCGTAAAAAATAAAAAATACAACTGAAAAAAATACACACATTTTACAAATTGATCCCCAGGCTCCCACCCCCTGTAGGTTTATCATACAGATATATATTTTTTTTAAAGACACCTCATTATTATCTTCACCACCAAAAAAATGTTTTAGGTCATTGTCGTTTGTTTGACATGCATCGTAAACACAGAGGCTAAAGGTTTTGTTTCCTGGGCTTCCTCGGGCTCGCCCCTCTCTCTTCCTGCCCCTCTCTCTGATCTAGACCCGCCCCAGAGAGCTCTTGGTTTTTTCTGTTATGGCTTGTGTGTGCAGTAAAATGACCGGCTTCTGTTTTTCTTCTTTTCCTCCCTGTGAGTCACTGTTTTCGTCTCTCTCCTGCCGCCTTTCTCTCCCATCATCACGATTACCCAAGACCCTGAGCTGATGATTACAAGTCCGACTCGGCACGACGACATCGCGGAGTCAAACCTTCTTAAATATATAGAAACAAACTTTGGTACCACTCACTGAAAAGACATACTTACAAAGAGTTTCATCGTTAACGGCATGTCTCACTTTTAGGCTCTTGAATCCATTTATTAACAACTTATGAACATTTTAAACTCCACACAAAGTAGATTTCTGCTTTCTATTAATGACCAAAACTGCTGTTTGGACCACAGATCTAATGGATCATCATTAAGTCAGAAAACTTGTGACCTTAGTCTTAATCCGACGTTGATAAGTGGTTAATAATAACTTCATGTATGTTTTTAAACTCTGCATCGGTGTCGTCTTGTCAGAGAATTAAAGAGCGAGATAAAAACACATGAACGGCAACTTGCCAACCCAAAACCTGGATATAGATCTATATGTATTGCACTTAAAGTAAAAGTGTCTGGGACCTGTAGTTTCAAAAATTATGGATCCTACATTTCCCATAATGCTAATTACCCGTGTCTCCTGCATCAAAACATTTCGCTGAAGGACGACAGCTGAAAATCCTCCCGCTGCCTAACACGAGCACATCTACAGAAATGTTTAAATGATGCGTGCCGCTCTTATAGACAAATAAATCATGAAGTGAGGGACCAGCAGGTCACTGAGTGGGTTGTAGGGTCACCGGTAAAAGGACGAATAGAATATTTGAACTTGGAACAACAAGGACTGAAATGTCCAATTTATTGTCAATTACAGCGAGACGTTTAATCATAGATTGATTATAAAGACTTTTCTGTCTTCAGACATGAAAGTAGAACTCTCTCAAACTGGAGGTCATTGTGGGAATCCCCGTCACAAACACCCACATCTGTCAAACCGCATTTTAAAAGATGACATCGCTGTGACATCACCACAATGGCGTTCCTTGTGTCGAGTCAAATCTGTGGCCGAAACTCCTCGTAAAGTACGATCCTTTCAGGCGGCGGTACCAACACCGACTGTACGGACCTCCTGCCACGGACATCATGAACTCGGCAGTGAACACAAAGCCTCTGTGGCCTCGCTCCACCCTGTCTTTGAACTGTTATAATGGGGGTCCCCCTTCAAAAGAGATGACTCAGCCTATCGGCTTTCAAGGTGCCAACAGACAAAAGCACGAGGAGAGTCTCTCTGATGTGGTCGGAGCTAAATGGCGGGTCTGAATCCGGACGTGTTTTACGACCAATTGGCGACACTTGGACACCCTCTGATGGGACCATAGAAGCCGACAATAGAGCCACAATGGGGTGACACTAGACACCGGCGTGAGTAGAAAGGAGAACATCGATGTTGTTTAGAGAGTTAAAACCGGTTTTAACGCCCCCCCCGTCCTGCTCCCCGTCCCGATCATTGTTAACATCCTTCCCCAGTCATTCAAAATCTAAACTTTTACGATGAGGTTTAACTTCTGCCCCGGCTCTCGTTTAAAAACACCTGTGGTCGAGCAGAAGTTATAAGGCGACACGTTTAAGTTGTTTTCAAACTGTGAGAGAATAAAATGGCAGCGAGTGGTTTCCCCCCCCACGTGAAGGTAGGAAGAGTGAGCCCTGATATTGCCAACTTCTGCTTTGACTGTGTGCAGACTCCGACGGGAATGAAGAGAGAGAGAGAGAGAGAGAGAGAGAGAGGGGGAAACCTGCGCGACCGGAACGAAAACCCAACCAACACCGGTGTTTTCCTTCCAGCAGAGACAGAGAGAGAGAAGACAGGATGACAGGAAGAGAGAGAAAACAGCTGATCCCCATTCAACCTTCCCAGTCTGCTCGGAAAACACACTCATACATTCTTCATGTCATTTTCCCTCCTTTTGTATTCCCTTTGCTTCTGTTATTGCAGAATGGTCAGATTTATTTTGAAGTTAAACGGTTATATTCATTGCTTCTTTCTCTCCGTGGACGAGCGAGAGTCAGTCTCCCACCACCACGATCCAGTCAGCGCCCTGAGGAGAGAAACGGCGTTATTACCACGTCACGGCCTCCGTGGCCTTAATTCAACTCTAAAAACCTACAAACACGGAGCTTCAACAAACAAATACATAAAAAAAACAAGGACGAGGTTCACATGTGCAAACCATCTCATGGAAGCTGAGAGAAACCGCACAGATTAAAAACCTTTAATTAAAGATGTTTCTCACCTCAGCCCCTCAACAGGAGTACGTCCTCACTGAGGCAGATTCACCCCGGGCACCAGAGTTGGCTGCGTTGGAGAGACGAGAGAGACGGGGTCGTTATGGAAACAGCAGTGACCTCTTCCACAGGCATTCCCGTTAAGAAGTGGAATGAGGGATAATCGTCTTCCTCTGTGCACTTTGAAGCGTCTGCTCCTTGTTATAGCCAGTTCCTCCGCTCGAAGGAAACAGAAAATTCCACTGCCAGACTAATAGCATGCTCTGCGCATGGGACTGCTGTTTTCAGCTTATATAACAAACTAAATGTTTCTGTTCGAGGCTCATTTCCAATAAATCAAGATGTTTATTATCAGACCTGATCAGGCCGAGTCCCCCCCCCCACCTCGTGACCCGGCTGCAAACGGAGCTCTGTCGTGCTCTTCGCGTGAGTAATGCCATATAGAGTAGCGAGGTTTTCACACATCGTCTAAATTGAGACGCGCCTCGAGGGCTCGGAGGAGGCGAACATGAGAGCCGAGCGTGTCAGAGGTCACAGGCCCCCGGGACTTACCATCACTCTGAACCTTTCTCAGGGTAACGGAGGGCGTGGCGATGGCTGAGGCACGGAAGTTAGCAGGCAGGGTCTCGGCGGAGTCGGAGGTCACGCCCCGGAGGTCTTTCTCCCTAAACATCTTCCTCCAGGAGGGCGAGCGGGTGAACGTCTTAGTTCCATCCAGCTAGACAGATATAGCACGTGAACAGATAAAGACAGCTGCGTGCAACATGTTTTTATATATTATTTCTTCAAGCAAATTAACATGCCAACCTCATCGGGTCGTCTCTCGGTTCCCATGGAGATGAGGGAGTTGTACTCTTGCTCCAGGAGCTGTCTGGCCTGCAGGGAGAGAGGTGATGCAGAGCACTGAGATCCGTTTGGACACATTTTCAAGACGGGAATTCTCTAGCTCACGTCTGAATATTAAACCAGTGCATATGTAACTTTTAAGGGATAGTTTGCTTTATTTAAAGCATGGTTGCATAAGTTTCCCGTCATCTGACGGCAAAGTAAAGCAGAGAAAGTATTTTAAATATAGAGTACACCTTGACTTATCCTCCACGTGGCTAAAATACGTTTAGTTATTTACAGCAATACGTCTTAAAATCGTTAAAGTAGCAACACGTTGCTTAGTTCCAAGCACCGTCTACTGTCGCTAATACACCGACTATGGATACAACCGCACTTCAAATAACCCAAACTGTCCCGTTAAGCCTTCACAGTCTGCAGAGATGGAGAAAGGTCCCTGTTCAGACTCGAACCCGGGACTACTTTAATGATTTTGAGACGCATATATCAAACCTGGTCCTGCTCGAGGAGCTCTGAAGATCAAAGTGAGTTTGTCTCACGTATAGGAGCTGCAGAAATCAACCAGTTATTATCGTCAGCTCTGTATCATTAAGGCCCCTGCCTGACAAAAGGCAGTCATGTTCCCTGAGCTGAATGAAGGCTCCAATCATGTTGTAAATTATGGGAAAAAATGCTGTTTTAAAACAAAAAAAAGAGTAAATGGGCCGTCAGACGACAAGATACTGACTCATGGTAACTTGTTTGATGGATGTTTGACCATTACTGTGCAGCATGATGCATGTGCACGAAACTCATCTGCTAAAAATCTGTCTTTGGTTACACATGAGCATGATTTTATGGCATCGCAACTTGTTTGGTCATCAATCGTGGTCCAGCAACTTCAGAGTGTTGAGAGGTAACTTAATGAGACATCTTGTGTTCATCAGTCGACCTTTTGAAATGAAAAATATCTGCATGTCGTCATTTTTAAAAATATATATTATTTCAGGGGCGCCCTGGGTCCTGGATCTGACTCCTGCTCATGTCGTCCTCTGTCTCTTCCTGGTCCCTGCTGTCAAATTAACTCAGGAAAATGCTAAAAGAATTATAAAAAATAAACTATTAAAGAAAATATTTGCCCTTGAAAACTATGTTTCTATCCTTACTATAACGATTTTTCTTCAAAATACAGACTAACACAGATATGAAACACAGTTTCCTCAGTGACCCGTTCTCTACCTGTGTGTTCTGGTTGGGGATCTGCAGCAGCAGGGCCAGGTCGGTGTAGTCAAAGGTGTCGTCCAAAGCCAGCAGAGCGCCGTGGACGCCGCTCTCGCGGAGGTTGTCGGCGTACTCCTTCAGGCCGAGAGTCTGCACCCAGCACATCACGCGCTCGTTGGACCACACCATCACATCTGGGAAGAGAAAAGGAAGGAGAAGGTGAAGGAGGGAGGGAGAGGAGGCATCCGTCTGCATCCGACTTCAAGCTGCCAGCTCCGCTGTTTTTGCTTTTTTAATATTCTGGTCATTTCCTGAAGTTCAAAGTCTGTTTGGGATTATTAATCTAATTATTTCCTGTGATGGGTTGATGACTGATCAAGAGAATTATGAAACGTTCCTGCACAGATCCAAAACTTTCTGGAAAATCAACTCAGATGAACCGACTGGAAATGTACAACATGTGTATCCCACGGCGCAGCGGTGGGAGAGCGAGAGATTTGGGTTTGGTTAATGACTGAGCGTGTTGACGTTTATCTAATCCTTATCCAGCCAAATTGCACAAGAAAGCTGTGGCTTATAATCTCTTCTAAGTATCGGGGGGGGGGGGCATTAACGAAGACGCGGTCCAAACATCTCCCAGCAATGTGGGAGACCGCGGGAATCAAAGGGAACGTTTGTTTTTCTTGCCGTTATTAAATTTCTGGTTGTTTTTGTGTCTGAGCTGGAGATTTATTTCATTTTATGTGCTGAAAGCTGAAAGGAGGTGAAAGATTTTTATGGTTCAGCGAGTTTGGGAAGCTCGTTTCCTTTCTTCTTGCGATTTTAAAAAGATCTTGTTAAAAGTTAAAAGCACTGCAACAGCCACCATTATTACCACCATAATAAAACAACCAGAGGTTTGTTGTTGAAGCGAGGCGTGATGATGATCGTCATAACTCAGCTCTACAGATGAAATCTTGTAAACTGGAGTTAAAGTCGATGTATGCTACTTTATGCAGACGATACGATCTTATTTCAACAAGATGTTTGAGCGGAGAAGCAGGATAAAGGTTTAATGCAGCTGTTAGAAGTTTCTTTTAATCTTGGTTTAACAGTGCTGTTATAAATGAGCCAGTATAAATGTTTGGACTTTATTTTATGTGATAAACTGTTTAAAGAGGGTTTAGTGTTTCAGTCAGTTCAGCGGGTAGAGCTGGTCGGGTCTTTTCTGTGTCTTTTGTTTCAGATTTTTCTTGGGATGTTTTGACTCAAATAATCCTGAACAGCTGCTCACTTTATATTTTGCATGACTGATTTATTTATTATACTTCATAAGCGTAGCATAATTGTTATTGGTTTTTTCTGGCTGCTTGATAATAACAAACTTGTAACTTGTTGGTGTTGTATGTTTACAGAGATAAGTGGGTGTCTTATTAAGTCCATGTGGGTGCTTTTATTTATTTATATATATATATATATATATATATATATATATATATATATATATATATCAGGGTTCCCACACCTTTTTCATGAACAAATTCAAGCACCTTCAAGCACCAGTTTTTCCATTTTTCCAGCCCCTTTAAATAGGTAGCCTACTAGTTGTGTTTGCCATGATGGTCATGGGAAGCGCAGCGGTGCCACTGTATGGCATAATAACATGGGTCTAATTAGCATTATTTCATATGGTGGTAGATTGACTGTTTTGATTTTTAACTAATTGTGAATTGGCTTGTATTCTCAGCTTGTGAGCGGTGTATTGTGTAACTACCATAGCGCAATAACAGTGACCAACAGGTGTGGATAGTAGTCTACTGTTATTTCTCTGCAGAACACCAAGCGAGTATGATAACTGAGTTCTGCATGTAAAGGCATCGGATCAAGCGCGTA
Organism: Collichthys lucidus; assembly: GCA_004119915.2. Taxonomy (NCBI): domain Eukaryota; kingdom Metazoa; phylum Chordata; class Actinopteri; family Sciaenidae; genus Collichthys; species Collichthys lucidus. The sequence continues at coordinate 5,231,473 of CM014100.1, read as the reverse complement.
GCCGCTTAGGAAACATTTTTGTTTTCTCTTGGTTTATTGGGATAGACATCACACAAATTTCAAGCATTTTCAAGCACTTCACAAAAAATTCAAGCATTTTCACAACCTTGAAAACACTAAATTGAAATTCAAGCATTTTCAAGCAATTCAAGCACCCGTGGGAACCCTGACTTTTAGCTTCCCTCCATTGGTTCCTCGTGTGTTTTGGGATTAATTTAAAGATTTTATTGATCACTTATATATACTTTATTATCACTTATAGAGCCTGTTGTTCACAGCCTGAGATCCTCAGGCAGGTCACTTCTGGTTGTTATAAGTTCCTCGACCTCGATGCAAACTACAAGTGACCTGCTCAAGGAGATAAAGCTCGCGGATTCAGAACTCTTTCTTAAGACACATTGCCTTTTTGTGATGCTGTCTTTTTATCTTATCATCTTTTTATTGTTTCATTTATTGTTCCTTTTATCCTTTTTAATGTCAGTTTATCCCTCCATCTTATATATTTATATCTTTTATCACTGTTCTCATATTATTTTATTTCTAAGCGTTTAGAAGTAAATTTTTTAGTTTTCTTAGGTTTTTTTGTCTTTTAGTCAAGTTGAACTTGTTTTCTGTTGTCTTTCTAAACCTCCTTGTAAATCTTGTTTTTAAAAGGTGCTTTATAAATAAAGTTATTATTATTGTGCAGAAAAATAAATGCAAAAGGCTTTAAAGAGTAATCACTGAGGTATGCTTTGAAGAAGCGAGAGAAAAGAGGAGCTCACCTTTGTTCTGGTGGGCGCTCTCCTCTCTCCTCCTCTCCAGCTCCTTGCGGTCGTAATTCAGACGCTTCAGGCACATGATGCCGTAATGCAAGCTGACCCTGGGTGAGGTCAAAGTAGCAGAGGGTGAGCGGGTTAACCGAGGGCGTGTTTCCACTCTCACCTGTACTCAGAGAGCATTAATACAATCCCACGCCTTTGACCCCACAAGATTAGTTAAAGAGGGCCTGGAGTCAGACACCTGAACAGCGAGAGCGTCACACCCTGCACGTCTTTTCACACCTTCACATTTCCCATGCCGCTCACGCACAGAGGCGCGGCGTCAGCGCACAAGAATGAGAGTGACATAAGAGCATGACGGATGACCGAGTCACGCTCGGAGCTCTACCTGTGGAAGCTGTCCACCATCTTCAGCTGTCCTCTCAGCTCCTTCTTGGTCAGGTGATCCAACATGCGTGCATCCACCAGGGACTCCATGAAATAGCTGCGATACTGCGGCAGACCCAGACTGGGCAGCCAGTCGTTGCCCACCCACTCATGATTCATGTCGCCGTAGGCCAGTATCTGGAGGGGGGACAACCAACAGATGATCAACGCTGATTCACGCTCCGCCTGATGTCTGACGGTAGTGCAAGTCAGCAGCTCGTGGTTATTCTCACCGGAGATAAAATTACTGACAAAGACGCATCATGTTGTTTTAATTCTGACTTTTTTAAATTAAAAAAAAAAAAGAAAGGAGCGCTTACCTGATCCCAGCTGAACTCTTTCAGCTCCTGGAGCGCCGAGACAAGAAGAAGAAGAGGCAGACAGAGAGAGACAGAGCCAGAGAGAGAGAGATGTGGAGGTGGCGAGGGAAAAGGGGGAGCAGGGGTCAAGAGCAAGGTGGACGGATGGATGGAGAGATGATGGAGGAGAAACAGAGGAAGAGGAGGAGGAGGGGAAAGCAGAAGCAGCAGCAGCAGCAGCAGCAGCAGGAAAAGAGGACAAAAGGGAGGAATAGTGTGTTAGTGAACGGGTAATTAGTTGGAAGCAGTTCACACTGAAACAGCAACCAGAGGGAGAGAAGATGCTCAACACTATGGCCTGAGCCCCACGAAGAAAGGTAGAAATACAAAGAGAGAGAGAGAGAGAGGAAGAGGAGGAGGAAGGGGGGAGAGACTCATCAACGTGATTCAGACACTTCAAATCATTTCAAACTGAACAAAGCATTTAAAAAAAAAAGAGAAAGAGTCTGACAGAGACGGGGACGGCGTGAGGAACTGACCGGAGGCTTGGTGGCAGCGTTCAGCGACTCCATCTCGGCGTGGGTCATCCACACGTTACTGGTCGACTGCGGTCGAGAGAAAAACAGAAAGAAGCCGTGAGATAAAAAAACACAACAAAAAAAACACGTCTCGCCTTCGCCTGAAGCGCTTTCCCCCCATCGCCATGGTGATTTCGATGGTTCAGCCGGGGTTTACGGGAAGTGATGGGACAAATCTGTGAAATCTGTCGAGCAGACAGTTGTGGGGATTCTCATCATCTCCTCTCTATGCTGTGAATGAGTGTGAAGCCGAGCGGGGAATTGTTGGAGAGCAAAACCAGAAAGTTAGTGGAAGATTGTTTTTTTTTGGTTATTGGTGATTTCTTGGAACGGGACACGTTAAAGAAATAAAGCCGGGGCACGGACGTGTGTGCGTGCAGCAGATTTTACTACACTTTTCAACATCTGGTTTGTCTTTGTGGCTCCGCGAGGAGGCAAATCTTTGGGAAAATGTAGCTTTTTATTTCTGGTGGAGCTTGTGAAGTTTACCGACTTCTACTTCTGCTTAGAGTCAAACTTTTATTGTTTCTGACGTTCATCACGTGTTTCTCTTTGCACGTCTGCGTCTGGTTTTCTCAACGTTCCTTATAACGAGATCTGCTTTTTATTTTTACATCTTATCCTCTCTGTTACATTTGATATTTCATTTTCGTATCATACGAGTACTGTCTGCTTCAACTTCAACTAATCTCAAAACCACAAACACCTGGTTCCACAAATCGACATATGAAGGTGTTTAAGGTCTTAGCGTCCAACGATTAAAGCTTCTTCATCTTTAATCCTACAGAGAAGATTTTTTTCATATTTGTGGTCATAATCTGGACGTTGAAATGTGTGTGCGGCCTCACGGAGCGAGTGCTGGCCGGGGCAGACGGGCTGGTGAGGGACACCATCTCCTGGATGGCCAGCCGCAGTTTGAGGCGGTGAAGCGGGTTACTGATGCCGATCTCCCTCTGGATCTCCGTGTCCGACAGGTTGGCCATGATGGCGCCGCTCTTCACGTTGGCGCGGCAGGCCGCGACGTACCACGCCGGCATTCCCACCCACAGCTGCAAGGAGGGTCAGACAACAGAGTAAATATAGGGAAATGGATACATCCAAATTTAGTTTCTGCGGTTGAACATTACCTCCAACCAGGATACAACAGTGGGTCCATCCCAAGATGCAAAGGGAAGTCCTTGGCGACATGCTTCTTCCAGCAGCTCATGCCTGGTGAGAGGAGGAAGAGTTACGCCGAAGATCTAAAATATTAATCTGGAATAAAAACAGAGGATATAATCCACAAACTTCTTCTTGCTGCGGCGGTCTTTATCTGCTGGACCCAGAGTCCCAGTCTTGTTCATCCCCATTGGGTCTCCAGAGGCGAGGTCTTCAGAGGGTGTAGATGCTGGAGGAGGAGAGATGAGACACGGCGGGGTCAAAGGTCACAAAAATAAAAAAGATAGTTATGAAAACCTCGAAGAACCGAGCCAAGAGCAGCTCAGATGTGTTTAAATGAGAGTCCTGACAAGTCAGAGTTATATCTCTGTTCTGTTTACCAAGAGAAGCAGATCCATCCCGCCCGGGTTGGCCCATCCTCCCTTTCTCCTTCTTTCCAAAAAGCCGACCGATGGAAGACTTGATGCTTTTCTTCTTGCTGGACTTGTGGAGGGAATCTTGGCTGCTGTTGGAGCTGCTGCCATCTGCCGAGATACTGGAGGGGACAGAGGGAATCACTGAAGGGCCGAATCAGGATCAAAAACCGCACTGTGTTTGATATATTCAACGCGCCCTCACCTGCGAAACTCCCGGGGGTCGTCCAGCATCGCTCCCGGATGGGTGAGAGCCATCCTGTCCAGGCGCAGCGCGCGAGGTGTGGAAGGAGGCGTGGAGTCGATAAGAGCGAGGGACCGGTCGTCGTCTTTGTTGTTCTGAAAACGCAAAAAAACAAACTTTACTCATGCACATGTAACTCAGCCGGAACAGCTGAATCAGTTGCTTGGAATTAAACTTTATTGGCGTTAAGTAATCAGACAAATTCAGGCCAGAAACATGGAATAAAAAATGTCTCTCCTGGGTGGAGATGTGAGGTCATGTTCCTGGATCTTCTTATCAATATTATTATTTCAATTAAGAGACGTCTGAAAGTTATTGCCGTTGTTAAACATTCACATAGTTTCTCCTGATCCTGATTTTCAGCGTTAAAGTGTGATAACCGGGCACCTATGGTGAGAATCATGTCATGAAACATTCCTGCAGTGATTTCACTGAACGCATGAGTGATGAGAAAACTCGACTTTCTGGCAGAGACTTTTTTGAACCACACTCGTATCTGTCCGTCACGGCCAGCAGCTGGTTAGCTTAACCTAATTGGAAACAGGAGGACTTCGTCCAAAGGCAATAAAAAAAACTAAATTAAAAAAAAATCGGCCCACCAGCTAAACGTCTGAAGCTCGCAGACTAATACATTACATCTCATTTGTTTAATCCATACAAAAAAAAGCAACATGTAAAAGCTACAATTTGCCATTTTTAAAGGGGGTTACGTGCCGGACTGTTTCTTGGCTGCAGCTGATAAACCCGAGGAAGGTTTCAGGAGACTCGCCTGTTTCCAATTATTATGCTAAGATAAAGCTTGGAGCAGACACAGACTGCACATTAACATCACATGTAAATACACTGAACCTGTGCTCGGTAACAAATCTGGTAGACGACCCTAAAAATCCCACGAGGACGCCAAACGCTGCAAAACAAACAGTGCACCGCAACGCCGGCATAAAGCAAGAGAGTAATACTCATAACATACAGTTTACTATAATAAAATACAATAACACAACACATCACTAAGGGTTATATAATACCCAGCCAGAGGACCAATGCATTGAATATATCTCACCACTTAACATCAGCCAAATTAAAATGAAATCATCCTTCATTTCTCGTCATATAAACTGTATAACTATAACTTTTTAAGCATCATCTGGAACAGTGTATCCCAGTCGTGTTACACCACATATTCAGCTCTTTTAATGGGACCACCGTTAAAATCCAGCCGTGCAGGAGGCGGGTTTATTCCTGACATGAATCCTGAATGGAACCGGTTCAAGAACCAGAGGATGGTTTGGGGTTAAAGTTGTACGTGACGACATATCTGCGATCTCAGAGTTTATTTTCACGCTAATGTTGCAGAACTTTGAGAGAAAAATGTGTTTTTAAATGAATTTATGCTATTTTAGATTCAGAGAAGCAGTGATGAGAGATTTTAATATATCTAATATATCTAAATGTACGTAGTGTCGACCGGCATTTAACGTTTATGTGTCATGCATTGTATGTGTGGAGGATTAGCTGATTGTAACAGCATCAGCTAATGATGATACTTTAAATATTAACAATACCTTTACACTAATAAATTATATTTTTACTCCTGATCTGAAGAGACCGACCTCTTTTCTGTCTCATACTGGTCACCATGAGCATCCTACTCCCACATTATCACTTTCACAATCACATGATTTCTCGTGTAATCCATCCACCCGTTTACTGGAAATACTAGAACCTGCGTGTCTGGCTCCAACCACCATACCACCCTACGAGTTATTTGAATCGAGCCTTGCCCAATCCTAACACAGCGCTGATGGATCACTTCACTTCTCAGACCCCGTCAGCGTGATTTACTTATGCTTTATTTACATGACTCACCGTGCGGAGGAGCTGTTTGCATAAACAGGGAGGTGAATACAGAGACGAGATGTTAGCACGCATGGGGAATGGAAGATTCCTGCGTTCCAGCCGTACCTGTCTGTCGGTCTCGCGGGCCGGGGAGTGAGGCAGGCGAGGGGTGGAGTGTCCAGAGCTCGGAGGGGAGGGCGAGGCCAAGGTGGAGGATGTGATGGACGAGGGGATGAAGCCCCGTCCTGTGCTGTCTCTCCCCAGGGTGGAGGGAGGGATGGGCGGACTGTCCAAAGCCACGCTGACCCGGCTCTCGATCTCTTCGGCCCGCAGCTCCGTGTTCTCCTTCTCCTCCTGGATCAGTCTGTTTTTGTTCAATACAACATAATAATAAGTATAATACCAATAATAAGTTTAAGTTTAAACTCCTCGCCTCCTCTTTCTTACTTGATCTCCTTGTTGATGGCCTCCAGCTGTTCCTGCAGCATGATGGCCAGGGTCTGCACGTCCGTCTGTCCGCTGGGGGACAGCAGCTCGGATCCAAACCGATGTTCCCCGTCGTCCTCGTCGTCGGAGCAGCCCACATCCAAGCCCGGCTCGAACCCGGTTCCCATTATAGCCCCGCTCTCCCAGTCTGGATACTGCAAACACAAAACAAGTAAGAAACCTCGCTACCCTTTCATCCACGTATTGCATCTGGTTTGGTTTACGACTAAACACATTCCCATCAGCCTCAGCTGTTGGCGTTACTAAACTAAGATGGTGAAACTCGACCGCGACGTTTAAAGTTTTACTCATTGTTTGAGTCGATTAGTCAATGAAACGCAAACTTTTAGAAGTCGGAGCCACAGACCGGTTTTACTGATGAAACACTCGGGACTTCACGTCTCTTTCGAGGGAACACATCCTGCTCACTTCCTGATGTTACGATGCATTAGAGAGGTCTAAAGTACAATCGATAGTAACATTACTTCAAGGGAAACTTCAGTTTTTTTTAGAACCTGGACCCTGCCTGCAGATTTGTTTTGTGTTTTAGTAATCTGAAAGTCTCCATTTTTTGTTTTGTGACTTCCTGTTTTATTTTGGAAATTCGTTTCAGGTCACTTGCCCTTCCTCATGTGTCACCAGTCTGATTGTCTCCCCTGATCGTGTCCTCACCTCTTCCCAATTTCCCTCCATGTGTCTGCGTCTCCCTTTATCCTGTGTCGGTGTGTCACGTCTGTCGTCCTCATCACCGGCCCTCTCGTCATAGTCAAGTCTGAACGAATCTCGTAGTCTAGTTTTTTTCTTCTAGTGTTTTTTTTGTCGGCCTTTGACTTTTCATAGTTCTAGTTTAGTTTGTGCCTGTTTTGATCATCCCTCATCTTTTGTTTCCCCGGTGCTGCCCGGCATTAAGAGAATAAAGACATCTGCTTCTTCCCGTACTCTGCTTCAAGTTTTCTGGTTGTCAAGATTGTTACAACAACATTATGAAAAGGATCCCGACAAAGAAAATACTTAATATTAAAGTGTAAGATCCTTTTCTGAGTTCAAAGCCACCAGACTCTATTGACAAACAGTCATTTAACCTCACAGATCATCCTATCGCCTCCTTAAAACTCAGAAATTAAATAAAACTCATCCAGACCACCTTGGGTTGGGCCTTTCCACTCCTGCAGCGACTGTGAGTAAAGTCGAAACAAACAAACCCTCATTTCATCATGTTAGAAAATTGTGAAAGTTGTGAAAATCTTTGGGAGTGAAGCAAAAGGCAGCTGTAGCTGTCACATGCAGCTCGGTGTAAATCAAACAAACCGGAGCCGGTAATGATGAGTCACTCTTTACGGGTAGTCTGCTGAGTCAACAGAAAGGTGATTTTCTGGCACGTCGTCGTCGTCTGATATATTCGATTCTCACCTTGGTGGAATCCTCCCGGGCTGAGCTCCAACGAGCCCGGTGACTCCGCCTGACCACGCCCCCGATGGGGGCATTACTGAAGGGATCCAGGTGAGTGGTGGAACCTGCCGGGAGGGACCCGCCTCCGTGGGAATATCTCAGCTCCAGAGCGCTGCCTGGCAGAGAGCGACTAGGGAAGATGAACGGGGACGATAAGATGAGACGAGATAACGTGATTATCTCCGCGGAGCAAATACAGTTTAGAAAAACAAACAAACAAAGCGAGGAGCAGCGTTTAAACAGAACGCTGAAACTTTGCCAAGGACGCAGGAAACTGATGATACTGCCGTTAAGAGATTTATAGAGGGCGTAAAGACTTTCACATGAGTTAGAAGTGTTGGATCATGCATGTGCATGTGCGTTGATGTGAGCATGTATACATGTCAACACTGTTTCATCCCTGCGAGTGCTGACGCTGTTAAACGCCTCCAGTGTGGAGTGATTTATCGACTGTGTCTGACGAGATAAGAGACATAACAACTGGCATCTTGACAGTCAGACCAGGTCACACGGACACTTTCATTCTTTCTCCGGTGCTGGATGTATAAACGGCACCGACCTGGAATAAGAGCCTCCAGGCCTCGCTCTCAGCTGATCCAACTCCAGCTGAAGCCGTTCCAGCTCTGCTATCAGCTGGTCCTGCGATTGGAAAAAAGAGACAGAGTCAGTGAAAGAAAGAGAAAAAAAAGGAGGGACATATGTCTACTAGCTTCGGCTAATAATGAAGACGCCTAAAGGCACAAGCACCTTGTTTGCCAGGAGATCATCCTGGAGCTTCTTCATGTTGGACAGTTCCTCAGAAAGGGCGTTCTGGAGACGCAAGAACGAGAAGATTTATTACTGTGAAATAACAAACAGCGTATTGTAATCAGATGTGCTCAAAGTGGGCGATGAGAGGTCATAAAGTGAGATTTGAAGCTCGTCAACCAGTTTTACCCAGATTTCTAAGATTTTCTGCCGAAAATTAATATTGATCACCTTAAACAGCGCTGAGTGTTCAGGAAATGCATCTGATGATTTAAAGATTAGGGCTGTCAATCAATTGAAAAAAATTAACTAATTAATCGCAAAAAGTCTGTAATTAATCGCGATTATTCGCGATTATTTTCGCGATTAATCACGATTAATTACAGAAATTTTTGCGATTAATTAGCGATTAATAGCGATTCATTTAGCAATAAATTGGAGTAAGTGGAGGTAATTTCAGCAGGTGTTTTGCTTTGAGGTGATATGTTAAAGTTGTGTTACTTCTGTGGAATTTAAATTCGGCTTTGCAAACTGTGCAAATTGCCTTGTTTTTGTCCAACGAGCCGTCGGGCAACTTTTTAAAATGAAATGTTCCCCCTAAAAGTCCTTATCCATCTTTCCGCCATAGACTCTCCTTTAGTTAGGATAGATCATAGACATATACACATAGACTCTCCTTTAGTTAGGATAGATCATAGACATATATACATAGACTCTCCTTTAGTTAAGAGAGATCATAGACATATATACATAGACTCTCCTTTAGTTAGGATAGATCATAGACATATATACATAGACTCTCCTTTAGTTAGGATAGATCATAGACATATATACATAGACTCTCCTTTAGTTAGGATAGATCATAGACATATATACATAGACTCTCCTTTAGTTAGGATAGATCATAGACATATATACATAGACTCTCCTTTAGTTAAGAGAGATCATAGACATATATACATAGACTCTCCTTTAGTTAGGATAGATCATAGACATATATACATAGACTCTCCTTTAGTTAGGATAGATCATAGACATATATACATAGACTCTCCTTTAGTTAGGATAGATCATAGACATATATACATAGACTCTCCTTTAGTTAAGAGAGATCATAGACATATATACATAGACTCTCCTTTAGTTAGGATAGATCATAGACATATATACATAGACTCTCCTTTAGTTAGGATAGACCATAGACATATATACAGACTCTCCTTTAGTTAGGATAGATCATAGACATATATACATAGACGCCGCATTGAGCAGGTTGGTCCGTTGCTGCGATACGTCAACGCGTCCGCCATATTGGACGTGGCAGATCTCTCCGTAAACTAATAAAAGGAAATGGACTGAACTTTATAAAGCGCCTTTCTATAAAGTTCTTTAAGTTATTGCCTCTTATACACCCATTCACACACACATTAATATATCTGGGAAACAAAGCTGTACTTTGCCACATCCAAAATGGCGGCGACGTCGACGTACGATTTAGCGCTCAATGCGACATCTATGTATATATGTCTATGTATATATGTCTATGTATATATGTCTATGTATATATGTCTATGTATATATGTCTATGGGATAGATGGTTGGCCGCGCATGTGACCAAAGGTTATGGGTCAGCCGCCACCGGAATTAAACAAAACCGTGTTAATTGTTTAAAATTAATCGTCACTACTAAAAATAAGTATAAAGCTCAGAGTTTGCTCAGTTTCCACTCATCATTTAGATCCTTTCCTTACTCCTTTAGGTAAAAGTTTCATTTATATCAACACATTATACTTCATAATGTTTATTAAGGTAAGTGTAAAGTAAATGCACTTCGTTAAACTGGATGTTTGTGAGACGGTTTTGGAATTCACTCAAGTTTTAACTGGTCACTTCCTGCAGGGCAAAGAAGTCAGTGAACATACCGAACACGGGGGCCACGTTCCAAATCGCATACTCTCTTTTTACTCACAAAGTATGTGCACCACGCATACAACCGGGACGTACTCCAACACTGTCAAAGAGGCTCCGTCGACATTTAAAAAAAAGCGGAGCGGGCGGTGCATTGCTTCACGTTACCTTGGAGATTCAGCGATGCATGGATCGCAGTTTAAAAAAACGCGGCAGCCGGGTCAGGCAGGGCCAGGTCGTAAAAATTAACAGCTGATTAACAGCAGACGGGTGAAATCAGGTGAAGCCTTTTCCCATTACGTACGAGCCGCAGTAATGTCTTCATTGATTATTTAAATCTGACGCCGACATGAACGGTCGGGACACACACACACACACACACACACACACACACAGCTCCATCAGAAGGTTTCACTGTGTTTCCTATGACAGAAAACAAAGGAAACCTTCACCTGGAAGCTCACGCTACATCCACTGGAGATAAAACCAAACGTCATCAGACAGAAGTCGACCTGGAGAGCTCTGCTATGTGTGTATGTGCAACATATTTGAACGAATAAGCTTCGTCTGTCCGCGCTTTTTGCTGCAACATCTTCAGGATGCCCTGAAGCGCTCCAGGCATTTATACGTTGTATTTATTCAGTTTTCTCGTGAGTTAATTTCATTTCTCTTGATTTATTTATGTCACATTGAAAATAACAAATGTTCCATCCTGAGATAACGGGATCGTTTTATCTTTGTGTTTTCTCGAGACGACGACAGGATCCTCGGACGTTGCTGATGTCACTCGCAGCAATTTAAAGATTTAGAGGAATCTATAAGTCAAATGTGGAATAAAGCACTTACTGTATAAGTGTGTTTTCATTTGTGCATCTGTGACCTTGAGACTGAGCTTTTTATATCATCAGAGTCCAACATGTTTTATCACCATGTTTCTACAGTAGCCCGGCAAGGACAAACCAAACACTTTGGGATCTCCTACGAGCTTGGAAGAGGAGGGTGGTGGAGTTAAGTTCACCTACACACTGGACCTTTAATATGCTATTCTACAGATCTCTTATCATTATGCTGTAATCTCCGGAAGACAAAGTTTCTCGATCTTGAGAGAATGATCCCGTTATCTCGGGATAACTTATGAAATGAAGCGTATGACCGCTTGACTTGACGTGTGTTGGGACATATTGGATCTTTTCCTACGTATTTTAATGCACAGCAGGACTTCAGATATTTAGAGTTTTGATTCGGGGAATGAGTTTCTGAGCTTCAGATCAAACCCTGAAGACTTCACTCCGAGAGGCCGCTCACCTTTTCTTCCAGGGCGGCCATTCTCTCCTTCAGATGGAGCTGCAGCCTCTCGTTGGACTCCGACAGAAGCTTGTCCACCGTGTCGGAGAGACGCTTGTTGTGTTCATCGTTCATCCTCTCCCTCTGCCTCGCCTGAGAGAGAGAGAGAGAGAGAGAGAGAGAGAGAGAGAGAGAGAGAGAGAGAGAGAGAGAGAGAGAGAGAGAGAGAGAGAGGGTGGGAGGAGAGTTAATAAGCATTCTGCTTGACTGAGAGACGAGAGACAAAGATTTCAATCTGAACATGCACGGTCAAATAGAGGGTTTAGAAAATTAGCGCGCCTTTGTGCCGCGTCAAGCCCGACAAAAGGAACGGCATGAAAGAGGGGGAGGATGAAAAAAGAGAAAGAGAAAGATGGAAAAGCAAAGCATGACTCACCCTCTGTAGCTCCTGGTTCTTCTCCTCCAGTTGCGCCTCCATCTGTCGCAGTCGCTCCTCAAAGTTGCCATGACGCTCCTCCGCCTGAATGATCGGAGAGGAAGTAAGGAAGGAAGGAAAGAAGGAAAGAAGGAAGCGGCGGGGTTAGAGCGCGAGTCGCGTTTGCGACACTAATACAAATCACCACAGAGGAAACAGCGTGTTGACCCGAGTCTATCAATTAGTCAGGTGAACAGGAAAGTTTGTTTGCCTTCATCTCGTCCGTCCAAGGAAGCCGCCCTGCCTCGACATGCACCAAACAAGTGTAGCCGAGGAGAGTTAACGTAGGTTTCTGTTGGCACGGGGTGATCATTGTGTTTACAGGTGAAACATACAAGCAATTAAAAGCACTCAGCTCTAATGAATGTGTGTGTGTGTGTGTGTGTGTGTGCGGTGGCCGACAGCTCCTGACGTGCCGAGCGCCCAAGGATCAAATAGCTGCTTTCATCTTCAATTGTTTGCTGGCACCGCTCGCCCCAAATATTTGATATTTATCTGTCATCTGACATCTCATGTTCCACTTTACTCATGCACGAATACACACTTAGATATATAGATATATATGTGTGTGTGTGTGTGTGTTGATATCTGCACCGGTCTGCACATGCCCACAAACATGCACACTATCAAACCTGTCAAACAACTCACAACAAGTGCTGCTATGGTTGCAAACACACACACACACACACACACACACACACACACACACACACACACACACACACACACACACACACACACACACACACACACACACACACACACACACACACACACACACACACACACACACACACCTTGTTGAGTGCTGCCACTCTCTGGGCGAGCTGGGCCTCGATCTCGGGCAGTGTTTCCGCCCTCTGCAGAGTCTGCTGTAGCTTCTGCTTGGCATCATCCAGGCGCTCCTGAAGCTGCCGGTTCTTCTCCTCGCTCTGGAAAGCAAAGAAAGAAAGAAAGAAAACAGGATGAGGAGAAGGAGGAGGAGGAGAGGGAGTGGAGGTGAAACTCGGAGCGTGAGTGCTGCCGGAGGGGCAGAAGCAGACATGATTAAAGCCACCGGGGGAACAGAGAAATGTATCGATGGCACGCTCTGTGCGGCAAAGCGAAAACGTGGCCAAGCTGCCAATCATTAGGGAACGTGGGCACACACGGGGGGATGAAAGAGACTTTTTTTTTCTCCCCCCTCTCACCTGTCTGTACAGAGAGTCTTTGCTGGCCAACTCGTTCTCCAGTTTGTCTTTTATGTCGTGGAGAGACGTCGCCTCCCTCTGGGCGCTCAGGTACCTGCAAAGCAGACGGCGAGCGGTGAGCACACCAGGGTCATCACACAGATTTCAAGCATTTTCAAGCACTTCACGAAAAATTCAAGCATTTTCACAACCTTGAAAACACTGAATTGAAATTCAAGCATTTTCAAGGAATTCAAGCACCCGTGGGAACCCTGGCACACGTTCGGAGGAGGGCGACCAGAGTTCACGAAAAAAGGAAGGAGGCGAAAACACAAACCTGCGTTCTAACGTGGTGATTCTCTCTTCCATGTCTTCCCTTTGACAGAGCGCCTGGAGAATAAAACACACACACAGGCATGAAAAACACGTCTGATGCATGAACAGAAAGAAAAAGAAAGACGAGACAGAGGAAGCGGCAACAGGGCAAACATGAATTTTATGAGTAGGTGTTGATCAAAGGGAATTCACGGAGCTTGTACAGCTATTAGCTGGAGAATGATAAATCAGATGTTGACAGATTTAAGAAGCACCTACTTATGCAAAGTCCAAAAGAGACAGAGGGGAAGATAAAAGAGTGAGGAGAAGCCATTAGACACGGAGGAAACGCTGAGGGGAAGTAAACTGGCTCTCTCCGACACGCTCCGCATGCCTTTCAGTCGGCTACCAGCACTCCGACTCATTAACAGGGCCGCATCCATGTGAGAACACCTGCAGCTCCACCGATGGCACCGTCACCATAGCTACAGGGTAGCAGGGTACAGGGGGAGGCTCTCGTGTGTGTGTGTGTGTGTGTCTGCTGCCAAGCAGGCAAATGGTTACCATAGCGAGCTGTTGCATATTTTTCTGCGAGTTTGAGCAAAGCAGACTCTTTGTCTCACCTCCTTCACGTCCCTCTGTAGTTTCTGGTTGGCCTCCTCCGACCGGGCCAGCTCCCTCCTGGCGGACGTCAGCTGCTCCTCGATCTCCCCGACCTGACAGGAGGCGACAGTCCACAGCACCAGCATCATTTCCGTCCCGTTTTAACAACTCCCCGACCTCGTCATGCTTTTTGTTTTGTTCTCTCTGATGAATCAAAGTACCTGTCTGCACATGAGAGCCAGTCTCTCTTTCAGCTGTCCCAGCTCCGACCTCTGCCGCTCGATCTCGCCCTCTCGCTGCCGGTCGATGTCGGCGTCGTCCAGGATGGAAGAAGGTCCGTTGGGGAGCCGCTGAATGACGAGAGCAGAAAGTACGATGGTCTTAAAAGTCAGAGGGAGACATTTTCAAGATTCTTTAGCTATAAATGTCGTGATCACGTCATGCCTCATTCATTTAAATCATAATTATATGATTTTAAATCTAAAACACCTTCTTATCTAACTCTTTATATTTGCTCACGTCGTGCCTAATCTGAGCTGACATGGTGCAGATATTTTTGTTGTAACTAATTATTATTTCAGGGGACGCACGTGAGCGGATCCCCGCCACGTTCTCTGTCCTGTAAGGAGTCATTAGCTGTATGAAAATGTTTAAATTTTAAACCTCTCTTAGACTAGGACCACAGCTTCTGGAAACCAGTAACACCAAGACAGGAAATGATGCAGAAATATGGATTTTACATGTTTTTTACTGACTCAAATGGAAGCAAACTGTGTTTTTATTTGGACTGTCAGTCGGTCGGTTCAACACTGAAATATCTCAACAACTACTGAACGGATCATCATGACTTTCATGGTGCCCAGATGATGAATCCTAGCTGAGTTTATGATCTTTTGACCAGTAGCTCTCGTCTGTGATCTATGTCTCCACTATCAGATTAAACTTTTTATTCACCTACAAGCCTCAGCTGTGTACGTCGGTTCTGTTTATAGAACCAAATATCACAGATGTGCCTCTTTGCCGACCGTCAGCATGTTGTTTCCATCAGCTTGCAGCCTTGCAGATCTGATTTCACGGCTGTGGAGACCACCCTGACACTGACTCTGTCTAATGATGGGAGCTTGGGAAGTTTAGTAGTTAGAGAAGATCTTAAATGTCTCTTAAATCATCATGATTCATGAGATTTTATACGGTGATCCACCACACGTAGTAGATCTTGTGGATCCCGTTACCTCTTTGCCGTTGTCTAGTCCCTGCTGCCGTCGCTTGATCTGTTCCCTTAAAGACACGACCTGAAACGACACGGAGGAGAACGGTCACGGGCGACTCCATCAGCGATTCACTGAGACCTGCGATGAAAAACAGAAACGTGGACTCACCTCTTGAGAGGAGGTCTGCAGCTCTTCCTCCAGGGAGGCCACTCGTTCCAGAGCCACCCGTAGTCTTTCCCTCACCTTCTCGTCCAGAGCTTTGTGGTGCTCGAACAAAGACTTGAGGGCTTTCAGGACCTCGACCTCGCTCGAGACCCCGGCTGGGGACTGCGCCTGCCTCTTCACCACGGTCATCCTCAGGCTGCGCTCGTGACGGGACACCAGGCACTCCAGATGTTCGAGCAGCAGCTGGGAAACACATGTGGGTCACATGCAATGAAACCTCCAGCACGGTGTACTTCTTATATGTTGACTACTGTTTAAAACGCGAGAGCAGAACGTGACGCAGAACACAGATACTGACCCGTGTGTTGTTCCTCTCGGCCTTCAGCTCTGCGATCTCCTCCTCTCTCTCCAGCAGCTGCTCCCGGCAGAGGTTCAGCTCTTTGGTCAGCACTGCAAACTCCTGCAGGGTCACAAGAGGGTGCTGTTATTGACTCTGCTGCTGCTGCATGAGGTCATGATCACACACACACACACACACACACACACACACACACACACACACACCTCCTCAAAGTGCTGTACTTTCCCTGAAAGCTGCTCTGTGTGCTTCAACATGAATCGGTGACTCGTTTTCCCAGAATGCCTTCAGGGAGCGGGCGCACACTTGAGGTGCGGTCGAGTGGAGTGACATGACCTGGACCTGACCTGAAGTCTCTGAATGTGAAGGAAAGGAGCTTCAGTGCTTCCTTTACGAAAAGGAAAGGAGATGATGATGTTGTCCCACACTAATATAATAATAATAGATACTGTGACGGACATCCAGCGTCCTGCAGATCATCGTTACTGTTGATTATTAATCATCCAACCTTTGTTATAACTCGCTAACGTGTTTATATCTAAGTGGGCAGGAGGGTGAGCGACAATGTTGCTTTATTATTTGAATTCTGACGTTGATAACAAAGACATATTCAAAATCTCAAATGCACGTTTTGTAGTCCATCTTTTTAACTTTGTAGTCCAATAACATCCACCGTCACATGACATAACCTCGTCTAAGTGCAGCCGTCTTTTCCTAACTCCTCATGACGTTTTCCATCGAGGTCAAGGAAAAGTGTTTAGGAAAGGACTTGAGCTGGCTGGATCGGACATAAACTCGCAGTGCAGTGAAGGTTTCTGTCTTTTGTTGAACTTTTTTTTACATTTTTACATTTTAACTGTGACTGGAAATCTCCTCAGCTCTTTTAACCTCGGCCAAAGAATAAGAAATAAACCAAAAGTCTGCAGACTGTAATATTTTCCGTTAGCCCACACAGCGAAATTACCCAGAGTTGCACAAATCTTGACTTCATTAGCACGCGTTCGACCCTCGCAGACTTTCACTGCATTAAAAAAAAAAAAAAAACATGCTCAGACAGGCAGCTACTTATTCTTTTTGAAAGAAGACGGTATAATCTGCGGCATCTCCACCACGGCGTTCACGGTTAATGACCGCCGGGAGTCTTAAACTAGGCCTCGATATAAAATCTAACAACCGGGTTTATTGCACGTGTTGCACCTGAAATTGGTTTAATTGCACAATAACCACGACTGTGCTGTGCGTTTGCCCGTCATTAAAAAACAAAAACGCCTGGAGGTTAAACGAGCATGAGAGTGGACTGGAATTAGGCCAGGCGCGGCGTTAACGTCATACATTTCCAGTCGAATCGTTGTGATTTGGTGTAATTGAATCCAATTATGTATAATGCGAGGTTAGCTACGTGATAGTTGATTAAAATCTGTTGCCTTTGGTCTAACTAAGCGGTATCCGTGGCAACAAATCAACAAAGAGAAGGATGAGTGACGTTTCCAAGTGGCCGTGATCATCCGAGACTCCGCTGAGCAGGAAGTAAAACATCATCACACACACACACACACACACACACAGGACTCTGTGGACATACTGTGCACGCACTGCTCATGTGTGACGGCGGCGTGATACACGCGTGACCACGTGCGCGCCGGATCACGCGTTTTTTTTGAGGAACAGTTATGCAAACGAGCCGTTAAAGGGCACCGATGCATGCACGCCGCTGCTGTTATCTTTACTCTGTGTTAACAGTGATCAGTTTACCCACACGGCAGCAGCAGCAGCAACGAGGCCTTTACCTTCCTCACACACACACACATTTAATAAAGTACAGCATGTACAGCCTATAACAAGCTTCTGAGCTGATGCTGGTGCTCGCCGGGCTGAAATAGGGGAGGACGGAGGAGAAAGGAGTGGAATGAAAAGATGG
The DNA here is from genome assembly GCA_004119915.2 of Collichthys lucidus. NCBI lineage: Eukaryota > Metazoa > Chordata > Actinopteri > Sciaenidae > Collichthys > Collichthys lucidus. The sequence goes on along the minus strand of CM014100.1, from coordinate 5,213,670 downwards.
AGGAGGACGGAGCTGCTGCGTGCAGATGGCACGTCCCAGGCCCGAAGGAGATTCATAATTCTGGGATTAATTCGTGTGAAAGACGGACCCAACCGACAGCAGACACTTCCTCGATGCTGGTCGCCATCGTTCACCTCTTCCACTTTTCATTTTCCACTCCCTCCCTCCCATCTCTCTCTCTCTCTCTCTCTCCCCCTCCTCCTCCCCGTCATCCATTTCAATCTCCCCCTGTCATGATACACGACTATCTAAAACAGACTCTTGAAGCCACCTCATTAGTATGCAGCAATATGCAAATGAGCTCGATTTGTTAGTCTCTGTGTGTTTCATATCACCAGGTTTTCTCTCTTTCCCTGTGCCATGCTGTCGCTCCCTCCATCCCTCTCTTCTATTTTTCTCTCTTGGCAACGTCTCCACACACACACACACGCAGACGAACTCGGTGAACTCATCTACTGTAGAGTGTATCACAGCGGCCCATGTGTTCCCCTCTCTCTGTGTGTGTGTGTGTGTGTTTCTGCAGATGCGTGCACCATATTGATCTCCTCTCGGTGAGGTAATACGGCCCTTTAATGTCCAGTCACTCTCTGTTAGAATGTGCAGCGCCGCTACATCTGTTATTCCATTTTGATTCCTCAGCCGTGGCGACGGAGAGAAAATATGTACTAACAATGAGGGAGGCATCATCGCTGCCCGAGGCGCCCAACAATGACTCCTGCCTGAAAATAGAGATGGAGCCCTTGTATGTTGAGTGGAATTACAAAATGATTAGCTCTCAAAGCGCCAGGATGTGGGATAATATAATAATTGGCCTCTGTGCTGCAGGGGGAAAGGCAATGTTTTCGCCGTCATCTCCAGGTTTTAGGAAGCGTCGGCTCTCGTGTGTAACATCTGAATCACAAAGACAAGCATGCAGTTTGGTAAAATATGCACATGAAGTATATTCGGCATCCTCAAAGAGTCTTTCAAAACATCTGGATGAAGAAATGTTCCAGCAGCTGCACGATAAAAAACGATGGCTGCCTCAGTTTGTGCAACATGAACCAAGTCTATTATCATTTATATTAATACATTGATGTTACTTTCCAATATTTTGTAAATAATGCAACATCTTGCAGCTACCTGGATAGAAAACACAGGCGCACACCAACTATTTCACTGATTCTGGTGAAACTGGATCATATTTTATGGAGGAAATGTTTTCTGGTTTTCCCTCTGATGTCCTCCGGCTGCTCCGCCTCAACTCTCTGTGATTTACAGAGTTTATGATGGACAGTGAAGTAAACTGAAGCTGCTGTTAGCTCAGTTTGTTAGCCGAGCTGCCCAGAATCAATCCGCTGGGCAAGCAGCAGGTAATGTAACCGGGCTCAGCAGCCTCTATGGACATAATGGCAGAGGAGAAGAAAGCGAAGAGGACTCTGACGGAGGAGAGAGTGAGCGAGCAAGAAGCTGCCGGACAAGAGTAAATGTGGGACTGACTTTTAGTGGTTGGTGAAATAAAAGGCTGAAAGACAGACGCCGAGCTGGGCTGACTGCTGTTGGTGACCTGGTTTATGTTTGGCTGTTAAAAAAGTTGTCAACTCGCTAGATTTTGATCAAATTTAAACAAATACTTTAAGTGCAGCTGAACAGATTTACCGCAGTGGGGTTGCACTCCGAAACTAGGAGCGCTAAATAACAAAAAACTAATTTCTATGCAATTACAACGCCCTCGCTTCCCCCTCAAACTAAAGGGTGGCTGCAAAACAGGCGAAAAATGCGAAAGGTCTGTTAGTTTGTCCCTTCTGGGCTACTGTAGAAACGTGGTGGACCCTGATTCAAAGGCAACAAACATGTGGCACGCTGTACCTTTAAGAAAACATTAAGTAAATGAGGTCACTAAAGATTTAAGGTACTTCAGTATTCGTCTCCTTTGCAGAATAAAGTTCAGTATGTAACGAGCTCATAACGAGCCACCATCGTTATACCTGGATGACTCTATAACACAGACAGCATGCTTCGAGCTGCAGGATGGAGCGTCACCTACAGAAGAGAAAGCTGGCGATGACGTTAGAGACGCGAGGTCTTCATCTGTGTTCCTGTACTTTAAACTCCCCGGCAGCACAATAAAGAAGTCAGACTCAGCAGCACCTGGACGAGCTACAACATTAAAATCCTGCTTACAGGTTAACACATCAATAATTCAACACCGTGAAAGCAACCATTTTCACTGCGAGCGCCGCTGATACAGTGCACGAGTGCGCTCCACTGATAATACATGTTTACCTGCACTGAGGTCAGACTCTGAACGCAGAGCATTTTCTCCATGTTACATGCAGTGAGTAAACAAACAGGAGGAGGAATTATAATCATGTATTTTCATACAGTGTGTCGTCATTTTGATGTGAATTTGCAATAACTTTGTTCTCTTACTGGCTGATTTTTATCAATCTTGAACCAGGCTGTCAACAAACACAGCTTCCACTGCCACTATGAAGACAAACTCAGGCTTATATATTCAGATTTTCTCAGTTTGCACCTAAAACGTTTCAGATTTGAACATGTTTGACTTCTAATTTACCTGAAATTACAGACAAAGTCCACCTCAGCTACTGTACACACCACTGCTGCAGTTCGTGCTTGAACCGAGAGGGAGAGGTGAGGGGTTTTCAGTCGGTTCCAATCTGAAACTTCAACACTAAGACGCCACTAACATCTACACACCGGACCTTTAAATCAGTCCAAATATCAAAACATTCCCATAATAATCATCTCCTGTCTCCCTCAGTGGTGACGCTTCAGTCATGCGTGCGGTGCAGCTTCTGCAGGACGTGCACATCTGTCCAGATGATCGTAAATAACAAAAATATATATGAGATAAAGACGTAAATATTGCACAACATGCAAACGCTGTTCCTCTAGTCAGACATGCAGAGATGCACACACACTTCTCTCTCTTAGAACAGGTGATTATCTCCATGATTGGACGTCTTATTTTGGTGAAATGTTACAGCACCTCCTCTCGTTCGCACCTTCAGTCTGACCTTGACGAGGCAAAACATAAAAATGACCCATTTCTGTGGAAGTGATCGAACAGACGCCGGATTAGAAGCAGAGACTTGTGTTTCCTCCACAGCCAGTGAGATTCTCTCAGGTGAGTGTCGTACCTGTGGCAGGGCGATGGACAGCTGCCTCTGCAGGGACTCCTTCTCGTGGCCGAGCTCTCTCAGGCGTAGATGCGCCGTCCCCAGACTGTCCTGCGTCTCCCTCAGGCTCTCCAGCAGCCTCTCCCTCTCCGTCAGCATGTTCACCATCAGCGACTCCAGGTTGCCCGTGCTGCCGCCCTCATCGCTGCTGCCACCTCCTCCTCCGCCGCCACTACCACCACCGCCACCACTGCGGGGGTCCCGGCTGCCGTATGCCCCGATGCCTCCTATCCCTCCTCCGCCCATTCCTCCTCCGCCGCCAGCCGGGGAAGACGAGCCGCCTCCTCCTCCGCCGCGCCCGTCCTCGGAGATGGTGGGCATCACCTCGCACATCATCTTGAGGCCTGGGGTTGTGTGAGAGGCGTTATCTGAGAAGCTGTCACTGGTGTCTGGTGAACGACTGACTCGTCATGAAACAGTTACTCCGTCCGTTGGATGGAGGGTGGAGGGTCTTTCCCTCACAAGCTGATGGGGTGAGGCTGGCAGGCAAAGAAACAAGTGCCGGGTGAGTTTGTGAGAGAAAAGTTGGAGATATGAGACAAGTGGGAGGAGGTGGAGGAGAAGGTGGAGGAGGACGGCGGGTGCAGGGAGGTGCAGGGGGTAGGAGGGAGAAGTGCAGGTTTTGGGGCGGGCGACCTCTGACCCCCTCCGACCTGGCCTTCAGCAGTGAGACGAGAGAAGAACCTGGAAGAAGAAGAAGAGGATGCGATTACAATGATGGATCACACACACACACACACACACACACACACACACACACACACACACACACACACACACACACACACACACACACACACACACACAGCCTCATCTCCTGACATGTCATCGCGATACTTTAAAAAAAAGAAAAAAGAAGAAGCATCCATCACTTCATGTCTCGGCTCTTCTTCTTCTTTTTCCCCATAATGGTGAACATAAATGCGCATGATGTTCGGAAATGAGTCGTGAACGTTCCGCCTTCACACACCCAGCAAGAAAACACGGAACAATTGTCAGGGCCTTGAAGGGAGAGGAGGAGGAGAGGAGGAGGAGAGGAGGAGAAAGATGCGGCGCTGCTTCAGACATTCATGATGTGATGTGGAAAAAAAAAAAGGGTGTCATCATGAATTGTAATCACGGGCTGTATCCAGGAGGAGATCGGCTTCTCCATCTGTAAAAATATTCTGGCTGATTCAGGAGCTTTATCCTCAGGGTGTGAGGACGGGAAACGAGCGTCTGTCTGGACAAAATAAATGAGCCTAAATGTGGATTTTTATTTATTTATTATTTATTATTATTTAAGGGGCTTGCTCACGCCGCTATCACATCATGGTGGGAGGTGCCAATCATCTGTAAATGATGTCGGCCTAATTAAGCGAGATGTTGCGCAATTCTGGATTAATTCCTGCTGATGTGATGATGCTTAAATGTCGTGGAATAAAAGGTGCGCCTCTCTGGCTTTATTCCGACTGCAAGGCGTCTATTTCCCATCAACACCCCACCGCCTCCCCTCCTCCTCCTCCTCCACCTCCTCCCCTCCTCACACCACCACCACCACCCCCCATCATCTCCCTCCCACCCATAAAAACAGCTGGATGGTCTAAAGGATCCGTGCACCGAGGCGCCGTCACCATCCTCCACAAGCAGGGAGCAGGGTCGTGGCGTTGTCTTACCCGGTCCATGGTCGGCAGAGAAAGGACACAGACGCGCATCGCTGGCTCGGTTCACTCCATCCGAGAAGACGCGTCTGAGAGACGGAGGCTGCAGCTTATCCCCCCGTTACAGCCCGGTTACCAGCCTGCCCCATCCCCGCCCTCCCTCTGCTGTGGGAGCGACGGCTTCAGGCTCAGCCGCTGCGTCAGACTGCACGCAGGAGACACGGGAGACATCCGGGGGGAGACTTTCAGAATAAAACGTCTGGAATCAAAGTGACACAAAAGCAGGGGCGGAAAAGTTAAGACAAGTCCAAGGGCCCACAACTGACAGGGCCCCCCAAAAAATAGGCAAACACCAATATAAATTTATTAAACCATCATCATTGAGTATACAGTGGTCCCTCGTTTATCGCGGGGGATACGTTCTAGAAATAACCCGCAATAAACCAAATCCGCGTTTTACAATTATTATACATGTTTTAAGGCCGTAAAACCCCTAACCACACACTTTTATACACACATTTTGTACAGTACTCCCATTAGTTAATCAGGACGCAGAATACAATGCGTGTCCATACTGTACAGTACGCTGTAAAAAAAAAAAAAGCATGCAAAAAAAAAAATCAGCGAAACAGCGAGTGACGACTGTATATGTTTCAAATATAATAATGAAATTAATTATCTTTTTATTTTTGCGCGTTTTGGGCAGTAAAAGTTAAAAATGAACTTTAACACATTTTTATGGTGGCTTTTAATCTTGCATCAAATATTGAACTGCACTGCATACTGTATGCAGACTTGCATGCATGTACAAATCACCAGCAGTAAATATTGTGCTAGTACTAGACCCAAAACAGCTGCAAGCCTTTGATTTGAGTTATGTAAAGCTTTCGATTGGATAGTTAGGTCCTAGAAAGAGGATTATTAGCTTCTCTCTTAAGTTGTGACTGTATTTACTAATCCAAACCTCAGTTTGTACAACATGAACCAAATTTTAAAGTCTGTTATCAGTTATATTCATACATTGATGTTACTTTCCAATATTTTATACGTCCATACAAAAATAACACAACATTTTGCTTGTGTTTTTAACGAAATAATCAGGCGCACACCACCAACTATTTCACTGATTTTGGTGGAATCATATTTTATGTTTTCTGATGATTTACAGAGTTTCCAGATAGACAGTGAAGTAAACTGCCACCAGCTGTAGCTGCTGTTAGCTCAGTTTGTTAGCCGGGCCGTCCACACACTTTGAGCTAAGGGCACTGGGGGAGTGTTAGTGTCTGTATCACAGATGTTTTAGACCACCGGGAAGAAGAGAAGGGAGGTTTACAGGCCCAGGGCATAGGAGAATGCTGATGGTGTCGTGCCAGAACCGGAGCTGGGCAAGCAAGCTATTGGACAAGAGTAAATGTGGGACTGACTTTTAGTGGTTGGTGAGAGCTTGGTGAAATAAAAGGCTGAAAGACAGACGCCGAGCTGGGCTGACTGCTGTTGGACTAGTCAGTAATATGAGTTGGCTGCTGTTGGTGATTTTGTTGATGTTCACTCACAATAAACTCACAAATACACGTGTACGACTGTCCAAGGATAAACCTCAGAGGTTACAAAATGATAGCAGTAGTTAAGACAGCATATGGTATTTGTTTTTAATTCCAGCTCACTTCTCTCTAATCTAACTAATTTTTAGGTGTCCAAAATCTAATCAGATTAAACACTCTGCGAAGGCAACATCATTATTTAACCACTTGCAACAACATATCCATGAAGGATCACAGCCATAAAATGTTGGAATGGTCTCCTTGTGGACAAATCTTTTGTTGAAAATTAGCACTATACTATGATTCTGCTCAGAAAATAAGTCCTGGCATACAGTGCTACTCATAAGTTTACATACCCTTACAGAATTCATGGTTTCTTGCCCATTTGTAAAAGAAAATAAATGACAACACAAAAAAATGTTTTTTTTGCCTTGCTTTTCCCATGATTCTGCACCCAAGACATCAGCGCAGCACCAAATGAGGGATACAAGAGTTTCTCGAGAGTCCAGCAACTCACTGACTTTTATACACACCCACTAATTACAAGCAAACAGATCACAGGTGAAGATCGTTACCTTTAATAGCCTTTTAATCCTAATTGTTTCAAGTTAGGTGCAGGTTATCAGACTGAATTACAAAAGGTATGTAAACTTTTGATCAGGGTGATTTGGATAGTTTCTGTTGTCATTGTGCTTTAAAAAAGAGTAAACACAGATATTTCACAATACATGGCTTTGGCCAACCACTATCTGAGAGTGAAGGAAAACATTTTGTGTTATCATTAATTTTCTCTGAGAAATGGCCAAAAAACAAAACATTGTGTTGGGGTATGTAAACTTAAGGGCAGCACTGTACATTTGTAGTAGTTGAATAGTTGAAACTTTATTCTGAAGGTAAGCAATACTGCTTCCGGCGTTCTTCCGGCTGTTCCGCGTAACTTGACGTCCTCCCGTCCCTCGCCTCTCCTTCCCTGGGTCCTAAAGCCCCCCGGGTTCACCGCCTGTCACATGTGAACTCCTCACGTCCTTTCTGTCACTATCACTGCGCTGCGTTTACGTGTTTCTACGTTTAAACACAAAACTAAAAAACAGCATCAGGACGATTAGACACAAAAATGAACCCCTCAGTTAATTCTTCCTGTGTGGTACCTGAAACTTACCGGAATAATTCAAAAATTGCTCCCTCTGGAGGCTCAAGCAGGGACATGCAGTGCACTATGTCTCCATTCTAGACCTGCATCATGGATTTAATATTTAACTGCAAAAAACTGAAGATTAAAAAGGTTTAACACTCAAAAATAAACAACTTAAAACTTGTGTTAAAAGTTAATATCAGTGTGACTCATCTGGAGGCCTGTGAAGTTTATTATAGGGATTATTAAACTAATTAAATCAAATGTCTTCCTCATGATTAAATGACCCGCTACTCATGTCAGAAGATTGACAGACAGGTCGGTAAAATAAAATAAATAAATAAAATGTACCAGTCACCATCACCAGTCATGAAAGGCTACATCTGTCAGCCAATCAGATCTCAGGGCAGGCGGGTCTTAAAGTCCCAAGGTAGTGACGGAGGGAGGGAAGGAAGGGAGGAAGGTGGGGAGGAGGAGGAGGAGGAGGAGGAGGTGAGTTGTAGGTGACGTAATGTCCTCTTCAGAGAGGCTGATGTAGAGACAGCAGATAAAACTCAAAGTGCATTAAATAAAATGTGCAAAAAGGTATTTTAGAGACAGAGAGAGAGAGAGGAAGAGGAGGTTAAATACTTTCAAACTATTTGGTAAATATTTATATTTAAAGCAAGATTTTGTAACTTTGAAACCATAAAATAACATTTTAAATCATGATGATGTCACACTGACTTGTAACACGTACGATCACCCGCGAGAAGTACGTAACGCTTTAAGTCACACAGCAGCAACTATTTCACTGATTCTGGTGAAACTGGATCATATTTTATGGAGGAAATGTTTTCTGGTTTTCCCTCTGATGTCCTCCGGCTGCTCCGCCTCAACTCAACTGTGATTTACAGAGTTTATGATGGACAGTGAAGTAAACTGCTGACAGCTGTAGCTGCTGTTAGCTCAGTTTGTTAGCTGGACTGTGAACTCAGAGCAGTGTTTGTACCAAAGGCGCTTTGGATCACCGGGAAGAAGAAGAAGAGGTTTTCAAAGCCAAGGGTGCTTGAAAATGCGGTGTCGTGCCAGAACCGGAGCTGGGTAAATGGGCACTACCTGCCGGTAAATGCCGGGCTCAGCTGCCTCTATTGACATAATGACAGAGGAGAAGAGACTGAAGAGGACGCACAAATGCGTTCTAGTCAATGTTTCAAACCCCGCCGTTCCCACCACGGACAGAGACAGAGACGTCCCAGAAGAAGTGGGCCTCCGCTCAGCTGATGATACACGGCTGTTCTATTTTTGACCGACGCCATAAACAAAGCAGCTCAAGCTGCGAAGCGGTGCAGAGCATCTGGTCGATTTTTCAAAATAAAACACATATATAAACGCACTTAAATTCAAGTTAACAAAGTCTGGTAGACAAAATGTTTCTGAAACGCTCCTGGTTAGAAGTCACGTGGAGTTCAGTTCTCTTTTCCAGTCCAAATAATTTGACTATTATTGGGCTCACAATGTCTCATAACCTCATAAATGATGATGAAGATGATGTTTATTTATTATATTGCACAGTTTTTACTAATCAGACTAATCGGAGCAGCCTGACAGATGAGTAAGTGAACACGGAGCGGCTCTGTTTTCCTGAATAACTGACTCTTTTCTCAATATTAATCATTACCTGCAAATACCTGTGTTTACCCATCTGTGAAGACACAAACACAGAGAGAGCAGAGAGGAGCAGACAGATATCAACATGCTGGGATTTGGCGGCAGCAGCTGAATATGAGGTCCGTTACAGAGGAGGAGGAGGAGGAAGAGGAGGAGGAGGAGGAGGAGGTGGCGGCATTTACTGAATTACAGGAGTTGTTTTTTTTCTTCTTTGAGGTCACAGCAACCACAGACGGTAAGTAAGGAAAAACTCTTTAACTTAGTAAAAGTATGAATATCTCTAGCGTGGCCTAATACTGCAGTGAAAGTACAAATCCAGCCTCACATACTACAGGAGTCAAAGTATTTCTCAGTGTCAGAGCAGAGATACCTTCACGACACTCCTGAGCACAGTATACACACGAGATCACACTGCATCAGGATGCCGCTGACAGTGTGTCGACAGCTTCAGTGCCACCTCTGGTCACAAACAGCTGGATGAAATGTCAGATGCAACACAACACAACCCGTTAGGGTTCCCACAGGGAGATCCTGACTCAGACTTTATTTATTTCATCTTATCAAACTTGTCTTAACGTCTTATTTGAGTGTTGATTCACCTCCGCTCGGACGTCTACGCCCTGAGCCGGTGTCAGTGTCTCCGTGCTCGGCTTTTTAAAGGCTAGAGTGAAGACATGATGTGAAACAAGACGGCCGAATGTCATGCTTTTGGTACCAAACATGTCTTGTGAGCTTGTTTTGGGAAAGAGCCTAAATAACGCTCCCGGAAAAACTGGCATGGCCCTTCGACCTTTGACCTTAAGATGTCTGAATGAAGATGGGTTCAATCCTCTAATCTCATGCAGTGTAAATGTGTTATTTGAATATTTCTGTGGATCCAATGAGCCCGACTGTATTCATGTGTGATGATGTTAGTCCCCATTGGAGCCACTTTATTGTAAAACTGTGACCTCCAGGAAAATCACAGATTAATGAAACATCAAACCAGAGAGCGAGGGCGTTCAGAGGACGGGCGTAGATTTGACAATAAGGCTGTTTCTGATCTCAATCAATCTTCGAATGTCACAAGTTTTTGATCCCAAATCGCAACATGATTTTTTGCTATGGCGTTCCTCACTGTCTTGATGTCCAAATGTGATTTTCAACCATTTCTATAAATGTTCAAGTGCTTGAAAATTTTTACATTTGACACCAAAATCTGTGACAACCCCGAAACTTCTCTCACAGCTTACACACAGCATGAGAACGACAACCTCCAATCATCATGTTCTCTGAAGATTTATGACTAGAGAAACTCGGCACGCGGTGCTGAGCTGTGTCTCAAATGAATCTTCAGGCCTCCAGCGTTACAAACTGATAACATAACCCTGCATACTGTTTCGTCCTGTTTTACCTGGACACGTTTGCACAATGAAATAAGTCTGAACATTTCAAAATAAAAGTGCTCTGCTTGTAATAAGCGGTGACTTCACCATGCAGGCAGCTTCCTGGAGACGTCTTTATTTGGCCGGTATGACAGTGCGGTGACTGACAGGAGGCAGCTGCGTGGACACCAGGAGAGGAGGAGCCGCGCGGAGGTCACGACAGGTCAGCGGGTTACAGGAATGCTGACAGGAATGTCCTGGGCGGCGACCACGGGAGCATCTCATCATCAGCAGGACAACAACAAGCATCAAGCAGGTCCCCAGGGAGCCGTGACAGTGGACAACAGGCCGGGGATCTGCAGGGAGGAGGAGGTGGAGGAGGGTGGCTGTAAACAGGGTCACATCCACCTTCTATAGACACACATCTCTCCTTATCCTTATATTCTTTTATTGTATCTAACACTTACATATAAATATCTCATATGAGGTGTTTATCATACTGTACTCTGTCGACTTGCTGCTGCACCACATCACATTCAGTTCTTGTGATTTGTTGGCTACAGTGATTTAAAAATTATATTATTTGAATGAATTTCATCCATTTAAACTCTTATTATACTAAACAAATATGACAGGTCTTGTCTTTTGAGTTGAAACATTAGATAATAAACGTATACAGACCTCAGTTAATGCTTTCTCGCAGCGACCTCATCTTCAGGTTGTAGTTAGAGCTCAACGTAAACGGATCGCGGTGGCATTTCAGCAGATTTAATATATTTTATAGCAGCAGAAGAGTGACAGGAGGACAATGACGTGCAGTGAGGGGAGTCAAACCCTGAGCCGCTGTAACCGGGACACCTATGAGAGAAAAACTCACCGAACGGTCAATAAATTATATATTCTGTAACCTAAAGTTGCATCTAGTGGTCTAATCACTGTATTGCAATCTCCTCACATCACGCTTACCGTCTTAGTGTAAGGGAGAAACAACACTGTGAGGACCACATGCATGAAAACATAGTTATCAATATTATATTCCACGTTTGCCTTATTTTGAAAATAAATAAAACCTTTAAAATATCACGGGATGACTTCTCAGGGTCCAACACTTTCTGAATTTAACGCTACAACCAGCAACTCTGTTTGTATTTTTCCTTTTTTGTTTTGTTTCATAGTAATATTTCATGTCTGGAGCAAGGCTGCAAACGAGGACACCTCTTCGTACGTCTCATTTAACGCTGAGCGAGCTGCATAAATGTTACGCTCAGATCCAGTGAGAAAACTCGAGTTTTCACTCACTCACACTGAGACGGCAGAGAGAGCAGACGTTTGAGTTCAGAGGTTTTAAATTAAGACTTTATTCGAGGACGTTTGTGGTTTGACACTGAAATAAAAACACTGCATTGATTAAAAGCTTCACTGAAACTGAAGATTTCTGAACACACACATACTGATATCTGTTGATTTGATGTGTGTAGACCACAGAAATGAACACGGTACAATACTTTCACTTTGTAGGACTCAATCTGGACGTCTGTGTCAGTGCAAATCAGAGTGTGTGTGTGTGTGTGTGTGTGTGTGTGTGTGTGTGTGTGCGTTAAGGCTGTCAGAGTGTGCTGCTTCAGGTGTGTATCGGCAGGTTCTGTGGAGGTTCTGCAGGCAGATTGTTCGGGGCTTCGGCTTCGGCCGGAGCTTTTGCTTCTGTAAGAAAACAGATGAGACTCAGTAAAATCAGAAACTCATGGCGACACCGTCACGCACATCCAACTTCACATCGTTTACCTTTAGTTTCCAATTTTTGTGCCTCTGGCTGGAACTTCAGCTCCTCGTTAGGACCCGCAGGAGGCTGCCCGTCTGCTGCCTGCTGCTCCTTTCTCTGGGACATCTCTAACACGGCCTGAAATTAGACAATTGTAATTAAATGATCAGCTGTACACGCTGAAAACTGCTCGTTAACTAATGCCACAGGATCCACAGTGCGACACTCACCTGCTGGTACTCTCTCCTCTGCGCCTCCAGGGCTTTGCCTCTCTCCTTCAGCAGCTCCTGCTCCTGACGCAGGTTCTCCGCCTTCCTCTTCAGCTCCTCCTCTTTGTCCCGGAGTTCGGCCTCAAATCTCTGGAGCTCTTCCTCGGAGTAGACCGGCTTGGTGTCCAGAGTCTTGAGAGACAGCAGGGGGACGGATGTAAGACTTTGGACTGAAATAACAGTATTATCCTAAATCGTTGGAGTGCTCCGTCAGCTAAACGTAACGTTACGTCTCGTGTGAGTGAGAATATATTTGAACCACACAGCCGTCCAATCACCGACACACTGCCACAACACTCAGCCCCCCTCCGGGCTCTTTACCTCCCACTCTTTGGGATTATTGAACTCCTTCTTCTCAGTGGACTTCAGGAACTCCTCCAGGCTCACCAGACGATCTTTATTAGTATCCACCTTTTAACACAAAGAGACGTAAACTTGTGTCATGTCAAGATGGAGACTGACTCCTGATGAAAACTAGAGCAGGAACATAAAAAGTAAAAGACTCACATTTTTCATGACATGCTCCCTCATCCTCAGCCGCTCTTCCTCCATCTCCATCATATCGTCTTCCTCGTTCTTCGGGTCGTAGACCTTCTCCAGCTGGAGGAGGGAAACGAACAGATGTTACGCTGCAGCAGAGACGCCGTGCATGACGCTGCCGTCAGGTTAAAAAGTTTTTCTGCAGCTGGATTTTCAGAAAGATGAGCATCCAAAAGACATGATGTTACCTCTTTAGTGAAGAGAGCCTCCAGCTCCTGCTCATCTAAAACGTCGTCTTCGTTTGTGTCTACACGGAGAAGAAATGAAAACTTGTCATCATCGAGTTCGATGTGAATGAAGGACGTTACGTTAGAAAGAAGAGGCGTCGCTCACCGTGCAATTTAAAAAATGTTTTGGGGTTGAACTCCTGAGGATCCAGTCCGTCCGTCTCCTCCCAAACTTCTCGTAGCTGAGCGACGCTACCCTAAAAAAAAAAAAAAGAGGTAACTCATTTGCTTTCATTCGTTTCCACAGAAAACTCGACGTGGGTGCATTTCACATACCGGAGCGTTGACTTTGGGATGCTGGCGGTGTTTCTCCTTCAGCTCCTGCATTCTCTTCTCCTCCCTCTCTCTCTTCTCCTGGTCCAGACCCTTCAGGTACTCCCGTCTCTCGTGCTCCTTCAGCATCTCGTAGCGTTTGAACTCCTCGTGTCTCTCGGCGTCGTAGTTCTCCAGGTCTTTCGTTGCCTGGATAAAAAAAAAGACAGAGAGAGGCTGTCATCCTGAAATATGTTTCACTAACTGGGTTATGCCTAGTCAGGCACGGTCTTGGTTGAAGATGCAGTCACATCTCCTTTACTGAAAACTCTCTCTCCCCGCTCTCAAAAAATAAAAATCTGATTTGATTTGGGCCAACAAAGATGCAGCATTTCATTCATCACTCATTCTTACCGTCGAGATAAGGAGCTCGAGATCTTTGGCCTCGAAGGTGTTTTGATTGTGGGGATCCAGATGTTCGAACTGCTTCAGCAGGGAGGCGTGGTCCATCTGCAAAGCTTCACAGCAGATACACACACACATGACTTACATGATGTCCTGCACATGCTGGAGGCTGAAGTCACTCTGTGTTAACTCACTCTGTATGTTGGTGCTGTCCAGTTTGGCCTTGAGAAGCATCCTGAGGCGAGACACCTCCTGACGCTTCAGCTCATCCAGCCGAGTCCTGACGTGGTGCCCGACCAGGTCCAGCTCTTTGCTGAGGCGTCCATTCTGACGGAGGACACAACACGTCGCAGGTGAGACAGGCGGATTTTAAACGTGCGATCCTCTGATGGGAAACGAATGAAGACTGACCTTGATGTCTTCTGTGTTTGCGGTTTGCAGCTTCTCTCTGAAGTGAGGGTCTGTCTCCAAAACCTCGATCACCTCTCTGAGATACCGGTCGTAGTACAGGCCGGTGTCCTGCAAGAGAGAGTGGTGAAGTTATTCACAACAATCAGACACAAACAAACACACAAACGACTGAAGACGGCTGAGAGCGTTACCCCGTTCTCCTCCTGCACTTCCTCTTTCACCTCCTGGTTGCCTACATTGCGATCGATCGGCACTGACCAGACCCCGGCAGCGACGGACAGAAGCAGCAGCCAGCCAGGTTTCAAGTTCATCCTCCTTCAAAATAAAACACGATGAATATCACAACAACTGTGCGTGCAGAGGTTTGACGGAAAAGCTTCAACCTTGGATACAGATGAAGATGTAGAGTAACCTGGTTTATTTGTATTCGGTTTTTAAAAAGTATCAATACTTTTCCGATACCATGTTTAAAATGACATGATACTAGAGTTGCGCGGTACCCTGCGGTGCCAAATCATAACGGTTCCTACTATACTACAAATTCTACACAGCGGTACTACCGTGGGTTACTATAGTACCGGTGCCAGTTTCCGCCTCTGCTCTCCTCCGGCTTCTCACTGCATGTAAACAAACCAACGTGGCAACTACTGCAAAACTTGTTGTTTCAATACTTCACCAGTATTCTGTTTTTCATGCACCAAACTACATTATAAGCAACTAATACGTATTTATAACTTGTACAAATACATCGAAATTCATAATGATAATAATAAAAATAAGAAGCTGCAGTATTGTGCTAATACCCAGAACCATGATACTTTGTCTGGTGTAGTATCGTGGTTATTTTCATTTTGGTATCATGACAGCTCTCTACAATAACTGTAACGTTGTGTGTTGAACGTGAAGCTTCCCCACCCGGAGATCTTAACTGGACTTCAGTCTTCACTCAGTGACCAGGACCAAGACAGTTTAGACAGAACACAAAAGAAATGATCACATGCTGTTTCAAAAAGATGATGGTGGAGTGATGGGCAGCCAGCCAGACCAGCGCCCAGCGACCAGTTGGAGGGGCCTTGCTCAAGGGCACCTCGGCAGTGCCCAGGAGGTGAACTGGCACCTCTCCAGCTACCAGCCCACCTTCCATATTTTTTATTTATTTATGACTTAAACCGGCCACCCTCCGGTTCCCAAGCCAAGTCCCTATGGACTGAGCTACTGCCCCCCTAAAAGTTTGCATTAAAGTGCAGTAGAGCAACAG
Organism: Collichthys lucidus; assembly: GCA_004119915.2. Lineage (NCBI taxonomy): Eukaryota > Metazoa > Chordata > Actinopteri > Sciaenidae > Collichthys > Collichthys lucidus. The sequence goes on along the minus strand of CM014100.1, from coordinate 5,198,037 downwards.
GGAAGCAAATCAACATCATCATATAGTGCAATCTTAATGCAGTTCATATTATTATTTTATTGGTTTGGTTAATGTGATAGAACACCAGGACAACAAGGGACACTCACCTGACCTTTCACTGTTTACCATGTTAAGTACACCTGACACACCTGGGCAAACAACCTGATCATAACCTGGATCCTAAGGTGTGTTCATTACATGCCCAATTTATCAGGAGACTTCAGATATTTGAACATTTTTTATTTTTTGAGTCACTGCCAGTTAGAAACAACAATAATATCTGTTTTTAAGCCAGATAACTTTTTCTGAGAGCTGAAGTAATAGGATACGTTTAATTTAAGAGGCCGCATGTGTCACTAAATATTAAAATATTTGGTATTTTACCGGATGACGCACGTTTGAAGCCAGTTAGCTAGCTAGGTGTTTAGGTGTTTTGATTAAATGAGCGACCGTGTTAACTGGAGACCTCCAGCCTTCAGTCGCAGTAGTTACGACAGCTGTGGAAAACAGGAAGAGATTCCTCAGAGATTAATCAGTTACGTTATTTAAAAAATATAAATATATTGTAACCTGAAAAAACAAAGAGCATTCAAGAAGTCGTATCTTTCTGTTTTTAAACAACTGGCGGTAATAACGACAACCACAGAGGAATTCGGCTACCGGTCACCACTTAACACGGTCGCTCGTTAGACCAAAACACTTGCATCCGAATGACTGGAAAAAAGAGATTTCTGTCGGTGTAATTAACCGTGAGATTAAACAAACTGTATAAATGATTAAATGTTTATGTGGTTTATCATTTAAACGTCCATTCTTTAAATACAGGCGTGTTTTTAACCGGTTACCGTGTCCGTGTGCTGTGGAAACGTCTAGCACGGCTCCTTCCTGCGCAGTCTCTCTGATATCTCACGATGTTTTATGGATTCTTCATGTAAACCAGGCCGACATTAATTAAAACAGCAGGTTCAGATCAGTCACAGTGTGTCTGGAGATATCTTTAATGTCTCACCGGTTTGTGTCGAGCTCTGTCGAGATGTTTCCTCCAGGACGAAGGTAGCGCGCGTTCACGAAAAGCGCGCCACCGAGCTGCTGTGCTCGTACCACAGAGGCACCGTGGAGCGAGCACAGTTTGATTTATTTTGTTTATGTTGTGTTGTAGAAGTGAAATTCAAATTTCATGACTGTCTCTTTAATTTAATTTTAATATATGTTTGTGTTTTTATGTCTTTATTACGGAAGCCCTAAAATATACATTATGTATGGCCTTTTAGGGCTTCCGTACTTTATTAACACAACCAACTACTGTTATTTCTATCAATAAAAAAAAATTATATTTGTGAAAGAGACGTTTCATGACTGTCTCTTTAATTTAATTTTAATATATGTTTGTGTTTTTATGTCTTTATTACGGAAGCCCTAAAAGGCCATACATACATACATACATACATACATACATACATACATACATACATTTTATTCCACCCATGAGTGGAATAAATTGTTTAACACAACCAACTACTGTTATTTCTATCAATAAAAAATATTTTATTTGTGAAAGAGACCTTTCATTTGGAATATTATGGACAATGTGCTCGTTCATTTATAGGCTAAATAGGATAAATTATCATATACTTTATCATATTTGTTTTGAATGCAGCTCCATTATAGCAGGTAGAGCTACTGAAATTGAGCTTTAATTAAAGTGTGTTTGGCTGCAGAAGCCAATGCCAAAGTGCCAAAAACTGCAGTTCCTCTAACGTCCACTTGAGGCTGGCTCCAGAACTGAGTCAGACTCCATAAGTCCCCATGTTACACAGCAGAAATAAACATGTTTACAGCCTGGTACAAAAAACAGTTTTGGTCTCTGTAGCTAATTTCCCTGTTCATGACAACTGTACTGAGGGTGAATTTATATACAACTCACCTGTTCACATTATATTAAGGCTTAAAGTTATGCAGGATTAAGATCTATCTATCTATCTATCTATCTATCTATCTATCTATCTATCTATCTATCTATCTATCTATCTATCTATCTATCTATCTATCTATCTATCTATCTATCTATCTATCTATCTATCTATCTAAAGAAGGTGAGCAGTGAGTGAAAGCAGCACATGAACACAGAGTCTGTACGAACGTTTAAAACGTTTAATTGCTTTGAAAAATAGATTTGTTGTATATTAAAATTCGGCACACAAACACAAAGCCATGGCAAGTTGAAATAAATTAACATTAAAAAAGAGTCGACAACAATTGCACGTGATAATAAATAAAAGGTATAAATATTATGCATCGAATCAACGCCTAAGCCTACAATAAAATTAATGGAGATAGATAATCAAATATGGCACATGATGAAAACACATCGTTCACAAATAAATAAAGTGAAAAATAAATTAACAGTCATTATGAAAACTTGTCAGAGCATTTTGAGGTCATAATGGATTTATATCAGTTTGACTGATGAACTTTTTGAGAGCTTCTGATTGATTCACACGTTCAAGATTCAAGATTCGGTGTTTAGAAATCAATCTCTCTCATGTCGGTGGGAGTGCCGGGCCTTTCGTTCTCCACCTCCTCATCCTTCTCCATCGGGCCCTGCTGAAGCCCGCTCCTCAGCCTCTGTCGGAGGGCGTATTCAATCATGTCACTGTAGCACTGCAGCACAGCCTGGGATGGAGGACAGAGAGAAAATCAGAGATTTTTCCAACAGATGCATGACTATGACTCAAACTCAAAACAAACTCTCATCAGGAGGCCTCCAGGTGTACTCACCAGGTCCGTCTGGCATAGCTCCGCCAGTGCTTCGCCCATGACAGCCAGCTGAGTGGGGCCCTTGTTGCCCAGACCTCGCAGCGCACAGTTCAGTGATGCTGCAGCAACAAGTGACGGCGGCGCTCCAAGAAAGCGGGAGTCACAGGCGCACATGGCGGCCAGCGTGTCGCTGTGCCGCCGCAGGGTGGAGAGCAGCTCCCCCTCGGAGTCTCCTCTCTCCTCCACGCAGGCCAGAAAATGTGGGAGGAAGTCCTGCGGAGTCACCGCTGCTGTGTCCCACCGGAGGGTGGCGAGGATGACACGCTCCATTTCCTGATGGAGGGGGGGAAAAAAGTGGATGTCTGTGATTAGAGTTTTAATATCCGTGTGCATCATTTATGGGCTTTAACTTGTGATCCATCTGCCATCGTTTGATCTAATTTACAGTGTGAACTCTTTGATTATCAAATATAAATATCTGGGATTTAAAAGCTGTAGTTGGATTTAAGTTGTTTGTCATCCAAACTCAAAAGAGACAAACCAGAAATATGTTTTTTTAGATGAGTGTGATGGAGGCTGTTGCTACAACTCTTTAGAAAAAGGTGTAAAATGAGATATTCTGTGTTTAAAATCAAGTGTTATTAATATTAGGGCCTCACAGCTGGATCTGTGGATGCTGTGTGAGCGACTCACCCGCAGGCTGGACGTCTGGAAGCTGTACTCAGCTGCGGCACAGAGCGTGTCAGCGGTGACGTTGTCGCACTCTGTGAGTTTGGAGGCGATGAGGATGCAGCCGGCAGCCAGGCAGTATGGTGAGACAGGTACGGACAGAGAGGCAGACAGGAACCTGTCCATCAGAGAGACGGACAGAGGGAACACCGCCTCGTCGCAGCCGCACTCACAGCACACCTGGAGGGAGACAAAGGAAAAAAAAAGATGTGAGGCTTCAGCTGTCACATCTGTCACCGTGACATGACACTGGAGAGTTTCATACCTCCAGGGCCCATTTGGCCAGCTCCTCCCTGCGCTCCGGATCCCTCTGGATGAGTGTGATGTAGAGCATGGAGGGCATGTACCTCTCCTCCACGTGGAGCAGCCTCTGGATGACGCGGTGACCGGACACGGTGGGGTCCCAGGGGGCTCGCAGCTGAGGCGAGCCTGTGGTGAATAGACCCGGGGCCTGTGCATCAGTCTGACTCTGCTCGTCCTCCACCTCCTCACACCACAGAGACAGAGACACGCTTTTGTCCATCTGCATGGCCTGCTGGGTAAAATATGTACTCGATTACGTCCAAATGGGAAAGAAACACAGCAGCTAGTGTCCCCCTGTCGCCTCAGGACTCTTCTGCAGGATCTTCTACTGGAAGATGGGTAAATCCCTGCAGATCCTCCTCGGCCCTTGTTGGATAAGTTTGACCTCCTGCGGTGCTCTGCTCAATATCACCCCTCAACTCTGCTCTCCGAGTTTTATAGGGAGGGAGAGCCAAAGAGGGAGTGGCACAGAGGGACCGTAAGAAAGGGGCGTGGACCCTCGTGACTGACATAAAATAATAAGAAGACAACAATACAGTCCGTGCAACAATTGCTTCAACAGGTGGGGGAGAGGGGAGAGAGAGAGAGGGAGGCAGGGGGGAGGAGAAAAGAGGAGCAGACAAGTGAGGGAGTGGCCCGCAGTGACAGAGCAACAGCTTGTCTTCGGCAGTGAAAGAGAGATGGGAGGAAAAGAAAAGGCTACGAGGGGTGAGAGGCAGAGAGGCGAGAGGAAAGGTCACATCCAGACTCTGACAATGGGACGGATGACAAAAGGATGACGGTGTTTGTTTACAACGCGAGAGAGAGAAAAGAAAGATGATTTTTCATGCTCTGTCTTGACTTTTTCTCGTAAAACGCTGGATAGTTCATGTGAATTACTCAAACCAGACAAGCAAAGTTTGATACTGAATCGATTATTGCGACAATTCTGATAATTGATTTATCGTTTCACTACTTTATTTTCCCAAATGAGTTGGTTCTAATGTTTTTCTTCGTCGTATATGATATTAAATTGACTATATTTGGTTTATTAGACCTTGTTTTTGTTAAATATTTATACTTTTCATTGTTTTATGACTTCTCATAAACCATAAACAACAGCAAAACTTGACAAAACTACCGCACACTACTTTGTAATGAAGACAAAGTTTTTTATGTGTGACCTTTTATTATTATTTACATACTAAATGAGCTGATTCTGTTCATGCTCTATTTGTGTGTTTTGGGGTGGAGGGAGGGTTTTGTTTTGTTTTGTTTTCCCTGTGTGTCCTGTGTTTCTTAAATTTTGAAACCAATAAAGTTGTGTGAAATCCAGAGTTTTAGAGTTTCATCCTGATTAAGATTTAGGTGTAAACGGTCCATGATCTGCCTCTAACACTCTATTCATCATATATTTCATACCATAGGGTAAAGATAGAGAAGTAAAGTTAATATTAATAATAATAACACATTTTATTATTAGAGCACTTGTCAAATCAAAGGTATAATGTGATTTTCATGGTTGGACCAGGATTAAAACATGTCAGGTCTTAATTAATAAAACTATAATATGAGATAAAACAACAAGAATCATCATAAATAGAAAGATGTGATGTCACTTTTTAGAGTATTTCTTCTCTGTCATGGTGTCCATCAAAGCTTTGCCTCTGCTCTCTCTCTCTCTCTCCGTCTTCCCTCTGAGGTTTCTCATTGTCAAAGCAACCTGTGTCCCGTCGGCCTCCCCTCCCAGCGCCTGTGGCAATCTGCTGCTCGTGTTTAAAGAGCAGCGAAGCCACCGGGGAGGGCTGGGCGAGGTATGTGCAACAGACAGTGGAGCCGGGCAGGTCAATGAGCCGTATTGTCTCCCTTTACAAATCAGTGTCAGACAACAGCCCCTGGCCTTCTGCCTGCTGCTGCCGCTGCTGCTGCTGCCGGCTCCTCACACACACACACACACACACACTTCACACATTCATGGCTTTAGACACACTTTTCACACACTCCCCGGGGACTCCTCTGCTGGTCACAATGGGGTCGCATTCACCAGTGGAGAATACAGATTGTATTTGACAGTCATTACAGGTGGCTGTTCACACATTGACGGCAGCTCGAGTTTCAAATAGGAGTTAAATGGACGACCACGACTTGATTTCAGCTCCGCATCAATAATTCATTCCTCTATTCAACCCCAAAGCCGACGATCAACATCTTCACCGACTGTGACTCAAAGAAGATTCAGGTTCATATTTCAACTTTTTAACGGCTAAGTCTGTTTTTCAGGAGGAGACAGTAAGAAACTCTGTGATGTTTATTTTATTTAACTCAACTCTTATATATAGTTAGAAATACTTTTGGGAAAGTGACATTTTAGTCATAGTTCAGTAGCTGCTGTGATTATTCTAATTAAAAACAAAGTAACTTCATTAAATTTGTGATTTATTTCTAATAAATATATAAAACTGTACTTTTCTAACCACGTTCTGCTCAAATCATGTCCTAAAAAAGATTTTACAGGATCATTGCTGATGAAAATTATTTATTTTTGTCAATAAAAAGTCAAAATATGAACCTAAATGTTTGAATATGTAAAGCTGCTGTCATATAAATGCAGTACAGTACCTAGATTTGACCCATCATCGGTAGTATATTTCATATTTCACAGAGGCACAGCTCAGTTTTACTCTGTGACTTTGCTCCAGTCCTCATCATGTGGACCATGACAGCTGCCATATGTGATTCACAGCCGGAGCTCCTGATTCAAGAAGAAAACAGTTCAAAATATCTGAAGATGAAATCTGTGGACCAGTTCCAACAAGACGACATTATGAATTCACGTTTCCATGCTCTGATTGGACATTTATATGTGCAGATGTTGACTTTACTGAACTGGAATCAGTCTTTATCCTGCATGGAAAGTTGAACACTGACTTATCCATGATTCCAATAAACGAGTAAAAAGGAAACATAACAGATTGAAAGTGACGATGTTACTTTATCAACACAAAACTCACACTTAAATCCACAAAGATGGATGAACGTTGTTCTGCGGAAACATGTGGAAACAAAATAAATCACACTTGAAAAAACGTAGTGGTGGAATGTAACTCCAGTACTTTGAGATATTTGGATTGAGTTTTTCTGGTTGATCTCACTTTAAACTTCAACTCCAGAGCCAAATATTTCACTTTTTACTCCACTACATTTATAGACAGCTTTAGTTACTAGTTACTAGTTCCAGGTTACACCTTTTCACCCCCTTCCTCTTCATTATAGAAACTAAAGGATGAAGCGTTCCTTTATGTGTTGAGTTCTTTAAAAACTCTCCTGGGTTATCTGAAAAATGCATCGTCACGACGCTGAAAACTGGAAGTTTCTCTCATGTTAAGTCGACTTTTAATTCGTGTTCACAGGAGAGTGATGCTACAAACATGTGAGGATCTTATATGCATCCTTCATACAGGAATATTATTTGTCAAACGTCATACAGTGTAGTCTCTGATAGCAATACATTTACTGCACGGTGGGTACTTTTACTCCAGAGCTCAGCTCTCGAGCACAGAGCCCGAGCTTCATCATCCACTGCCGATAACAGCTTCTTTAAGTCACTCAGCATAATGACAACATAAAGAGACCATAATCCTCCAACACTCAGCCGATTGTAGCATTAGTGAGAGGATATGGGGTTTAAAGCTGTCGACAAGGCCTCCGCCTGTAAAACAGGCTTTGAGAGGGGCTGAAAGCAGATTGAGTTTGAATGAGCGACTGAGTGAAGTTTGGCTCTGCCAGTCAAGAGAGGTCAGGTCAGGGTTGGACAGAGAGAAGAGGGAGTGGCAGAGTGACAGATCGTCGGCCTGTTTAAACACCCTGTTAAATTCATACATCGCAGCTGTATTCAAAGCTCGTGGATCGAGGGGGGACAGAGACAGCGACGAGCCAAAAGAGGAGTGCAGCAGGTCCTGAGAAAGGGGGTGTGCCGACCCGCCCCTCATTTTCCAGCTCATTTGTCGGGACAGTGGAGAACAGAGGTCCCATTTTTATTTCACCCCCCCCTCAGCCATTCACCTCACACAGACACCTGCTGGTCCATGGGGGAGGAGGCCGGAGTTTACCCGGTTCACAAGTTAACACGGCACAGAAACAAACAGATCTGACTGTTACACCGAGATGATTTGAGGCCGAAATTATTTTTTTATTCTATTTATGAGACAAAAAAAACAAGGTTTTATTTATTTATCATCTATAAGCTGTGTTTGTTTAAAGCACATTATCATGTAATTATATTTGAAGTGACTCATATATACATTATATTTCATATAATAACTGTCAGCATTCATTTTTCTGCAGCATTCAGTTCCATACATTTATAAACCCTCATACCTGACTGCACTATGCTGTTAGAAACATTTATTACATGTTTACTAATAGGGGATTGAAATCTAGTTTGGATTATTTCATTAAATTTGCTTCTATTAAATTCCATCCATGCGTTCTCATCAGAGTCACGATGGAGCTGGAGTCCCAGCAAGTGTCCAGTTCATCACCGAGCACATAGAGACAATCAACCAGTCAGTGTGTCCGAGTGTCTTTGAGCAAACCCACGCCGACACAAGGAGAACATGCACTGGACTCCTCATGCCGTGAGGCGACAGCAACTACTAACTAACAGCCACTGAGCGACCCACTGCACCACCACGCCACCCTTCATTCAGTTCATACATAAATAAAGAACCAGGCTCCTGTCGGTCACGCTGGAAGCTTTTCTGCTTCAGTAACTCTGACTGCGTCTGCAGACGACTTTCTCTGTTCAGGGATCAACAAGATGAACTCCACCTGATCCAAACATGGATTAATAAGATGAACTCCACCTGATCCAAACATGGATTAATAAGATGAACTCCACCTGATCCAAACATGGATTAATAAGATGAACTCCACCTGATCCAAACATGGATTATGACTGAGACTAAAGTGAAGGAGAAGGAGTTTTAAAGAGGGATCAGTCGTGAATCACCTCGGCTTTATTCATTTTCTTATATTTGTGTTGAATTTAATGTCGAGTTTTGTGTTTTCAGTGTTTTCTTTGCATGTATATTCTGAAGTTTTGTTGGTGTTTTCTTGTTGAGTTTTGTATTTTCAGTGTTTTGTATATTCTTGATGTGTCTTGATGAGTTTTGTGAGGTTTGGTTTATAGTTTCTTGTTGAGTTTCATGTTTTTTTAAACGTTTCTTTTCTGTATTTTCTTGTTGAGTTTTGTATTTTCAGTGACCTTTGTGTTGTTTTGTATATTCTTGCTGTGTCTTGACGAGTTTTGTGAGGTTTGGTTTATAGTTTCTTGTTGAGTTTCATGTTTTTTTAAACGTTTCTTTTCTGTATTTTCTTGTTGAGTTTTGTATTTTCAGTGTTTTGTGTTGTTTTGTATATTCTTGATGTGTCTTGATGAGTTTTGTGAGGTTTGGTTTATAGTTTCTTGGTGAGTTTCTTGTTTTTTAAGCGTTTCTTTTCTGTATTTTCTTCTTAATTGAATCTTTTTGAATAAGGGCCCATCCTTGCTCTGTTTTAGACTCTGCATTAAGCGCTGAGACTGTTCAGGTTTTATTGAAACAGTTTTAATGAGGTGTTGATTGAACTTTATGGCGACTGTAGCGTGTGGTTGCATGACATAGAGAAGTGTTTCTAACATTCGGCTCATGATGTCAGCGCAGACTGGGCAGGTTAAGCGCTGCTTTACGAGCTGCCGCCTTTTGATTAACGAGAGGAGAAAAATCTAAAGTTTGTATCCCGGCTTCGTTAAGATTCAACCATTTATTCGGTAATAATCAGCAGATGAAAACATTATGGCATAATACAGATAATTACAAGGCTTAGAATATTACCACGCCACTTGTGAAAACTATAAGGCATGCAAAGACTTTGCATAGGGCTGGAATGGTATCGTACAGTACTAACGAGGCGCTGCCAGTGAGTTCATCCTTCATCTTCTTCTTCTTCCCTTTTCAGGAACCGTGGGGGGAAAATATAAACCAAACGTAGCAACTGAAAGTAAACGGCAAGTGACAGGACGGATACAGTTGTTAAATAATTTTTAAAAGGAGGACGGAGGGCAGAGGAACGGCAGCAGAGACACACGACGTGTAAACAGAAGACGAGCGGCCGTGGACACACGTGGAAAACAAAAAAAAAACAGCACAGCAAGTACGACTATAGTGTTTAAACGTCTTCAGACATACACGTTAAAAGAAAAAAGGGAAAGACGTCGCCCCCTGCCCCTGACAAGAAGCAACAACAGTCTCCACCACAGGATTCGTTCCTTCCTATTGGATCATTTACAGTTTATATACATCTCTTTTTTTCTTCCATATACAAACGTCTTTACGTCTTCGTCGTCAGTCTGCGGATTTAAGGATAGGTGGGGCCACGTGCGGAGTCACATGACGCGGCTCCAGCCTGCGATTGGCCGAGGAGGCGTTGCGTCTCGCTGGCCTGGGAGTCTGGGCTGTCGTCCTCAGAGGTGGACGGGATGTAGAGACCCAGAACCCGCTGCACCTTGACGGGAAGCTCCTTAAGGGAAGACAGAGGACAGAGTCGGCGTTATTAATGTTTTCTTTAATGTGTGTCAGATTCATGTCGGGTCACACTCCGTGCAGCTCCTCTCACCTTGCACTGAATCAGCTGGAGGTAGATGGCCTCCGCTCCGCACAGGATGCTCTGCAGGTCCAACTTCATCGTCAGCTCGTTGATGTGCTGAGCAGGGAATTCACAAAGCGGGTTCATGTGGGAAAATGTGTCAAAGTCACAGAGTACATTTGCCTCGGAGGGTTTTACGATCTGTACAGGGAGTGACCCTCGGTTCGAGTGAGGACAAACGAGTCATACACAGAGTGACTCTCTCTCTCTCTCACACACACACACCTTCAGAATAGTGTTGAAGTCGTGGTCTGAGCCGATCAGCTCTCCTCTCTGGGACTCCAGGATCGAACATGCGATCAGCAGGTGGAAGTTGTCACATGGAAGACGACTCCAGAGGACCTGAGGAAGAACAGAGGAGTCAAGACCCGAGGACCAGGATGCATCAAGACCGAGACTTTGAGGGGCTGAGACCACTTTGTCTGAGACTGGCTGTATAAGAAACACAAGCACCTCCCACATGACGAGGATGTCCTCGAAGGAGAACTCTCTCTTGAACCAGATGAGCAGCCAGCGGAAACAGAAGCAGAGAGAGCCGCTGTCCTGAGAGTCTGAAGGAGCAGACGAGTTTTAGTAGTGTTACATCTGAAGATGCATGTCAGCGCGGTGAGCACTTCTATATATAATGATGAATAGATTCTAATGTGTAATAAATATTTATTATTCTGTTTCTCTCCTCTCCTTAGATCCCTGCTTCGCCTCAGGACTTGTAAAGATTTTAATCTGATCCAGACGGACTGGATGAATATGAAGCTGACTAACCCAGGAAGTCACACAGCTCCGGGTCCAGAGCCTTCAGCAGGATGCTGAGCTGAAGGAGCTGCTGCTTCATGGCCTCCTGAGACTCTTCAAAGTTCTGATGCTGGAGACGAGAAGAAGAAAAGACTTGTTAAGTTCACGGGTTTCTCAAAAGACTTTGGCTATTTCTAGAAATGTTTTCGTGTATTCAAACAATAAACCTGCTGTAAACGGAACAGTGTGTTTTCATTTAAGTCATGAAGTCAGCACACAGGAATCACTGAGCACACCAAGTTTTAATTGAAACTTTCTGTTTTGGTTCGTAAAGATCTCTCCACTAACCACAAGCTCCATGAAGCCCGTCAGACACCAGAAGGACTCCACCTCGTTCTGGGTGACGAACAGGAGAGGAGAAAGGAGGTCGCTCATCCCCTGGACGTAACCTGGAAACAACATCCGGTTAAAGATCTACGAGTCGCTTGTAATCAACAGAAAGAATAATGTGAGCAGAAACACATGAAACGTTTATTATCGGTGCAGAAATACACACCTAGGTCAAAGTTGTACATGCAGTACGTCATCAGCACGTCGTGCAGCAGAGTCAGGCCTGGGTTGTCGTTGCCAGAGAAGAACGTATTGTGTCTGTCTGTCCGGCTGACATCTCTCTCTGTCACAACAGAACAAAGACAGTTTAACTTCTGCGTCAGCTGACCGACATAATGAACGGATCCTTCTGTGTCCTTATGAGCAGATCAGAGGCTGTACCTATCAGACTTCTGTATCCTCTGAGGAGGGAGTTCCTCATCTCCTGCTCTTCGCTCACCGACTTCCACTGCACCTTCATCCTGAAGTACTCGTCCCTGCGGGCACACAGAGGTGTTACGGCGGCCGACTACCTCAGAGGAGAACCACACTCGTGTCTGTACGGTACAAAGACTGCAAACACTAAGCTGGTTTACTCAGTGATGAATCCTCCACGTGCACCAAAGTCAGTCACGGAGTTCCACAAGGCTCAGTGCTCGGACCACTTCTATTCAGCTCATGTATGCTTCCTCTAACAACATTTTTAGCCTCGATCAAACCTGATGAATCCAATCTGAAGCATGAAAGTGAAAAATTGTGTTTTTTATGGGACGTTTGTGTGAATTTCTTGGCTGGGGGCAGAAAGCACTCCATCCATATTTACCGTACAGACGTGAGAATCTTCTCGACTAACTCTCGGCAAAAACACAAATAGAAAGAGACGAAATGTCAAACTATTCCTTTAACCATCGGACACAGTTCATGGAGGGGAAGCACTAACGTTTTGACCCGCAGTATGTCCTCTCTTTCCTTGGTGGTACTGTTCCACGGATAAAAGCCCAGGAGGAACTTCCACACCTCCTTCCTCAGGGATGGCCTGATGCCCTACAACGAACAACAATGATGAGAACACACACGGTTGAAACCAGATTTACTGTTACTGCATTTCCTGTCCTACCCCTCTGAACACCAGCTCTTTGATCCTCTCTGGGTTCTGCACTCGCCCCTCTGGGTCCAGAAACTCCTCCCATTTGTCCAGAGGTTGTCCCCTCATTATGTCCGGTCTGGGACCAAGCTCCACCCCCTGTGATGAAAACAATAACAGCTCATGTACGACTGATCCACGTGTTCGACACCGCTGTGTGTATTAAAACTGTTTCGCTCTCTTACGCAGGTGATGAGTTCGAAGCCGGGCTCTTCATCGGGCTGAGGGGGCAAACTGGGATCCTGAGTACGCGAGTAGATGGTGGAATCTGGAGGTTTAAGCGCCGCCTTGAAGAAGTTGGTGACTTTGGAGAATCCGCCGAATGTGGTGGCGTATGGGTCCTGGATAAATCTCTGTTCGGGCAGAAAGAGAACAGACAGAGAGAACTGAAACGACCTCTACAGAGTTCACCAGCTCCTGCTCGACAGAGAGACATTTCAGTCATGTGCTGTGACGAGCTAATAATAGAGATGTCATTATCAATATCTGCACTCACGTGGCTTCATATGATCGAGCAGAACTTTGAAATAAATTACCGAAACGAGATCCGACCCTCCGTCATCGAGGAGCTGCAGTTTATCGAAGGACTGAGAGAGAGCACCTGAGTCGTGAGGGTAGGCGAGGAAGAGCCGCCCGTCAACCGGTGACCTGATGATGACAACGACACAAACACATGTGATGTTTTTCCTTCCATCTCAGCTCTGTCTGAAACTTCACATCAGCTGAATCAGATGAATGAGAGGACACTAACTGGTCCAGGATGATGTAACGCTGCAGGGCCCTGAGAAGCTCCCTGGTTCCTCCTCTGTGGAAGTGCAGAGCGGGCAGCGGGTGGCCTCCTCTACTCGTCAGCACGAGGAAGTTTCGACCCAACGAGAAGCGAGCTCGGCGGAGGGAGTACAACTCTGAGAGAGGCAGCGAGAACGACCACTGACCTGCAGGAGAGACACATTTAGATTCACGTGTCTGCCGTTAAACAGAACGGTTTCTGTTAACGAAAGCGAGGGCGGGAACGGCACCTGAGTCTCTGACCGGGACGTGTTCTCGATCTTTCTTCACCGTGCTGATAACCGCCCAGTCTGGCTCATATCCGGGGTCGAACTTTGTGTCCTCCTCTCCTCCCTCTCCATCCTAATTCGTGTAAAAAGTGGATTTATGGGAATTATAATCCAGATTAATACTCACGTTGTTTTGTGTAGCAAACAGGTGATCACCGACCTTCTTGGTGTAGAGTACAGCGGGCGCACTGCGGCCCTCGTCCTCCAGCGGGCTCCACTCTAAAGCCGGCAGCCCGCCCTAAAACAAAAGCTCAGTTATCAATCAACAACAATCATATTTTACTTCTTTGTATCTTCGCCACGTTGACTCGCGCAGATTTACTTACCCGCTCCACAATCCGGATGAAACCTGGGATGGTTGTGTCCTGGTTACTCCTCTTGGCGTTGGTGTGGAGGTACACCCCCTCCTTCTCGAATATCAGCTGCGAGGGGAAGAGGAAACACGCATGAATGTAAATAGACGGTTCAACATCAGGCTGAGCCAGATTCCACGGCTCCTGTTACGAACTGGAAGACGCCAAAAGTCACCCAAGAATCTTCTTCTTAACATTTGAACTTTGAAACTTCTTATCAGCCAAAAAAACACAACTCCTCATACACACTCTAAACTCTCGGTCCTCTTTGTCTCGCCTTAAATGAGCGTTTAACACAACACAGAGGCTTTTAGAAACAAACCACAACACCAAAGTTCTCTCCCGCCTATTAATCAGGTACTTGTCTCTACATATGTGGTGTTATTGTTGAGCCTCTCCAGCTGTCAGCCACCCTGATCATCTGATCGAGGCCTTTTGTCTGCGGGCCACAGTCACATTTCAGCTGCCACTCCTAAACTTGTAGTGTGGCTTGTAGTCTTTGTATAAAAAGCTCGCCTTCAGTTTATTATATGTACGTTTATATACTTGTATTTATAGGTGTTTTATCCTACATGTGTATCACTTTGTGAATTTGTGTTTAAAGAGCTCTATATAAATAAAGTTATTATGATTATTGTTATTAACGTGTGATGGTATCTGGCCGTCTGCCACAGCGTCGCTGAACGAAACACCAGCTCGCTGCCTGTCATGTGTGGGTGTTTACGCGTACGGGATGTGGGTAAGAAAAATCAGGTCATGTTATGGCGTGTGAAGCATCTGTCTGTGTGTGTTTGTGAGAAAATGTACAGACTGTGTCATCAGATCTCATTAAAGGGGGGGGTCGTTTAGCTCAGTGGGTAGAGCGTCCGGCCCGAGTACGAAGGCTCGGTCCTGGTTCGATGTTATTCCCCGTCTCTCTCTCTCTCTCTCTCTCTACATTTCCTGTCACTCTTCAAGCTGTCTCTATCAAATAAAGCTCAAAAATGCTCTTATTTTTCTGTTATTGTGTGTTTTGTTTTCTTATTGTTGTTGTCGTGTGTAAAGGGAGACGGCAGAATATGAATTTCATGGCTGTATAAGCCGTGTGTGTGAATCACAGTCCTTTATCCCCATCTGTAACATTTTTATCTTTATTTTTTATATATGTTTGTACAGATGTTTAGCACGGGTTAACTTCTTAACACACAGTTCTATATTTATCTTCTATGCAAATGTTTAATTTCTCTGTACATATTTAAATTTAGATCTATTTCAGGTTGACTTTAACGTACGGTTACTGTGTTTTATAATAATTCTAATGTGTTTCCATGATGCTATGATCAATATCTATCTATTTATCTATCTGTCATGATCATACCTGTTAAAGGTTTTTCCTCACTTGAACTGAGGGTCTAAGGACAGAGGGTGTCCCTCCCTGTACAGATTGTAAAGCCCTCATGGGTAAATGTACTTTGTGACTTTGGGCTATACAAATAAAATCTGATTTGATTTAATAAACTCATATTTGTGAATATTTTCTACAGAGGCTGAGGTCTGACCAAAGATATCCACTGTGTTGTCATATATATGAAAGAAAATCCTCACATTGATGAAGCCACACACAGAAAATGTAAAATAATGACATAATTACTTTTTATATTACATATTATGTGACGTCACTTTAACAACAACAGAGACACAAAGACACATCACATGATGCAGCTGCTGCCAGGTCAAGCAGAGAAACCTGTTGACTGACTCATGACACACACACACACACACACACACACACACACACACACACACACACACACACACACACACACACACACACACACGGTGACATGTCGTGCTTCACGTTATCAGACGGCGGCCAGGCTCGGAGCTCTTTACGCCGACAGGAAGCTCGAGCAGCTCGGTCAGATCGTGACAGGCGGAGCCGGGGAAAAGTTGTCAACAGCCACACGTTCAAACGGAAACATTCAAACACGACGAAAGTTTCAAATGTTACCTTGTAATCCTGGGACGGCTGCTCCATCTTCTCCACCTCTGCTGCTGCTGCTGACTTCGTTTTTCCAAAATAAATCTTACGTCACACTTCCTGTTTATGAGAAGCCCCGCCCCTCCGCCAACAGACGTTATGTAATAATTTTCTTCCCAAATAAAATCCCCACATTACCACAATAAACCACCGCAAAACGTCTGTGTGTCACATTTCAACCCTAGTTCATGTCAGTGTTTACCTGATTCTGTTTAGTCACCTACATTTATTTTGAAAGTATTGGCCGGAAGTAGTGTTTTTAATGTTGTAGTTCTGGACAGTGGCCACTAGGGGGTGGTAAAAAACCACTTACTGGTGTTATTCATTTGAGATATATATATATATATATATCAAATGTACAGTTTAATAATATTCAACAACTGCACCTTATCTTGCTGTTTTTATTCGCAATAATCACATTAATCATTGTTGTACACACTGATACACTGATATTAATTATTTAATATTTATCTTATTTTTCATTAAAAAACACAAACCCTCTTTTGTTTGTTTGTTATTAAAAATATTATAAAACCTGTTTTTTCAACCATCAAGACATCTGAGAATAATCAATCTATTCATCTGATATGAAGTCATGTATAAATCTCTTTTAGTTTAACTTTCACTCTTTCACATTTTGTGATTATCAAGTGTTTCATATTTCACTTTAATTTGAAAACATTGATTAAAGTGTTTCTGTAAGATGTAAACAACACAAATAGTGCAAATAAAATAAATATTAAATGGATATTCATGGAGTGAATGATTATGATATGTATTCTAAACTGTATAAATATATAATACATATAATTATTGTATAAATATATACAGTAAGTGGATGTTTTGGTGTTATTGACGCTCGGACTGTTAAAACTTTCAGAATAAAATGAAATAAAACAAGCTTTCAAAGTAAAATTCCACGATGCAAGGTTCATATAGTTTGACAACAAAGCGCATATAATTAATTAATTAATTATTCCATGTCCCTCGTGAGCAGCTGGTAGGTGGACGGAGGACGTGGTTGTGTACACGTGCACGTTGAAACAAGGCGAGCACGAGCCCGCCCACCGATCCATCGGTCACGTGCACAACGTGCGTTCGATTGGAAGTCAGTAAACAGCTGACGTCAGAGCTGCGTCAAGTCACGCAGCGCTAACGAAAACAAAACCGGATGTACCAAATACCAAAATAAAAGAGTTTTTAATCGCCACGCGATAAATTAAGTTGAACATTTAGGACTTATTTTCTGAATAAAATTTAAAAAACAAAACAAAAACGAATGAACTAAAAACTAAATCATTATGAATACATTATATCACAGATGGAAGTCTATTTTTTCCTGAATTAAATTAAACATTTTTCGTAGGAACCTTTATTGAACTTAGTATTTGGGTTCTAATTATATTAAAAACAGAGTTATCGTGAAAGAAAAAAAAACTAAATTCTTTCTCCTTTCTTACTTTGCTCTAAATCAACACTGCCAATTGTCTGTATATACATTTGTGCAGTATATTTTATTTACTATTTCAATTTTGATATTTTATTATCTGTACTTTATATTTCTTTTCTTATGTTGTTGTCTATCGTCACTGTGTGTAATGCTGCATCTATTTCCGACTGATGCAACATGTCATATTCATTTATTCATCTATCTAGTTATTTTGAATGTTGCTTAGGACATAAAACAAAGCTTGATTTATATTAAATTACCACTCTTTACTCGTGTGGATATGTTACTAGTCTCCACTTACAGCCTTGTACATGTAAAACCCACACACACACAAAAAAAACATGCATTGACATGGCTTTTATTTTGAAATCCCCCACCGGAAAAGCCGTCAATAACCGTCGCTGGCTTGCCGCTGCTCGCTGCTGTTGGAGCCTCGCTGGGGGAGAGAGCCCGTCGGAGAAGGCAGAACACACAAATGACGAAAAACAAGTGAAGTTCAGGAGAGACACACACCTGGCCGCGCGGAGGGAAACAACCCGGACAGGTAGGCGAACACCTGGCCCGCGTGCGCTGCCGTTTACAAGCGCGCCTGTGAGCTCGTGCTAAAAAGCCTGTGAAAAAAATAAAAATGGAGGTGAAAGTGTGTGTGTGTGTGTGTCCATCATGAGGAGGAGAGGAGGCTGCACACACACACACACACACACACACACACACACACACACACACACACACACACACACACTCTCTGAATAAACAACAACAGCTGCAGCAGCTAACATGCTAACACAGGAGCTAACGTCAGGCTAGCTGCAGCTCGTGCAGCAGCACGAGACCAAACAGGTTGTTTACGTGCTCGTGTGTGACAGGATTTAAAAAACCTTTAAAAGTTTCAGATCTCACCTTTGTTTTGTTTTGTTTTGTTTGTTCCAGCATCTCTTCTCCCCCCTGGCTCTGCATTGAGGAAGGACGCCGCTCTCCATACATTACATCTTAAAGTCACCCAGTGCCTCTCATACGTCATCATTCCCCCTCAGTGCAAAGACGAACCGTACACCAGCAGCACAGAAGAGTCCGTTTGGTGCCGCCCCACTTCTGCTCAGTCCAAACTCTTCATCTTTCATCAGCATCGCTCCGACAGCTTTTACTTCAAGCACCGCTATGGCCTCCATCACCCAGTCATCCGAGCCCGAGATCCCAGACAACCACAAAGAGAGCTGGCTGGCGCTGCTCTCCGCCGCCGAGGCGTACTGCCAAAAGTCCGGCTGCGACCTGGCCATACTCACGGCCTGCAAGAAGTTCCGCTCGTCGGCCGGAGATGCAGACGGGAGGAGGAAAAGGGAGAGCGGGAGTGCCTTCCCCAAGGAGTGCGACTTCTCCTACAACGTGTGGGGTCAGGGCTTTCTGGCCGAGTCGGCACGCCGCTACATGGACGACATCGGCGTGCTGCACTCCACCACCATGCTGACGGCCAAAAAACACACGCGCCAGCCAGGAGGGGAGGGTGGAACCAAGCTGGTGGTGGACCTGAGCTTGGAGCCCGGACACAGGGGGGTGAGTGTGCTGCGGCTCTGTGATGCTCCCCTCGCAATGTTCACATCCATGACGTGTCGGGTTTGTGTGTGTTGCAGAGCTTCACAGGAGACGGCGGGGTGGGTGGAGTCAGTCCCAACAGCAGACTATATTCCCAAAGCTACCCGTCCATCTACAGCTCAGGAGCTGGGACCGGGCAGGGCAACGGGCAGAACGGGAACGGGAATGGGAACGGGGAGAGGGAACGGGAGAAGGGTGAGGCGGAGCGAGGGAGACAGAGGTCTGGGATTGTAGAGTTGGAAGAAGAGTGCGAGGACGAAGACGAGGAGGAGGAAGACTTGGACGAGAGGAGACCCTACGGGAATGAAAGTGCTGGTGAGCAGCGACGCGGTTGATCTGTGTATTTAAATGTTTTCATGTGCAACACGTCTTGAGATTTGTCGTCGTTTTGCTTCAGGTGTCTTCTCCATGGACGAGGACTCGCTGTCTCGAGACTGCGAGCCGTTCTTTGAGTCCGACGGGGAGGAGGAGAGCACCGACGGTGAGTGTTTGGTATCCTGACTGACAGCCGTCACATCAGCGCGTCGTCCGCTCACATTTCTCTCCTCGTCTTAGGCTCCTTGAGCGAGGATGCTCCGCCGCCGCCGCGTGGCATGGCTATGGGCAGGGACGCCTACTCGTCCCGTCACGCCCACCCCATGGCCCTGGCCCGCTCACTGCCTGTATCTGTGCCTGTCTGGGGCTGCAGAGGAAACAGATCCGCTCAAGGAGAGAGCAACAGCGGAGAACGGGTAAGCGCAGATTGGTTTACATGCAGAGATTAAAACCTTCTCAGGGTCGTGAGATTAGCGGGTTGAGCTTAACTAAAGGTAGAAGATGGCTTACTTTAAACTGGGCTAGGTCACCATGGTAACATGTTTGTTGTGGCTAGCGAGGTAGCGACGTTCCTGATGATGACACAGGAATGTTAAATCTTTTTAAACTCCATGAAACTGCTTTGAAACATGGATGGTAAACAGTAAACGGAGTGTACTTATATATCACCTTTCTAGTCTGTTGACCACTCCTGCCATACAAGGCGCCAACTGCTCATCAGTTTTTAGGAGCTAACCGTTCACACACATTCACACACCGATGGTGAGGCCTTCGGAAGCGACTGGCGGTTCAGTATCTTGCCCGAGGACACGTCAACATTCAGACTGGAGGAGCCGGCGATCGAACCAGATAAATCCCTGTAGAATAAAATCTACAGTTAGGTGCCTCAATGCGTCTATAAATACAATATTTTGGTCACGTGGATTAAATGGATTATCCGATTTCTCCCCATAGAGTTTATTTAAACAGCCTGTATAATAATTTAAAGCCGTGGCTGTTAATCCCACACTCGTCACTGTCGGGTCTGACGATGTCGCCCTTTAATTAAGCAGCAGCAACCAGGAAACCCAAAGAGAGCCAGACTACGATGAACCTGAACAGTACAGAACACAGCAGCTCCTCAGTTAGTACTCTGACCTGTTACGAAATAATAACAGACAGTTATTGCTTGTGTTTATCTGTGCTGTTACTACGACTAAGCTACAGGTTGTAAACGATTCTTATGTTATCAGGTCAGACACCGTCCTCCATGTGTGTGCTGATGTGACCTGCTCAAAAAGACAAATTAATTTAAGAATTAAATCTAAATATGCAATCACGTTCCATCATTCAAAAATAGACATCCTGTAAATTAGAAAATAAGACATAATTAATCGCTGTTTTTATGTTTTTTTTGGTGTCAGTTGATCCTGACATATTTCAAAGACAAAGAAACTATTCACGTCTCGGTATCTCGATGCACCGTCTCACGGCCATGACGGCTCCGTCCGTTCATGTGACCGTAACGCCGCGTGTTTTCACACCGTTTTCCAAGAGAATGGGAGGAAATATTTCTTTAACAGAGGAAACTTTGAGGAATGTTTCCACGTCCGTCCAGATGTTCTCCTCCTCTTTTTTTATCCGCCGCACATGTGTGTTTGTGTTTCAGGTGGGCTGCGCTGACCTGGAGCACATCGCCGCCAGCATGAAGGCCCTGCTGGCCCCCGGGGCCACCGACGGGACAGAGATGTTCGGGGCTTTGCCTCGGCCCCGGCTCAACACAGGGGACTTCTCCCTCAAGCACTGAGAGCGAGCGAGAGAGGGAGGCGAGAGTAGAGAAGGAGAAAGGGATTGAGAGGTGAAGGAAAGAGGAAGTTGTGACGACGGGGAGGAGATGGGGATAGTTTGGCAGATGCAGTATGTGAAACAGTGTAAAAGCTAGTACCTCCATTTATTTCTCACTAACCAAAATTAACGGCACATGCTTCGAAGGACTGAAACAAATGTTGTTATGAACACTAATAACATTTCCAACACTATTACACCCCCCCCACCCCTACCCTCTTTGTCACTACACATTTCACAGTACCAGCTACTACATGTCCCACGACACTACATTAGGACCTCAAAACGTGCGTGTAGTGACCGACAAGGACACTAAAAACCGGCTGTGTCGTAGTCTAACTGGGCCCTCATGCGGCTTGATAAAATCATCCGTGAAGCGATGAGGACTGGAGGTGAGCAGCCACCTGTACCCGGGTTGGTCGTCGGCTCTGGTGCTGCAGTGCGAACGATCGAGTCGATACCAGCAATATAACAAGTGTTAGCTCTAAAGCTAAGCGCTACGTCATCTTAAAAGATGATGAGTTCGGTTGCTTTTCTGAAATGTGAGTTAAAAAAATTTGCCTCAAGCAATAGTTTAAAAATCTTTTTATGAGAGTTAAATTATAAAAACGATACCTCACTCGTGGTTGTATGTGAACTTTGGAGATAAACCTTGCTGCTTAGTTTAGCAAAGACTGGAAGCAGAGGGAAACCGCCTAAAACTACAGCTACCGGCATCTCTAAAGCTCGGCAGTTAACACATGATTTAATTATTCTTTAATCGATGCACAGACAAGAGTGCCAAGTCGTAGTTTTGCTGCATGTTACATCCTGTAACCTCCGGCTTCATGCTGCGTTCAGTGTTCAAGAGATCTGCACTGCAGAGTGATTCTGACTTCAGATCATTTAAATCTCATGAATTAGCTCATCGAATACAAACAGGGCACATCTTTTTAAATGAGTTGAATTGATTTTGGACATGAAGGCGTTCTCCAACTGTAATTTAGTTTAAATAAACGAACGTAGCGACGGTGCCTCGTGACCTCGTTTTACAGAACAAGAGCTGCTCCTTGGTGTTTGCCAAGAACAAACAACATATACTCCCCCCCCTGAAAATGATTTTTACATTTCTGTGTGCAGGTGAATTAGTGAGTGTTGGTGAGGGTAACTGCTTCCAGTCTTTACTGGAGGTGTCACAACTAAAAACAAGCCGATCCTTGTCAGAAGAGTACATTACACCAACAAGTACTCCAAATTAAATTTCAATATATTTTCAAAATAAAGCTGATGTTGTGACGCCCCAAGCTAAGCGGACTGTCTCCTCGCTGTAACTTATGGCCGTGCCGTCATCGTCGTTTAAGCATGACGAACAAGAGCCAGCGACCTCCCGGGACCACGTGGATGTTTTCTCTGCTCGTTCCTGTCAATCGTCGGGTAAGATGACCAACAGGCCAGTTGTTGTTGTTGTTGTTGTTGCCCCACCCAATAAAAAACACACACAATCCTTAAAGGAGAAGAAACCAGAGAAATGGTTGACTTAACATGAAGCTTGTGGCTTTTTCAAAATGTGAGCAGAGGACACCAGCACCTCCTCATAACATGCCTATTTGTACTTTTACTTTTGCCAATGAATGACTGACTGATGGAATGATTGTAAATCAAAAATGAGTTATCGGGGATGATGGGTTTTTTTTTTGTTTGTTTTTCTTTTGGCTCCAGATATCTTGTTGAAACGAATGAATGAGTGTGAAACTGACTGTGTGTGAGAAAGAAAGAAAGAGAGAGAGAGAGAGAGAGATCGGTTGATTTGAAAAGGAACAAATGTCCATATCTCAAAAACAAGTAAATGTTCCGTTACGTACTTTTATGTTTCAAATAAAGGAGCAACACCAAGAGAAATGAAAAAGTGTGTGATTATGTGTGAGGATGCAATATTTTGAAACCCCTCTAGGTGGCCTCAGCACTTCACAAGTTTGTGTTATTACACAGCATGAATTTATTGGCTACGTCCAGCACATAAAAAAAAAAACATACAGGCTTTGAAATTTAACAAGCACACGCAAGTCCTGCATGTTACAAAAACGTGAACGTCATGCCTGTGATTCTAAAGTTAAATAAAATACATAAATTGATATCCAATAAATAAAATAATGAGACGTCTTTGGATACGAGATGACTAAGCTTCCTTCATGCTTCAGAGAAAGCAAACAAAATCTACAAAGATGTCATGTTGTGCTTCGGTTCTGCTTTCACGACTCCATCGCTTGTTCCCCAAACATCACAACCTTGACCCTCTTCCCTCCCCACGTCGCTAAACCTTTCTACTGTCACTGATCCTTCTTTCGGATTCGGCAGAAGGAATTTGTGCCGATCCAGAACCCGGGGAAAATCTTATCCTGGATATTGACGCTGAACTTGTGAATCTGGCGCACCTCCTTCTCGGCCTCGTCCTCCCCCTGCACCACAAGGAACTTTATGATGCCGGCGGGCTGGTCTATGTAGATGCCCATGGTGGGGCTCAGGGGGAGGGACACGTCTATGTTCTCGCCGTTGGTCCAGACTTGGTAGTTGGAGCCAGACCAGCCGCAGCCCCAGGAGCCACTGTTCTCCCCGAGTCCACAGGGACCGTCTTGGCTTTTGCGGGGTGCGCTCTCGCACACCAACCCGATCACAACCCAGCCATCGTAGTCCACCTCCCAGTACCCTCGATTGCCCTTCAGGTTCTCCTTACACAGCACCTGAAGGAGAGAGGAGGGACACAGCAGGAAATGGTGAAAGCTGCAGTACAAAACACGAGTCTCGAGTCCATTTACAGAAGATTTGATTGACATAAAGTGAATTGTTTCATCGGTACAGGCATTTTTCAAGCAAAAATTACAACAATTCTCTTGTTCCAGCTTCAAAATGTAAACGTTTGTTGAGTTTTAATTGTCAAAAGAGTTAATAAACTATAGCTGGAATCATTGATTAGTTGTTGGGTCCAGAACTGTTCCCCAAAGCCCAAGGTGTTGTCCTCAAATTTCTTGTTTTGTCCACAACCCAAAGATGTTAGAAAATATTCACATTTGAGGAGCTGAAATCAAATAATCCGCATGATTAAGATCAACGCCACGGCTAGGTTTACCTGTGGTGAGTGTTCATATCTCTCAGGCCTGTTGGGATATGGACAGACTGCATCTGATGTACGGGCCACCTTGGTTGCACCCTCTGAAATCCACAAGAGTTTCTGTGCAGTTTTATCATCCAGGTTGATCGGGACCCAATCTGAGAGAAGGAGGAGAGTAAAGGTGAAGAACTTTACAAAAGGATGGGATATAAAGATCTGAAGGGTGGAGAGCAGAGAGGATGGGAGGATTCAGTGTCGGTTCACAGGACAGTGGACAAGTATTGGCTCAGCACCGAAATCTAATCAGCATGAGTCTGTATCTGAGAATTTATGATTGAATATCTTGTTTTTAAATTGAATTTGACTAAGCGTATCAAAGAAAAAGACTTTTGCTCAGTTACAGGATGCAATGTCGGATTAAAAAAAAGTTTTACTTCCTGTTCAATCGACGAACTTTTGTCCAAAACTCTTTGTGAACACTAAAGTAAGTCATCTAAATAAGACTTGTTCGCTGGTTACTTTTAAGTGTTAATGACAAAAGATATTGAACATTAAATATATATATATATACGTTAATATATATATACGTTAAACTGAGCTTATTTAATCTGTATTTAAAGGATCAGGGTGTGGGATGTAGTGACACCTAGTGGCGTGGTTGCTAATTGCAAAACTACCAACCCAGAATTTTAATCTCTAAAGGTAACAAAAACATGATGACTCTTATTTTCAGGTGATTAAACACTAATAATTATAGATATTATAAATCTGACACCCTGGACCTTTAAATTACTCCAGTAACTCAAGTTATTCTCGTCAAGTGATGAACTGACTGTTTTATTGATCTTTAGGCCTTAACCCTGAATTTAAATACTTACTGTCTAAATTGTTTCAATGTATTTGATTCTTTTATGACTTATATCACAATAAATGATAAAAAAACATCCTTACACTTCATGAAGTCAGCCCTGGTCTTGGGTTCAGGGATATTGGGCTCGTACGGCGGCACCTTTGGGACCGACTCTGAAGTGACAGACAGGAGAGATAATAAGAGAGTTAAAGGAAAATACTGTAACTTTAATAAGTGAATAAATGTTTTTTTATTGTTCTTTAAACACTTCCCAACGTGTTTCTCTTTACCATCTACGGAGCTGGTGGTTTTCCTTGCTCCTGGAACAGAAAAAAAATAAGAAGTGTCATTTTCTGTAATCTACCAAAGACAGACAGATAATATAGATGATATTTTCTCACATTGTAACGTGTTAATGACAAACTCGAGCCAGCTAACCCTCATGTTTCCCTCCCTCATCAACGCTTCTCTCGAGGTGCCATTTATCCAAAGTGAATCATCTACTGCTCTCAACATACAGTAGAGTATGCGTGCAACGCCAAACCCAACTCTTGATTCATGAAGTTTACCCCGTACCGGTGGTTTAGGTTTCAGCATAAGGAATCCTGAAGCCCACATCGTGGCAGGAGTTCTCATTCTAAGAATATACTTTCTGTACGACGCTGTTACTTCACACCGCCAGGGGCATGTGTGTCATGTTGTGGGCTGCTGGTGTAAAATCCCTGTGCGTTTGTTCCTCCTCCAGTTTGTGAGTCACGGCCTCTTCTGACATTCGGAGAAAACTGCAATCCAGTCTGGTCATGATACTGCCCCCCTCTGCGAAATTATCCACTCTCCAGTTACAGTTTTCTCCAATTTCAAACAGACAACTAACTCCTCCATCATTCCTGTTCACCTCTCCGACAGTTACGTCATAACATTAACTTGATTTGTGGCTCCTCTGCTATTGCCAGATCAGACAGATGCTCACCAACTGTGGCTTTCATATGCGTCGTAAATGCATTGGCAGGCCCGAGAACATGCTTTTATACTTTATTTAAGATGTATATGTGTAAAACACCCACCAGCTTTTCCCATAAAATTTAAAAATAACATTCTCCCCACTCACTGTGAGAATATCACGGCTTGTTCCAGCATTCATTTAAAATACACACAGATTAAACTGAGTGAAAACCAAAGATGACTTATTTTCATGTCTTTACTTCAGTTTGACACCCTTCATGTCTTTGGGAACTTTGGCAGCTCTATTAAAATGTATAATAATAAATAATTTCTGTAGATCTGGCAAGTAATCCGACATACCAATAAGTTAACATGATTTAATATCAGAAAATATGAATATCTTATCCCTCACAGAAGCTAAATTGATTTTAGCATTATAATAATTGAAGGAAGTATTTTTCATTTACTTATAAATGATTAAAAGAAATCTTGCTGAACGCACGACAGTAACTTCAAATGTGTCCAAGGACTCCAAGTCTGTTGATTTCAAGGATTCAAGGATTCAAGGAGTTTTATTGTCATTACAACACATGTACACATGGGATGAAACGAAATTGGTTTCCCCTGGTCCCGGAGCAGCCCGATATCAAATATAAAATAAATAAATTAAATTAAATTAAATTAAAAAAATAAATAAATAAAAAATAATAATAATAATAATATATATATATATATATATATATATATATATATATATATATATATATATATATATATATATATATATATATATATATATAAAATATAAAGTAATAAGTAAAGGCAAATTTAAATTTAGAGCAAAAGTATATACAATAAATAGAAAAACCACAACAGTATAACACCATGGTGAGGTAGTGACATGTGCAAGTGTCCAGGTTGTGCAAACAACTGCATTGGTTACGCTTCTACAAAATGTCCTATGATAATTTTGAGGAAATATTCACAATACTGTGCAAATAAAAGTCCAAAAGGTATATATTATATTTATATATATTCATATATTAACTCATAACTATAACAGTCTAAACTTTAACAGTCGAGTTCATTGGTTCCAGTGTAGAGAGATGGAGCATAAGTGAGTATTAGATAGAGGTAAAAGTACCTCAAATGTGAGTACTTGAAGTGTTTTTTAAGTGTTTGTCTTTATACAGTACAGCACTGATAGTGTTGGATGTCGCACTGAAGTGAAAGCGAGTAAAGCTTTGCTTCTTTACGAGGTTCCACTTGATTTATGGATGTGCACCGGTTCACCCCTGATATCCCAGGAAAGCGTCTAAAGAGGCGCGCCAACTCTTTCGGGTTCAGGGTGGTCTGACCCTGAGGAAACATAACCTCCACGGTCCACACGATCCTCAGCTGGAGAGGTCACCAACGAGGACAATAAATGGGATGCAAACATCAGATGTGATTGAAGGGGTGGCATTGCTTTCCCTGAACCCGGCCTACCGTTCTCTTAGTGCGGCTAACGGTGTTGACAGGGGTCGTGAGTTTTCTGGAGGTTTAGAGCGCCAACTGTTTGCGGCGATCCACGGCTCCTCCTTTGAAGCCTAAAATACTGTGTGCTGTACTCAGAAGTCTAAATACATGCAGTACACTGGGGACCATTATGTCAAAGACAATTACTCGACTAATGCCAGTAACACCGGAAAATATGATAATTGACTAAGAGTGCCGAAATATGAACGGTACGGGACCCTGCTTAGTATCAGGGTCCAATGACAGACCTGATCAGAGTTACTGGCAGCCAGCTGGATGCATGACTTCTAAAGCAGCTCGATATACATTGTTCGTCCATGTACATGACACTGAACAGCAGATGGACAGAGCACATGAGGACATGGGCAGAGACTTGGCAGGGCAGCGAGGGTATAGAGTGAAGGTCATGAAGTTGTCATTGGGTGTTGGTGTAGCAGAAAGAAGCTGGTGACAGATCACGTCATCTGTCTCTCTCTTCCCCTCCTTCCCCGATGCATTCCATAGAGGAACACAGCAGGTGAGACCAGGACACGGTGAAAGGAAAGCCTTGGGGGAATAGTCAAGGCATTAAGAGGAATTAATGAGGGATAGATCTGAAGACAGACACATGTTCAGAGAAACACTACACTGTAAATAAAATCATCCTAAAAAGACATTTCTGGCGTCTATCTGAGAAGAGCAAAGTGAATACCTCAAATAACCTCAGAGTGAGATATCAGACCGACTGGGTGATTGGTGATATGCCAGACTCTCCGGCTGCTCCATGGGGGTTAAACTCGTGCGGATGCCTGTCCACGCTCAACGGGATCAACAAGAAAGCTCCACGGAGATAAACAGATACTCAGGAAGATTGATGGCCTTGACATCGCCGCAATTGAGACACGAAGGAGACAGACTGGGATGCAAAAGTGAGGTGTGAGGCATTAAGATATTTAAGAGCAGGGGTGGGAGCGTGAAAAAGCTGATCTCGGTGAAGCTGCTGGAGTTTGAGCAAAAAAACAGCCCGAGGTGTGAGGTTTGAGGTAAAAAGGATGTAGGATCTTCAGCTTTAAGCAGATTTAGGTATGGATTCACGCCAGCGACACAAGTTTAAAAGAGCGATCAGCTCAGCGGGACGCCTGTCACAAGGTGTACTTGAATCTCCTGATGCTTCATGTGGCCTGTTTGTTTTGGACGGGTTTGCAAGTTGGTCCGTTTCCCTTTGCCAGATTCCCCGCTCGGTGGGATGGAGCTATATTATCTGCACAGATCAGGTTAAAAACATCCCACTGAGGCAGCAAGATCAGAAGATAGTGAGATGATGAGGGTGGCGTGGACCCAGGCTCATCCCTCTGGTTCCTGTCAGGACTCCCTGGCTGGAAGCCCCGCGAATGAGGAGCGCACGCGCGAGGCAAAGATGGGAAGGAAAGGAGACGCATGAATGATGCAAGAAAAGAGGAACTCTGAAACATCCTTATCATTCAGATATGGTGACAAAATGTTGATGGTACTTCTCCATAAAGGGGAAGGGGAAGTGCCGGGGTGCGATGTGTTACGTAATCACAGAATCGAGTGGCCATTTTTAAAAACCAAGGTGGGATTTGACATTTGGGGACTTGAGTTACTATGCAGCATTTCACACTTCATTACCGTGGCCTCTAGAGGAAGGGTGAACCAACATTTAGGCTGAGAGGGGGCGTCCCAACGCCGGAAAATATATACGGTTTCGGAAATATCCAAAAGAAGCAAGACGGATCGGGGGTATATCTTCATATGAGCAGCGACGGGCACGCAGAGACAGGTGCACAAAACAACAAAGAAACACGAGCTCTGATTAGGCACGAGGACGACATTGTAGGAAATCTGGCAAGTGAGAACACAAGTGTAGGAAGAAACCATAACCTCCCACGGTGGGAGTCGAAGTTTGCTGATGTGATAAACGGGCCAGAGAAAACTGGCAGAATGCAAAGCGAGGAAGGCGGTTTGGCTCGGGTCTGACTCAGAGGGATGGATCAACACGAAGTCGCTTAACTACGTCTAATAAACAACATAAGAAGCACGTAATAAATTGGTAATTAAAGACCGTGACAAGCAGTTAATAAGGTTTAATAAGGTACCTGCTCAGGCACTGACACGTTGAAATCCATAAAAATGCTCCGTAGTTATTACCTGATTATCGGAGGCACATGGTGCCGCATGCAAGTAGAGACTAAAGACTAATCTGATTTTAATGACAGCTTAAACTGAACTGTTCGAGTCCAGATGGTGTCGAGCAGCAGAAAATATCACAAATTATTCGTCTTTATCATATTTTATTGGATATTTTTCATCTATGCTTTTAATCCTTGACTTTACTGACTCTTTATTTTTAATTTTCTTGTCATCGTGCACCAATTAACCAATGCAAATCGGATTCTGATCCTGAAACCATCACCAAAAATATAAAAATAAACAACTTAAATTATACATTTAACATATTTTAACTTCTATATATCTAAAAGATGCAAGTGCTGCACTTTATGTAGTCACAAACACTAATATTTAGCCATCTTTAATTGTTTTTCCGATGATAAATGATAAGCAGGTGATGCTTTCACTCTCGAGTTTCAGGTGAGGATGGATTCTTACCTGCTTTCTTGGGCGCTGGCATGATTCCTTTAGCGCTCACAGTGCTGTTTGGTGTCAGACGGGGAGGTCTTGTGATTGTCTCTATCTCTGGAGAGTCACTCTTATTGACTTCCAAATGAGCGGGGAGGGGGGGCGGGCGAGAATGAGCGGCACGGGGAGGAGGGAAGTGCATAAGTTTTGGTTGGATACGACGATTACCCAAAGGGATGGTCGACTGTCACATGAAACTCCTGATCCTTTCTAGGGATCAGATAGATGGTACAGGCAAATACTTGGTATATCCCAAGTATGCATGCTCATTTACATACACATAGACTGAGCATGCGTGGCAGCTGCACAACCCAGATAAAAAATGACATAAACAAAGTTTTTTTTCGAGGTATGGAAAGATGATCTAAAGGTAGTGCCCATACTTCTGGTTTAATCATGCATAGTCTATACTTATGGTTTGTTTTGTCGCCTTAGCAACATGACAACCTGCGACCCCAAGAAAGAACTGTAACTCAAACGGACCTCGACACGAGCTATAGGTGTTTGTTTCTGTATAGAAGAACGATGCGCAGTCAGTATTTAATATGGCAGCCAGCTACTCACTGGAGAGCTGTCATCGATCCCAGATCCCATCAATCAGCAGCTGCTGTAAGTGCACGCTGGCACAGAACTTGGGGAAAAGTGTACTGAACTGCTGATGTGGTCAGAGCTTGAAAATAACAGCTTGTAACCGGCCTGCGCATGCGGATGTTGCTGACATTGCTTTTAAGTCGTCTCAAGTAACTTCGTTTAATTGAGAGCACATTCATTCGAGATGAGTCTCAGTCCGTCAGTGTTTTTTGGCTTTTTTTTATCTCCTGCACGTCCTGATTACATTTAAAAATGAGCAATTCTTAAATTCTCACAAACTCTGAATGTGCCAAAGAAATAATGCTTCCTATGGAGGCCCTGTGGTCCAAAACCATTCTGTTTTTTTTGGATTCTTGGCGTTGGGCATGACTCTAATTTCTAGTGTGAACAAGATTCATGTCATCAGGGGTTGAAGAAGTACTTAGATAGTACTCAAAGTACTAACACCACCCTACAAACCTGCTTTGAAAACATACTCAAGTGCTCATAGTTCCCTGTCAGTGTTCTTCTATTATATCAGATTTTTTTGGATTAATATTACTGATGTAGATGTTTAAGATTGAGCTATGTACTGTAAAACAATACATCGTCATCTGTAAGAGTAAGAGAGCATATGTTTGTAGCCTGATTGTCCTGTGAGAACAGCACATCGTCGACAAAGAGTCGACTTCATACGAAAAAATCAGTTTTAAGTTTTGTCACGATGGATTTTCCAGCTCATCTAAGAGTACTGTTACTGAAGTAAAAGTAGAAATACCACAAGATAAAATTAAAGTTTTAGTCCTATATTTACATCCATCAGGGTTGTGCTATGATCAGTTTAGAGTCAACCTGAAGTTAGGAGTATTCAGAGAGAACCCAGACACGGGGAGAACATGTAAACTGAGGTTTGAACCTTCATGCTAACTAAGTAACCACTAACTAACTGTACCACCCTGTATCAAATTAATATATAAATGCAAAATGCACAACACATAAAATGTATATTTAACTACTCTAACAGCACGTTAACCATTTTCACTGCAGCAGAACTTATACGTTTGTGTAAATCTTAACCAGCAGAGTATATTAAGCAGATTGTAGCATGACATGTTAATACTCAAATAAAATACAAATATGTCATGTTTAGTGAATGTACTTTGCTACATACTGTTCATACTACGATTAAATTTGTTACTAGCAGCCACGGACAGTAACGTGTCCATGCAATAAAGATTCAGATCATGTCTGAATTCAGCTGTGTGTGAGTCTCCGTCTTAATCGGTAAAACTTAATAAATAAATAAGAAATAAGAATAAGAAATAACTCCCTGTCACGTGAAAGAGCCTCGCCTGCTATTAGAAGAAGAAGCATTTTAATGAAGTGTAACCATCCACTTATTGCAGTCTCATATAATACCAGATATGCGCCGGGTGAGGCATGAAAACAGATTTCAACACCTGCTGCTTACTGCTGTCAGTGAGTGGGATTAGACAGTATTGTACCGTGACCTCTGGGTGTGTCCGGGCCCGGCGCACAACATTATACAGCCATGGAATATTCCCAGTGTACATTACCGCCGAGCTTTGCCA
This sequence comes from Collichthys lucidus, assembly GCA_004119915.2. Taxonomy (NCBI): domain Eukaryota; kingdom Metazoa; phylum Chordata; class Actinopteri; family Sciaenidae; genus Collichthys; species Collichthys lucidus. The sequence goes on along the minus strand of CM014100.1, from coordinate 5,165,536 downwards.
TTACACATCCTATCGTGTTACTGCATAACATGTTCACACGATGGACCCGTGGTGAAATGTATAGCAGGATGGAGTGCCGGGTATACATTAAGTGTTGAGGATGTAATCTGTGAGCGATGGCCTGCTGGGATGAACGCTTTCCACGGACTTCCTTTTGTAGTTTCTGTAGTTTCTGATTGACAAGGCAGGTGCTTCCTCCTTCTCACTTCCCTGACACTGTTCTTGGCTCTCGGTGTGAACACTGAAGTCTCTAAAACGACTTGTTTATTACGGATTATGGCGACTTTTACTTGTGTTTGGTGAAGGATTTAAATTCTTTGTGCAACATTTTAAAATCCTACCTGAAGCAACATTATATGCGATTTTTGTCGCTTATTTTTTTAGCGATTTAGTGCCTCCAGTCGCCCCAGAGTGCAATAACACCGGGGTAAATACGAACAGCTGTACACATGTATTTATTATAATCAAGTCCACAACTTTGCAAACATCGAAAAAGGTCAACAACACCAGACATAGCAGCAGCTAATATCACTTCTGCGTCTGTCTTTCAGCCTTTTATTTCACCAACTACTAAAAGTCAGTCCCGCATTTACTCTTGTCTTCTTCCTTAGTCGCCCTTTTTTCCGAGTTCTGGCGCTTCGGTTCCCCGTCCCCGCCCTGGGCCTGAAAACCTCTTCACGGTCTTTTGAAGATCTCCTCATACTCTAAGTTCAAAGTGCAGGCGGCACGGCTATGTAACTGATCTATCTCGCTAACTGAAGCTACATTCTGCAGCAGTTTACTTTACTGTCCATTAGGAAACGATATCTCCATAAAACATGATCCAGTTTGAGCAAAATTAGTGAAATAGTTGACTGAGTGCCACAGAGCATTATGCATTTCCTGTAGGAGATCGAGCCAAGAATGACATGATGTGAAAACAGACCTACAGAGCTCGGAGTGGGAACGACAGAGGCTCCAAGACGGAATGATTTAAAATCTGTTTTATTGTGGAAAAGCCGCGAATTGTTGCTTCAAAGCGGCTCGGAGGAGCGGCTTTCATTTCGTGTCGACTCTGTCTACCCCTGTGGATGGAAGCGGAAGCGTCCACATCTCCTTCTTTAGTCCGATTTTGAGGGGAACTCAACTGAAACCAGCAGGCGGTAAAAATAACTCGCCGAGAGTCGTGTTTGTGTAAAGGTCATGTCGAAGCATGAAGAAGAACAAGTACAATATTTCCCCTGGCGTGACCGCAGAAATACTTCCAACCGTGGAACGGTTCATCTCTTAATGAAGACGAAGCGTTTGGATAATTCGATACCACGGAGGAGATAAAGCTATTTGTTAGTTTAGATGTTAGCTGTATATCATGGCTCTCACGCCACGCATAGTGAAAATGTCCGAATTTACGGCGTGAAAACGACAGGCCAAAATCAACATGCTCCCTGCAGCGTTAGTGAAACCTTAACCTTGTAACTCCTACTAAATCACGAGATGCAATAACAGGGTGGTGGGTGGTGGGTGGAGGAGAGAGGGGGGCGGTGGTCCGGCTGTCACGCTGACATTGGTCGTCTCCAGGCGACAAAGAGCCGTCAGATTTATGAGCAACTTCTGCTATGCCAGCGGCAGTTTGTTTCATGTGATCTCCGCTCTTCTCCTCCATCGTGTTATATTCTGCAACATTTCCCCCCGTTTCATCATTCACCTATTATCCTCTCTCCCTGCTGCTGCAACCACGCGAACACTCGGGGATTCTTTCCAACTAACTGTGACAGGTTTGCAGCTTAAGAGCAGTAAACAGCCTCTACCGTATTTTAATTTGACCATGACCTCGTTGGACGTAGGGGGGGGGAAATTTCATGTATTCCTTCATGGCATGACAGAGTAACAGTGCTCGGTTTGCACTGGTGATCCAAGCAGTGGCATGTGCCAATCATAAACCAGGATCTAAATAAACTAAAGTGATTAAACCAAGAATGTAAAATGACTTAAAGCTCCAGTGAGTGACATTTTTTAACATCAACAGCAGTTAGTCCAGTGATACCGACTAGAATCAACACCCATCCCTGCAGACTGATGAGTAAAGTGGCTGATCTAAAAATGGATGCAGACGTGGATGCACCTGTGGCGGGCTGAATGATTCCCGGTCCAATTGTAACGACACCCACCTGTCAATCAAAGCGTCCACGCTCTTAATCCTGCATAACTTTAAGCCTTAATATAATGTGAACAGGTGAGTTGTATATAAATTCACCCTCAGTACAGTTGTCATGAACGGGGAAATTAGCTACAGAGACCAAAACTGTTTTTTGTACCAGGCTGTAAACATGTTTATTTCTGCTGTGAAACATGGGGACTTATGGAGACTGACTCACTTCTGGAGCCAGCCTCAGGTGGACGTTTGGTGGATACCAAATGTTGAACATATGCTCCAAAATAACTGGTTAGTCTGACCCACAAAGAGTTTGTAGTTTGTGTAGTGACAAAGTTTATCCATTAAACTTGTTTGAACTAAATTATAATTTGTATTTTTATTATAATTCCTTTAAAAAATATGACGACAATTTACAGCTTGTTGGATCTTACAGCCGTGACCCTGTTTGAAGGGCCAGCCAAGAGTTAGTGTCTAGTGTTAATACCTGTTTTTTAAAAGAGTTTCATTAAAAGGTTGCATGTTTTTATAACGAGAAGTTTCCTTGTTGATAAGCTTCATGTCTATGATCAGGGTCTAACCCTAAACCCTAACCCCTAACCCTAACCCTAACCCTAACCCTAACCCCTAACCCTAACCCTAACCCTAAACCATAACCCTAACCCCTAACGAGTTGGAGACCCCCAGGTCACGGCAGGTACAGGACAGGAACTGTATGAACCAACATCCTCATAACGTGGTATTCTTTGTATCGATGCTCATATCGTCTTTCAAACCTCATTTTATTCTTATTCTATTGAATAAATCAAAGACAATATCTGAGTCATTTTTCATTTGTTTGTCTCCCACTGGAATTTCTTCCACAGTCTGAACGGTAACACTTTAAAGAGGAGTGAGCAGTTGGCCGTCGCAGAGCGGAGGTAGACGTGATAATTGTTTTAAGTATGAGGATAGCGCCGCAGACGGAGGGACACTCTTTCCTGGAAGGCGTTCACGGTGTCAGAAATAGCTGCGTCAAGAATGAACCCTGCCAGCTCTTCACCTCTGCACAGCTGAGAGAGAAACGAGTGATTCTACAGAAACGATCAGATTCTGATTTTAGAAAAGTGTTTGTGTGTGTTCAGATGTTGTTTGACCATCCCAGGAGAGTGAAACTTTGGCTGGAGCACACTTCCCTTTACAGAAGCGACCAAATATCCAACTCCAGTCGACGTAAATTATTGCTTCTGGCAAAGATATAGAAATGAAATCAATAAACCTGGTTTACTACTTTTGTTGGACATGCCAGAAAGAGATGCATCATGGTTTCTGCAGTGCCACGGTGTCATGATTTTGGTATCTTAGTCTGCTGCCATCGTTATATCTCTCATAACTCCTGAAAGATTGTCTTTGTGCCACAAGCTTTCACTTTCCTCTGCCCAGATATTTCCAGATCCCGCCTCAGCCTAGACCTCTGAACTTTGTTTGTATCTGTAGTTTGTATCCTTGAAGTAAACTGTGTTGAAGCCCATGTAGAAGCTGCATCAGTGGATGTGGGAAGTGCTGAGGGGGGATGCAGCAGCACCCCTGAACCCATCACTTATATTTACAATAACTGTATATGCGTTGTGTATTAGTATATGTAGTAGAGGTTTGATTGTTTTCTCAGTAGTACGTCTATAATACTATAACAACCTTATTTCCAACCCCGGTTAAGTCAAGACAGGTTGGATCTTTGGCACGTTGAGGTATTTTATGGAGTACACGAGGTAACTGCAATCACGGTCATGTGCACCGACACATGTCGGCCATTAGTTTAACAGGACGCGTGATTCTGTTACAGATCGCAGTGATTGAGTAACTAGAGCTCGCTCTAAATGTCGAGGTTTAGAAGTACGGCACTGTTCTCGCCCTGATTCTCCATCTCCAGCTGTTCCCCTGTTAACAGCGAACAGTGACAGGTGTCTCACGCTTATTAAATCAAATTAACAGCAGATTATTCTCTTTCTTTAACGTTCCTGCCTGTGGCGGCTTTGACATACAGTACGTTGGTGTTCATGTTTGCTGTTTTTTAGATTTTAGAGACTAAGTTCTCTCAGCACCCGCGACTCGGACCGACTTCCAACAACCCCGCCTGTGTCTGAGGAGAAGAAATAGTATTTTCTTGACACAGAGCTGCATCGTCCTGAATGATATTCAATGAAAAACAGCAATTTAATCCTTTAAAATGTAAAAAATGTGATTTTTTTTACCTGACTCTCTCTCGTCTTCGTCTTTACCTCCGCCACCTTTCCAAGCTGCTATAATTGTAACACGTGAAACAGCTTTTTAATTGCTCCTGCTCATCTAATATTAGGATTTCTTACTTCCCCCTTTGCTCGAACGTTTCTAGGCGTCTGTTAATTTTAGCTCGTGCTCATTTTCCCGTGTCGAAAGCAACATACGCTGATTTAGTGCCTCAACAAAGTGCAAACGCGTATGATTAGTGTCCTCCAGCTGCCCGGCGCGTGGACATAGATCACAGTCTGAGCTGACGGTGAAATCCCCACACACACACGGATGAGATTGTGTTTTTGTAAAGTGTAATAAGTGTGTCGTGCATGTTTGATCTCGGCTCGTCGTGTTATTCTGACGATACTGACGAGACGAGAAAACGTTAAAAGTCACGTCCCGATCATCGTCTAACCTCTGCCCTCGTCTGACAAGACTAGATCTCTTTACAAACAGATGACTTTTGTCGTCCGTCTCACTTTCGTCAAACTCACCTGTTCCTCCTCAGCTGTCCCCATGAGTATTTCCTCATGTTGTACAGCAAAGAAAGCCAGAGGAGGCGGTCGGAGAGCTGTCATGGCGCGGCCGTGTGACTCGATGGGCCTGTCGATGATTGGACGAGGGCAGAGGGCATTGAAGTGTTGAAGCCCAAAGCTGCGCCTCCTGAAATAAGAGGATATTCCTCACAGTTGGAAACAGGGGAAACTAAAAACAGCCGGATGGAGCGACTGCCACGAGGAAAAGGATAGGTGATGTTGACGCAGGGATTTTGGGACATTCTGTTTCTAAAGCCGTGTTGGTTTTGATTCTGTGATCTCGATGACTCACGATTATAAATACACAGATAGGAAACATAGCGAAGACGTTAGCGCCCAAAAATGGATATGGTTAGGATCCTGGACAGACTGGTGGTCGCCCTTTAGTTTGGATTGGACCGTGTGTTAGAAGCTGAGCTATATTCTGCCCTGCACTGTGCTCAGCTGACCTGAAATGTCTGTTTGTGTTTGACCTTGGACTGAAATCACCAACATAAACAGCATTTTAAAGGTATGAAGCTTTTTATCAACAAGCAGGTTATGAGCAGGTATGGTGTGGCTTCTCTCTTCCATCAACTAAAAAGGAAATAAAATAACATGCACTGACACTTCTCGCCGAGACTGTGAGTCCACTGATTCATGATTTTTTTTAAAGATTCATCCATTTATTTAAACTTTAAAAGAAGCTTTGAGAATTCCCAAGAAAATACAGATGAAAAAACTGAAGCAGGGAGGTTTGTTGTTTAAATGATCCATAGATTATATATTATTGTTTATTTAGAATTATTATTTTTAGTGTCTATTGAAGAATTGCAAGAATAATATAAATAAACATGAGCCATGAGTCACTTGAGTGTGTTTGATTAGGTCCAAGAAATTTCAGTATTTTCCATGTTTAGAGTCATTTTAAAATACAGAATCAAATAAACACGTCAAGGAAATATTGAGCTGTGACTGTGTGAGAAACACATGAATTATATTAGAAATATTCCAGGACTCACTGAGGAAAATTCGTCCAGTTTAAAATGTCTGGAATACACAAAGGTTTGGAGATTTTAGAAAACATGCACATGAAGCATTTTAAAGGACTGTATATATACATTAAATCTGCATGTGAAGTGAACACTGTTGTGACGCTTGTTGCAGGAACAGCAGCTGCTGCTCTTGTCCTTGTGGAAGGATTAAACCGCTGAGTGAAGCTTTTAATTCAGATTTGGCAAAGTGACACAGAAACGTCCCCATCAGTGAAGGAAAGCAGTCAGGAACCGGTCTCAGGTCTGTGAGGGGTCGCACTGGAACTGGATCGGACCGTCTAATGACTGTTTATCTTTAGAACAGACTTCCTTGAGGTGAGACGCCTCTTTAAAAATGTGCTGTCGTCACCGACCGTGAATAAGTTTGTTTTCATATTCAAAAGGTTTCGGTACATTGTTTATTTTTGTTTGTTTCTTCCATTAAATTAAATATATTTGAAAGATGATTATTTTATTAGAGATCTAGTGTAACGGATTTTGTGTGAAGTTGTTTCAACCAAATGAATCCCCTCGCCTCACCCTCTTTCCAAGTATTTAATAAGTTTGTCTGTTCTGGGCTCCTGTAGAAACAGGACCCGCTCTCACTGCACAAATAAAGGGTTCATTTTAAGACAAAAATAAACAAGCAGCAATTTTATTTTCAGGTGATTGATATATTAATTACACACTAATTAATATATTAATTACTCCTAAATCGTACACACTGGACCTTTAAAACTCAGGCTACACTTTCATTTAACTTCTTCTTGTTCATAAAGCCACAATTAATCATCATTTTATAAAGTATTTTTAAAAAATCCAGACTTGAACTACTGCCAAATTAGAAAGTTTACACCACAGCTGGCCTAAATTAACATTGCTCATTACCAAAATATTTTTTTGCTTCTGTGATGCTCTTTAACCAAAATATTTTTAATGCTTAAATATAATTGTTATACATGAATTTTCAAATTTGCTGTTTTACAAAAAAAAAAAACCCTGAAAAAAATTGTGAAGCACGTTATTATTTCTTGATTAAAATGTCAAATCATAGTTTACTTGCAGAACAGAAGAATCTGTTTCAGTGGCTGAATGTCGAAAGCTTGATTAATTTCAGACTTCTCAAGTTTGGGTATTAAAAAGGTGAATTTAGTTTGAAATTCCTCTTTCCTGTTCAAAAATGGGAAACGTTGAGAGTCACTTCATGATGCTGGATGATCTGATACATTTTAGAATTTTATGACTGTTAATGACCTAAAAATGTTGCACAGTCTGAGCGACACACAGAAAAAAAATAATTAAAGACTCGAGCTCAAGTAATAAATACTTTATTTTCACATTAGTATTAAAAATGGCTCGATGTCTTTACTGTACGAGCATACGCTGTGTTTGTGTGTGACGTGTGTCCTCGTTAAATAGCATTATGTACAGCAGTTCAAAACTGTTCAAGAGAATTATTGTTCAGAAAAAAAAAAAATGAAGCAGCTGTTAGTCGCGTTGATCATCGGCCTCCTCCGTTTCCCGCTCCGCCCCCGGCTCCTCCACCTGATTGGTCCTGAGCGCCTGACATCATCAAGAAGAGAACGAGAGGTACGATGTACATCCACTGCAGAGGACGAGGAAACAACACAGAGGTCAGTATAACAATGTATATTATATTTTATATATACATAAATAACTTTTCCAGATCATCCCAGATTAGATTTTCTAAACAAAAGAGAAGAAGAAGAAGAAGAAAAGTGTGAGTGTGTGAGAGGCTGCAGATTAAAGACGTCGGGGTTAATACCAAACACACACTCAACATGTTCACACTGATTATTAAGATTATTATTATGTGGTTATGGTTCAGCATTCAAAGCGCTCTGACTAAAGAGAATTAGATTTATTAGTCTGAAATGTATTTGGCATTGACCCTGGAACAAACAAATAAAGAGCAAAGGGCAGAAGAAGTAGGAGACAGGTGGTTACGTTGCTCAGAGGTTAAACAGAAAACGTGAGAGGAGGAAGAACGAGCCACGAGTAAGACAACAGTACTTGAGTGGGAGTCAGCTCTGCTCTCTTCCTCCCCCTGCTGGGGGCTGTGCTGAATTGGTGGCCATGAGGAAGATTGCACCTCCCAGAATCAAATACCACTGGAACACAGCACAGCACCGAGTCAACACACGAGTCATCGGATGCAGCACAGCACCGAGTCAACACACGAGTCATCGGATGCAGCACAGCAAACACAGGTCACCGAACACGGCAAGGGAGACAAGACAGGGAGAGCTCAGGCGAGCCAAGCGACAGGAGCGTGAGATTCACGAGCTTCAACGTGGAGATAAACTCTCGTATAAACTCATACTTAGAGCAGACGTACGTTGGGCGTTTTTCACACCTGGAGTTTGTTTGTTCGGGTTCAAGCATGTTCCTGCTTCACGCTTTGCAAAAAAGTCGCGCTGCCTTCAGACGACGAGTAGAACGAACGATCGAATCCTGAGCATGAAGTTTGTTTACCTGGACCCGACCGAGGCTGCTGTTGAGGGGAACTGTGGGCGATGCGCTTTCAGGGGACGATTGATAGTTTGATAGTGATTGACTTTAGATGACGTACATCTACCTGCTCAATCACCTCGACACTTACGTACCAACTTTGACCAGATAACTACTAGACAAAGTAGATTAATTAAAAAGCTAAAATATTATGAAATCAATCTGCTGATCACGAGGCTGTAAGAAAGTGATATCACGATACAAAATAAGGCTTGTTTAAAATCATGTTTGTCTCAGTCACTCACTCCTTCCTTTGTTACAGCAGAGGAGATAAATAAACACATCGGGTTCAGTAACGAGCACCATGAAACCTCTGAAACAAACTACAGGTGTGAACACGCCCTGAAACATGTGAAGTGAAACACAGGATCCAAAACTGTGAAACCATTCTGACTTTTTAGGAGACGTTCATACACAAACATTTAAACTTTCTGCCACATATTAAACATCTCACACTCCCTCTGCACTGTGGCATCTTCATGTATTCATGAACTATGTGGAGTACTTACATATTTAGCAAAGAAAGATTTCTGCTCTTGCGGGTTTTTTTCTTTCTTAGATTCCTGCTCCATGCGTTCCAGGAACAGAGCCGTCTCAGGTCTGGAAGAAAAGTCACAGTGAGTATTTAAACAAACCCCAAAACTTGTTCCAGCTGCTATATTCAAGCAAATGTAACTAAATCACTGATGCACACACGTGTACAGACCCAGGTGGCAGCGATGTGCCACCATGAGCTCAGATACATGATGGAAGAGACTGACTGACCCCGGAGCGTTGACGGGAGCCACGACGCTGAGCGTGGTGTTGAAAACCTCAAGATCGACTTCATCCTCCACCTCCGTGCCCCTGCAGGCTCCAGGTAACGTCACTATGGAAACCCCGATGAGGTACCCGGACACGTCGGAGTGGAGGGTGATGACGTCGCTCAGATGGGACTCGACCATGGCGCACTGAGAAGCAAAAAAAACCATCCATTTCTTTACTTCATTTAACTTCAATTTAAACGTCGCCTCGTAAACAATGTAACGTCCTCTTTAATAACTCGGGTTTGTAATAACTAGAGTGCCATTATGAAAATCTAAACAAACATTATTAATTTAATATTAAACAATATTTAAAGTAAAAAACAAAACAACTTAATTATCAGTTTAAAATAAACTAGAGAAAAGAAAGTCAATTTCATTAATTAGTTGATTAATTAATGGCACTTCCACTGAGCTCACACACTTCTCAAACACTCGCCGGGTTTCATAAAAGACGCAAAGACGTTTTCACACTCGCTTGAGTGTGTAAAGTGTTTCTACTCTTTGTGGGAGATGGAAACATTGAAGTCACATGACTGATCAGCTGTTTGTCTCCTCATGACACAGGTTAGATGGAAGCGTCCTCACATTAATGCACAAATGTCTGATTTCCGTCCCGTCTGCTGGCGCTCTTTAAACGACATCATCTTCCTCTGGTTTTCTGGCTGAACAAACGGCGCCACCTGCTGCTGATTTTGCAAACCGGCTCCTAATAACCTGACTATACTTCATGGACGTATAAAGACAGGTGGATACACTCGGAGAAGAAGAGGAGTGAAATATACATACGGCTCTGACGAACGCTGTGAGGTAACCTTCCACCTGTCGCTCTGTCGGCCTGTCTGTCTGCAGGAAAACACGAGGCACTCGGATTCTGTACAGACCGTCCACTGCGGCCACTTCCTGTGGAGACGACACGCAACAAACATGTCGGAGATGCATTTTGTGTCACTTCAATCTGCTCATTAATGACCAGCTCAAATCTGTAACGTTTCATCTGCGAGAATAACGTGTCGTCACAGAGACAGCCCCTCGTCAGTCCACATCATGTCTCACCTTCAGTTTGCTTCTGTCCTCCTCTGAGAGCTGGTTCTGGGTCAGTGAGACGCTGGGCTCCCGTCCAGCTTTTAACACCAGAGCTCCGCGTACCTGAAACTTTGCTACATCGTCTGAGAGAAGAGAGACAACAGACGGTGAGAGCAGACTCCAGCAGGAGTGTGAAGATCAGTGTCACATAAACTCTATAAAATGAGCTTCTGCGATGTCACAACATTCATTTCCATACAGAGTTGCAGAAATTTTCAATTCTGAACACAGTTTAAATCAGACTGAAGGTATAAAACAGCTTTCTCAATGGTTTCAGGCATAAAGGCCAATATAATAAACTGATGAAGATGCTGATCTGTCTTCAGACACGTTGTGTTTATGTTGTATTTAGGTTTTATTTATGTTCTATTTATGTTGTGCTTGTTATATTTATGTTGTTATGAACAGGAGAAGCTCCTCACAGTTTCATCTGAGGTTCAGGTTTTTACAGACCTGCTTAGTTAAATCCGGGAACAGTTAAATTCATAATTAAATACGTTAAAATATTCATCTTTGATACAGTCTGATCTGTAACGCCTCACAGCGTTAGCATTAACGTATTTTACATAAAATAAATAATAATAACTTTTCCTTACCGACTTCAAACGAGTGCTCCAGAGGCACAGACAGGCCGCTGAACTCTGAAGCCTCCGGAGAGTCTCCGACCTGAACAAGAAATAAAATTAAATAAAATTAAATAAAACCGACAGTTAGCCGTTAGCTGCTAACGCGGAGCTAATGCTAATCACACAGCTCGCAGGTGCAGCTTCCGGTACAAACACGAAGGTTAAATTAAAATAGTTATTAATTATTAACAACACTCACCCTCCTGCCGTTATTACAACATACTAAATCCGAACACACGACAAAGAAAAGACTTAAAATAACAGAAACATTGAGCCGCAGCGGAACAGCCATTTTGACAGAAACCGGCACCGGAAGACGACGTCAAGCGGACTGTAATACAACACGGGCACTTCCGGACGGTATTTTCAGAATAAAAGTCTCTGCACTGTATTTTCAGAATAAAAGTCTCTAAACTTAATGCAGATTTTTTTTTCTTTGGTTTTATTTTCTATTTAGAAACAAACAAATCTAGCTGATTAAAACAGATAATTACAGTGCAATGATTTCTCGTTAAAATGATATCTTTCAACCTCAGAATACAACAGAATACAACAGAACAGAACAGAACAGAATAGAATAGAATAGAATAGAATAGAATAGAATAGAATAGAATACAACAGAATAGAACAGTATAGAATAGAATAGAATACAACAGAATAGAATAGAATAGAATAGAACAGAATAGAACAGAACAGAACAGTATAGAATAGAATACAACAGAATAGAATAGAATAGAATAGAATAGAATAGAATAGAATAGAAAGCTTTTATTGTCGTTGTACAACAGACACACAACGAAATTACAGGGGGCTTCAACGAGGTGCTTGTCCTAATATAGGTAATAGTATAGTTTAGTATAGCATCAGTATAGACAAAGATAAAAAAAACACAATATAAATACAAATGCAAAAATAAAATATAGCTGCTATACAAAGAAAACGGGGTATTCTTAAAAAGATAGATGTGTCACAGGTTTTTTTATTTTTAAAGATTGGGGGTTAATATTTTCAGAATTAGGCAGACATGGAATACAACATTAAAAACTATGTTTTCCTGCATGTATAATCACCTGAAATTATATATTTTTGTTTGTTTTTGTTTTATATCTACAGTGGCAGCAGGTCCTCCTCCATGGAGGCTGACACACAATGTTTCTACAGTAGCCCAGAGCAGACAAACTAAACACAGACTCTAGACTGGGCCTTTAAAGTGTCTCCTTTGCACGAGGAAGGCGAGGGTGATGTGAGGAGATTACAATGTAGCGATCACACCACTAGATGCAGCTAAATCCCAAACACACTGGACCTGTGAAGGTTTCAACCCTCCCTCCACCTCTTTCTCCCTCACACACACACAGTAAATTTGTTCACGTTGAGTTATTTAAGGTGAGTTGCTGACCTACTTGCTCGTGCAGGTTGTTTACGTCTCTCGATACACATCAACTTATTTCACCCTTTGACTTGTGTCTGTTTCTAAAGCTGTCATCTGCTGTGCATGTCGGTGCTGCTGCACATTCGGCCTTTGAATTAGTATTTTTAGAAATTACAGTAGTCTCCATGTCTGTTGACAGGATGCAGCTAATGAACTGGATCTGTACGCGTGTTGCTGCCTTGCAGCAATTTCTTCTTCTTGGAGAATTAAAGAGGTTTTGATTTCTATTCTGGGACGTCTAAATTTCAGCTCAGTGCTGCTCTAAATTTTTGGCTGCAGCAGGATGGATAATTCACTTAGAAGACGAGCCAAGTTGTCGACTGTCCAAACAAGCGATGTGCTCTCATCCAGTCTTTTGGACAGCTAAGTATCGCTTTATATTCAGAGTGTTACTATCTGTGATCATGCAGGTCAAACACACCAATTCACTTTGCCTGACGTTATAAAAAATGGAGTACTGTACCTTGAACTGAACGTATCACAGATCTGACCCTTGTTTCTGGATGCACCGACACATCCACGACCAGCAGAGGCTGCTAACAGACCAGGAAAGGCCCTCAACTGTCCTCTCGCCTCCCGTCTTAATGTGCCATTTCATCAGCTGAAATATAAATATTTATGCCCTGTGATGAAGAGGGATGTTCATGTTGTTAAACTCTTTAGTCAGCATTTTATGTTCTACCTCAGCCTCAGAAATTTAGGGAGTAAATCTGTGCTGAATCACAACAAGCGCTGATCTCATGGCGTAAATCAGTACAGCTTGTATTCACATTGTATCTCCACCCAGCTGGGTTAGCCTGCTGCTCAAGATTACATACTGAACATACATATTGATTTGCAGTTTACCAGAGGAGGAATGCATTTGAATGCACATTTACTTTGTGGAGCTTTTCTGGAGTCGCTGAATCAAACATTGAGAAGTGGAACCCAAAGTGTTCCTGGTGGTTTGAAGGTTCCATCACACCTGTATTTATATATATATATATATGCAAACAATCGGCACATAACTCTGGGCTGCACAGTCAAGTTCTCTCCTTGTTCTATGGCAGAGACTCAAGCGTGCTTTGTTTGCAGCGTTCCTTGAGCTCAACAGGTTTAGTGAGCACAAGCTCCAGTATGTGGAAACCTCCTGTCCAGGATTTAAGGATCACCGTTCTTCCCCTAGGCCCTCGTGCATCAGATTCTGGCTGCAGTTACTACTATAACTAGGACTTGCAGTTGCCAAACGCCCGTTCAACAATCAACAAGAGCCAACTAAAGGGCGGAATCCCTGCGACTTCATTGATCGGGGTCGTGGCAAGATGAATTTAAAACGTATAAAAGCAGAGGGAAAAGAGAGAAGCAGAGGCAGGTTTCTGCCAAATGTGATTGATGCGATTTGTTTCTCAGTGCTTATTTCTGGTTGAGGAGTTCTGCTGACATGCAAGAAAACCTCTGTGGATACAAGTGAAAGGCATCCATCATTTTAAAACTTCAACATTTATGCATCAAAGTGCTGAAAGGGAGTTTTGAATACAGTTTTTTAATCCTTTAAAGTTTACGATATCAAGAAGTCAAGACTTTACTTTTGGACATCCGACTTGTTTTCAACCTCGTACACAAAATTGCCTCGTTGAAGGGTTGTTGGCTGCGATTCCTGTCCTGACATTTGAGAGAATGACAATGCGGCTCACGTTAGAAGAATGAAATATCAAGCATATATTCAACAATGACGGGACGATGTCCCAGGTGAGGTCAAAAACATGGGCAAGAAATGAAAGAAAAGGGAGATGTGGCTCCACAAAGACTACTTACAGATTCAGACGGCGTGTAACACTGCCATCCCATTGTGTGAGAGCAACTTTATACAAACCACTAAGAGGATTTTTCCTCCCTAATTCCTCCCAAAAAAACAACAACTCCTTTGCACATATTCTTAAGGTCTTGCTTGACAATAATAAAACTGGATCTGCCTTAAACCACCTTCCACCTTCGCACCAGCTCCTCTCGAGACTCTGTCAACAACAATAAACCATGTTAAAAAATAAACCAAGACAGCGGCCAAAGAAATGAACCGAAAACATCAGATTTTACACGTTAAATTCCAGTCGGCTGGCTCTCTTTTGTAATTACACTCATTGTTTTGATGGGCCTTTGTTACACCATTGTTATCTGGAAGCAGTGGGTTCAGGTTCAGGTTGAAGGTTGGGGTGCTCTGCACGGAGCATATGGTGACGGAGGCATGTGACCCCCACCCCCCCGGCTCTGCCTTTGAAACTATGCAGCCCTGTACAGTATCTTTTTCCCCCCTTACTGGGACAGCCCATTACTCTCTGTCATCGCCCTAAACAACGGTGTCACCTTACTATTCTTAGTCAAATATGAAAGCATGTTTATTTATGTGTAACGGGACAACAGGACTTTCACTTTGAAGGAAGACGCTGTCACGTCCTGTCTGCCTGTGCGCCGTTAAAAAATGGAGCATTATGAAAAATGAGAAAGAAAGTACTTTGGAAAACACGTCCTGAGGTTTTAAATAAGACGGCGCGCCATGTCGCCACAGTTTGGGGCTAATCACTGAAAACTCATTTTCTCCTAGGCCTGTATGGAGTCAAGCGAGGTGTTTGTTAAGTTGCTGTTGAGTTGAGTCAACCAATTACAAGAATTAACGAGAAACTGGTTTGAATATTTGACTGTTAAAAAAAAGTTTAAAATGGTGAAAAATGGCTCCAAATTCCATAAAACTGAGCCAACAGTGTCTTATATATTGAATTTATCTTATTTTTTAACCATAATGAACTCCAGTTCAGTACATGGGACAAACTAAACAAACATTTTAGGTTATTTCTACAGACACTGTGAATAATTTCTGTAAATATGTTAATTTTTTAAGCATCTTAAAGGTCCAGTGTGTAAGTTTTAGAGTATTTATTGGCAGCAACTGACAAAACAATAATTATTAGTATGTTTTTATTAGTGTATAATCAGCTGAAAATAAGTATTGTTGTCTTATAATGACTTCTTTTGTATCTATCTATCTATATATGGCCTTTCGCTTTTAATAACAAATTAATTATATAATTTTCGCAGCCAGAGTTTTTTCTACATGCTTGGAAGGAAGAGGGCGAGGCGCGGGAGAGAATTCATTTGGCTGCAATCTGCAACTTCGCCACTAGGTGCCACTAAATCCTAACACACACATGCACATACACCGGACCTTTAAGTAATCAGATCTTAGTCAATGAGCCTATAAACCACATCACACACAGATGGTTCTTCATATTAATACAAATATTTCATGAGATTAGGGATCAGGAAAAATATGTTTGAGGTAAAATGGGCCTTACAAACCTTATAATTAGTTTTCAACCATCAAAACATTTCAATATTTTCTATTTTACATGTCTGAATTAAAATGGCATGGCTGATACTTTCTACAGTTCGACGTCCTTATTTGTGGTCGACGGTGCAGCAAAGTCCACTCTCAGAAAAATAGGCGCCACTTTCGCTCGATCAGCAACGTTTCGTTTTTTTCCAGCCGAGGAATATTTGCTGACCTCATGCCAGTTGATGATTATTCGTCCTTTTATTTCACCCGTCTTTGCAAAAACATCCTTAGATCATTTACAAGAGGTTCAGCTGCTGGAAAGCTTTTCACCAGATCTACAAAGCGCTCTCATGTGACTCCAATGTGGATCTCTGGCTCTGCCTGGTCAGGCACCTGTCTGTACTTAATATTACTATATGACCATATCACCATTATGTCTCTAGGGACCTCTATGATTAGGGTGTACCTCATTCCAAACTGAAATCTCAAGGAGACTGTGTCTTTAAAGTCCTGGCTCATTTGGGAAACCTTTAAAAAGAACTCCAGACCCACTTGTTTAGACGCGTATTTATTTAGTTTTATTTCTACTTTACAACTACGCCACAAACATTTATTCTGAAAAAATGAAATCCCTAACCTGTCTGTGGGACATAAAATATATATTTTACACTCAGATTTCAAACTAGGATTTTACCAATTCGGAATCATTTTTCCTTTCTATGATATTTTTATTTATTTATAATATAGTTTTCTGATTACATGAATTCCATATAGCTCCGTCCAACAATGGCGGACGCTCATCTGTATTATGAAAGGCTCATTCTAAGGTCACAAAGACATAAGGACTCTTATTTTCAGGTGATTATACACTTTAAAAAACATAGTTTCATATGTTATATTCTGTAAATCTGACACACCGGACCTTTAAAATGCAGCATTTTGACGAAATACTGCCTGCTGCCGACTTTAATCTCTGCACTGCTGTGTATCAGTCACAGGAAAGCAGCTCTGAAGGTGGAGGGGACCCGCTTCAGTTGGCTTAACGTGCACTTCAGTGAGGCTTAACTAATGCAAGCGTTAAATAACTCCGGTGTCATCCTCGACAGGAGATCACCGGATCATGTAGGACACCTATAGTTAGTCTCCTATATCCACTTTAAATCCACAATACATGAATAATTTCGACCTATTCACGGCGTTTAGTCACGGTATAAGTCGCCGCTGATGAGCTGCGGATGCATCAGAAAGCCTGATTAAAGAGAATTCAGCTTTAAAGTCGAGCAACGTAAAGTTCGAATATACAGCAGATTGAACAGCCCTTCATGAGCTTCCTCTCTGGGGGTATTTTGTTCTCCTTGAACATCTGAATCTCAAGTTGCACTTGCCTTAAATAGCCGTTCTTCAATCTCTGCCTCTCTTTCTGACTTAAGTCCGCTCCCCAAATGAAAGTCTCAAAGAATGTTTATTGTTGTCGCCAAGGTTATGGCAGGAAATGAGCGAGGAATTCAAAACAGGGACGACTGTATGCAGACAGAGAGCTGCTTGAATGCATAATCGAACACTGATTTCAGGTCATGAGGGAGGATAAGGCAACAGTCGTGCTCCCATCACTCACAGATAAACAATATTTTGTCTTTATATACTACGTTAAATAAATCCTCAGCTCGAGCATGCATGTGTATGTCCGTACGGTTCATGATGGGTTGGGAAGTTTAAGGTCAGCGACCTCCTTCCGCTGTCTTTGGCCTTGTTCCGAGGTCTTCCATCCCATAAAACACACCCTGTTGACAGCTACGGATACTGTTGTTGGAGAACAAATGGGATTGTCAGAGCCGGTTGGAACGCCGAGCTGCTGCTGCTACTACTGCTGCTCTATTTTCATTCCTGAGGATCCTTTTGTCTCTCTCATCCTCTTCAGTTAGGGAATGTCTGAAAATGATCGGGGTGGTTAAACAGGGCTAAAAATCATGTTTTGACTTTTTGAGCAAACAAAGCAGGATATTATATAGTTATAGTTGTTTGGACATAGAATAATACTGCAGCACCCTTTATACTAATGTCTCAACCCTGATTTCATGCTTATTAAGTTACTGGAGCAGTAATTTTTAAAAATTTTTATCACACATAAGGAGTGAAATTAGTAGTTGTCATGCTGCTCTCTATGTTTGAACAAAGAGCTACTAAATGAACAGTTATTACCACTGTCACTGTAATGTTTTCACTCTGTGCTGAACATTCATTACATTACATTCAAGCACCAAATTTCGTGGTAGCCAAAAACTGCAGTTCCTCAAACGTCCACTTGAGGCTGGCTCCAGAAGTGAGTCAGACTCCATAAGTCCCCATGTTTCACAGCAGAAATAAACATGTTTACAGCCTGGTACAAAAAACAGTTTTGGTCTCTGTAGCTAATTTCCCCGTTCATGACAACTGTACTGAGGGTGAATTTATATACAACTCACCTGTTCACATTATATTAAGGCTTAAAGTTATGCAGGATTAAGAGCGTGGACGCTTTAAATCACAAGTAGGCACCGTAACAGGCGACTTGTTTTAGCAACCAGGCTTCATTCAGCCAGTCTCAGGTCCATATTTTATACTGTCTATGGCTCCGGTGAGCATAATTTCAGCTTTACTGACTGAAGTTACATTGCAAGCTTGATTACATCCAGTGTGTTTCACTGCAGGCTTAAGTAAAGACATCTAAGATATTGATATTTCAGAATTAATTGACAACTTTCCTGTTGTGTACACTATCAAACCGTAACTTTATAGCCTGACGTCCCTTAAAATTGTCACTACATTTCTACGACTTGCAACCTGGAGCACGACGAGCAAAATGACTGCCATATGAATATGGTCCATAAGTCCCCATGTTCAAATGTTCAAAACTTCACAGCAGAAATAAACATGTTTACAGCCTGGTACAAAAAACAGTTTTGGTCTCTGTAGCTAATTTCCCCGTTCATGACAACTGTACTGAGGGTGAATTTATATACAACTCACCTGTTCACATTATATTAAGGCTTAAAGTTATGCAGGAATAAGAGCGTGGACGCTTTGATTGACAGGAAGGTGCCATTACAGGTAGGCTGGACTTAATTCAGCTCGTTTTAGGTCCGCTGATGTTGCACGTCTTTGCCCATTTTTAGATTAGCCTGGAGACGTTAAGAAGCAAGAGAGCCAACATGGCAACGGCAACAGCCTGAGCTCAAACGAGTCTTTAGAAACCCGTGCGCTCTCCATTTCATTATATATGATACATTTGTACTATTTAAAGTCCAGTGTGTGAGATTCAGGGGGCTCTTTTTACAGAGTATCACCTAAAACTGTGAATTTTTATGTTTTTGTACAATGAGCCTTTCATATCTACAGACACGGGTCACCTTTTTATGGCTGTGTCTAGGCGGTAACCTTAGATTGTAAGATTTGTACCTTTGGTTAGCTTCTTATTTTAATTCAAACCATGATATTTTACTTAACCAGCTCTGATACATTCATTCATACATGATAATATACCACTTGACTTCTTGTTTGTTGCTCTTTAAAACAACAAATTTGGTCTCTTCAATCCGGCAACACAAGAATCGCACCGGGTCACCATCTTAGACACGAACCACCAACTGAACTGGTTCCAGATCGGACCTTTCATGCTCTTCATCCATTTCGTGGCCATCAGAGTTTCTCCTTCACACTATAGGGAGCAGAGGGTGAGGCGAGGGGTTGCAGTTGACAGCTGCAGATGCTGCTAAATCCTACACACTGGCCCTTTAAGTGAAGGTGACAGTCGGCTAGGGAGGGAAAAAAAAAATGACTATGTTCAATGTTCATGTGTCGTTTTTGTCCCCTGTAAAATGATCCATGGAGCACACAAACATTTTGATGTATCTATTCCTTCCTACAGGAAAAAAAAATATAAATATGGGGCATGGAAAAAAAAAATTCATGCTCCATCCAGCAGAAAGAAATATACCTCACCCCTCTTTCTTTTCTGATCATCCCCCTCTAATCATTTAGAAAAACATCTAACACGTCGGGTTTCCACAGGAAACATACCTGCAGCATCACTCGTCTGATTATCGTCAGTCGAGTTTATTAATGTTCTGGCTCCGGGTCCTCATGAGTTAATCAGCTGGCAGAGGCCGGATTTTTCTTTATGGCTCTGCACCGCTTTTACCCCTCATGGTGTCTTCCTTCTCCTCCTCAACGCTCCTGCCAAGGTTTCAAGTGACAGCTATTCTGTCGCTCTCTTCCTTCCTTGTTCCACTTGTATTAAGGGGTGAGGGGGTGGGCAATGGAGGGACTGGTAGTGGTAATGTGTGTGTGTGTGTTTGGGGTGTGTGTGTGTGTTGAGGTGATAAAAAGGGATGAAGGATGAAGCGCAGGCAGATCCGCAGACAAGGAAAGGAGGAAGACGCTTTCAGAGGAATCACTGTAAACAGACAGAGACATGCCTGAGCCCCAGAAGCCAGGTAAGAAGGTCCGACCTGTAGGAAGCTGGAGCAGATGTTAAACAAACAAAATTTTAAAGCATTCTTGAATTTTTTTTTTTTTTGGGCTGAAGCTGCATCATTGCATCATGATCCAGCCGGTCCTGTGGTCAGAAGTTACCTCTGATATAGTCGAGATATTTTTTAATATGTGTTTCATGAGTTGGCATGTGAATGAAAGCTGTTAAACACGAGCATCACTCTGTAATCTGTGGCATGAGGTTTAGCTTTCATAAGCTACAAGCTGACATCCTTATAAATCCACTTTCTGTTAACAAAGATACCGGCATGTGTTTTTCAAGAGTAGAAATATTCTATGTTTGGTTTTTAATGTCCACTTTTATTCGATCTGAACATCTCGTCATCAAAAAGATTCAGGACTAAAGTAATGGAATGAGAAAACGAGGCCGACAATTGGAGCAATGATGGATCTTTGTATCTTTTTGCGTGAGGAGGCTCGAGGTTCATTCAGCCGAGAAAAACAGGAATAGTGAAATGATGAAAAAGGAAAAATTGCTATGTTTACAGTATTGTCAGTTCAAGGCTTTAATCGAAGGGATGAGTT
Source organism: Collichthys lucidus (assembly GCA_004119915.2). Classification (NCBI taxonomy): domain Eukaryota; kingdom Metazoa; phylum Chordata; class Actinopteri; family Sciaenidae; genus Collichthys; species Collichthys lucidus. Next base: position 5,144,765 of record CM014100.1, on the reverse strand, counting down.
TCTACGTTTAATTATTTTATTGCCATTATATTTTATAAAAAAAGACCGGAAACAAAATGAACCCGGTGACCCAAACTGTTACCTGAAGTGATGTAAGTGTTCTACGAATATTACATGACATTAAAATTTGGAATGAAAAACAAGGTCAGGGGAAGAAGAAGAAGAAACACTCCATCTCTCTCCATCACTGTCGTTTCAGCACCGACCGCACGCGTGACATTCCTGCAGCGTTACCGGACCATATATGCAGGCTAACATTTAATAACCTCCGCACCCAGACGTTAACAGACATTGATACAACGCCTCAATATGTGCTATTAAAACAGGAGTCATAATATTTGCATCAGTCATGGGATCTTGAAATGTGCCCCCCCCTGCTCCTGCTCCCTTTTGTCAACAGTGACCTCGAAGCAGCGTAAATCAGCTGCTCGCCTGTAACCTGAGAGCTGAATGCATGCAGGAGGTGAGGAGAGGAGGTGAGGAGGGAAGGAGGTAAAAGAGAGAGAGAGATGAACGGGATGATTTGTTAAAGGAGACCTCTGTAACTACCTTGTGTTGTATCTCTGCACCTCAGACACCTAATCCATCTGACCCTGATTGCCTCCCTCATTCTGCTACGCCATCTCCTCCGTCAACGTTCACAGTATCGCTGTTATTGTGTAAAAAAAGTCAGAGCTGCTTTTTTTTTTGTGGCGGATTTCAGTCGAGGTATCACATTTTCTGTTGTGGAGTGATAAAAATTCATTTTGAAAAAAGTTTGAAATACATTTCGCTGAAAAACAGAAGGTATCTTTTTAATAGTTGCTTCAAAAATGTGGACATTTGGAGACACGTCGTCAGTCGAGGTGTCTCATTCTGCTGATGTAAAGTCACTGATTTCTTATTCCTATAGAGTTATTTTAAATTGTATTGGATAAAATGAAAAATACTAAAAAACAGAAGGTGTCGTCCCACTCTGCTTTAAAGTTCAGACATTTGGCGCACGGCAGCGTTGACCTGTAATCGAATATCTTGATGAGATCATTCGATAGAACTAAAACCTCCTCAGAGGAGTTTATACCCTTTCCCATTTTATTCTCCATCATGCAGTAATTCCATCCCTACATTTCATTATATCCCACCAATGTGTCGCCAATCCAGCGTCCTGACATCACGCGTATCGTGTTCCCATCACCACATTACTCGCTTCTCTCTGGCTTCTTGTTCTTGTGTTTCCTTCCACCCATCCCAAATTGTTGCCCCCTGTCTTGAACTTCATTTCAACCGCTCCATCTCAGCCCCTCTTGCCCCTGTCCATCAGCTGGTTACAGCTCGTGTGACTCCCCTCTGTCCCCAAGGCGTCTTCGCTCGCCACGGTTAAGCGCCGTCCCAGGGACTTAAGGAGTCACGGGGATCTGGAGGACGCACGCATCGTAATTAACAGCCACGAGAATAGTTCCTGAGCGGAGGAGCGTTGGCTTTGGCCTTGTGGAGTAATGACGCCACTGGGAATACAGGGGTGTGTCCACTTTAGTTAGCCTCTATCTGACCCATTTGGAAAAACCAAACGAGCCGGATCATTGTTTCTCTCAACAGCTCTGACTTGTTTTGTCTGATGAACCAGTGCGCTCTTAAAAAACGAGCCAGTTACAGAATAATTAGACCCCGTGCACCAGTGTTGATGCTGATAGTTGCAGGGTGCCAGGGTGGCGGATCACTGGCACCGCTCCACTGCTGAGCCTGTGCAGAAATAACAGCCCGATTTTTTAATTACCAGTAATACAGCCAGAGGCCGGCATTTCTGCCCAAACATCCCCTCCTCTCAAACACCACCCAGTTTTAGGATGGTGCACAGAATACACTCTGCACAAAGCTGTCTAGTTCTTGACGGGGTACGACTCATTTGCTGTGAATTTTGAGTAAATTAAGACATTTTTCATTCATAGATTAACTCTGTCTTCTTTCTGGCTCTTTCCCTTCTTATCACTGGAGGCACAATATGTTTGCAAATCACAAATTATGAGCCGTACTTTCTGTTTTTTTTGCCAGCAGGTGTCTTTGGTTGGTAGCGTGGATAACTTAAAATAAGTCAGTCTGGGGATCGGGGATAGTTAGGCCAGTTTTCATTTTAGCGGGTTCACAAAAAAATATTTTATATCTAAAAAGTTCCAGGCTGATTTCACGTTTCACCTGTGAACCAGCTGCACCTAACAGCAAAAATACTGGCTTATAATTTGTGTTTTTCACCATAGGTGGACGTATTGGACGCGGTTGTGCTCCAGGTTGCAAGTTGTAGAAATGTAGTGAAAATTTTAAGGGACGTCAGGCTATAAAGTTACGGTTTGATAGTGTACACGACTGGAAAGGTGTGAATTCATTCTGAAATATCAATATCTTAGATGTCTTTACTTAAGCCTGCAGTAAAATAAACTGGATATAATCAAGCTTGCAATGTAACTTAAGTCAGTAACGCTGAAATCATGCTCACCGGAGCCATAGACAGTATAAAGACTGGCTGAATGAAGCCTGGTTGCTCAAACAAGTCGCCTGTAACGGTGCCTACTTGTGATTTAAAGCGTCCACACTCTTAATCCTGCATAACTTTAAGCCTTAATATAATGTGAACAGGTGAGTTGTATATAAATTCACCCTCAGTACAGTTGTCATGAACAGGGAAATTAGCTACAGAGACCAAAACTGTTTTTTGTACCAGGCTGTAAACATGTTTATTTCTGCTGTGAAACATGGGGACTTATGGAGACTGACTCACTGCTGGAGCCAGCCTCTAGTGGACGTTAGAGGAACTGCAGCTTTTTGTATGTAATGTTCATACAGGCTCTGAAAACTTTAGCAGTGAGTGATTTATACATTTCCTGTTATATTGTGTAACACGCTGTTGAGTGCGGGCAGATTTAAGAGACCGCAGTGAATGTGAGCGATGTCTCAGTGAGGACACGTCAAACCGTCCTGAAGAGAAGTATCGAGTGCCGCCACATTAAGAAGCTGCAGCACTTTATGCTGCTTTTACGCTTTCTTTGTAACGTGAAACTGTATCCGTGAAACCGAAGCCCGCCGGGCATCTCCGAGTCTGTCTTCTGGTTTTTGGAGAGTAACAGTTGTTTAGCGGGAAGGTTAAACTGTCGTCCCGTGTCGCGTCACCTCATACCGAGGCCATCATCGAGTTCCCGCAGGTATGCACGCGCCGCATGATAGATTACAGACAGATGCAGGGAAGCCACCATGTGCCATGAGGTCCTACAAAGAGCGTGAAACGTTAACCCTGATATTTCATTAACAAAGACCCCTGCAAACACAACCCAAACACAGAGCGCTGTGCAGAGTTTACTCCTTATTCCACGAGCTTCCTCTGTCATCCAAGAGAGAGAGAGGCCTTGGCCCATTTGGAGCTGTGGCTGTGTGTTGATGCGAGTCGGAAGACAAAGGAAACGAATGGAAAGCTGAAGTGGATGACAGCTTAATACGGCGTTTAGAGACGTTTTTGTTTAGCGAACGCCGCAGATTCCTCATCCCTAAATTAGAGTTGCATTTAGCGATTGTTTCCCCGCTTCATTCACATAATAGCAGTTCATTCACATCCTCAGGAAAGTTTTACAGCGGCGCCACGAAATCTAATCTTCGCTCCGGCGTCCCCTCTTTATTCTTCCCTCCAAATCCTTTTCTTTCTCCTCTGTTGTTCATCCGTAAATCTTCATCCTCACGTGTGGCGGCGAGAGAGAGAGACACTGGTGGAATCTCCAAACAAGTCATAATTCGTATCATCATCTCTATAACCACCCAGCGTTATATATACGGCCGTCCCATCCTTCGCATTCCCCCCACGGGCTCGCGTGTTTAATCCCTCCGTCCTCAGCCACAACAGGCTTAATGCATGACAGCATGCACGCAGACTAAATAACACAGGAATGTCAGCACCTTTAAAGGTTTATCAGCTCGTCTCAGCGGGAGCAACATTATTATTGACCTTTTTCTCTGTGGAAAGGTCTCCGCAGGGTTCACGGTGCAGATGGAGACGAAACGGCAAAGCGTCATGTAAATGTTGGATTGGATTCCTCCTGCAGAAATAAACTGAATATTTATTTATTTTAAAAATCCAATCCAAGCGACAACAGCAGATCTTAGACAGTTTGGACTGGTTGATTATTTTCTGGATTCATTGATGCATCGTTTGGTCTGTAAATTTCACAATTGCCCAGAGACAAACACCGAGTTTAATATCAGAGAAAAACAGCAAATAATCGCATTTAAGAGGCTGAGAGGAATCAATACGGGGGCGTTGATTTGCAAACAGTTTGGCATTGCAATTCACTCTCTATTGATCAATTGCCTGAATGTTTCAGATATTTTCATAAGCAGCAGTTATGATATGAAGCTGTGTGACAAATCTGACCGATCGCTGCAGCTTCTTCACCTCATCTGTCCTCCACATACCCGTCACTGTGCAGCTTTAATTATTATTATTCATATTTCTGTTCTATTATTAGTAAAAACGTTTGAATCCACTCAGGACAGACTAAACAACCTGCTTGTAAATGTGATTGTCTTCTCGGCATCTCTAACGAGTTCTCACGGGGCTTCATAAGAAAAGAAATCTGTTAAAATATTTAAAGTATTAAAAATATGCTCGTTTACTAGCTGAAGCTCGGCCCCCCCTCTCTCCTAAAAAAAAACTAGGCCATCCAAATATGCGAACACGTCTCCGACTGCTTTCCCGGTCAGTGTGTGCAAAGCTCTTACAGTTACAGAAACACTGTGTCGGATAAGCAGCTTCCCCGACACGTTTCATTTGCATGTGAAAAGCTACAGCCGAGATGAAAATTGACATTTGGTCAATCTAAAGCAAACAGCTGCCGGAAGGTAGTCGCAGTACGTCTGTTATGTCCTGTATGCAAATCAGGGTGGAATAAAATCCAACTTGGAAACTGGTTTCTGGGAAAATGAATCCGTCCTCTGATAGTTTTATTTCTTATCTTATCTCATGTGTCGGCTAAGTGACTTGTTGGATGACCAACAGATTTTTTTTACATCATATAATATGTATAACTATGTTTTATTTAGTGTTTAATCACCAGAAAATAAGAATTATTACACGTGTGTTACCTTAGAATTATTAAAACCAGCAAAATGCTGCATTTTAAAGGTCCGGGGGGCTCTATTTAAAGCCATATTGAATTTTTGTAATCAGATAACTATATCTTATAAAATAAATTATTATGGATTGAAAAATGATGTTTTGTGGTGACGTATATGACACGCCTCCCCTACCTGATGGGCGGCGATCTTTGTGGAGTACTTTATTAAAACATGTGTCAGTAACTCTGCACCGCGACCTCAGCTATCCCAAGGACCAGAAACAAAGGATCAGCCAACACAGACATGTTGAACCGCCATGTTTCCACAGCAGAGTGGACAAACTAAACACGACTCTCGATAGGGCCTCCGTATTTTCTATAGGAAGGAGACTCCACCCGGTCCTTTGGCAAAATCTCAAGCCAGCCCAGTCTCGTCAATCGTTAATCTCGTCAATATGACCGTCTCGTCAATCGTGCATGGCTTCTTAGACTTTGCTCTTAGCTTGGCAACGAGGCAGCGAGCCATCATCACTTACTTAAAATACTCGGGCCTCCTGCAGGTTGCCTTCTTTTGAAACCACTGCTTGAATCTGACGATTTCATAGCACATGCCAGCCGTGATGAGATGAAGAGGGGACGACGGATCCCCACGTAAAGATGACAAACTGCACGACACATAGCTCATTATGATCGTAGCAGTCAGTCGTGGTCATCGTACTGTCGGTTCTTCGTGTTGCTGCTGGCCGCAACTACGACCAAGTTGATGGCGAGTTATCTTTCATTTCGCTTTGCGTGCATTGTGCATGGTAATGAAACGAGACACCGCTGAGGTAGCTGACCTGTATTTTGAATTTGAGGTGAATTTAAGGATCTGCTATATTCTGACGTCAGCCCCGGTTTTAGAAATCCTGTTTAAGGCGGCGTGTTTTTCAGCTGCTATGCGGATATTATTTCTTGATATGACAATTTCAACCTTGACACTTACTGGGATTACAGGAATATCTGCCCTCTGACGTCGGCCATTACTAATCTGCGTGTCAAGCTGCTATTTAATCGTCCTCTGAATTTATCCCCCTCGCCTTCTCCACCTACAAGGAGCTGACGCACTATCCGGTACATGATGCAGCTGTAAGTCAGGTCATCAAGGCTGTCAAATTAACTCTCAAATGATTGAGTGATAGGGAGGCTTAAGTGTACCCTGATTCTGCCGACAGCATCGCTCCTCGTCCTCGTAAAACGGTGAAACTCCATCAGTCACGCTCTGCACCCCCAGCCAAGAGCCAATAATACCATTGATACTCATCCACACATTCAGGTTTATAAATAGATTGTTTGCATATTAATCTCCTCTTCATTCTCTACTGCCAATATTCCCCTTTTTGAGTTGAATATTATGCAAATATAAAAACAGATCTCGGTCACACCGTCATGTGGTTTAAGTACAGTAGCCACGTGCGATCACGCGGCGTAATAATGGAATGAGTTTTGCTTTTAAAGTGGGATTAAGGTGCTTTTAAGGCACTGAGGGATTCCCTGCTGAATATGCGTATAAATTGGACCGGATTGCAATTTTTTAGTTACTAAAAACATCACTCTGAAGAGGAGCTGCTGTTAAAGCAGGAGGGATCTGATTGGTTGAGTTTCAATCTAAGGAGGAGGAGGAGGAGGAGGAGGAGGAGGAGGCAGCTCTGAAGTTCATTATTCAATTTTAAATTAAATTCCATAATTAAAATATGCAAATCCATCCAGCTTATGGCTAAATTGTTTGTACCAAGATGGCTCGGGCTTAAAGGGCCATTCCAGCTATTTGGTATTGCACTTCAGTTCATGTTCAGGTTCAGGGACGGGCTGTCCGTGTAAAAATATTCTGTCTCTGAGCCCGAGCCAAGATAACCCCGATGACACTTCTTTCAAATGTTCCAAAGATATTTTACAAACTCAACACTAAGCTTGCAGTGTAAAATTTGGCAGATTAACCATTTAAAAGATAATTTCTTTTTTCGTCTGCAAATCAATTCCAACATCCCAAAGTTGATTCTAAACTTTTATGGAACGTGAACACAGACCGTGTTTGACGGTTTTGTCCTGATGTTGTGCGACGACTTCAGCTGCACAGATGTTTCTTTCTTGTGCGGTTGAAACAGATTTCAGATTTTTTTTTTTTTGCCATCTGCTGACAAATAACATCTAAAGGGAAATACACTGTACGGCTCATGAGCAGCGTTCTGAGAAAAATCCTGCAGGTTTTTCTGCTCTAGAATTTGAGGTTTAAATTAAACCTTTCACCTCTAAAGCTACAACCTGCAGCTTGTTGGATCTGCATGCGTAACATGAGCTTATAGTTTCACCTGTGACAGACACGCCTGTCCGGGTGTTGGAGGCGCTGTGTAAAGGAGCACCAGTATAAGCAGCTGGAATATGTTACGACCAATTGGCAGTTGTGGAGACGGCGTGGGCCCCAGTCTGTAGTTAACACTTCTGCTGTTGCCATAGCTCACGGTTGTAGACATGCTTAAGTGACTTAATGCATTCAGTCCTCCAACATCGATATCCAGAAAAAACTAAACTACTTAAGAGATCCAGCATCGAAACACTCAAACAAATATGACATGAGCAATCTGCGCCCTTCTCGGCTTTGTTCAGCGACAAGAGAGAAAGATTCAAGATTCAAATGTTTGGCTTGGCTCCTTTGGCTTAACCGACACGAACAAGCCGTTCACAGTGGAGGAAATGTCAGGAGAGATTAACGAAGCACATGCCACAGAGGTTACGCCTCTGAAGGAAGACGGGGAGACAGAGAGGGAGAGCGAGAGTGCAGAGGAAGTGTTGCCGATCTTTGTTTTCCTGTAAGATACTTCACGAAAAACATCGTACAGGTTGCTCTCATTGTAATGAGGCACTTGATGATGTAGTGAAAACTCCAGAAATCCAGCGAGAATGATTGACAACCTTATTTAGGGAAGCATGAATCTGTCGACGAGGACTCTGATATTCTGAGGAGTTCATGTTTGACGGAGCTTTCACTGCAGCCGCAACGCGACCCATCGGCCATCGTCATCAGGTGGTTTTAGCAGCTTTTTAAAAAGTTATCTGCTGGCATCACCCAACTGGAAACCTTTTCGATTTCTTTAGATTTAGGTGGCAGCAGATGTTTTAATACAGTCTGTGGCATGGGCGGACTGGGACAAAAAATCGGCCCTGGCATTTTGGACCAGAGCAGCCAACTACCCCCTCAAGGCGAACTTTTTTCTTGTGCGCCATAGATGCGCCATGCGCCCTCGCCTAACCAGCCCTCCCCCCGCTCCTGCACGGCCCACATTGCCCATCGCTAAGCCCAAGAGTGTGTTTGGGGTGTGTGATCTACTCGTTAAATATATATATCGGGACTTGTTGGCCCACCGGGCAAATGCACGGTATGCCAGATTGCCAGTCCGTCCCTGGTCTGTGGTCACACCAGAGGCACCGAACCATCGGCAAAATCGTCATTAGCTGATGTGTTCATGACACATAACAGCGAGGAAACATAACACCATATCTGTTGGTTTTTGTGGGTGTTATTGGCGAAAACTAAAACTTCAATGTGTGTCCAGAGTTTGGATGAATCTAGCCCAGAGTTAAAGCAAATTCTATTGAAGATTTAACCGAAATACAAAAACATACAAAGGGCTTATTGACATGAAATGTGCAGAGATGGTGGAGTGATGAGCTGCCATGTAGCAGGGTACATCAGCTGTTAGCTGTTAGCACCTCTCCGGCTTCATGCTGCCAAGCTGAACTCAGACGGACTGAGCTACACCGAGGAGATACTCGTATAAAAACATTAGTGGGAAACTTTTCAAGAACAAGGATCATAAATAATGGACGATACGTGCCAGTACAATATGCTTTGTATTAACCATAGATCACTTGTATGTAAAAGGGGGTCACTCGTCGTGATGAGGCCCCTCGGTTCACTCTCACTGCTCTCATAACTTTGCTTCAAGTAGCAGCAGGTGCAGAAGCTCTAAAAACCCACTTTATGCTACCTGCCCGACAGTAGACTGACAAAATCAGCGACAGTCTGGCGGATAGGGTGAAGAATTTAGCAGCTTAAGAGACGGATCATTTACCCGGGAGCTCGGAAAGAGACGAACACTGACTTCCGTTCACGAGACGAGTGATAATGTTGCTGCCCGACGCGTGAATACTGTTTTCAACATATCAACTTAAAAGGTTTTCTGCCTAAAAGAAAATCTGGTTAGGTTCGTTTTATATTATGACTAATTAAACAATCAAACTAGAGCAAAACTGTGAATAAAATATGCATAACCTGGTAATCCAATATATACGGTATCAGGAACAGTCCAGTGGCTGCTTATATCCTAAGCACCTTTTAGATTTCAGGATACATACATCTTTTAGTATCTGTGGTTGGAGTCCGGGCAGTGTTAGTGCTCTGCTCTGCTAACTTTGGTATTATAACTTAATCTCAATCAGTTTATGGCCAGAGAGCCGTATTGTATGGCATTAAAGCCCTCGAGTTTAAAACGATATTAGTGCTAAGCTTTTGGCAATAAAAACGGTCTAAAATTACGGCGCACAGAGCATCAAGTATTTAAAGGAAGCATCGACAGCGACACGGTCAGCGAAAACTGAAAACTAAACTCCTCTTTCAGGGAGCATCTCACATGATATTTGTTAAATATAAACGGTGTGTGTCTCATCGCCCCCGGCCCAAGAACCCAATCCTCAGGCTCTTAGCGTGAGGCTCCGTGCCATCCTTGACCTCCGTTGGCTCGGCTCATTCTTCTTCTCTCTCCTCCCCGTTTTTAGTTTCCACCTCTTCGCTCTCCACCTTGCTTAACTCCTTTTTTTTCTTCAGAGGAAGAAAGCGGAATCAGATTAAAGTAGGACAAAGAAGTGGTGGGACACAAAAAAAGTGCTGAGAGTAGGGATTTGCATTAGGTGAAAAGGAAGAAGGAATGGAGACCGCGAGAGACATTATCCGTTTAACAGATACCTGGAAGACGTCGACGGAGAGTGAAATTATCTAGAGAAGCGTCGATGAAGCGTGGATGGCGTTAAGAGACGGATCTGCACAGACGGCGTTCATCGGATTCGAGTGGGTTCGAGCGTTGGAGTTATCCGGGTTGTGACTGTGGTCAGGCCTCTGATAGAGGAAGAAGAAACAGGTCACTCAGGGATAATTAGAGGAAAAATACTTTTTTTTAAAAAGCTGCACTTATCAAGCTGAAATCACAAAGTGAAGCTACAGCAGAGAACCACGTCACACCTACACTAATTGAGATGCTGTAGATTTGCCCTCTATTTAAATAGGAAGATTGAAATAATGAAACTTTCAGTTGTTCTAGTCGGATTGTAACTTCTCATCGTTCCCTAACATACTGCAGCATGGACAGCTTCGGTGCAGACTTAAATACATTGCAAACTAACATTCGTGTTCCTCGGAGGATAAACCCTGCTGATGTTGCTGACTCTTCCTCTACCACCACCAGCAGATCGACACTCTGTGGATGAAACTAACTTTTACTATACAGTGGTCCCTCGTTTATCGCGGGGGATACGTTCTAAAAATAACCCGCAATAAACGAAATCCGCGGGAATAAGTTTTACAATTATTCTACATGTTTTAAAGCCGTAAAACCCCCTAACCACACACGTTTATACAGCTTATTACATGCATTTTGTACAGTACTCCCTTAAACAGGACGCATAAAACATGCACCCTCATACTGTACAGTACGCTGTAAAAAAAAAGCTGCAAAATTACACAAAAAAAATCTGCGAAACAGCGAGTCCGCAAAAAATGAACCGTGTTATAGCGAGGGACGACTGTACTACAAACTATTGGTACAAACATTAATAGTGACTCGGGAATCAATCCTAATTTATTTGGTATGACAAGGATCTTTTAAATTCAAGGTCAAAACATTGAGCAATTTTACCACCCAGCTCAGGTTCTAGCACAACACAAACTTCGCCCCCATGTCAGCATTACCCTGAGCCCTGGCCACGTAAAAAAAACTCCTCCTCTTTTTCCCGGTGGTCTAAGTTCACAGTATGAGCAGCTCAGCTAACAGACTGAGCTAACAGCAGCTACAGTTTACTTCACTGTCCATCAGGAAACTCTGTAAATCACAGAGAGTTGAGGCGGACGAAGGGAAACCAGAAAACTGCATAAAAACAGACAGAGACACCGTTGACCTGGTTACAAGTCAGCGTAGCATCAGCGTGATTTAAAATCTGTTAGTTTATGAGAGAAAAAGGAGGAAGATGGACTCACCATTGTTTGACTCTTCTTGTATTTTACATCACCCTCCAGTCTTTGTTATTTCTGGATATTCAAATGAACACTTACCTCTCTCATTGCCGCTTGAATCCGCCAACATAAAAATGAACCTCGAACAGCTTTAAATATTTTCACCGTGCGGTATTTTTAAAAAATAATTTGCATTTCGGTCATCTGCATAAAACTCTCTCACCTGGGACACACGGAAAAGTCTGAAGCATTTGCAGAGACGCACAACTTCACTGTAAACTGTTTACATGGGGGAGAAAAGAGGTAATAATGAGCGGAGAGAAGATTATAAATTAGATCCTGATCGCTGTGTAATCAGGAGGCGGCAGTGACACCGTCTACAAATGAATTTGTGGAAACTCGATTTACGATGCCGCTGGAAGTATTAGAGGCAGATGCACAGCGATTGCTGAAAACCTTTTGGTCTTTGCAGGGAGACAGCACCCGCCGCAGGCTAAATAGATCTTATATCTCATGTAAAGAAAAAAAGTCTGTCAGTTGGAATATGAATTATCTCTCGTGAAATTAGCAAGTCTAATCTCCTCTTGCTCTCCAAGGTTGTGCGACCCAAAATATTTGTTTTATTCATACATTGTTTCAAAGAGCTTTACAGACTGCGGTGACAGCTTCAATCAGCGCCTCACACGTATCGCTCCTAAGCTGGAAAAACAGTCAAATCAGAGTCTCGAATGTTGACGCCGGCCAACCAGAACTCTCATTTTTAGATCTTATATTGCCGTGCAGCCGCTCCACTGACAATAAATGAGGCTCTAACTGAGCATTCATGGGGCTTTTACACCTAAACAAGCTTTGTATAACCCATTTGTGACATTTAACGCACCGGTTGTCTCAAGGTGACGGCTGTTTCTTAAAAAACAACCCCCCCCCTTCCTGTGTTCTGCTATGTCACGGTGGTAAAACAAGAAACTCCTGCGTAATGTGAAATTGAGTGACTGTCTTCACTCTGATTTACAGTAAGAGGGGCAGCAGAGACGCTCCAGCTGGAACCTAAAGAAAGTTTCTTTACTGCCTGGCGGTGCATCGCGGATCCCCTCTGGGATCGAAGTGCTGAGAGAGACATTAACAGATCGCTGCTTGAATAACAAACCTTATCCAAAATAGAAGTGTTGCCCCCTCCACCGGTATGATGGTGTGCCAGCTCTGAGCACGAGCGCTGTGTGCCAAGGCCGAACCTTGATATCTTAGACCCGCTGTTAAGACTCATGGAACACTCCACCGCTCTGCGGTTGCCAGTTGCGTTGCCAGTTGTGGCTTGTTGTTAGTGGTTTGGAGAAATGATAGCTGTCAGGATGAAACTCTCATTCATTTCTGTTGCCGGGGGCCTCTTTTATTCAACAGCACCTCCCTCAGCGGAGTAAAGCACTGAAACCTTTCAAACCGGGACCCTTAACGAGGGCGCAGACCTGTGAAATTATCGAATAGATGGTTAAGACGTGAATGCTGCCTGACGTTGAATCATCGTCGTCGCAGCTGCGTGCTTTAGTTTGTTCTGGCAGACAGAAATTCACGCCTAATCTGCCATCTCATTAGACACCCTTGAGCTTCTAAAGTAACCTAGATCTGGGATCCTGGAACTTTGATGTACTTATCCGATCAAAAGCATTTTTTGTCTTGAGGCCGCCCCCTTTTAGAAATTCTTTTTTTTTTTAAGCCCAATTATTCCTCTTGATCGCTGAAAAATGCACTTATATTTATCTCCGGCTCATGTTTCTGTAAACTGTGCCTCGTTTTGAATCATCGTGTCGAAATCCAATATTCCCTCTCTCTCTTTTTTTTTTTCTTGCCTGGAGGCAAACCCTACAGAAATCAAGAGCAACGAGGTTTGCCCTGATGTAGTTTCCCCGTGCGGGTGCTTGTGAATTTGTGTTTATGTTATTAAAACAGTTTAATTGATGCAGTTCTATGTATTAATAAAGGAGTGCTCGTCTGCTGGGCACCTCCTCATATAAACTGAAAGCACCGTGTCAGAATATTTACACATGATGCATCACACGGACTGATGTGATGTGATGTGATGTGAAGTGAAGTGAAGTGCCCCCCCGGTGCTGGATCGTCTCCGGAGGATTCAGATCACAGTGAAACAGTTTACCAAGTCCCACATTTTGAAAGCAGTGACTATGCTGCTGCTGTTGTACGATATGAAATAATGAGGATGTACAAATTAATTTACATAATTGTTGTTTAATTGCAGCAGCCGCGGGCGATAAGGCTGCAGCAGCCCCTGCTGGTTAGAGCCTCCATGACATCTAATCTGAGCCTCGCAAGCCGTGCTCCAGAAATCCAATTTATTTTTGACTTACGCGTACAGTAATCAGCTGTTAGACGTTTAAACTGCAATAACCAGTGGAAAACAAATATTTTAACGAATGCTCCTTGTGAAGATTGTTTCGTTTTCTCATCAAATTTTCCTCTTCTCTCTCCTTTGCAGACAAGAAGGGTAAGAAAAACACGCTGCATTCAGTGTTTTGTTTGTCTGTGTGTGCCATAGATGCAACTCCTCCTCATCATCATCATCCTCATCCTCAATATAATGTGTCTTTCCCCTCATTCAGAGAAGCCAGCAGACGAGGAGGGTAAGACTCGCAGATGAAACAAACACAGAAGCGGTTTCGAACTTCTGTGGTGATGGGACTGAGTGTGTGTGATGCATGAGGCTGAACACACACACACACACACACATGCATATTATATCTATATATACACATATACATACATAATATGATTTTATTAGCACCGACGACCTGCTATGAGTTTATTTTAGGCACCAGAGATGTTAATTAAAAATAGGTGTTAGGGAGCAAAATAGAAGGTGTTTAATTTATGGGTCACACGGTATGTATGAGTGTGTGTGTGTGTGTGTGTGTGTGTGTGTGACTTTACTCTTTTAGCCCGGGTACACTTAAATCTGCAAATCCATACAGCACATGCAAATGAATCTTTCATATTTGTCCTTCAGCTTCCGTCGTAAAAGCGTCTCGTTAGCAGCGTTAGCACTCCTTGTGTAAACCTTATGGGTGCTGACTACAGCTGCGGCCCACAATGCAGTCCTCGTTTACAATAATTAGTGCAGATTAAAAGAAGCTGTTCATCATATTGAGACGACGTGGTATCCACAGGAATATTTAAAGAAACTAAAATATATTTTTTAAAAGATTTTTTTGGTTTCTTTCCACAATTAAAGATGCAGTTTCTTTGTAGCGTCGTCATTTTGGCAACATACACACTACTAGTACCCTCGATGCACCAATGAACCAATGAAATGCCTGTTTTTTAGAGCAAAGGTGATTGGTGGCCTGTTTTTTGGCACTTTGGCTTCATTTCCAAGTTGGCGCTTGGATAAAAGTGATAAAAACATGGGAGGAAGAGGTCTGGGTTAAAAAATACCTTTGAGAAATGACATTATGTGTAATTTTAAAGTCTTGTGTGATGGAGAAACTCATTTAAATAAATACACAGGTGAGCTCAGGTGTGTTACTTTATTTAAATGTAGAGAAATATCTAACTTTTTATTTAAAACCTGTTTGGAAACAGTTTTTGTTGTGAAGAAATTATGAAATTTGGTCTTTATTATAGGTAATATAATGCAGATATAGTGCTCAAGGTGTTTTTACACTACATGTCTCATTCACCCATTCACCAGTGTTGGGAAGTTCGAGTCTTTTTACTGATTCAGATCACTGACTCTCGAACGGTAAATTGAACAAATCTTTTTTTTAACTAGTGCAGTAGCCCTCATGTGGCCGATGTAAACGTGACAGATGATCAAAAGACCGATCCGTATGAACGAACCGCCGTGCGTACTGCTCGTCACATGACAAATGAACAAGAGACTCAAACTTAAGGGACGCACAGTCAAGTCGTGAACTAATCATTTCTGTTTCTTGTCCTGACTGAGCTCATGCAGCTGCCATGTGACAAGGGGAATGAATTACTCCCGAGCAGGGACGGACTGGGACAAATCGGCCCTGGCATTTTGGACCAGAGCAGCCCACCCCCTGAAGCGAACTTTTCTTCTCGTGCGCCCTAGCCTAACCAGCCCCCACCCGCTCCGGCGCGGCCCACTTTGCCCATCACTAAGCTCAAGAGTGTGTGATCTACTGGTTAAATATATATAATATATATCGGGACTTGCCAAATAGCACGTCGGCCCACAGGGCAAATGCACGGTATGCCAGATTGCCAGTCCGTCCCTGCTCCCGAGTCATATAAAAGATTAGTTCAAATTGAACGATGCGCTCACGACCGACACACCACTACCAGTCACACACTGCCATGCAAGGTGCAAACCGCCCATTGGTTTTAGGGAGTTCAGTAACTTTGACATGCAGACTCGGGGAGCCGGGGTTCGAACCACCGATCATCTGATCAGTGGAGAACCTGCTCCACCTTCTGTGTCCTATTGGTATGCTTGTGAACGTGAAAAATGTGCTACATAAATACACGAGTACACATCAGGTCGTGCACAAATGTGAAATTTCTCTGCAGACAAACAAACAAAATGATACAGTATAATGAATAATGAGTGAATCTCATATGTAAAGTGGCTGTAATGGATATTTTTATAATATCAGTGTGAAAGAAGTCGTAGTCGTAGTGATGAACCCATAATTACCCTCTGAATGTGCAGCTCCCCTCGGCTTCGCTATCGAGTTTCAGCTCATTGTTTATCTGTCCGACTACAACCGTTCTGCAGGCAGCTGTTTCCAGACACAAAAAAAAACTTGAACACAGCAGGCAAACACAGTTAGAGACTACACAGCGGAGCGTTTAGGAGCCGAGCAGACAGATATTTCCCTCAGGAGTCGGTGGAGACCAAAAACGGAGCGAGCAAAGAGAGCAAATATTGGATTTACATGCATCAGGTGGACGCAAAGACAACATGAATGAATAATAATGATCCGTAACTGTGTAAATAAGCAGCTGTTTCGTTGTATGAACGTACAGCAATAAATGTGATATCTCAGTGTTTGTTTGTTTGCAGCTTGTTTCCTCGGCTCCCAAACGGCTGCAAACAAACAAAGAGACAAACAGAAAAACCCCAAACTGATGTCGCAGGTTTCATTTCTCTGAAAGTCAACAAACACTTAACTAAATGGAGCTTTCCCTGCAATTAGTACCAAACTGCAGAGTCTTTTCTAGGACATTACGATATTACAACCTTGTTTCAACCCTCGTCGGCTGCAGCCACGGCACAGAAACATAAAACATGATCCTTGCGGACAGTTATGCCCATTAAAAGAATGGACTGCACCATTTTGGCAGTCCTGCCTCTGCCGCCTCCTGGATCATCTAAATATCAGCACAGACGTGGATCATCAGAGGATCTGAGGCAGACCGAATGACGCCTGGGTGCTCAAACAAGCCATGTGTAATAGCAACCACCTGTCATTTAAAGCGTGCACGCTGTTAATTCAGCATGACTTTAAGCCTTAATGAACAGGTGAGTCCTATAAAAACAACTCCCCCTCAGTACAGTTGTCATGAACTGTAAACAGTTTCTGCTGTGAAGTTGGGACATTTGAACATGGGGACTTATGGAGACTGGCTCACTTCTGGAGCCAGCCTCAAGTGGACGTTTGAGGAACTGCAGATTTTTGGCTTCATTTTCAAGCTTCAAGAAGTTAGTGCTTGGATAAAAAGTGACAGAAACATTGGAGGAAGAGGTCCGGGTTGAAAAATACCTTTAAGAAATGACATTATGTGTCATTTTATCCGAGTCTTGAGTGATATTTGCTGCAGGTTTGCAGGATGAGACTGTTTTGTATGTGTGAGGAGGAAGAATCTGATCTGGCAGATCGCTCCTCTCGTTTCCCCGTGTGCCTGAAAATCCTGACCTTTCAAGTCCAATCCAAAGTTGGAGGTAATGCATTCAGCTAAATACGTGAAATAATTGTGTGTGGGTGTAGTAGCCCACAGCGGAATAAGCTATGTCAGACGTGTGTGTGTACTGTATGCAGAGTGTATATGGATATTTATGGAGATTTCCTCTGCTGGTAGCATGTACGCAGTAATAAGTAATGAGCCCCCTGAGAGTGACACGTACTTTGTTGTACATTTATGTGTAGGGTCTATTTGTGAGCGAGTTCACCTTGTCGGATGAAATGTCAATTCACATTATGGAGCAAATGTAATAGAGGATACGGAGCAGAAAGCTGCACGTGTTTCCATGTGTGTGTGTGTGTGTGTGTTTCAGTGCCCATGTGCAGTCGCTATCATTCCAGATGAATTATTGCATAAACTTTCTGCGGCGCGCTGAGAGTGATTAAATGCGAGAGTGCGTCTGCAGGTGCAGTGACGAGCCGGAGCCGTGAGTTTTACTAATACTGCAACTCATTTTTTTTTGCTCGCTCGCTGTCTTTGAAAGGGAACGCTGGGCCGACCTGCAGTAATATCCCAAAACTATTTATTATAGGCAACAGAGAACATGGCTGACACAGTTTTTCGCCCGCTCTTAACTGCCTGACCTTTTGTTTAACCTGCCATAGTTTCTTCACAGCCCGTGACACGTTCCGATGAAGCCCTATGAGGCGCCGTAAAGAGGAAAGTCGCAGATTTCCTACATCAAATTGTGTTTCCAGGTGGTGCTGGAGCGTTGCTGCTTTGTTGGATTAAGCCTTTTGTGTTGTCACTTGAGTCAGCTTCAGTTGGAGATGAAGACTCTAGTAGCCAGATTCAGACCAAATCTGGTTTCTCCATTAATCTGAACAGGGAGTAATGAGTTTTGGCTGCGGGTGGAGAAGTTTATTTTTGGAGAAAAGCAACCTGACGTCACGCTGTGGTGGCGATCAGACCGGTTAACACTAAACCATAATACTCTACCTGTTGTGCTCTGGCTTCTACGTTTGTGTCTGACTCACAATCAATGCTGCAAGACATGAAAAAGTTTCATTCGGTTTGTGTCTGACACGGTGAGAGAGAGGTTGAGCAATGCAGACAGTGAATGAGCGTGAGGGAGCCGGTGAAATAGGGAAATTAAAAGTTCGTCTCTGATTGTTTCTTAGCGGCTCAGACCCCCACACACACACAAAGAGGACCTCTGCAGCTTGGGGCTACATTAGCCGCTACTACAGTAGCTGGATCTCTGACCCACAGCTGGCAGTTGCACTTGCATCGTGGGTAACGTAGGCGTAAGCTGGGTAGAGTCCTCTTACTCTTAACAAGCAAGCGGCAGAAAAGCATAGCAGTGTAATTTCATGCTTTGGGTCTCAGCTCTGAAAACACAGTGACATGATGAAGAAGCACATGATTAAGGTCTGGCCTGATTAGAGCCAACCAAGTGGAGCCATTGACCATTTTTACATCCTTTGGCGTCTCACTCAGATTAAAGGATAATGTTCCAGTCGTCCGAACTTGGACCAAACAAGTGAAGTGAACCCTGCTCTGGTTCGCTTACAGTGGACCGGCTATCCAGCTAATCGACGAGCCGGGTTTTCTTCATGCTGGTGCTTGTTTTAGGCGACACCGCCCCAAACAAACAGCTGTTGTAACTGCATGACGTTGACCAGGTGGTTTGTTGAAAGTGAAATTTTCTGCATTCCCCGTCCGATCGAAGCGTGAATCCTGCCGTGAAAGCAACATTTAGTGTGTCTGTGCTCATTGTGGCTTTATTAATGTGTTAAATTAATCACACCAATTATCTCTGAAATCATCAGTATAACTCTGGATTATTCCATCACACCTGTGTGTGTTTATGTACAACACTGCTTACAGTATTACCACTCATTCAGCTATCTGCTTAACCTGAGCTTATTCCTCATAGCAGATGTCCAGAATTGTCTGTCTGTGTGTGTGTGTGTGTGTGTGTGTGTGTGTGTGTGTGTGTGTGTGTGTGTGTATCACGCAGACACACATCATCTCTGCAGGACTGTGGGGAGTGATTTAACCCTTCACTGTCAACACGACTAATTTCCATGTATCAACTGTTTCTTTTCATCCAGAGAACAATGAGCCTAGGGATGGTAAGGAAACAAACACAAACAGTAACTAATTAAAGTTCCAAATTAAATGTCTGGATATTGTGTCGGTCCGCACAGAGGAGATTTCTGATCCATCAGCACAAGGTTAAAGGAAAGATTGTGGTTTGAGTTCAAATACGTTCGTTTTGTTTTAAGGTTAGGGGACCTTTGTTGGCATGGCAACAATAATAACCACTTGGAACAAGCAAGGTTTAAGGAAACCAAAGTTGACTATTGGTAACAAACATTGGTCTGTCGTGTTATAATTCAATATTTTCTTGACCCGTCCATCCACCCAGACCTTTTCCTGGTCAATGGACATTTGTCATTTTAAAGGTTCGTTCTTCTCAGGAGGGAAGCCTCAAACTAAATTCTCCAAATTCGAAACATTTCTGGAAATTATGAGGAAATACCAGGCCTGTAAAAGAAAACATTACAAATCGTCTTCATTATCCGAAATATGATTCTGGACTGTACGCGGGGTGGTTCTATAAGTTCCCGTAGGCTGTCGTACAACATCCCAAACTTCCATTCCCAGAGCCAAGGACAGAGTCTGGATCCCGAACACGAACAAGTGTCCAGCGTAACAGTGTAAGAGTGTAAACATTTAAAAGTGTCCCTCGGGTGCCATCCCAGGATCAGCTTTACCCACTTAGCATTCTCAATGAAACCTTTTAAATCATGCCGAACATCTGATCTCGGATCTGTCCTCAGGGGCACTTTTGATTAAAAGATCAAATTAACCGAGCCCATAAAAGCAGAGAGCGAGAGAGAGAGAAGAGGCGCCGACGGTGTGGCTCTCTGAATTTATGGAGGTGCATGACCTGATTTGACACGTGACCCTGGATCCATTCTCTCAGCGACTGCTCTCGTCCAATGGATGTCCAACCCAGGGAGTGATTGGTGGTCCGATGTGTCTTTGTCTTTACCTGCTGCTTCTTTGAAACCGTCTTTTTTCCTGCAACACTTCCAGTAAGAGACAAGAAGCAGCTTTATGTGGGTTTACGTGCAGTTAAGAACCTCCTGACTTCAGCGAAATTAACGAGACATTTGAACTCGACATAACTCGTTTGCAGCTGTATGAAAAAAAAGCAGGATTTGTTCATTGGAGAAAGGAAGACGTGTGAGAGCGTGCTGATTTAACGTGTCAGTGTTCCTCACCTGAAGTCAAGACGATCATCGGGCCAATTAACGCTTGTGTACAACCCAGTTACTGTACAGACTGACGTGTTTCTTTTCTCCTCCCTCCTCTTGTTGCAGAGTTGCCTCCTGATGGTAAGAGAAACGAATACGTTAGTGTCTCTGTAAAGCGTTGCAACTGACAAGCAAACACCTCGCAGAAGGTTACATCAATCCACTCGCGAAAAGAAACAGCGCGAGCGGATAAAAGAGCAGCTCGTTTTTTATCGCCGAGATAAGAGCGTACGGCTTCAGCTTGTGTTCTTGTCAGGGTGGCAGAAGATTGCAGAGTCAACCCTAATGTGAAGCCTTCAGAGGCGATCTGAGGAGTTTCTTTATTCCCCTGGGACCAGCCTGTTCCACGGGGAGGGGGCTCCTTGGTCGCCTGTCATTTGTCAGAGCGTCCCAAATGGTTTATGCCACGTTACAGCAGAAGCATTACGCAGACCTGCTGATGGTTTTATCTCTTGCTCAGTTTTAGTGCTAAAAAAATCAGGTTTTTAAGGAAAGTTTCCCAAATGATCAGTGAATATTTCACCACGATTAAGAAAGCTGCTGATTTGGTGGTTTGCTTGGTCGACGTGTTCCTTGTTGTCATCTTCAATGTGTTTGTTGTGTCTTTTTATGTGAGTCAGATGATTTACAGCGTTAATTTATCCGCTGTGATTAATCTAATCAACGCCCCTCCATCACAGAACAAGCACCAGGGGAAGATGCTCAGACGTCCGAGCTGAGCGGTCTGTTCGTGTTGAAGCCGGAGAGCGCCACGGCCACAAAAGGTGAAAAAAAAAATCTGTAATAAAAAATAAAAGTGGCTCCTTTAATGCCAAATTCATGTTGAAATAGAGACAGTTGATCTATTTTAATTTATTCTCGTTTGTGGCAGGTAAGGACATCACCTTCATGGCTAAAGTTGACTCGTCGACCCTGTTGAGGAAGCCGACTATGAAATGGCTGAAGGGGAAGTGGCTGGACCTGGGCAGCAAAGCTGGGAAGCACCTGCAGTTCAAAGAGACCTATGACAGGAACACCAAGGTGTGTACAGCATGTTCACACTGCATGTGTTAATATCACCTTTGCACGTGTAGAGCCTGGTCCCCAGAGGATGAATCCTAACGACAAAAGAAACATGAGGTTGACATTTGTGTTCCATAATAAAATATTTCAGTTACTGGATGTACTGGCATGAAATTTGTCCCCAGAGGATTGGCAAATAATTTGGTTTATGACCTGACACCTGTGAATGAAACATGAAACTAAGACAGTGGTAAATATTAGAAATGAAATGGCTACACTAATGAAATGTAAAGAGGAAAATGAGAAACGTCGCGTGGAGAGTAGATGATTGATTAAATATTTGCCAAGATAAATTAAATATGAGCGAATGTCACGACCGAACTATGAACCAGAACTCACAAAACAACAAGACCTGACAATGGAACGGATGAAGCGCTGGCACAGGACAAAGAGAGACCAGGACTATATGTACACACAAGGTGGAAACGATCAGGGCGGAGACAGGTA
This sequence comes from Collichthys lucidus, assembly GCA_004119915.2. Lineage (NCBI taxonomy): Eukaryota > Metazoa > Chordata > Actinopteri > Sciaenidae > Collichthys > Collichthys lucidus. The sequence continues at coordinate 5,122,719 of CM014100.1, read as the reverse complement.
GAGCGGGAAAACAGACAAAAGGGAGAAAGTAAAGCTGGTGACAAGAGACACGGACAGGAAGTGGAACAAAAGACAAAACAGGAAATCACAAGACAACGTGAACACGAGACAAAACTGAATGAATGAATTAAGTTAAAAATAAGTGTTAGTTAAATAGTTTTAATTTCTTTAATCAATTAAAAAAAACAAAGAAATCTGTTTGCTGTTTTTTATCATTTTTATTTTAAATATTTAAGAATTATTTTTGAATGTATTACAAACTTTCTGGGCTTCATACACATCTTCGAGTTTCTTATTTAATCTGGCCAACATTGAATTAATTCTCTCGTTAATTACATTCATGCACGACTGAAATGACAACTCACTTCTAAACATAACGTCACTCCCTCATTCAACACCGACCCCTGCTGCAGTTACTCGTTTGTGCGAACCAATAACGACACGCGACTGTTACTGTGCAGTGCACGTCACCACAGCGGCTTCTGGTTGTTTACAAATTCAGTCAGTCAATATAAAATTGTAACAATTTTTCAATTTACCTCTTGTATGATCATGCTTCTTTTGACACTAATATACTCTTGTTGTAGCTTCAAGCTTGTATTTAAAATGCAGAAATAAATGTAAAGTAAGGTTTTAAAAACAAATATTTTTTGTTGTATATTTTTGTTGTTTTTGAATTGAATTCTCTGCAGAATAGTTGCAGGGCTACAGGCTGTTTCAGTTTCATTTTATATATTTTAGTACATTTTAATGTCTCAGGTATTTTTATTCCTATTTATTCTAGTTATTTTAACACTCACTAGTCACTTTATTGCTAGGATTTAATTGCACTGACCGACTAGAAGCACTTTCAATCTCGTTGTACCTGTGACAATGACAATAAAGATCTATTCTATTCTATTATATTCTATTCTATTCGAATAGATATTGGTAAAGCGGTGTCGTCTGCATATCTGAGCGCGTGGTTGTGAACACGTACTGCATATCTGTGCATGCACCTGTGTGTGTGTGTGTGTGTGTGTGCACGGCTGCTCATTAAATTCCAGTGTGTTCCTAGCACATCATCCCCTCCCTCCCTCTCTCCCTCCCTCTCTCCCTCTCTCCCTCTCTCCCTCTCTCTCCCTCCCTCTCTCTCTCCCTCCCTCTCTCCCTCCCTCTCTCTCTCTCTGTGTCAGATCTACACTTACGAGATGAGCATCATCAAAGTAGTGGATGGAGACGCAGGTGGCTACCGCTGCGAGGTCACCTCCAAAGACAAGTGCGACATCTGCACATTTGAAGTCACCGTGCAGGGTAGGTTCTGGAGACAGACAATCACATTATTGTCATCTTCCATTCAACGTATCCACCACTACTGTGTAACCGGCTTTGTCAGCCAATAACTCAGTGAGTGCGATACACATTAGGTCCTATCATTTAGCGGCCTGGTGAGGTCAGCAGTCCATTATTCCTTTGCGGCTGCAGCCCCGCTGCGTAATGAATTAACCCAGCCGAGCTCTCTCACCAGCCTCTCTCTGCCTTCTGTCTGCTTTCAGCTGTACAAGAGGAGCAGCAGGACAACATCTTGGAGGCGTTTAAGCGATCGTGAGTGTCAGCGTCGACGAGGGTCTACTCGACGTGTCAGCCATCACACTGTCTCCCATATGCTCCTCTGTAGATCTCTGCCTCTGGGCATCTGTCAGTCTCAACCAGTGTCTGCGCCTGTGTGTCTGTCTATCCCTCCACTTTGCACGAGTCAGTCTGTCTGTCACGTCTCAGTACGTCAACCGCTTTGGTGTTTGGCATCACCTGGAGTCCCTCATGATTTAGCTTCTTATGTATTTCATCCCTTTTTTATATACACATATATCTCTTTCCTTCACTTTCTATTTCTGTCTCTGCTTCTGCTCGTGTGAAGTGTATCTATGCATGCATCCTCTATGACTCTTCTAATGAGTTCCTTCAGATTACAGTTGTCAGCCTGTGTATACTGTACGGCAAATCAGATCACGATCACGCCGACGCCTTGGATCTCCATGTTTGTAATCTGTTTAAAAATATAATTTCCCTTAGAGCGCGAGCAGAGACGTATAGGTAGGATGAGAAAGAGACAGCATCGCGGCGCGGTTCAGACAGGATGTCAGAGTGCTTGTTTGCAGAATGCAGATATGAGAGAGAGAGGACGAGAGGTTGGCGTGATGAATGAAAAGTGAAAAGTTGGTTAAAACTCAAATATGTTGCTGGAGAGATAATAGATGAGCGTGTTAAACACCTTGTTATGTGGAGGTCGTGCAGCTCAACCTCCTGGAGGAAAGTATGGAGAGTGCTTCTCTTATTCTTTACGATGCACACTCATTATTTCTTTTTTTCGTTTGCACACTTTCTTGTGTGCTTCATGTCTGAAATAGCCCAAGCTCTCCCATCATCACATGCCCCCGGGCACATCAGGCTATATATTTTTTTTCTTCTTCTTCTTCTTCTTCTTCGTGTTGTCACTTTTCCGACCGGTCGACCGGCTGAAAAGCTTTCAGAAATATTCTGTGGCATACATTTTGCAGCAGCAGTCCGTGAGACTTTCTCACGCTGTGTAAGGGAACAAAAAAACATTTTGTGCTTGCACTAAATGTTAGGTGACAGTTTATTCTTGACCGGGCGGTGTACAAGCCAGCAAACATGCAGCACTTATCGTGTATGCTGCGATGGCAATGCTACACACAGATGAACGGCAAAATAAAGAAAACATCGAGGACAACAGTGTCAGCGTCGACAAGGGTCTACTCAATGTGTAAAAATAAAGAAAACATCGAGTGTGTTTTTATTAGTATATTATCACCTGATAAGCTTAAGACACCACTAGGGATGTAATGATACACTCAACTCACGACTCGAGTTGAGTCACGATTTCTTGTTCACGATACAATTTTTTAAAATTTAAAATGAGCTACAGACAAATTATGACCAAATAAAATTATTATATTTATTATACTTTTTATTTGTAGGAAAAAACTTCCATCTTAAGCAACAAAACACATGACAAATATCTCCTTTCTTTAGAAAAACAGTCTCACAGTAAACTGCTGTTAACTGCTGTGATGTGGATTTTCAAAATAAAATACCCTGTGCAACCTACTGGCCGTAAAAACAGACAAAAGCAAAACTAACTAACTACGTAACATATTTACACATGTGGAAGCATGTTCAGAAGAACATACACCGGGAAAATGTCCAAATCTGAGCAAGTAAACAAAGTCTGGCGGGCTAAGCGCTCGCTCCTGAAACACTCCCGGTGGGTTTGAGGTCGCGTGCAGGACGGACCAAACACGCCACGCTCACGCAACGCGCCGGGAAGCCTGTTTGACCAGTGAGAGCACGCGCTGTGCGGGTTCCCATTCGCCAAAAATCACGATTAATTTTTTCTGTCAACCGATGCGAGTCGTCACGCATTTGTACCGATTTTTATTCGTGTCACGATGCATCGTTGCATCCCTAGACACCACTGGTTCTGAGTCCATCATATTGAGCCACAGCAGACCAGGATGGACAAGCTAAACGCCGTCTGTCACAAAAGATCATTTCGTGTTTTTGGCACGTTTGCGGCCTCCATAGTTTCTTCTTCTTCATGCTTGAAATGCTCTTATCAGGGTGGGCTGTAATTGGCTAGTATCATTACTGCAACACAACACAAGCAAGTGTTGAAATCAATGTGCAGGGTCAAGCAGGACACAGTGTGTCGATTTTAGAATGGAAGTCAATGATGCATCGCAAAGAAAACCCATGTAAAGACATCCTCCATGATTGTTCGATGGTGGTTGTTTCCTGATGCAGCGTTCGAGAATCCCTCAAAAGTGCTCAAGTAGGTTGAAACCCAGTGATCGTTGTGGCCACAGTAGACAGCAAACATCGTTTTCATGCTCACCCAACCGTTTGCCGATCACGTGCGCCTCGTGTGCGAGGGCATCATCGCCCCCGGGGGAGGGAGAATTTACTCCCATCAGGACGGCAAGGACAACACGGATGGATGTTATCCTTGGATGAACCGTTCATCCATAGGACGAACATGATCACTCGGAATGGCTTTGAATTTATTGGCATTTACCTCGGTCTCTGAGGGGTTCAATGAGCCTCGACCGCGGCAGGAAAAACACACTCCACGCTGTGAAGGAGCTGCCAAAACAGATCGCAGTGCGGGAAACAACAAGCAACTCAACTACTCGTCACCTTGTCGAGCACATGAGGGTGACTGACGACCACGTGAACTCCTCTCAGCGCTTGCAAATGTGCATGTGAGGGGTAATAAAGAGTTTGTACAGTAAAACACAGCCAACATATTACTGCAGGAAACTGCCTGTGTGTTTACCTCCATGATCCGATGACTATAACGTCACCTTTATCCACATCCGTCACGCGTGTTTCCTGTGATACCTTATTTTTGACGCATGCACGTTGCCTACACATGCTTTTCTATTGTGATTTCTGTGTGTCACTTGAATTCAGGGCATGCTGGTAGCTTATAGTCCTCATCAAACGCTCCTATTTTGCATCTATCTGAACACAGGATTAAAAAAAAGGCGCCGATTCATTAGAACTCTCACGTTAACGCTGTAATTCTGTGTGTATTTATAGGTCTGCGTAGTGTGGAATTAAAAAGGGATGTATTATTGAACGTATATTTCCTCATGCTTCTTTTTTTCCATCAGCGCATAATCCCCCCCCTCCAAATCTCTTTTCTTTTAATTCCAGTGGTGATGCAGATGAGGATGCCGGCGAGCTGGACTTCAGTGCCCTGCTCAAGAAAAGGTAAGACCTACACCATCTTAAATCTTAAATGTGGCTTTCTCTCTGGTTTTTAATCGTGCTAGCTCATACTCAGGGCGAGGAAACAACAGGAGGTCAAAGAGGAAGTGGATGTATGGGAGATCTTGAAGGCGGCCAAGCCCTGCGACTATGAGAAGATTGCCTTCGAGTACGGCATCACGGACCTGAGGGGCATGCTGAAGAGGCTGAAGATGATGAAGAAGGGGGAGCCCGAGAAGTGTGACGGTGAGGAGACGGGAGAAAGAGGGTTACGAGGCACTAGGAGTGAGAGAGCTCGGCAATGCAGCAGGCTGTAAATGCCAGCAGCATTTAAAGGCCTCGGGGGGGGATGTTATATTGCTGGGACAACAGGTGGAATGTCTGTTAGCATATGCTTACTGCTGGTTGACACTTATGGATTATGTGGCTATTAAAGCAGCGGCTGAATTTTACTAACAGGAGACTTTCTTGTCAGCTTTCCTGAGGAAGTTGGATTCGGCGTACTCGGTGGACAAAGGCAAGAAGATCCAGCTCTCGGTGGAAGTGGCCGACGCCGACGTTCAAGTCAAGTGGCTCAAGAACGGACAGGAAATCAAACCATCGGCCAAGTGAGCAAATGACCAGTGTTTGGATGGTGTGACACTGTGAGAAAGTATACTAATATGCCGGGCCAGGACCTCATAGCAAAAAAAATCTTCACTTTTCAACTGCACACATAACTTTTCAGCTGATTTTTTTAACATGTTCATTCATCAGAGACATAGCAGGAGACACTAGCAGCGTTTCTTCACACTGAAATAGAACTTTTGACACGAAACAGCAAAGATAAGACACACTGTATTGTGGGTTTTGTTGCTACTCTTTGTGGGCTAGCTCGCCGAGTTTTCATCGCACAGTGATGAGACACATATCTTTGTAAGATATATTTTATTTTTTGGATGTGGATAAGTTCGGCGGGCCGTAGTTTGCCCATGTCTGGTCTAGACAATGATTCCACCTGAAGCGCCTCCACCACAAAAACTTCTCTTCGTAATGTCAATTTAAACCAGAATTAGCTGATGGTTTGGCCACTAGGGGGCATCGCAACAGGCTGTTAACACAACATTGACAACCTTAGTTGCCAATGTACACATCCAAATGACACAAAGCAATACAGTCGTCCCTCGCTATATCGCGGTTCACTTTTCGCGGACTCGCTGTTTTGCGGATTTTTTTAGTGTAATTTTGCTTTTTTTACAGCGTACTGTACAGTATGAACATGCATTGTGTTCTGCGTCCTAATTAACTAAGGGAGTACTGTACAAAATGCGAGTAAGAAGGTGTATAAAAGTGTGTGGTTAGGGGTTTTACGGCCTTAAAACATGTATTATAATTGTAAAACTTACTTTGCGGATTTCGTTTATTGCGAGTTATTTTTAGAACGTATCCCCAGCGATAAACGAGGGACCACTGTATAGCAATGATTTGACTCTTGGCGTTGGGCACCTAAAGACCAATATAAAGCTCTGACTTGCTGAGAAAGACTCTTCTTCATTAAACATTTGACTTACAAAATGGTCTTCATGCTGTTTGGAAGCGATCGAGACCATAACTAAATGAGCAGTACGCTCATTTCCCCATAAGACTCCATACCATTGGACCTTATTGTTGCAGCCAATGGAGCTGCCCCCTACTGGCTATTATGCAGGTTTACGGTACTTCCCCTTTGACTAATTGTATAATGTCAGTGGTGCTAATAAGGTCGTTAGGAAGGTAATTTTACCAAGCGACTGTCCAACACAACATTAAGGGCAGTAAATGGTGTAAATAGTCTTAGCAGCATAATTAGCGGTTACCTAATTACCTTGATCCAGGACAGTAGCTACTACCAGTCGATATAAATGTTAGTTTTGAGTTTCTTACGCCTGTCAGTGTCTGAGTCGTGCTCCTCTCTGCTCTTTCCTCCTCCTCCTTCAAAGGCTCCGTTTGGTGTTTTATTGAAGAGGCTACAGCTGCTGCCAGTGCAACTTTTTCAATGGCTCCACCATCTGCCATTTTGAGTAGCTTCACGCTGATCACTGAAAGTAAGGCAGTCCTCTTCCTGTTTTGATTAAGATAAGTTACGATGGGAGAGGAGACTTTGTTTGTCCTGAGACTCTCAGGAGGTTCCTCCGAGCTGTGGACCATCGAGATCTAACACATCAGATGTTTTAGTTTGCAGAGTCAGAGGCGTCGGGTTTAGGAATCACCGGTCCCGAAAGAAGGAAAGAGACAATCCAAGTCCAAAACTGCCTACATGTCGGATGATAAAATATAAATATGGTACACAGACTTATGTTGTTTATAATTTATCTAGGACGCAAAGATCTTTACGCACCCCGCTGAGTTCTGGTATTAAATTTAAAAGACGTGTTGCTGGATGTTTGATGTATGGCGGTGCACTGTAATCCCATGTGGGCCGGGCCAAATGTTTGGCACGACATCAAAATGAAAACTAACTAACTAACTGACTGAAACACACACACACACACACACACACACACACACACACACACACACACACACACACACACACACACACACACACACACTCCCAGTGAATGAACACAGCTGAGCTCGATGTAGACATTTCTTAGAGTATTGTGTATTATTACGCCACTGATTTTACACATCAAACTCTGCTTGAGGAGCGCTACACCGTATGTCTGTGGCTCCAGAGGGAGCCGTGCGAGGTTTTTGATAAATTGCCGCCGGTGATGTCACTTGAGTCAGGGTCGGCTGGGGCTGAAAACTAGAGGTTTTGAAAAATGAAAGAAATCCGGGGGAGCAGAGTTAGAAAGGAGTGAAGCTCAGCAGACCTCTGATTGAGTCCAACCATGTAATCGGAGTGCAACAGGTGAAAAGTTCTGTCTTGCATGCAAACACTGTGCTCAACAGAAACTAACATCGTTGTTTTACAGAAGCTACATTTGAATTTAATGTTATTTTGATCCTGAACAGTGTTTCACTCCCACACAAACAACTCTTAGTCCTACAAACTATTTGTTCAGCATTCAGCAGCGTTGTAGTCAAGGCCAACTGGACCGAGATCAGAGACAAGACCAAGACTTTGAGGGGTTGAGACCAAGTCAAGACCAAGACCAGACCTACTAAACCCTTTGGGTGACGCGACGTTGCTACGTTGATTCACCTCATCAAGCGTCACCCTGAAGTATTTACGAACTGCCGAGTTCTTTGCGGACGCTGTTTTGCAGATAAACTCTTTTATTCCAGAAGATTTGGCTGATGTCGCCTCCCAGACAGCTAAAGAATAAATCACGAAATGCACAAGTCATATCCTCACAGCCTTGAACTTAAACCCAGAATCCTCTTTTCCGAGACATTCGATTCCAAAATAAGATTGAGGCCTTTAAAACGTCGACCAGTCTCAAGACCAAGACTTTGAGGGGTTGAGACCAAGTCAAGACCAAAACCAGACCTACTAGCTACATTGATTCACCTCATCAAGCGTCACCCTGAAGTATTTACGAACTGCAGAGTTCTTTGCGGACGCTGTTTTGCAGATGAACTCTGGTTTAGTAAAAACACATTTTATTTCAGAAGATTTGGCTGATGTCGCCTCCCAGACAGTTACAGAATAAATCACGAAATGCACAAGTCATATCCTCACAGTCTTGAACTTAAATCCAAAATCCTCTTTTCCAAGACAGTCGATTCTAAGATGAGATCAAGGCCTTTGAAACGTCGACCAGTCTCAAGACCGAGATTGATCTTACTACAACACTGGCATTCAGATTACTATTAATGGCAGTTGTAGCTTGTAACCATGGGAATATTCCCCTACGATACCTTCAGTATCGGGTGTGGCGACACTGCAGCACGACTGTAGTCCTTTGACGTTCGCCATCATGTTTGCACAGCGTGTGTGGTAGTGTATACTCTGAAGGTCTGTGCAAGAATGTGTGGATTCTTCGTCTCGGTCTGTAACTGTGAGTCACTCTGTTGTCTTCAGGCCCTCTGCATCCGACTGTGGCTGGATTTGCTGGAAGCCTTTATTCATGATTCTCTCTCTCTCTCTATCTTTCTTTCTTTCTTTGTCTCTTCCCTCGTTTGTTCTTCATCCTCCTCGTATGATCTTCCCCCCCATCATTCCTCGCGTGCCCAGGTATGTGTTTGAGAGCGTGGGTAACAAGCGGACGCTCACTATCAACAAGTGCAACCTGTCTGATGACGCAGCGTACGAGTGCGTGGTCGGGGAGGAGAAGTGCTTCACGGAGGTTTTTGTCAAAGGTATATGAGTCACTGTCTTTGGAGGAATCCTTCTTTCAGGAGCTTTTTTTTTTCCTGCACGCTTTAGCAGATGCTGTCATCTGAGCGCCGAGAGTTTTGACAGCTCTGTTCCCTCCTTGTGTCTTGTGTTTGTCATCTGTTTATTTCTCTGCTTTCATGCCGCACACGAGCACGCCGCTCTCTGTTGTCTGCTCACTCATTTTTAATGGGTACGTGGCAAGTGGAATTTTCATGTTTTGTTTATTGTCATGTATCATTGTTGCCGCGTCTTGTTCAACAGAGTTTGACTGATATGTGTGTTTTTGACTGAAACATCCAGGAAATTCATATTTTATAGCAAAATCCTGCAGAAAACTTGAAGTAGAAAGTGTTCCCTGCATTGCATTATATGATAATAATATATATCTCAGTCCAACTCTGGTGCTTATGTTTCAACAAGCTCCTCCGTGTCCTTTTTTGTGCATGAGGATGAGATGTTTTAATAGATGTAATTGGGTCTACTGCTTCTATATTAATCCCATGCTTTGCTCTGCGTGTGCCCATCATGCTTCCACCATTTCAAGAGGGTAGGCTCTTCACCACAGGCGCAGCCCCCATGCAGCCACTTTAATGTTTGTGTCCATCGAAATATCATTCGTGTAATTCTCTGCCGACATCGTCTCGAGCATGGAGACCTTTGCAGATGGTAACTGATCAAAACTGTTCTGCACTGTACCGGTTTAGTGAAGTAAGATCACGGAAACTTGTTGATGAGAGTTTGTTTGTCCGGGTGCAGAACACACTTAATATTAGCTGCACTGTAAGACAGCAAGCATCTGTTTTAAATGCCGAGCGATAATAAATATGCAACATCTAGTTACAGAAACAAAATAAAGATGATTTTTAAGTTTAGTTTGTACGTCAACATGACTACGTTATTTAAAATGAGGCAGCGTTGACTTAGAGTTTCACGCGGGACATAAACGGCGGTCCACTGAATGAAGAGCGCATGTTTGTTTGACCCATCCCCAACGCACAGTCCCCCAAAGACAAATCTTAAAACCATTATCTTAACTATTTACGGCCGTCTAATGGGCTGACAGTATACAATACGTGCCTGTGTGTGTTACCTCAGTCTCTGTCCTCTCACCTTTATGCATTCACTTTAAGGTGGAATGAATAACGCCGCAGGATAAGAACAAAGTTCAAACGCGTTTAAAACATGCGTGTGCATCGTCGACGCAGTTCACACCGTCCTAGAACTGTTTTCACTCACAGTCACACTGCAGACACACCTTCAGAGCTGTTGTACTGTAACCTGCAAACAGGATTATATAAACACCACACATATGTGATTACTGCTAAAATTAGCACAGCTTATTTTCAAATTAGGCTTCAGCTCAGCTCAGATTTATCCTCAGCTGACCGCCACCTGCACACCAAACTTCTGCTTTTTGTCCGTCCTCCTCCTCTGTGTGTTCCCGAGAGAAACGTACCAGAAATCACATTAAAGACATCAGGCTCATTTCAACAAACTTTTGTCAAATTGTACACAGAGACTTTGTGGGAGAACTGAGACGTCCGGAGGGGGGACCGGATGCTGACGGTGACAAATAGCATCAAGCATCATGCGGTTACACAATGTGACTCCCACCACCTCGGGAGACTCGAAGTAGCTTCCACCTCTACGAGACGGGGGCGTGTTTGGTGGCGTCGATAAGGACTCCAGCAGTATATATTATGCTGTTTCCAAATCTAAAAAAACACACAGTGTCTTTTCTAGTTATTGTGAGCACTTAAATACATGCCACCCACCACCGATCCACAGAGGAGGACAGAGTACAAAAATACCTGTTGTGTTGACTCGCATAGGAGTGATATCCAAAGACACGGTTAAATAAAATAAATCTGGATAATACGGTGGAAATAAATGAAATTAAGGTCGTTTTATAATAAAATATCCAAATTACTGTTCTGATTATTTCAGCTCTGATGTGAAAAAGTCCAAATCAAACCTTTGCATGTGCCACATTTGTTGTTTTTCCATGTGCTGCACAGAAAAAAAACCCCCTACAGCTCTGTTTATCCAGCATCTATCCTCTTTCATCCTCCACCTCTGTTCCCGATCAGCATTATACTCTGGTGATTTGGATGCAGCGTACAGTACAGCGAGTGATTCATGTTGCACAATAGTTAATGACTCAGTATCACTCTGCAGAGCCTCCGATCACCATCACCAAGCTGCTGGATGACGTGCACACCGTGGTGGGCGAGAGGGTGGACTTTGAGGTGGAAGTGTCAGAGGAAGGGGCCAACGTCAAATGGTGAGCCAGCCGGCGCCGTCGGGTCAGTCCGGTATTCGGATATTTGAAAACATCGTCCCATGAGACAAAGACAGAAAGTGTGACGGGGAATAAAACTAAGGCAGCAGATTACTCATCGTTTTCATCATTCAATGCAGTAAATGTCAAAAATTAAACTCTATGATGACTTTGTCTGATGTTTACTCCCACCCAGCACTTTATTACAGTGATGTGACGTATTCGTCTCATTGAGGAGCAGCTGAGCGAGTCGGCAAGGACGTCGGATCCAGTTTCTAGTTGTTCAAAACTTTTACATATAAACAACAAAATAAAATAGATTAAAGGAATCAGAGACATAAGCCAGTATGCAAATAAGACAAGGCAGTTCATTTGCTTAAGTTTTGCAATGTGGCGGGACGGTCGGTAGTGTAGTGGGTTAAGCGGCCGCCCCGTGTGTGGAGGGTATAGTCCTCGCTGCAGCTGGCCCCGGTTCGAATCCCGCATCGGACGGCTACTTTACTGCGTGTCACTCCCCCTCTCTCTGCTTCCTGTCTGTCGTCAGCTGTACTATGCATAAAAGGCCAAAAAAATAATCTTTAAAAAAGAAAAAAAAGTTTTGCAATATGGTAAATATTTGTTTTCTGAGAGAGACTTTCTAAATTTTGGAATATACTTTAGTTTACATGTCGAAAAAGCTGTTTTCACTGAGCAGCACAAATCTTAACACAAACCAAATAATGTCAATATGATTGGAAACATATTGCGGGTTTTTTTTCACATGGAAAATTAATTACTTTTGAATTTCTCTCAATTTTTTATTGGTAATATTCTCAGAACTAGTTCTACAGCGCTGTAAAAACCCAAAAGTCTCACGTCAGAAACATTTTTAAAAATGTACCACAGCCTACAGCCATGTAGAACATTGCAGACATGTCAGTCAGCTCTTCCTCCTCTCTCTGTGTGTTTAATGTCATTGAAGCATGTGTGTGTGTGTGTGTGTGTGTGTGTGTGTGTGTGTGTGTGTGTGTGTGTGTGTGTGTGTGTGTGTGTGTGTGTGTGTGTGTCTTCCCAGGATGAAGGATGGAGTTGAGATAAACAGGGAAACGGCAGGTTCAAAGTACAGGTTTAAGAAGGACGGGAAGAGGCACATGTTGATCATCAATGAAGCCACTAAAGAGGATATTGGAACGTATTACGCCTTCACCAACGGCGGAGAGTCCAAGGCAGAGCTGGAGGTTGAAGGTATGCTCAGTTAAAGTAAAAACTTTGAAAGCTGCATGCTCGTGGTGTTTTTGGTCATTAGAGCTAAAACCAAAAAAGTTGAAAATCTGCAAATGCAACAACAAATGAACAGCAAAGCAAACTTACTTTTTAGAAACCACACACCCACCAAAGTGCATGAGCGATGAAACACGGGTGATCAGCTGGCGTTCCAAGTTCCCTAACGAGCATTTCAGACACGCCTGTTCAATCAGGAACTTTACAGGAAACATCAGCACATGTTGATGTTTTCCAATTCTGACAAGCATGAAAAGCAACAAATGAGTCATTACTCGTGTCATAATTAATATTACTTCATTAATCCCTGGTATCAGTAGTTCATCACGTCGCTCGTCATGCTGATTTTCTTTTTTTACACCACCAAAACTCGATGGTCTCCCGTCTTACCCTATCAGAGATCGAGGATGTCTCAGTCGCCGTGGTGACTCGTGAGCCAGACGCGTCCCGTAAATTGATTAGAGTGAGAAAATGTCTGATACAGTGCACCAGGTGATCACATAGTGCTGCAACACAGACAAGATGATGGAGGAACATTATTGGTGTGTCCCACAGTGTGAGATATAGCTATATGCAAATGTAATTTCCCAGCTTGGGATAAATAAAGTATCTATCTATCTATCTATCTATCTATCTATCTATCTATCTATCTATCTATCTATCTATCTATCTATCTATCTATCTATCTATCTATCTATCTATCTATCTATCTATCTATCTATCTATCTATCTATCTATCTATCTATCTATCTATCTATCTGACATCCACAGGAGTCAAGGCCTTTCTTTGACCACCAGTATGAGGCAGTTATCTTTTTTAAAAATTCATTTTAAAAAGTCCAATTTGTCTGATTTAGAGTCCATATACAGAATATGGCAGAAATGTAATATATTCCTTTCCTTTTTGGGAAAATTAAACAATTAATAAATCAACAAATTAAGTTTTTTTTCCCGTTTATTTATTAACTGCATAGCTCCTCTGTGTTTACGCTGACGTTCTAACCCACAGTTACAGAATAGGTTGGATTTTCTGTCGACGACGTGCGCTGATCTACGTCGGTTTCTTTGCTTCAGAGAAGGAGCTGGAGGTTCTGCAGAGCATCGCCGACCTGACCGTGAAGTCTGCCGAACAGGCCGTGTTCAAGTGCGAAGTGTCTGATGAAAAAGTGACAGGGAAATGGTTCAAGGACGGCGTCGAGGTCCAGCCCAGCGATCGCATCAAAATGACGCACGTGGGAAGGTAAAACATCACACACACACACACACACACACACACACACACACGCACACACACACACACACACACAGCTTACAGAGTCTGTCACATGGCTTGGCAAACTATCACCAAAGCTTTTTTTTCTTAGTTGTTTGACCCATTTTTCGGGCTCGGCTTCAATCTGTAAAGCTCTAACCTCTAAACACACACTCGCAGACACCCTCGCACATCATACACACCCCGAGGGGCCCGGGGTTTCTCTCAGTAATCCCTCCATCACAGCCACCTATGGTAAGAGAGATACGCCAAGGCAGCAGCGGTCACACAAGGTGAAAGCCATTTAGTGCGTTTCTCACTCTGCGATATTGCCTCATGGAGTATGTTGCCAGGGCAACTGTCTTTTGCATAATTGCGGGGGTCACAACGAGTGTTGTCTCCTTGGTAACATTTAGTACCCATGTCCCCAGGACCCACAAGCTTACGATTGATGACGTGAAACCTTCGGACGCTGGGGATTATACCTTTGTCCCCGACGGCTACGCACTCACTCTGTCTGCAAAGCTGAACTTCCTGGGTGAGGAGACCGGAAATATGAAGCGTTTGATGGTTTTTGTGAATAATAAATAACAGAGTTATATTTTTAAACCCTCAGAAATCAAGATCGACTATGTTCCCAGACAAGGTAAGTCTTTTTTCTTTCTTTCATCCTTTGTACTCCAGCATGAAAATGACGTCATCTTCCAGATGCTTCAAAGCAAAAATAATAACCACGTCGGTGTCTTCCTCCGTCACGTGATGCTTCTCACCTGAGTGACCTCTCTCTTCCCATCTTCTCGCTGAAAGATCCTCCCAAAATACACCTGGACTGCAGCGGCACCGGCAACAAGAACGTGATCACGGTGGTGGCTGGAAACAAACTTCGCCTAGACGTGGAGATCACAGGAGAGCCGGCTCCCACAGTGTCCTGGATGAAAGAAGACCAAGTGAGAAGGATTCCCAATGTTCACCTCGTGCACACTCCAAACACACGTCACACACTTTCTACCTTTGTGCGTCAGTCAGAGCATCCGGCCGTTAGTCACCGATCAGCACAAAAAGGAATGTGAAATATGAACCGGAGAGAGAAGGTTGAATCACCTGTGACCGCGGCAGCTGCTCCATCATCGTGCGACACCGTCCTCCTAAACACTCTCCTCCTTTTGTTCTGCCCTGTGTGGTAGGTGGTGGCTGCCACCGAGGGAAGGGTCCGGGTGGAGTCGAGGAAGACCCTGAACAGCCTCGTAATCGAGGGGGCGGAGAAATCGGACGAGGGCCTCTACTCCATCACCGTCACCAACCCTGCCGGGGAGGACAAGGCCGACGTCTTCATCAGGGTCGTGGGTCAGTTTTCATATGTCATGTTCCTGACTTTAAGAAGCATGTTTGAAAAGTCAAAATTAGTAAAATATACTACTAAATATTTATTTTTGGATATATAGGACATGTATAATATATATATTTCATTGTTTTTCATTTATTTTCATCTCAATTAACAAAAAAAACCCCAAAACTTTCAAGCTTGACCTGATTTTCTTTTCTTCCTCATTTTTATCTGCATTAATGCACCACAATATGGAAGCCCTAAGCGGGCTGAGCATTCATAGATTTTATTTCCTCAGCTTTCTCGTGATAACGAGTTAATTTGATTTGTTGTTTTTTTGAATTATTGATAACAAATATTGTTATCCGAGATAGAGGGATCATTTTCTCAAGATGTTGAGGATAATGAAACTTTGCTTTTCTTCAGATAACAAAAGGAATGAATACGGGATCTGGAGAAAACGAACGGAGAGTCTCGTATCATTGCAGGAAACATTATTTAGTGTAGCAGCGTCAGAGGAGCAGGAGTAAACCAATCAGAGCTCGCCGTGGCACGCGTGATGGAAACTGCACTTTTGCACTTGTGTTAGTTTTGTCTCGAGAAAACAAAGTTTCGTTATCTCAAAATCTGGAGAAAACTAAGTCATTATTTATAACAATATTTGTTATTTCGAGATAATGACTCAAGAAAAAAATAAAGTGTATGAATGTGTGGCCGCTTTGGGCTTCCATACCACAACAACCTGTGCTGTATCGTGGTGCATCGATGCAGGTAAAAGTGAGACTGAAGTTTATAAAGGTAGGACAGGATGTTCTTAAAGTAAAAACTATAACTCACTACGCTGTCAGTGGTGAGGTGTATTCACTGTGATGGAGCTCAGAGCCAAAACAACCAAACCCCACGAACGCTGGAACATTGTAGCTGACATCTTAAATACAATTTTACGAAAGACAAATAAAAAAATCAAATCAAAGCTACGAACATAAGGTCTAAATACTGTTTAAATACTTACTGCACTCGTGCCTTCTCTCATTTCTCTCTGCTTCATCTTTCCTCTCTTTCCATTTCCAACTGTAACCTGCCTCCTCCAGATGTGCCCAACTCTCCCGAGAACGTCAAGTGTACATCAGTTGGCGAGGAGTCCGCCTGGGTCACATGGGACCCTCCCGCATACGATGGCGGCGTTCCCGTTAAAGGTACCCTTGAAACGCACACATCATGACAACATCTGATGTCTCCGTCCCCGGAGAACACGGCCGGATGAAACACTCTGTTCATCACGTGCAATGTTTTTCCTCCAGGTTACCTGATGGAGAGGAAGAAGGTTGGCTCATCGAGGTGGACCAAGCTCAACTTTGACGTTTACGAGTCGACCACGTACGAGGCCAAGAAGATGATTGAAGGCGTTCTTTACGAGATGAGAGTGTTTGCAGTCAACGGCATTGGGATCTCTCAGCCCAGCGCGAACTCACAGCCCTTCATGCCCATCGGTGCGTTGCCATTATATCGTTAGCAGAATGGTTAATTAACAGAGGCTTTTCACACAATGCTCATTTTGAGGCAGCTTAACCTACCTCCCATCCCATTTACACTGGGTATTAACGTATTAATTAGCTTCTGTCACTCTCAGCCCCCACCAGCGAGCCCACTCGTCTCACGGTGGATGATGTGACAGACACTACCTGCGCGCTCAAGTGGCGTCCCCCAGAGAAAATCGGAGCAGGCGGCATCGACGGTTACATCATCGAGTACTGCAAAGAAGGAAGTGAGTAAAAATATTCAGCAAATCCATTTTGGCGACGTGTTTTCTGATCTGTGCCGACTCTCTCCTCAGGTGACCAGTGGGTGCAGGCCAACGAGGAGCCGGTGGGAAAGAACCAGTACAGGGTGAAGGGTCTCCCAGTTGGAGAGAAGATGCTGTTCAGGGTGTCGGCCGTCAACATCGCCGGGCGCAGCCCTCCCGCTACTCTCACCCAGGCCGTCACTGTCCGAGAGATCATGGGTCAGAGACAGACATATGTTAAACAGATCATACCAAGCGTTGCCACCAATACTTGTGTGCACGATGGTCGCGGCCATTGGTCGATCTTACCACTACGCACACACAAACATAAAATGTTTCATGTATTTATATTTTCTCCACCACACAGAGAACCCAAAGATCCGCCTGCCTCGCCACCTGAGAACCAAACACATCTCGCTCGTGGGCGAGAAGGTGAACATGGTCATCCCCTTCCAGGTAAGTCCAAGTCCAGCTGAGCTCTAGCTTTTTCGCTTCAGTTGAAGGTTTATGCACATGTCCTTAAAGATTACTAGGTTACCTCCACATTGACCTTGTACTAAGTGTCTATTTCAGACCGTGAAGGCTTTCGAAAAGTAGTCGAAGTCTTAAGTTTGGTTTATTTGAAGAGTGGAGAGAAAAAAAGGCAGCAGAGCTTGGATAGAAGCCTAAAAAGCCACTTCACGATCCACATAAAATGGGTCATTGCTGGGGGTTTCGAGTGTTTTATTCAAAGTAAAATCTCAACTGGACCAAAAAGACGAGAAAGAATCAAGAAAGATCCCATCTGAACAGCCTGTTTGAACCTATGATTGCCAATGTAACGTATCCAAATAGTTCCTATGGCTGCAATGTGATAAGACATTTCTTTCCTTCTTCTGAAATGCAAATCAGATCCGTAAACTTTGCTAGTGAGAGAGAGAGCGAGAGCTGAAAGAGCTCGGGGAGCGTTATAGCATTTGACAGCGACTTGCAAATTATGGCATCGGTCAAAAGAAGCTAACCACAAGTAGCAAAGAGGACGGCATTGTTATAAATAAAAATAGACAAGAAAAAAGTGAGCCATGGCTCGGCTCGCTTTTGAAGGAGCAGATGAAAAGCCTGTTCTGAGACAGAGGACGTGGCTACACGATGTTCTCCTGGGAAAAAAGAGCGCCCACATCTCTGTCATCTCATCCAAGAGCCGGACGGAGTCTGTACCAGCGGCTGTTTCCACACTGATAGAATATGTGGTGCAACTAAAGCGGAAACTAGAATAGGATGCCCTAAAATATTTCACGGCCCAAATATGAAGCAAATCTTCAGCGTCGCAGACGGGTTCAGAAAAGTGCAGGTTTTTGCATCTCATTGCAAGTTATTCTGCTATTTTTATTTATTTCTTTTCGGTACTTTATCTTGATTCCCCTCCATGCATGACTGCAGGGTAAGCCTCGCCCCGTTGTGACCTGGTTCAAAGATGGCGTGCCCCTGGACGACAAAACGGTGGGAACCCGCACCAGCGATCGGGACACCATCCTCTTCATCCGCTCCGCAGAGAGAACCCACTCCGGGAAGTACACGCTGTCCGTCCAGATCGAGAACATGTCGGACAGCGCTGACATAGACATCCAGATCGTAGGTCAGTCCCCGTCATGGCTCCACCTCGAAGCCTCCTGTTGCACGTTCTCTCATTAGGATTAGAACATCGTGCATGGTCCACACCTCAACAAGCACGCTGCTAAAAACCCTGTTTGCATGGAGGATGATGGCTTGAGCCCAAATCTGTGACATGTCAAGTTTTTTTTGCACAAATTTGATGATGATTCCTAATTTCATACTCTCAGGGATCTGCGACTTAAAGTAGCGAATCATCAAAGTGCTGATAATCCCGGCCCCTGCGTTGCCACCGCGGTCGCCAGCTCATTCCTCATCTTACGGCTCGTCTCCGCGGGTCAGGGTGCTGTAGGTGGATTATTTGTCGGGGGCTCTGCTGGGATTATTATGCACGTAGAGCGGGATTAGGTTCGGATTTCGAGGGGGGCTGCTCTGTCACTTTCTCCGCTGAGGAGGTCGGAGCTAATGAGAAGCTACAGCTCCTCTGATCAGACCTCCCCTATGCTCCCTCAGCTGATCTGTCACCAGGAGACAGTGCAGGAAGGATTAACGGGTGAAAAACAGCAGCGCTGCTCACTGTTTGCACTGTACTCCGCAGAGGAGAGCACGCAGGGAGAGATTAATGACAAATACATTACTATGTCGTACAGTATTTCTGTAGTGTGCTGTGTATAGCGCGGGCCACACGGAAAGATCGATGAAAAACACACTGCATTCTTCTGCTCTGCAATCCGGGCAAGCAAAGCATACTATTTCTCAGTTTGTCAGTTCTATGCCAGCACAGTTTTTCCTGTAATGCATGCAGCCATCACCGCCTCCCCTTGAACCTTTGTCTTTTACTCTGCTAATCTGTCAATCTTGCCAAATCTCCACCGCTGCAAGTGTTGATTTCTTTTTCTCCGTGGGACTTTTCCCTGCTCCAGATCTGTTTATCAATCTACCTCTCTCAAAGCTTGCCTACCCATGCAGGGATGAGAGTTAGTTATCACTCTCCAAACTCTACTGTATGCATCCCTGCTCATAATTGTCTAACGAGCCTGTCTCTCTCTGACAGAAAAGCCCGGCCCTCCCATCGCAGTGCACGTTACAGAAGTCTGGGGTTTCAACGCCGCGCTGGAGTGGAAGCCGCCCAAAGATGACGGCAACTGTGAGATTATCGGCTACACCATACTGAAGGCTGACATGAAAACCAAGGTGGGAGAGAAGAAACGCGGCAGCCATATTAGAGTGAACAGCAGATTGTGCCAGTCGATGAATTTCAGGTCGAGACCTGCTTGTAAAGTTTATTTGGTCTTGTCAACGCGACTAACTAATATATCAAGTAGGAGCTAACAACTAGCTGGCAACCTACACGCTGAAAATGGCACGTTACCAACTCTGACAATACAAACGGCTGCTGCCTTTTCTCTTGCAGGGATTTCTCCATTTTAATGCTCGGGGTCGCCGCTCCACGTGCAAATGTTTCACCTGCAACGCAATTTTGCAAAGGGGGGCCTCCCCGAGACGATCGTGATTGACCTACCTCATTCTTAACTCGGTGTAAAATTCACGTTGTTGCTGTAAGTGGTTCCATTTTAGATTTATGTAAGCAGCCTAATCTTGATCTCACAACTTGTTTCTCCATTTTGCATTTGCAAGAGAACGTTACTGATGCACAAGGTCACAAGGATGTTTTTGCATTCGTCGAGAGTTTCACTGCCGCTGTAGTTTCTCCTTCATGCTTGAAACCGGATGTGCGAGATGAGGGGTATTCATTTGCAGAATGGACCTTTAAAGCCGTTGAGCTACTGTTTTGGTTTTGCACCTGATTGTTACAAGTATGGGAAGACAAGATTGGCACGTCGGACCGCGTCGCTCTTTTCCAGCATCCATATAAGCGCTCATGATGGCTCCAAGCATGGCAGCTGGGAGATTTGTAACCGCAAAGCCTCGCTTTACCGTCACGGTCATTATGGTGTACGAATCGACAGGAAGTTGGACTAGAAGAACATGGATGCTGGGGAGAGGAGATTCTTCAGCTTATAGAGATCTCAACCTCGGCCATAAGCCTCTTTTTGAACCTCTGCTTCTCTTCTTCCTCTCTCTTTCTATCCTCCATCAGGAGTGGTTCACGGTCTACGAGCACAACCGCAGGCCCAGCTGCACTGTGTCTGACCTGGTCATGGGGAACGAGTATTCCTTCCGAGTGTTCAGCGAAAACATCTGCGGCCTCAGCGACGAGCCCGGCGTCAGCAAGAACACGGCCGTCATCACCAAAACAGGTAACGAAATCCCTGCAGGGCGACGCACGGCGTAACGCGATCGTATCGCTTTAGATGCCAGGGAACAAATCGGACGCTGAGGCTGGAAGACAAAGCGAGCTTTCTCGACATTATACATGCAAATATGACTAAAACTGTAATGTGATTTTTTAAACATAGGATACAGTAACAACCACTTGTGCTTAATCGTCGGCCGTGATTAATTACTCGAACATAATTTACAGGAAAATTAATTCACACCGATTATGCTAAGCAGAAATATTCTTTGACAGAGTGTTAAATAACGTTTAATACTGGCCGTGCATTATGAAAGCAACCAGGCTGGGAAATTAACACCTGCCACCAGCCAAATGCTGCCACTGTTGTTGTTGTTGTGTTGTTGCATTTACTTACTCTACTAGAAAATCTGGCAGCAAACCAGCCAATCTCCCTTTGTGTTCCAAGCAGCAGGTCTGGCCCGTAAAAAAAAAACTGTGAGGATTGTGTCGATCGTAGTACCCACCTGACATCACGGCGAAACGATAATTCAAACGGTATAATCTCCAAACCGAAACAATTTCCCGCTTTGACAGGTTTTGTGTGAATGTTACAGGTGGAACTGAAAGAGATAACAGTTGGTTACCACGTTTCATCTTTCACGCAATCCTCAAACAGATTCGATTTTTAAAAAACGACACAAACAAGCTGAGATATAACACGCTTCATTTTCAGGGGACAAAAAGACAAATCATTGATTGTTTTCTTAAAAAATACTACTCACAGATTTCCATCACTCTCAGCAGATACATATACTGCAAATAAATACATATTTACTACAAAATATGATATTAGATCTTAGCCCATTGGGTAAAATTCTGTATTATTACAACCTCACATGCCGCTTAGGATAAAAATGTTGGTCATGCATTCATGTGTTTTCTTGTGATAATCAGTTAATTTCATTTGTAACTGGATCATTTTCTCAAGATAATGACTCAAATCTCAAAGTATGATAATAAACTGAGACGTGTAACTCGACTCCTCTTGTCCAGATCTGACCTATAACCCTGCACCCTACAAAGAGATGGATGTCAGCAGCTCCCCCAAGTTCACAGCGCGGCTGGTGGACAGAAGTGTTGTTGCAGGTTACGCTGCTGCCATCAGCTGTGCTGTCCGCGGCTTCCCCAAGGTATTTATATATATATATTTATATATATGTTGACCACACCTGAAAACACTCTGCTTACCATCAAACACAAAACCTCACAAATCTGCATCTCAGCATCTTTTCTGCAACAAACTCGAGCTCCAAGAAAATGAGTATTGAAATCTTTCAAGACTTTAACTCACCTTCGAGCTGATGGTCTCCAAACTGCAAGCCCAGCTTTTTATACCCGGATCCAGAAGATCCACTCCACCAATCCTCCACATCGGCACCAAAGATCATCCAGGCTATCGACTTTGCCAGCCACCCACATGCGCCATGGAGAACCACCAGGGAACCAAGTCCACGGCTGTTTAGCTAATATAATCTCAGAAGGCACACTCAGATTACCATTTACTCCCAAATACACAAGAGCTGAGCTCAATCCCTCTGTATCCTCCAACAACTTGCATCGGAATGCCTGATCCTAGCACCATTGCTTTCTATCCCGCTCACCAACTTCCAGGTCGGTTTAATGATCAAGCTGCTGATTTCTCGCAGTATCGCCACTATAGCACTATTCTCCTTTGTCATTATTGTGCAGCCACCATGAGAGAAATAACGATCAAATGTCAATTCTCGTTCCAACAACCATCAACATTCTTAACTAAGGCCCAAGAAATTGAGAGCGATAATTCCTGCACCGTCTTACGTGGTTTTCAAATCATTCTTTGTGTTAAACACACATATCCTCAGCTGACTGTAAACGCCGGCTCCCTTTCCTGGATGTCAAGCTGCTGCATGAACGCTCGATCCTCAGGACACCTTCCTCATCTGCATACCAGAATCAATGATGCTGCTGGATTCTTTGATCGCATGCAGCACCGAGTTTACCTCGACATCCAACAGATTCTCCCATCTCGCCATCCCTGGGTGACATTTTCTAAGAGTGCCTTGTTTATTTTGAAAAATAAGACCAGATCAGCGATCTACTTCCAGGTTTTGTTTCAAACTAAATTCACACATATGTCTCTCGGCATATTGCGTGCAATCTAAAATCCACAAGGTGCCTCTTCATCCGACTATCTTGGGAGTCCAGTCGCATGGTCCAGAATCTCTGCAAATTATTCTCACTCTTACTCCGTTATCAAACAACCACCGGCCACGATCACGGTCTGCTCCGACATTCAAGACCTGTGCAGTGGTCAGCTGTCCTGCAGAGTACACAAGAAAACCTAGAGCCTTCCTTACTGGTAGTGACTGGTCGATGGGCCGCCATCGACCATCTCAGTAAATGGTCCGTGCTCATGAATCATTGGTTAAGCCAATGCGGTATGTCGGTATCGTCCTACTGCATCTTGCAAATAAGCAAACTACACATTGCATTGCTCCTGATAGATTTGCTGCAGATTTCATACATTTTAAGTGTCAAACAGTGAGAGCAGAACAGTCAGGGAGGATTCTGATGTCTTTGCAGGAGGAGTATATTTTTATGTTTGAAGCTAGAACAAGAGGTGGAGCAGACTTTGAACACCACCTTTTTTTTTTTTATCCCTCTGAATCGGCAAAGATTTGTCAAACCGAAACGTTGACCTAATTTCACCTCTTCCTTCTTCCTTCCCTCCCCTCTTTGCTCTGCTTCCCTCCCAACACCCCTCGCTGTGTTTATATGCTCCCTCCTCCTCTATATCCCGCCAAATCCTCCTCCTCCTCCTCCTCCGTCTCCTTCAACACACTGTTCCTTAGCCAAGGATCATTTGGATGAAGAACAACATGATCATCGGTGAAAACCCCAAGTATCTGATACAGAACAAACAGGGCGTGTTGACTCTGAATATCCGCAAGCCGAGCCAGTTCGACGGAGGCAGATACTCCTGCAAGGCCATCAACGATCTCGGGGAAGACGAGGTGGAGTGCAAGCTGGAGGTTCGAGGTAATGCCGCCTGGACTTCGCGTCCCATAATCCCGCACTTTCAAAGTAGTGAGCGTGAGCATGGCCTGACTCTCTCTCTCTCTCTCTCTCTGAGCTCAGCATGACAAATCTCCATCTTCACCCCCTTTGACTGATCTATTGTTGCAGCTCTAAAAATAAATCAGCCTATTTGTGTTTGTCAGTTAAGGTTTCTGACTCGCCGTGCTGTAGTTTTCTTTTTAAACGGGATGATCTCCCGGCCTCTCGTACGCTGATTTTCCTCTTTTTTTTCTCCCGCAGCCGTACAAGAGAAAGGAGAGGCGGCGCAGAAATGAGCGACAGCACGAAACAGCAGAGGACACAGTCGAACAGGAATAGTAATGGATTATGTATAACGGGATGGTCATGAATAAATATGATTAGAATAGATCACTGGTGAGGCTCTAAAGCCAATCCCACTACCCCCCCTCCCTTCCTCCCTTCTTTCTCCTAGACGCTTGCTTTTCACCGCCGCTATGACGAATGCCACATCGGTAATGTACCATAAATTCTTACAGCAAGCTGCCACCACGTCACATCTTGACTGAGAGAAGCCACAGAGCAGTAGCCCCCCACCCCTGCTGTGACCACACACAGATGGATCCTTCTTATCTGTGAAGTGGACCTGCCACTGAACACACTTATAAAACAGCCTTTCATCCATTACGCCACCCTGTGTTGTGTGTTTTTCTTTCTGTGTGTGTGTGTGCGGGACGTTTTTATAGGTTGTGAATGAATTTATGATTGTGATGCAGCTGTAAAAAAACCTCTGCAGTGTGACAGACCCTCGGTGCACACACCTCTGCTTCCTCGCGGTGTGTGTGTGCACGGGGGCCCCCCGTCGGGGCCCGTGACGGTTGAATGGAGGGATCACTATGCAGCCAGGCATGGCCGACATTATGGAGCCACCAGGAGAGGAAAAAAAAAGGTGTTCTTACGCATCGATGTAGACCTGCTGCATCCTCCAGACACACACACACACACACACACACACACACACACACACACACACACACACACACACACACACACAGACACACACACACACACACACACACACACACACACGTGTTATCTTACTACATTCCTACATGACATGACCTATAGTGCAAGGCCCCTTTACAGATACATGACTTACACTCATGCACATGCAAACACAAACACACACGCACTCCGAATCAGGGTCTCATTAGCATCACACACTAGAGACTAATTAATGCACCCATCAACACTGCCCTAATTAGCTCTCCCACGTCATTACTGAGCAAACGAATTACCGCTAATTTACACACCCGCAAAACAAACACAGCACCGTCTCTGCTGGGAGAGCGCGCCGCGGCTCGCCTCGCCTCGCACACCAAATTAAAGCCTCGCCGATGTGCTGCAACCCGGACCCGGCGTCCCAAGTGACCCCGCCTTCCCTCACACACACACACACACACCAACCCATACTTCCACCATCTGACAGAAAGCAGACACATATCGAACACATCACATGGTTTGTTTGTGGAGTTGCTGCTACAGGATAAATACACCACCCTCCTCTGGAGATGTGGGGGTACTTTAATCTCCAGGCCTTGTCCTCTAGCACTTGACTGCATCAGGTCTCCTGGTCTCGTGTCTCTCCAGCAGAGGGTGTGAGAGCATAGTGACAAAGACCAGCGACTGACCATCATTAGTGACAGGTTATTAAGAACTAACGCTGAAGCTCCAAACCTGCCAACCTAATCCTGACTCCTGGCACCCGGCTCGAAACGTTCAGCACCTCTGAGCACAATGGATTTCTTTCCTTCCTTTACATCGCAGCGAGTTGTTAAAGATGAGCTGGAATAGGGTGAGGGCATAAACGCTCAGATAAAGCAGGGAAAATCCTCCAGATACCTGAAAGTAGGCCACGATTGGTTGCACAGTAGACCTGCAGTGCAGCACAAAGCTTCAAATTTTGAACCCTGTCGAGCAGTAAATTACTCTGCAAGTGTGTGTGTGTGTGTGGATTATGTGTGCTGTTGATATAATCTTATTGTCAGTTAACCCGAGACACAGTGTGGTGTGTTACTCCGCTGATTGACACATGAAAGCAGCGCCGGAGATTCGCCGCGTGCAACTTCTGCATGGGAAGTTTTGGGGGGAAAATCAGATTCTGGAGAAAGACGGCGTGTAACCTCGACGCTCCGCCCGAGCTTTCTCACCCTCTCTGCTCCCTCTCTCAAAAAAAGTGACGTTCAGTTGCTAAGCAATCAAACTAATTGTATCTACCGGCATCATCCGCGAGCCTCTGGGAACTTTGAAAACATGAGAATGTGCAGGTTTGCAATGCTTACTGTCAGGGTGTGTGTGTGTGTGTGTGTGTGTGTGTGTGTGTGTGTGTGTGTGTGTGTGTGTGTGTGTGTGTGTTCTCACACAGTGTTTTGTTCTCCCCTCATTCCCTGTGACACACCTTAAGGCTTTTTTGTTTTTAAGTTTGTGATGTCTGAATGTATAATTAATGAGGAAACATGGCAGCACGCACACACACACACACACACACACACACACACACACACACACACACACACACACACACACACACACACACACACACACACACGCGCACACACACACACACACACACACACACACACACACACACACACACACACACACACACTGCTCGTCTTTCCAATATTAGAACAGGCCCTGGCCTCAGACAAAGACAAATAACAAAAGAGAGTGACAAGACGAGTCTCACCACGAGGCGAAGCCAGAATCAGTAGGGTGCAAGCACGTGTGTGTGTGTGTGTGTGTGTGTGTGTGTGTGTGTGTGTGTTCAAGAAGAAGAAGAAGAAGAAAAAAAGGCAAGAGATAGCAGAGAGAGAGAAACAGACCTCCTGAAACAGTAGGATGGATGGAGCTATAATTATGCAAGTAATTATACATGAAATCACAGACTTGGAGAGAGAGAGGAAGAGACAGAGAGAGAGAGAGAGAGAGGAAGAGCACTGGAGGGAAAGAAGTCTCATCCATGTAATTACAGTATAAGACCTAAATGAAACAGGGAGAACACACACATGTCATATAGGACCTCTGTGTCCATCCACTGTCCTGTACACACTCATGGATGCTTTGTCTTCATCTTCTGTTGCTGTTGTTTCTTTTTTTTTTTTGGTTGCCATGGCGTGCTCTATTGAATGGCAGTGTGACTTATACCCCATGTCATCGCGTTCATTGATTAAAGAGCCCAAACCTCTCCTCGAGCTCACGACCCATATAATGAGCACGATGTATCTGGAGGGGTGGAGGCGTTAAAGGAGGGAGCTGCCCTCACATTTCACAGCAACGGCAACTTCACGACAGGAACGGACAGCGCTGTCCACGACGCACAGGCCGGCTCTGCTGCTGAAGTATGGGCTGAAACATCTGCCATCAGAAACTGAATTTGAATCATCTATATTTGAATTTGAAAAACTGAATCTGAATTGTAACTTGAAATTTAATTTATTAGTTTTAAACATTCAGTTTTCTGTGACAAACATCTGGGTAGCTGAGGCAGAGCAATCGAGCGCAGATACACAGGACGCCTCTTCGGCCAATCTAACCCCACGGCAACTGCTGCTGTTATGGGAATTAGTTTTTATTCTTTATTTTATAAAACAGTCGTCAGAGTTGTATTAGACGCGTTTCCATTACGTGATTTCTGCATCAATTTGTGAGGTTTTTTTAATTCATCTCTCAACCGCTGACGCTGTGCGGCACAGCTGCCACGGCAACTACTGCTGCTCTGATCAGCTGTTTTTATTTTTCATGGATGTTTGTCACAGAAAATTGAAATTGAATTTTGAGAAGTGAATGTTCAGTTCCAAACTAATGAATTCAATTCAGATTCAGTTTTTTCAAATTCAAATATAAATGATTCACGTTCAGTTTCTGGTGACACATATTTCAGCCCAGAAGGAAGATCCACTGAAGTGAGGACGTTATGGCTGGGCCTGTTTTTTTTTTAGTGAGGACCATGAGTATTAGGAGGACATGGAGGGACAAAGCCAGATACAAAGTTCCAAAACTGGGCAAATAAATGGTCTCGACGGAGAAATCTTTTGTTTGCAACAAAAAAACAAACAAATCTTAGTCGAATTCAACAATCTATGAAACATTTTCAAAATGAAACACTGCAGATAAAAACAGTTTTTCCATACACTGCTCAATTTCTAGATTTTGCCTCTGTAACTTCTCTCCAATGCCCAAAATTACACATTTAAGGTCCAGTGTGTAGGATTCAGTGGCAGCTCAGCCTCTCTTTGCAAACATGTAGGAAAAACTCAATAAAAGCAAAAGGCCACGTCTGGATAAACGGCCGTTCAACTTCTCACTGTAGATATTTGTTTTAGGTGATTGCACACTAATGGAAGCTACTAATGAATGCTGTGTTCCACTGCTGCCAATAAATACTCCTAAATCTTACACACTGGAGCTCTGGGGTGTTTATTTTACTGCGTTTGTCGATTTCATAAAAAGTTAGCCTCAGATAATGCCTCGCTTTCAAATTTAAGATTTCAAATTTCGAGAATCGACTAAAATAAGTTTCCTGGTGGGTAAGAAGGAAATTGTTATCTGTAGTGTCTTGCAAACTATACGTATGTATAAACCATTTTTTTACTGAACCAAAAACCTCCACTCCATGAGCACTTCAGGTTTTATTCCCATCCATATTCTGAAGAATGTTTTGTTCATATATCTTTCATAGCCTGAGCTATATAACGTTTTATTCCTAAAAAACATGGTGAAAATTGATTTTTTTTACGGCTGTTGACAGTATTTTCCAATTTATGGAGTTATAAAAAGAGATTTCCAAACCCCCTCCCTGTAAAAACCTTTGACTTTAACAATAAATCAAGAACTTTGGACTTGGTTTGTCTGGAATGTGCATTCTTAATGAGCTAATGTCTCATTTGCATATTTAAACATACAAAACCTGAGACGAGAACTTGAACTTTGCATCATTTTCTGCAGTATATCATCCATTTTCCTGCCACTTAGCATGATTCAAGTCACGAGGGATGTAGGCTAAGCAATTTAGCCCAGACGTCCTTCTCCCTCAGCCACGTCCTCCAACTCCTGGTGTATCCCAAGGCGTTCTCGGGGCAGAGGTGACACATAATCCCTCTAGTGTATCCTCGGTTTTCTCTGGAGGCTCCACACATTTGGACTCAAACCAGAAAATCTGCATAGCGAGGCACGCAGGATCACAGTTCACTCTCTTCACGTCAGAGGTCCTTCGCTGTGTTGCCGTGTGAACTCCAGATGTCTCTAAGGAAGAGCCCGCACCCCGAGGATGGCAACTAATTTTAGCCACTTGTATCCATGATGTTGTTTTGATCTCCACTCGGAGCTCATGACCAAAGGTAAATCCACAGCTTTGCCTCGTGCATTAGATCCCTCTTCATTATAACAGTCCAGTACAATGCCGCTCGTCTGTCCATCTCACACCAATGAACAAAACAAAGAAAATCAAATTCAGAAACTTCCATCGTTTCTCTGCGGACACTGAAAAAAGTCGACACTCTGTTACCACCTGGAGCTGTAGAAATCAAGTCTGTCTTAAACAAACACGCACATGCTCTTATTGAAACAGTTATTAGGTGTCTACCTGTATACGTTAGCCATACAGAGATCCCTTTGGAAAAGTAGGTGAGTTACTCAGATCATGTTGGTTTCTTCCAGTGTCTTAGTCTTTTTAGACGAAAAGCCCAGTGAAGCTCAAAATCTAAAAATCGACAAAGACGTGGATCATCAGCAGTGTCCACGCTCTTAATCCTGCATAACTTTAAGCCTTAATATAATGTGAACAGGTGAGTTGTACAGTGGTCCCTCGTTTATCGCGGGGGATACGTTCTAAAAATAACCCGCATTAAACGAAATCCGCGAAGTAAGTTTTACAATTATTATACATGTTTTAAGGCCGTAAAACGCCTAACCACACACTGTTATACACCTTTTTACACACATTTTGTACAGTGCTCCCTTAAACAGGACGCAGAACACATGTGCGGTTCTCCCTTAGCCAATTTAAGACGCAGAACACAATGCACGTTCATACTGTTACAGTACGCTGTAAAAAAAAGCATGCAAAAATACACGCGAGTCCGCGAAAAGTGAACCGCGTTATAGCGCGGGACGACTGTATATAGATTCACCCTCAGTACAGTTGTCATGAACGGGGAAATTAGCTACAGAGACCAAAACTGTTTTTTGTACCAGGCTGTAAACATGTTTATTTCTGCTGTGAAACATGGGGACTTATGGAGACTGACTCACTTCTGGAGCCAGCCTCAGGTGGACGTTTGAGGAACTGCAGTTTTTGACACTTGGTGGTCATAAAACATAAGACAGACTGGTGACAAACCAGTACAACACCTCCTGCTAACATGTCTGATTAGTCAAAGTATCACAGTTGATTGGAGGATGAGCTCTTAATTCTCAGTGCTCCCCAGCACAGGCTGCTCTCAAAGCCGCGTCTTATCCAGCGTATTGATTGCTCTCACTGTAATGAACATATCTGCTGAATTAGAAATGATGCTGAGCATTGATTAACATGATAGAGAAAGGTGGAGGAGACTGTGAGGATTGTGGAAGTTTAACCCGTCGTAGTTTAAGGTTGCTATGTAGCGTGGAGAGGATACGGGTTTAGGGAATAAATATAGCCGACAGAAGGTTCTCATAAATAACATGTGTGGGTGCACACACACACACACACACGCATGCATATGTGTGTAGGTGTTTAATGTGTTGGCACACACAAATGAGCCACATATTGTGTATGTGAATCCATCTGTGCAGTGTGAAAGGAATAACAGTCTGGAAAATCAAGAGCAAACATATGCAAAGCACGGCCACGCTGCACTGATAACGCCAAACGTGGTTAAGGCAGACGCTTGAAATGATGCTGCATGGTGCAAAACTACAGCCGAAAAATGATACGTAATTAACCCGTCTACGAGAAGCAAAATCTCGGACACATTTATCTTTTTAAATCTCAAGAACGGAGGAAAAACATGGCGAAAATCCTGGTTTCTCTTTAAATTAAGAGAAAGCAACAGACTTCAGCCTCCAGCCCAGTATCAGTTGTCAGCTGTGAGACATGATGGCGGATCTGTAACAGTCGTGCACTGGCATTATATCTAATGATTGATCTGCATGCTCATGCAACAGACAAGGACTAGGAGGCCATTTCAAATGGCAGATGCAGCCTCGGGTGCAAACACAGCTCCATCACGATGTCGCTCACACTGCACGAGACGCACACGGCCGCAGACTTTGTAAATATAGCACGAGCCAGTCCGGCGTCGTATATCATCGCGGAGTTTTTGTTGTTTGCATCCTAATGCGGATTGAAGTGCAGTCAGCAAGACCATCATGTGTAAGACAAACGCTGCACGCCAGTGATTCCCAAACCAGGGGGCTTCTGCAGTCGGCACGAGTTACGTGGATGGAGTGTGAAGAAGCTGAACTAACGGGAAAAAGTGATTTAATTCCAATTTTCTCTGAGATAACTATTTCAAATGTTCAGCTGTTACTTTTAGGGAACTGTTTACTCACTTTATAACGAGTTTTTATGGCAAATACTTAGCGAGCAGTAACAGATAAGTCGTTATAGCTTAAGTTAATGGATAATTTGTAAAAAATAATAATACACGGGACTGGTGCACACCTCTGCAGGTTGTAAACAAATATAGATGCTGCTTGCTAACACGTCTCCACCCCCATGATGCAGCCGTGTGACTGCTGTCTGTTGTTTTCTGGCAGGATCATGTCAAAAACTACAGCTGAGTAACTGAGACGGAGCCATGTGTCAACACAGATGACTTAGTTTTGATTATATGAATGTTGCAGGACAATTTACGCATGGATATGTGGAGTCCAAAAGTCTAAGATTGTAAGCAAATGCATATTTTTTTTAGAGAAAACATCTAAGATAGTTTCGTTTTTAAGTGCAGGGTTCCCACACCTTTTTCATGAACAAATTCAAGCACTTTTTCAAGCACCTTCAAGCACCAGTTTTTCCATTTTTCCAGCACCTTTAAATAGGTAGCCTACTAGTTGTGTTTGCCATGATGGTCGTGGGAAGTGCAGCGGTGCCACTGTATGGCATAATAATATGGGTCTAATTAGCATTATTTCATATGGTGGTAGATTGACTGTTTGATTTTTAACTGATTGTGAAATTTCAAGCATTTTCAAGCACTTCACAAAAAATTCAAGCATTTTCACAACCTTGAAAACACTGAATTGAAATTCAAGCATTTTCAAGGAATTCAAGCACCCGTGGGAACCCTGTAAGTGCCATATTTTCATCTTTACTGTTTTTCTTGAAAGATAATTGGTGGATGAATGGTTGGAAAATCTAGTTTCTGCCACTCAGAGTGACAGGTCCGACTCCAAACACGACCGGAGTCGATTCAAACACAAACACATTGGGAGCATGCCTGGTGGCGTCGATTGAGGGACGCTTCATCATCCGACCGGGCATCAGATAAAAACACTGCTGTTCATCGATCGCACTGAAAAAAAAGAAAAAGAAAAGGAGGTGATAAATAGTTCCTGGCACTTTGTTTCACTGTAACAACTTAGAGGGCCCGACGCTCTGTCGGAGGACACACTGCAGGATACTGCGGAAAATATTTTTCATCTGTTCTTCCCAAGAAAAACAGCAACCGGCCTCTCGGTCTCAACCTGCAGATCTAAACATCATTGAACTGAATGTTTCCCTGCTCATCCCTCATGAGTCGAGGTTTTCCCTCAGAGATCCAAACACACCGAGTCCAAGAAACGGCAGGAAAGCTTCACAGGAGCTCTGAAAAAAAAAAGAAAGGTGCCTCCTTATTAGCTGCTTGATCTCCACATACCGCCCGGGTCCTCCTGTTGTTTTGTCAGCCCCCTCCGAAGCCGTTCATTTTGTTCTCCCTGCGTGCGTTTGATCGTAACGTCCTCACCTCTGCTGGCTCCTCGTCATTAACTCCCAGGAATCCTGCAACCGTTGGAAGTTTGTCTCCTCGGTCTGTCACAGGCCGGATTGGTCTACGTTACGATCACACACTGAAACACAGACACACTCTCCAGAGGAGACGAAATTGGCAGCACTCCCCACTAATCTCTGCATTTTAGGGTGTCCCCCCCTCATCCTCTGCAGCGCTGTTGAATTAGATTTGCTTACTCGTCCTCACCCATCTTCAAAGGACTCAGATAACTGAATATACCTTTTATTCATTTCATGCCACTGTAATTGTTTTTTTCTCCCACTGAGCAAATCCTGAGCAGGTCTTTGGGGAATAGACTCGTGTATATGGCAGTGCTTTCATCTGAATTATGTTTAGTAATAGTATTATTATTTTAGGGTATTGTCTTTCTGTTTTTTTTCTCCCCCTTCGCTATTTGTTTTATTTTTCTGCTGTTGCCGTGCGTTTTTTTCTTCCTCTGATTTTTGGAGACAGCCTTGCACTCTGAGGTCGTTTCATTAAAACAATTACGGTAATTTCACTTTACTTGCTCAAGAATAAGAAATAAAGACCGAAAGAAAGATAACACGAGGCTGAGATTCAAACAGAATAGTGATCAATGCTTCATGTGCAGCATCTTTTGATGGAGACAATAAGAGCAGCTCCACATTAAAGCGTCGCAGAGATATCTGCACTTCCTCCTTTATCATTAAGGACGGGAGTTTTATTTTATCTTCCCCAGTTTTCGCGCTGAGAGTGATGTTATTAGTTTCCCCGTGCTTGTATGACCACAGCCTCACAATTAGATCTTTCCGATAAAATCAAAGCCGACTGTCACATCCGTGCTGTGGTGAGATATCAATTATTACAGGCGGATCTAAAATAGGACAGATTCAATTTCACAGTTATGCCACTTTTCTTTTTTTTCTCTCGTTTTGGCGCGCGAGAGAAGTCCCACAAAGCGTTTGTTGGTTGCGTTTCTTGTCTCAGTCAGCACTGTCACATTCAAAGCTCCGCGTGTTACAGAAACCACTCTGATCTGCAGCTCGAGGAATAAAAATAAACTTTTAAAGAGCGCTTAGATCGAGCTCACTGTAGTCATGGAGTCCAGTCAGGCGGCTACAGAGAGCTTCACGGTGTCTGTGTTTGTGGCCTTTCATCCTCTACCTGTGTCCTCCATCAGAGTTCCTAATGAGGCAGGGAATATGTTGGACTCGACAGTCAGAGGAACTTCGCCTTTGGTTGCTGCTCCTTCAGCCTTTTAGGTTCACAGATCCGAATAAGAGGTCGGTTTCAGCGTCAAGTCCAACATGACGTCTTTCCACGGGCAAAGTGCGTACTGACATCTAAAACATCTCCGTGGCTGTGAAGCGAAGCCTACTGTATGCAACAGTGCCAAAAAACTGCAGTTCCTCTAACGTCCACTTGAGTCTGGCTCCAGAAGTGAGTCAGTCTCCATAAGTCCCCATGTTTCACAGCAGAAATAAACATGTTTACAGCCTGGTACAAAAAACAGTTTTGGTCTCTGTAGCTAATTTCCCCGTTCATGACAACTGTACTGAGGGTGAATTTATATACAACTCACCTGTTCACATTATATTAAGGCTTAAAGTTATGCAGGATTAAGAGCGTGGACGCTTTGATTGACAGGTGGGTTATTCATTCAGCCTCTGGTCCACCAATGATCCACGCCTTTGCTCATTTTTAGATTTTTAGACGACCAGAGCCACCACACACCGTTTCAAAACATCTCTTCAGAAACCTGTGGGTGACGTCACGGATACGACGTCCTTGTTTTATCCTGTCTGTGGTTCCAGTGAGCATAATTTCACCAGTTAACGTTAAGCTCAGTTACATTCAGTGTGTTTTACTGTAGGCTGAAATAAAGACGCGTCGATTTTTCTGGATTAATTTTCCCGTAACGTAACAAAAACTACAGCTACAGGCAGAACAACACGCTTAAAATTCTCTTTAAATTAAAGATTTAAAGAATTAAAGAACTTTCTTGGCATCACAAACAGCTGTCACTGTTGTTACAACTCTCTAAACTAAACATGATAACTTTCATGAAAGCAGGATTTGATGCAGGACTTCGATGTACTTAATAAGCCATGGAGAGCGTGCATTGGGTGTCTAGTTATTAAAACAACAACAGTGCAAATCTATGACATGTCATTCGGTATGGGCACTGACCTTACACACTGCAGTTTTAAAATTAAACCAAATATTTCATTTCTGGGTGGAGGTCTTCGTCTGGCTGGACGTTTGTGGAGTCCACAGTAGCTGCAGCAGTGCCAGGCCCAGTCAGGAGAGGGCTGCTGTGCACTGGACTCCGAGGCGAGCCAGTCAGTTCAGTCTTACTCCGGTTCACATCATCAGGCTGCATCCCAGGGGAGGAGTCAGAAGTTTGACAGACAGGCACGCCGCTGAAACACTCGAGAGGACAAGCTCAAGGTAAGTAGTGGAGGAGGAGAGGAGGCTTAGGCATTAGGCACTCGCCCATAATCATGTTTAGTTCCTGCAGAGAGTGCACAAGGAGAGGATGCAACATGCATGGACACGTACACACTGACGGGTTAAAGACAATCGGCTCACGCAGCCACGTGCCAAAAAAACAAATCAAAGCTCGAATCCACGCGCGTGGACGATGATACGCTCAGACAGGTGCACTGATGGCATGCTGGGATGCATAAAAAGTTGATTATGCAGTGTATCAGAGATACGTGCACGCGTACAGGTCGACTGCGACAACAATATATATCGAAGAGGAGAAAAAAGGAGAGAGTAAAGATAGCACGAGGGAGAAAAAAAAAGAGGTAGAGCGAGGGGACGAGTGCAGCAGTTCTGAAAGCGTTTGGCTCCGTTCAAATAGTTGCCATGGTTTCGAGATGTTTCCATGGAAATGCTAGCTGCCAATAAAATGAATTTGAGGAGGATCTTTGCAGCAGGTTGGCAGGAAGGTGAGAGCGATGCGGGAGAACTGGGGGGGGGGGCAACGGGAGCAGGCGATGGAGGATGGAGTTGGCGGCGGGGTGGAGACGAGGGGAGGGTGGAGGCCACTTCAGCGGCCACTCGCTCGCACGGGTGGACAATGAGGCAGGGCGGAGGGGCGAATTTAGGGTAAACAAGGTGACGGGAAACATGCCACGCAATGGAAAGCAAAAGGCACCGAGACTATTTCAGTCTGGAGGATGGGGTTGTCATAGCAACCGCGGCCTCACAACACACAGAGAGCAGGTAAATACATATAGGGAGCCTGGCTGGCCACTGATTAACATGTGTGCGATCACAATCACGTGTGTGTTAGACAGCATGCGTGTGTGTGTGTGTGTGTGTGTGCGCACACTGAAAACACTTCCATTGACTCTCTTTCATGGAACTGGAGCCAGCGCAGGGAGCTGAATGCATTAGCGGGGCGCCCGGACTCTGACGCACATTTGTTTATGTGTGTACACGAGTGTTTAAGATCACAACGTCTCAGACTTTAGCCGCTTCCCTCAAACGCGGCTTTAATGTGCGCTCAGCCGGGCTGAGTGATGTCTGCTCCTCGACCCCCCTCTGCTCCCTTCCTCATCCTTCCTTCCTTCCTTCCTTCCTTCCTTCCTTCCTTCCTTCCTTCCTTCCTTCCTTCCTCGCGCCCTTCCATCTCCTCCTTTTCTCTCTCTCTCTCTCTCTCTGAAGGACAGAGGTATTCCCACATTTCTCGGTCGCCATGGCAACGCTGCAGCAAGAAAGAAAGAGAGGCCGCAAGAGTAAGAGGGGGGTGGCGGCGGTGGCGGCGGTGGGGAGACGGGCTGGTCGGGTGGAGGGGATGCGGGGCTGGGGATGTGTGAACAATGCTAATGCTACTTCACTGATCATCGATTGTGTGTGTCCCCCCCCTCCCTTCTCTCCCCCCTCTCCCCCCTCAACCCAAACCACCGACACAGCTCCACCCGCCCACATTCGTTCCCCCTCTTTTTCATTTGTATCGCTCTCTTTCCATCCTCATTACTCTCGCGCTCCGGCCCCGGCGTCCCTTTTTGTCCCTGTGGTTTTAAAACTCAATCTCCACATAGTGCTGTCATTGTTATCATTATTATTATTGGGTCATTTAGCAGGCAACGCTGGTATCCACGGCAACCCGGAGAAAGTGGCACCGGCTCCTTGGTGAATACCAATATAGACAAGCATCCATCAATATCCCAGTGACTCATTATCAGTCTAATGGTGAGGCCGCTGCTGTCACACTGGACTATAAATAATGTCGTCTCATTAGGCACCACTGCTGCCATGTGTAAACAGGTCCAGTGTGTGTGTGCGCGTGTGTGTGGGCGCAGAGGTGGCGTGCACGCTCGGTTTGCATATGCACAAGAGTGTGCAAGGGTAAGGAGGGAGGGGTGGGGGGGCACACAAACGCTTGCTAAGAGGCAGACGAGCTGAGAGAGAGGGGGGGGGGGGGGGGGTGCAGGCAGCTGCATCAGAGCCTGACTGAGGGGGCTGACTCAATAAACCAGGTAGTGGAGTAAATAAGGCTCTCGCACTCCCTCGCATAGGTGTGCACGACTGCAGGCTCTGCCCCTGTGTCTGCCGTCTGTATCCCTATCTGTTGTTCACACACACACACACACACACACACACACACACACACACAGAGGCAATCCTGCAGGACCGCAGTGGCTGCTGCCTGTCAGAACTCCTCTGTAGCTAATCGATGGATTGAAGACGTTGATGAGAGAGAGAGAGAGAGAGAGAGAGAGAGAGAGATTCACCTCAACCGTTGCCTCCTTGCCTCAAGTCATTACTGCAACTACTTGAATCGTTTAGCGCTGCAGCATAGTGATGGGAGGGAGTGGTGGCAGTGACCATGTGCACGAGTGAAGGTTGCACACACACACACACACACACACACACACACACACACACACACACACACACCGCGGAGTACACAGATTTTAAAATGTACTACAAGTGCACAATCACGTCTCGGCGTTGCACCATCAAGCCAGTCAATTCACCTTGGGGAAGCATACACAGCACCTTTATGTAACCAGGAGACACAGAGCGAGAGGAGTGAGGGGGTGAGGGTGAGGGTGGGGGTGTGAAGGGGTGAGGCGAAGCTGACTCCACTCTGTACGACGAGCAGCCTCCGTTTGCACGTCAGTCATCTCCAACGTGTAAAGAAACCTGAGAGGACTCTTAATTCTGCAGGGTTTGCGCGACAAGTCACTGCGTGTTGATCGTCTGTCTGCCGGATGATAACGCATTCGTAATGGCATCATGTTTGTTTGTACAGATTCTCTCCCGGTTGTTCTGCTCTAGTCTGGAATGCTGAATATCGGAGATAATTATCCGAGATAGCGAAGCTGAAACGCTCTCTCGTCTCCTTCAGTCAGAGTCCTGTCAGGATTTTAAGGAGCTCTATGGAAACGGATGCGTGGATGGACACGAGCCCGATGAGCGAGGTCCAGACTGGAGCCTGCGATAGCGTCATATCACAAGTTGACATGCTGCGAACACTGCGCACCACGCAGAAGGCTCTGGCACCTCCGTAAAGAGCTGCTTTTTTTTTTTTTTTTTGCACTCACACGCGTTGGCTGGTGGATTGGTGTTACGTTGATGCCTCCACCGGTGTCTGACAGAACATATGTTTGCTCTCAGGGAAAAAAAGACATCTCTTCATGGATAGCTGTGCATGAAATAGTGTCCCTGGGTAAATCCTTGTTATAAATTACATCTCGTGTTGTTTGCTGGATTTTTTTGACCTTCTCCCAGGATGACATATTCTCTGCTCCGTCTAACTGCTAAAACCTGCTTGTGTCATACCTGCCCTTGTATGTGTGTGGGTTTTTCATTACGTTACCGTATGCTTAACGTAGTCGTACGTGTCCTCTGTGTTCTCTTTGGGAGTTGTGAAGGAGTTGAAGCATCTTGGGGTCTCGTTCAGGAGCGTGAGATAGGCCGGTGGACTGGTGCGGCGTCTGCAGTAGTGCGGACGTTCTACCAGACCATTGTGGGGAAGAGAGAGATCTTCCAGTCCATCTACGTTACAACCCTCATGAGCTTTGTGTAGTGACCGGAAGAATGAGATTGCACATACAAGTGGCTGACATGAGCTATCTCCGCCGGGTGGTCAGCGTTACAGACAGGGTGAGGAGCTCAGACGTCTGGGGGTGGTTCGGGCATCTGTTTAGGATGCCCCCTGGCCGCCTCCCTTTGGAGGAGTCCAACTGGGAGGAGACCCTGGGGCAGACCCAGAACCCGCTGGAGGGACTATGTCATCCATCTATAGTGGGAACGCTTCGAGATCCCCCAGGAGGAGCTGGGAAAAGGGACGTCTGGAGCGCCCTGCTAAACCTGCTGCCACCTGACCCGACCCCGGATGAGCAGAAGGAAATGGATGGATGTCCCCTGTGCGTGGCCAGAGTGACTAGCTGTGGAAAGAGCTACCCTGAATCTTGTGAACCCATAAGAAGATTTAAGCCTGGAGAACATCCGTCGAGAGTCGATTCCTGGCAGCTATGAGTCGGACAAATCAGCAAATTATGGAAAGTGGTTTATATGATGAAAGCAGCAGCGGATTTTGAGTTTGAACCGAACATCAACTCCCGAGCACATGAACATGCTTCTTAAACTGTCAGGATTTACCAGCAGCTGTCATGATTTACAGTTTGCAGGCCAGTGAGCGGTTTGTTCATCGTCAGGTCTCGTTAAATATCATCTGTTGCTATCAAGAAGCTAATCAACATGAAGGACGCACGATCACCCACGGACAACCACGCACCCCGTAATCTATTAAACATCCCAATTTCACACAACAGTGTCACCTTTAATCGCGCATGTACCAGCATGTACACACCACGTCGCACATATGTCACATCGCAACGCATGCCGCCTTGATACAGCATGCAGGATGTGTCACGAGGTTGTACGTGTCATCCCGTCTTCACTCTCTCTCTCTTCCTCTCTCCGAGTCGCATTACCTCTCCCCTGCAACCTGCTTTCTAATCAATAACTCATCTCTCGATGTCGATTCCCCCCCCTACCCCCACAGGAAAACAAACGTCCTTCTACAGGACAAACAAAGAGAGGGGAGGATAAGGGGGTGTGTGTGGGGGGAGAGGACGGAGGTAAAGAGGTAGGTAGATAATTGAGAAAGTACTGTAAAAAAAAAACAACCAATGAAATACCTAAATCGCCTGTTGCAGCGAAGAGGAGGGAAAAGGTGGAGAGGAGGGGGAGGAAAAGAAGGAGAGGCGCAAAGAGGCAGCGAGGTGGAGGGAGAAGGATTGAAAGGGTAGCTATGGGATGGATGATTAGCCCCTGTCTCCAAGGTTACACTTTACAACT
Organism: Collichthys lucidus; assembly: GCA_004119915.2. Classification (NCBI taxonomy): domain Eukaryota; kingdom Metazoa; phylum Chordata; class Actinopteri; family Sciaenidae; genus Collichthys; species Collichthys lucidus. Next base: position 5,082,535 of record CM014100.1, on the reverse strand, counting down.
GTATCACCGCAGAACGGGAGAGTGGAAGAGGAAGAGCGGATTGGGGGGTGGGTGGGTGAAGCTGTGGAAGGGTGACACGGACCGTTCATCACGCGAGACCGAATTAAAGAAGACAGAGCCGCCTTTTTTTTTTTTCCTCTGCTCGTGACCTTCAACATGCAGGACTAACGCCGGCCTTGACCTCCAGATGAAGCTCACACCTTCACCGGGAGTAAAACCAGCACCGCCGACGACAACAACGATGACGACACCAACGCAGCATGAGCACCGGAACAGAAGAAGCAGAGACAAATGGCAGCGAGGAGGAGGAGGAGGAGAGTGACATGCGACAGGACCCAGAAGGGGAAGAAGCGGGGGGAGAAATCACTTAGATTCCAGCCAACTGAAAGAATTGGCCTTTTCACGAGAGAGGGGGGAGGCGGGAAACGGAAACTTGTTTGCCGCTCATCGTTAGGACTCCCTTCCCCCTCCTCCTTCTTCTCAGATCCCCATCTCCATCCATCCACCAGCTTTTATTTTTTCCCTGACAGTTCCCCCCTGCCTGCCCCCTCCCACCTTCAATCACAACTATTTTAACCTAACTAGCGCTGAGATAGAAATAGAGCCTTGTGATTAAGTCGCATGCTTTAGCCTCGCTGCTGCAGTCTGTTCCAAACTTAAGTACGCACTTGCCGCTCTACCCTTGAGTCATGTAGACGCTGGTGTCGGTGAAGTGAAAATGAGAATTGTTAGGCGGGTTTTGCATAATCTATTCAGCGCGACCGTCGACTGCACCCTGGATAGCATGTACGTGAACAGAGGTGTCGCATCAGCATTTCGAAGTTCCAACACGCGACTCTCCTGCAGGAGGAAGCTCTTGCATTTTACCCCCAACCGTGCACAGGAGCTCACACACCCATGCAGCAAACAGGTCACACTTTTTTTTTTCTTTTTTTTTTTAACATGCTTATACAAATTGCACGATGCTCATGCAATTCAAACCTGCACGCTTTAATGCTTTAATATGAATTTGTCCGCTGACGTCATGCAAAAG